>CM046442.1:23316462-24516462 GCA_025506515.1 Flaveria trinervia | reverse complement strand
AAACTACTGAAACATAGAAAATAAAACTACTGATATCACAACTACTGAAGAAGTACTCTTCAGCAGTTGTGACAAACTACTGAGGCTTCAGTACTTGATCTTCAGACTTTGACCTTCAGGTGTTTCATCAGCTGATGACTTCAGTAGATATCATCAGCTGATGTCTTCAGTCTTTGTCTTCAGACTTTGTACATCAGTTGTTGATCTTCAGCACTTGTGAACTCTTCAGCTGTTGTACTTCAGTACTTTGGTCTTTCAGCTTCAGCACTTGTGTTCTTCAGCTGTTGTACTTCAGCACTTTGGTTCTTCAGCTGTTAAGGTCTTCAGCACTTGATCTTCAGCTGTTGAAGTCTTCAGCACTTGTCAAACTACTGATGAGGCTTTCAGCAGTTGTTGTGATACCGTGTGGGACTTAGAGGTTTTCTGATCTTGGCTCATTGGTTCTTTTGGTCCAACAAACTCCCCCTGAACCAATGCAGCCAAAACCTCTAACTTATTTATACTCCCACTTATTGATGGCAAAAATGTTGGTCTTTTTCCTTCTTGATCAGTAGAGAAGATGACCCATGTAAGCTCCGGCCTGGGAAGAACCTCAAATATTTGTTTGGCAGAGTATGAATGGGAACTCTGTTTTGGGGAACAGGACACAGAGTTGTTATCCCATTCATGAGATTCACTTCCCCATAATGAGTCTGTACGACTCTCTTGTGTAGGCCTCAAGGAAGGTGATTTGTTCCTCCATGGTTAGCTCTTCAGCACCTCCTTCAAACAATGATTCCGGCCCATAATACTCAGACAGGTATTTGGCCTGTCCCATTCTTTAGCTCCACAGTTGTTATTATTCTGTAAGCAAACTCATCCGGGTGATTACCCTCTAGGAACAACTGGAGCTCATTTTTCCTGACTTCTTCAAGCCTCTTGTAAACTAACCCCTTTTTCACTATTTTGTTTCCACATCTTCTGAGGGTTAGATTAGCTTTGTAGGCCTTCTTGAAGTCTTCTAGGATTTCCCAGGGTGAAACTACAAAGACCAGAGAGATCACTTCATCTACGATCTTTTTCACCTGGCCAATGTATCTCCGAGGTATATTGTTCTTATGAATTCTTGAGAGACCCTGGGATCAGGCCAAATCCTCACTCTTTCCTTTTGATATTGAAAGGTATGCCTGAGAGTGTAAAGTCTGAGGGCTTGCTCCTTCATATTGATGATGGAAGATGTGGCTGCATAAGCTTTGTCAACTCTCTTCAGCAATTCCTCATCATGCTGTTTATGAAGCTCTTCTTCTTCTAGCTTCACTTTAACCATTTGTCTCTGGACTTCAGGAGTAATTGCTGAGGAGTGACTTGTGGCCTTAGGCAACTGAATCACAGCTGAGAGCGGCAGCCTGTCTTCTTCATCTTCTTCATCTTCTTCTAGCCTCAATATCCTTCTCTTCTTCTTCAAGGGTATATCATCGGCTATGGGTTTTGAGGGTAAGGGAGTTGTTTGGTGGGTTTTGTGTTTTGGGTGGTTTTGGTGTGGGAATGTTGACAGGCTGTCTAGCATCCTTGAGGTGAGTGTGGCTTTTGATTGCTTGGCTAGCTCAGTCCTGCTCCCAGCACCCGCTTCATTCAAAGCTTCAATAACAAGCCCCTTAGTATATACTTCAGACGAACAGATCTTGGTGGTGATTGCCAAGATACTGTCCCTGGACCAAGCTTTGATTTCGATCATTGATCTTCCAAGATATTTTGCAATAAATCTGATCATGATTTCAAGCCTTTCTCTTTCTAACACTTCATAACTTGCCCATCTGTTCTGGATTTCTTCAATCTCTAGTCGTCGAATCTCAGAGTCAAGTTTATTGGTGTCATGGCCTTGCCTAAACAGCTGATCAATGATGTTGTCCATTGATCTACTGTGTTCGGCATCAGCCTCTTTTATCAGTAGCTCCAAGGCTTTATCTTCAGCAATGTGCTCATCAGCACCTTTTTTCGCTTGTAGGTGAGCATTGGTTGCTGTTCTTTCTCCTCCTTTTGGGCTTGCTTCGCTTCTTCTTTCCTCGGATCTTTTCCTCTTCTGTTCTTTCACTGCAGTACTCTCCCCCTTTTTGGTTGCATTGGAGGAAGGGGTTGAGACCGCAGAAAGTCTTGTGGACAGCAGCATCAACCAGGGCTGTAATGTTGAGGAAAGCCTCTCATCAAGGGCTTTGATCACTATATCAGTGATTATGGGGGTGATGAGAGGGAGGGAATTTTTGAGTGCAGCACCTATTTGCTCAGGAGGGTTCTGTTCCTGAGAAGTAGGGCCTGAAGCAGAGGCAGGTGGTTGATTTTGGGGTGGCTCTGTGTTTGGGAAACCTTCAAGGGAAGGTGCCATCTGTGGGTGTATGAGGGTGGCAGATGGACTTGCATCCTGAGACATCTTGGCCAGCAGCTCTTTGAGTCTGCTAACCTCATCCTCTAGAATGGTGTTTTGAGCAACTACATCATAGAAGAAGCTCAGGTCATCATCAGTTGATACTGAATCACCTGACCTCCTGCTTAGAGCAGGATTTACATGCACTGGGTGTAGACCAGTTGGTGCATGTGCCCCTTGTGCTTGGTACTGGGGACTTCCAGCCTCAGGACAATGTCCATCATCAGCTGTTGCCTCTAGGGAGGTCTTAGCAATGTTACCAGCCTCACTCTGGTCATGTGCTGAGTCAGAGGAGGTGGCAGCCTCACTAGATATTCTAAGCTCCTTGTCTACACCAGGAGATAGAATTGGGAAACCCCTGTGCTGTGGGTTCTCAGGTGCACTGTGTTCCTCCCCCTCAATTGTAGAGGTATTCCAGTAGTAAGTGGTTTCTGGGGAGGGGGTGAGGAGTGCAATTGAGTCAGCACTTGTGCAACTATTAAAGTTGGGCTGTGAGGGGCGGTTGTTTGGGGTAAGGGGGTAGAAGCAGTGTGCACCTGGGGTGGATGGTGCTCTTCAATGGCAATCTCCTCAAGTGAGGAAGATCCCAGATAAGTAGGTGCCCCTTGGGTTGCTGCAGGCTCCTGTTGAGAGGAAGCCTGAGCGGCTGTGGCTGGAGGAGTCATTGTATCCACTAGGGGGTTTGGACTAGTGGATATATCCTGCGTTTGTTGTGCAGGAGCATCCTCAGGGGACTCAATTCCCTGAGTAGCCATTTTGGGTTTCTTTTTGGTGGGTTTGGTGGGGACATTGGATTTGGAGGTGGTGGCTGTGGGTTCCAGCTGCGTGGGTTTTCGCAGCTTGGCAGCCAGTTTGAGTGTCCGTCGTCAGAGTTGTGCCGGGAGTATACTTCTGGCAGAACAGCCGTAGCAGGGACTCCCAAGCCAACAAGTCCCTCAGCATTAAGCTGGTCTATTATAATGGCCATTATGAACCGTGGATAGAGTATCCAACGGTTGGCAGTTAGTTTTTGAGCCATATCTTTGAGCTCTGAAAATATTAATTCTGAAAAATTCAGTGGTTGTTGCTCAAGGATAGAATACATTACCTGCTGCCATTTGTGGACATTTGATCCCAAGACGATGTCTTAGGGGCCAAACATACATTGACCATGTGAAAGATCAGGCGCTCAGCGTCATTAAAGTGTTTCTTCATGATGGTGGTGGCACTGAGATCACCTTGATATCCATGCTGAGCAAATGATAGATCTATGGTGCCCTTCGGATATCCAGCAGGAGAGGTAGCATCACTCAGTTGAAGAATTTTACGGATTGTTGCAGGAGTAATCACTACTTCTTTGTTGTTGACGACTGACCGGAGGGATCGTGTGTTGCTCTCCTCAGTTGTAACAGTAACGTTCATCCAAAATTGGTTCAAGGATTCGGCATGTAAAACGGGGTTCAGAAGGAATGCCTTGTTGTATTGGGACTGAACCATAAGATCGATAGCAGTATCGAACTTAGTCCAGATCGGCGATTTTGTGAGGTAGGCAACACAGTTGTGTCGCGGTTTAATTTGCATAGACGCCATGGAAATTTTGGAGAGGAACGTTAGGTTTGAAGAAGATAAAGCATGGAGAGCTCAGGTTAAGGGTATTTATAGGGTACGGGTGAGGAAACGACTGAAGGATGTGGTGTTAGTCATCAGTAGTTTTAAACGACCGTTGACATGGTATTATCCTTTCAGACGTTGAAACAGCTGAAGTCGCGGTGTTAGGCATCAGTAGTTTAGAAAACTACTGAAGACCGTGGTTTTGACTTCAGATGATTGAAACAACTGAGGACATGGTGTTTGTCATCAGTAGTTAAAACTACTAAGACAGTGGTTTTGTCATCAGCTGTTGTAAACAACTGAAGACTTGGTATTAGTCATCAGTAGTTATAAAACTACTGAAGACGTGGTTTTGCTTCAGTTGTTTAAAATGAAACAGCAGTTGTACAAACGACTGAAGAGAAAGTTCTCTTCAGCTGTTTTCGTCAATTCTTAGCTTTTCAGCTGTTTCAAACTGTCCTCAACACATTCATCAGTCTTTATGGCTGATTTCAGTTGTTTCATAGGACATCAGTACTTATCTGTTTTTACTGATTGCAGTAGTTATGACTGCATCAGTAGTTGTAACTACTTCAGTAGTTTAGAGCAGATGAAGTACTTCAGTACTTGTGAGAACTTTTAGCCTTCAGTAGTTATAAAACTACTGAGGTTAAAAGAGCTCATCAGTACTTATATGTGACAGGCACTCATGATCATCAGTATGAATTACTGAGATCATCAGTAGTTGTCACCTATTCTAGCTGCAGCATACCAAGCCTTAACACCAGGTTTTGGAAAGTTGAACTATCCAAAGGCTTAGTAAAATGTCTGCAAGCTCATCAGCACTAGGCACAAACTTAGGATCAATCAGACCTTTTTCAAAACAATCCCTTATAAAATGATGTCTGATCTCTATATGTTTGGTCCTAGAGTGCTGGACTGGATTTTTGACAATGCAAAGAGCTGAAGCACTATCCATTAACAATGGAGTCTTAGTCTCTGTAATGCCATAATCCAAAAGTTGGTTTTGAAGCCAGAGTACCTGAGATGTACAGCTTGCAGCAGCAATGTACTCTGCTTCCGCAGTGGATAGCAACTGAGGTCTGTTTCTTGCTCTCTGCCAAGAAATCAAGCAGTTGCCTAGGAATTGACATCCACCAGAAGTTGATTTCCTGGTCAACTTACACCCTGCATAGTCACTGTCAGAAAAAGCAACTAATTTACCAGAATGTCTGGTAGAATACCATAAACCTAGAGATGGAGTGCCTTGCAGATATCTAAAGATCCTCTTGACTGCAATCAGATGAGACTCTTTAGGTGCAGCCTGAAATCTAGCACAAACACATGTAGCAAACATATATCTGGTCTAGAAGCTGTTAAATACATCAAGGACCCAATCATACATCAAAGTGTTTCATCAACCACTTTACCTTTCTGATCTGAGTCCAGTTGTGTGGTGCTGCTCATGGGTAGAACAGGGCTTACAGTTTTGTAAATCAAACTTTTGCAAAAGATCTTTTGTATATTTGGATTGATGAATAAAAATTCCATCAGCCTTTTGTTTGATTTGCAACCCCAGAAAGAACTGTAATTCTCCCATGGCACTCATTTCAAACTTCTGTTGCATCAACTTTGTAAAGGCATCACACAACTTTGGATCAGAGGATGCAAAAATGATATCATCTACATAAATTTGAACAAGTAGATTATGCTGCCCAGCTTTCTTAATAAATAAAGTCTTGTCTATGGAGCCTCTAGTGAAATTGTTTTCCAGAAGAAAGTTTGATAATGTCTCATACCAGGCTCTGGGAGCTTGTTTTAACCCATAAAGAGCTTTATCAAGCTTATACACCCAATTAGGATGTTTTTGTCCTCAAAGCCTGGAGGTTGACATACATAACCTCTTCTTTAACTTTTCCATACAAAAATGCACTTTTGACATCCATTTGAAAGACTTTAAGTTTTTGATAAGCAGCATAAGCTAAAAACAATCGAATTGCTTCCAGTCTGGCTACAGGGGCAAAGGTTTCATCATAATCAATACCTTCTTCTTGTGCAAACCCCTGAACAACCAGTCTGGCCTTGTTCTTAACAATAAGCCCATTTTCATCAGTTTTGTTCCTAAACACCCATTTAGTGCCTATTGCACACTTACCTGGAGGTAGAGGAACCAGTTCCCACACTTGCTGTTTCTTGAACTGAAGAAGCTCAAGCTGCATGGCATCAACCCATCCATTGTCCTTTAAAGCAATGTGATAATTCTTTGGCTCTTGCTGACTGATGAAGAGAGCATAGAAGCAGAAATTTGACAATTGACTTCTTGTTGATACTCCAGCAGTGATATCACCAATGATTTGAGACATAGGGTGATTCTTCAGATCTTGATACACAATGAGATCTGTGCAAGTGTTTGTAGCCGGTTCAGCAGCAACAGATGGTGATGGTGAATCATTTCCTTGAAACCAATCAGTGGATGGTAATTCAAGGAAGTTGAATTCGAAGAAATCTCATCAGCATTTGTTGTGGATGGTGCTACTGGCGCTACAGGAACATCAGGTCTAGTTGAATCAGGCAGCTGATCACTAAACCTGAAGAGGTGAGTACTGCAATCATCATCATCATCAGCAGTACCACCAGGTGGTGAACTGTTGACAGGAGCAACAGCAGGAGTTTGATAAGGAACATATTGCAGTATGTCCAAATCAAATAACTCCACAGGACTTTGTGGAATCTTGTCCTTTGGAGATTCATTAAACTTAACATGTAGAGTTTCTTCAACCATCTTTGTTCTGCAGTTGAAGACTCTGTATGCTTTGCAAGTAGATGAATAACCAACAAAGTATCCTGCATCCACCTTAGGATCAAATTTGTGGAGTTGATCCTTTGTGTTGAGAATAAAACAGGGACACCCAAATGCTTTGAAAAATGAAATCAGAGGAGCCAAATGATGGAGAACTTCATATGGAGTCTTCATCAACCTCTGATTTACTAAAACTCTATTTTGCACATAACAAGCTGTGTTGACAGCTTCGGCCAAAAGGTCAATGGCAAACCTGAGTCAGCCAGCATGGACCTTGCAGCTTCAATGAGAGTCCTGTTCTTTCTCTCCACTACTCCATTTTGTTCTGGAGTCCTTGGAATGCTGAACTGCCTTTTGATTCCCTTTGAGAGATAGAAGTCATCAAGTGTATGATTTCTGAACTCAGTTCCATTATCACTCCTAATACACTTGACTGGAAGGGAATACTGCTTCTCAATGTACAGCACAAAGTGGATAATCTTCTGAGCAGCCTCATCCTTTGAATGTAGAAAGAAAGTCCATACAAATCTGGAGTAATCATCCACAATTACCAGACAGTATTTCTTCTTTGCCATGCTCATTACTCTCACAGGACCAAATAGATCCATATGCAGTAATTGCAAGCAGGCAGTGGACTTGGACACTTCAATAGGAGGAAATGAGACCTTGTGCTGTTTTCCTTTTAAACAAGCAGTGCATGTTTCATCACAGTGGAACTCCTTTATTGGTAAGCCTCTGACTAAACTATTGTGGCTAAGCTGATTCATGTTTTTGAGATTAACATGACCAAGCCTCCTGTGCCACAGTTTAGATTCTTGAAAAGAGGCTTTGGAAAATAGGCAAGGATTGCCTTTGAGATCTATCTTCTTAGAGAGATCTAAGGCATACACTCTCTTCTGTCCTGTTGGCTTTCAGGAGAGTGTGATCATCCAACACCTTGTCAATCAAGGGCAAAACTTTGGATGACAGAATCCTACAGTTTTGACTTGTGAAAAGGGCAACATGGCCTTTATCACACATTTGACTGACACTCAAGAGGTTGTACTTGAGATTTTCCACATGATTAACATCATCAAATTTGATTTCTCCATTGGAGACAAAGCCCTTACCGATGATGTAACCCCTAGCATCATTGCCAAAAGAGACAAATCCCTTCTTTCCTTGAGAGTAGTCATGAAGAAGAGAGATGTTCCCAGTCATGTGCATAGATCCCCCACTGTCTACATACCAGATGCTACTTTGGCATGTTGAAGAACCCTGCAATAATAAACAATCAGTTAGTTTTAGAGACCCAAACCTTTTTGGTTTTGGCCTGGTCTCATCAATAGATGGTAAACTAGCATGTTTATTTGTAACAACAGCCTGAGAAGAAGAAGATGGTGTAGAAGAGGAGTCCTTTGGCTTAGACCTCCTTTTCTGTGGTTTCAACATAGGAGAATCTAGTTGGTTAACTCTACCCAACAGATGTTGTACCATCATCACCAGCTGTGTCTGATTTTGTGATAAAGCTTTCAGCTCATCAGACACATTGCTAGTGGAGTTAGATAAGGTCCTATGTTGCACCTTCTTCTTTTGAGCACCCTCAGCTGTCACCTGTTTAACTCCTTCCTTTTGGATTGCTTTAAGGACTTAAGGGTTACAGGATTTGATGTTGCTGATACAAATGTGGTCTCAAACTCAGTTTTCATTTTTACCATTTTCTCATTAATTTCTTCTTTTTGTTTGAGTTTGGAACCTCTTTTGTACCAACAATCATCTGTAAGATGATTGAACAAACCACATACTTCACATGGTTTCTTCTTCATCTTAGGTTGATCATCAACTAAAGATGGTGAAGCAACAGAAGACTTGTTCTTCAATGCTTTGGAAGCATTGGTTGCTTTCTTGACAGCATCTTTAGTAGTCTTCAAACTCTTTCTACTGCCAGTTTTCTTCTCTTCAGTACTGACAGCAGTTGAAGTTTGAACTTCAGGAGTTGAATCCTGCTCTCCAGTCCTTTCAGGACCTTCAGGATTGACTCCTGAGTTGATCAACTTATTGATCATGTGAATGTCAGCATTTGGACCATCAACATCAGCTGATAGGTTCAAAGAGGACTTGATACTGACTGCTACTTCTGATTGTGCTGTATCAGAAGGTAGATCACATGACTTGATGGATTGGTTATCACTCTCACCATCAGATTCTACCTCTGCTCTTGGGGTAAAATCTGTAGGTGGAGCAGTGTGATTGTAACCAATTCCAAACTTCACATTTGAAGCAGATTGCTTACTAAGAAGCATTTCAAAACCTTTGCATGATTGTACCCATCTATCACACTCGACCTGGGTAACTGCAAGGGTTTCTTTGAGATCTTTGTACTTCTCTAGAAGTACATCTTCTCTAGCCTTATCATCAATTATTTTGCAATTCAGTTTATAAACCTCATCATTTTTATCTTTGAGCACAAACTCAAACTCAGCTTTGTTTTTGGAAATTATTTGTTCTAGCTCAATGTTCTTATTAATTAAAGCTACATTTGCTTCTCTAATGGAAGCAAATGCTGCTATGCATTGTTCAGAACATAATTTGGCTTTTGCCTCAGAGGATACCTGTGATACCTGAGGTGTAGAGGCATTGGAGATGAAGTATCAGCAGACTCCAAAGCCATAAGAGCTAGATTCCCAAAGGGACTGTCACCACCATGTTGACCAGCACCTGAGAACAGTTGATCATGACCAGACAAGTCATCTGGTAAACTGCTCCAGTCAACAACTCCTGGGGTGAAGAAGCTGTGTTGTTGAGATGAAGTTGTTGATGAGATAGGAAGGCTGAGGTTCTGGTAATGCATGAGGTTGTGGTGTCATAGGAACTTGAACTTGATTTGACTGTGGCATGTAATAACAAGGGTACTGATATGGCATTTGACCCTGAGGAACAAATATGCCGGAGATGTTGTTGAGGATGATGACTAGATGTGACAGGATGTTGCCCTCTGTTTTGTTGACTATTGCCAGGAAAAGTCACAAAGGGTGCAGTAGAGTTTGATCCAGTTGATCTACACTCTCTTGCAAAGTGTCCAAGCCGTTGGCATTTGTGACACCTCAACTTGCTCTTGTCAAAACCAACTTTGGTTTTGCCAGAGAGTCCTGGGAATTTTCTTCCAGTTCTTTTGTAGAACTTCTGAGATCTGATATTTATCAAGGCCATTTGGCTCAAAATATCCATCTCTTCTAAGTCATCATCAGCAATCCCCTTGAGATCATCCATAATGAAACATAAATTGTCATTATTACATCCAGTGAACTGACCATCAACACTTACAAATGCAGAATTAGAAGTGCTCGAAGAGAAATTAATATGCTCATCATACTGGCATTCAGATGAAGCATATTCTGACTCATGACCCACCAAGGCAGTGTTGCCTTGTATAAAGTCTTCAGTGAGCTTTCCAGATGAAGACAGCTTTCTCTTCTGTTCTATCTCTCTCTCAAAAGTGAGCAATTTCCCATGGAGTTGGGTGAGAGATAGTTTGTCCAAACTTGCACTGGAGCGTAGGACAATAGTATATGTGTCCCATCTCTCAGGCAGTGATCTGAGAAATCTGTTATTCATCTGAATATTGGTGTATTCAAGTTTGACCATTTTTAGTTCAGAGATCAAACAAGAAAACCGCTCATATTGTTGAGTCAGTGTCTCACCCTTTCTATGAGAGAATGTCTCATATTGTTGGGCAAGAATTTCTCTATTATTTGCCAAGACCTCATCTGTTCCTCCAAATTGTTCTTTCAAAGCAATCCAGAGGTCATGGGCAGTTTCATGATGCATTAGCCCAGAATAGATTTCATTGGGCAAAGCCATGGCCAGAATTCCATGGGCTTTTGCATCAATCTCAAGCAACTTTTTATCCTCATCTGAGTATTGCTCCTCCTCTTCGGAACCATTTGATTGGTTTCCGGGTTATTCACCATAGGCTTGTGTGGACCATGTACCACTGATGTCCAACACCCTGCGCTGTTAACAGACAGGTGATGGAGCATACGTCTTTGCCATATGTTATACTCATTCCTAACCAGCATAGGAGGCTTGGTTGAGGAACCAGTATTGTGAGGATCATTGGAGGGAGTGGTCATTTTCAGTTCAAAAACAGTTTAGTTCAAGTTTTAAAAAGTTTTAGACAAACCACAACAAACTCAATGAGAACCAAGAAAAGATCTCAGGATGAATGAGCAGAAATACAGAAAATTCAATCTCTATAACCGTTTCTTGCAAAAACAAAAGCTAATTCAATCAAACTTGGATCTTGAATAGCAGTTTCAATGATCAATTATTAGATCGATCAATGATTAACCTGCTCTGATACCATTTGACAGGATCAGTGATCACAAGTTTGATGTATCAGAATATAAAGCAGCGGAATACAAACACACGAATTAGACAAATTGTAGCAAGCAACGATATATTGAGCATTAAGATCGCATACGGTTATAGGAGAGAATATGTATTTCTGATTTCTAGGAATGTTTATAGATGTAGAATATTTCTAATCGAATCAATCATTCATTCCATTCAATCATCATTTCATTCATGATTACAATAGGTTGTCACTCCTTATATAGAGTGCAACAGTCACTGCTGTTATCACGGAAAGTGACAACTGGCAGATCCAATACAGAAATAACTAATTCTTAACAAACTACTG
Organism: Flaveria trinervia; assembly: GCA_025506515.1. Taxonomy (NCBI): domain Eukaryota; kingdom Viridiplantae; phylum Streptophyta; class Magnoliopsida; order Asterales; family Asteraceae; genus Flaveria; species Flaveria trinervia. The sequence goes on along the minus strand of CM046442.1, from coordinate 24,505,014 downwards.
AAATGTTCACAACTACTGAGAACATATCAGCAAGTTAAGTACAAAATATAAAACTACTGAAACTACAACGACTGAAGAACAAGCTCTTCAGTCGTTTTACAAAACTACTGAAACAGAAAAAATAAAACTACTGATATCACAACTACTGAAGAAGTACTCTTCAGCAGTTGTGACAAACTACTGAGGCTTCAGTACTTGATCTTCAGACTTTGACCTTCAGGTGTTTCATCAGCTGATGACTTCAGTAGATATCATCAGCTGATGTCTTCAGTCTTTGTCTTCAGACTTTGTACATCAGTTGTTGATCTTCAGCACTTGTGAACTCTTCAGCTGTTGTACTTCAGTACTTTGGTCTTTCAGCTTCAGCACTTGTGTTCTTCAGCTGTTGTACTTCAGCACTTTGGTTCTTCAGCTGTTAAGGTCTTCAGCACTTGATCTTCAGCTGTTGAAGTCTTCAGCACTTGTCAAACTACTGATGAGGCTTTCAGCAGTTGTTGTGATACCGTGTGGGACTTAGAGGTTTTCTGATCTTGGCTCATTGGTTCTTTTGGTCCAACAAACTCCCCCTGAACCAATGCAGCCAAAACCTCTAACTTATTTATACTCCCACTTATTGATGGCAAAAATGTTGGTCTTTTTCCTTCTTGATCAGTAGAGAAGATGACCCATGTAAGCTCCGGCCTGGGAAGAACCTCAAATATTTGTTTGGCAGAGTATGAATGGGAACTCTGTTTTGGGGAACTGACACAGAGTTGTTATCCCATTCATGAGATTCACTTCCCCATAATGAGTCTGTACGACTCTCTTGTGTAGGCCTCAAGGAAGGTGATTTGTTCCTCCATGGTTAGCTCTTCAGCACCTCCTTCAAACAATGATTCCGGCCCATAATACTCAGACAGGTATTTGGCCTGTTTCCCATTCTTTAGCTCCACAGTTGTTATTATTCTGTAAGCAAACTCATCCGGGTGATTACCCTCTAGGAACAACTGGAGCTCATTTTTCCTGACTTCCTCAAGCCTCTTGTAAACTAACCCCTTTTTCACTATTTTGTTTTCCAGCATCTTCTGAGGGGTTAGATTAGCTTTGTAGGCCTTCTTGAAGTCTTCTAGGATTTCCCAGGGTGAAACTACAAAGACCAGAGAGATCACTTCATCTACGATCTTTTTCACCTGGCCAATGTATCTCCGGGTATATTGTTCTTATGATTCTTTGAGAGACCCTGGGATCAGGCCAAATCCTCACTCTTTCCTTTTGATATTGAAAGGTATGCCTGAGAGTGTAAAGTCTGAGGGCTTGCTCCTTCATTGATGATGGAAGATGTGGCTGCATAAGCTTTGTCAACTCTCTTCAGCAATTCCTCATCATGCTGTTTATGAAGCTCTTCTTCTTCTAGCTTCACTTTAACCATTTGTCTCTGGACTTCAGGAGTAATTGCTGAGGAGTGACTTGTGGCCTTAGGCAACTGAATCACAGCTGAGAGCGGCAGCCTGTCTTCTTCATCTTCTTCATCTTCTTCTAGCCTCAATATCCTTCTCTTCTTCTTCAAGGGTATATCATCGGCTATGGGTTTTGAGGGTAAGGGAGTTGGTTTGGTGGGTTGTTTTTGGGTGGTTTTGGTGTGGGAATGTTGACAGGCTGTTCTAGCATCCTTGAGGTGAGTGTGGCTTTTGATTGCTTTGCTAGCTCAGTCCTGCTCCCAGCACCCGCTTCATTCAAAGCTTCAATAACAAGCCCCTTAGTATATGCTTCAGATGAACAGATCTTGGTGGTGATTGCCAAGATACTGTCCCTGGACCAAGCTTTGATTTCGATCATTGATCTTCCAAGATATTTTGCAATAATCTGATCATGATTTCAAGCCTTTCTCTTTCTAACACTTCATAACTTGCCCATCTATTCTGGATTTCTTCAATCTCTAGTCGTCGAATCTCAGAGTCAAGTTTATTGGTGTCATGGCCTTGCCTAACAGCTGATCAATGATGTTGTCCATTGATCTACTGTGTTCGGCATCAGCCTCTTTTATCAGTAGCTCCAAGGCTTTATCTTCAGCAATGTGCTCATCAGCACCTTTCTTTCGCTTGTAGGTGAGCATTGGTTGCTGTTCTTTCTCCTCCTTTTGGCTTGCTTCGCTTCCTTCTTTTCCTCGATCTTTTCCTCTTCTGTTCTTTCACTGCAGTACTCTCCCCCTTTTTGGTTGCATTGGAGGAAGGGGTTGAGACCGCAGAAGAGTCTTGTGGACAGCAGCATCAACCAAGGGCTGTAATGTTGAGGAAAGCCTCTCATCAAGGGCTTTGATCACTATATCAGTGATTATGGGGGTGATGAGAGGGAGGGAATTTTGGAGTGCAGCACCTATTTGCTCAGGAGGGTTCTGTTCCTGAGAAGTAGGGCCTGAAGCAGAGGCAGGTGGTTGATTTTGGGGTGGCTCTGTGTTTGGGAAACCTTCAAGGGAAGGTGCCATCTGTGGGTGTATGAGGGTGGCAGATGGACTTGCATCCTGAGACATCTTGGCCAGCAGCTCTTTGAGTCTGCTAACCTCATCCTCTAGAATGGTTTTTGAGCAACTACATCGAGAAGAAGCTCAGGTCATCATCAGTTGATACTGAATCACCTGACCTCCTGCTTAGAGCAGGATTTACATGCACTGGGTGTAGACCAGTTGGTGCATGTGCCCCTTGTGCTTGGTACTGGGGACTTCCAGCCTCAGGACAATGTCCATCATCAGCTGTTGCCTCTAGGGAGGTCTTAGCAATGTTACCAGCCTCACTCTGGTCATGTGCTGAGTCAGAGGAGGTGGCAGCCTCACTAGATATTCTAAGCTCCTTGTCTACACCAGGAGATAGAATTGGGAAACCCCTGTGCTGTGGGTTCTCAGGTGCACTGTGTTCCTCCCCCTCAATTGTAGAGGTATTCCCAGTAGTAAGTGGTTTCTGGGGAGGGGGTGAGGAGTGCAATTGAGTCAGCACTTGTGCAACTATTAAAGTTGGGCTGTGAGGGGCGGTTGTTTGGGGTAGGGGGTAGAAGCAGTGTGCACCTGGGGTGGATGGTGCTCTTCAATGGCAATCTCCTCAAGTGAGGAAGATCCCAGATAAGTAGGTGCCCCTTGGTTGCTGCAGGCTCCTGTTGAGAGGAAGCCTGAGCGGCTGTGGCTGGAGGAGTCATTGTATCCACTAGGGGGTTTGGACTAGTGGATATATCCTGCGTTTGTTGTGCAGGAGCATCCTCAGGGGACTCAATTCCCTGAGTAGCCTTTTGGGTTTCTTTTTGTGGGTTTGGTGGGGACATTGGATTTGGAGGTGGTGGCTGTGGGTTCCAGCTGCGTGGGTTTTCGCAGCTTGGCAGCCAGTTTGAGTGTCCGGTCAGAGTTGTGCCGGGAGTATACTTCTGGCAGAACAGCCGTAGCAGGGACTCCCAAGCCAACAAGTCCCTCAGCATTAAGCTGGTCTATTATAACCATTATGAACCGTGGATAGAGTATCCAACGGTTGGCAGTTAGTTTTTGAGCCATATCTTTGAGCTCTGAAAATATTAATTCTGAAAAATTCAGTGGTTGTTGCTCAAGATAGAATACATTACCTGCTGCCATTTGGTGGACATTTGATCCCAAGACGATGTCTTAGGGGCCAAACATACATTGACCATGTGAAAGATCAGGCGCTCAGCGTCATTAAAGTGTTTCTTCATGATGGTGTGGCACTGAGATCACCTTGATATCCATGCTGAGCAAATGATAGATCTATGGTGCCCTTCGGATATCCAGCAGGAGAGGTAGCATCACTCAGTTGAAGAATTTTACGGATTGTTGCAGGAGTAATCACTACTTCTTTGTTGTTGACGACTGACCGGAGGGATCGTGTGTTGCTCTCTCTCAGTTGTAACAGTAACGTTCATCCAAAATTGGTTCAAGGATTCGGCATGTAAAACGGGGTTCAGAAGGAATGCCTTGTTGTATTGGGACTGAACCATAAGATCGATAGCAGTATCGAACTTAGTCCAGATCGGCGATTTTGTGAGGTAGGCAACACAGTTGTGTCGCGGTTTAATTTGCATAGACGCCATGGAAATTTTGGAGAGGAACGTTAGGTTTGAAGAAGATAAAGCATGGAGAGCTCAGGTTAAGGGTATTATAGGGTACGGGTGAGGAAACGACTGAAGGATGTGGTGTTAGTCATCAGTAGTTTTAAACGACCGTTGACATGGTATTATCCTTTCAGACGTTGAAACAGCTGAAGTCGCGGTGTTAGGCATCAGTAGTTTAGAAAACTACTGAAGACCGTGGTTTTGACTTCAGATGATTGAAACAACTGAGGACATGGTGTTTGTCATCAGTAGTTATGAAACTACTGAAGACAGTGGTTTTGTCATCAGCTGTTGTAAACAACTGAAGACTGTGGTATTATCAGTAGTTATAAAACTACTGAAGACGTGGTTTTGCTTCAGTTGTTTAAAATGAAACAGCAGTTGTACAAACGACTGAAGAGAAAGTTCTCTTCAGCTGTTTTCGTCAATTCTTAGCTTTTCAGCTGTTTCAAACTGTCCTCAACACATTCATCAGTCTTTATGGCTGATTTCAGTTGTTTCATAGGACATCAGTACTTATCTGTTTTTACTGATTGCAGTAGTTATGACTGCATCAGTAGTTGTAACTACTTCAGTAGTTTAGAGCAGATGAAGTACTTCAGTACTTGTGAGAACTTTTAGCCTTCAGTAGTTATAAAACTACTGAGTTAAAAGAGCTCATCAGTACTTATATGTGACAGGCACTCATGATCATCAGTATGAATTACTGAGATCATCAGTAGTTGTCACCTATTCTAGCTGCAGCATACCAAGCCTTAACACCAGGTTTTGGAAAGTTGAACTATCCAAAGGCTTAGTAAAATGTCTGCAAGCTCATCAGCACTAGGCACAAACTTAGGATCAATCAGACCTTTTTCAAAACAATCCCTTATAAAATGATGTCTGATCTCTATATGTTTGGTCCTAGAGTGCTGGACTGGATTTTTGACAATGCAAAGAGCTGAAGCACTATCCATTAACAATGGAGTCTTAGTCTCTGTAATGCCATAATCCAAAAGTTGGTTTTGAAGCCAGAGTACCTGAGATGTACAGCTTGCAGCAGCAATGTACTCTGCTTCCGCAGTGGATGTAGCAACTGAGGTCTGTTTCTTGCTCTGCCAAGAAATCAAGCAGTTGCCTAGGAATTGACATCCACCAGAAGTTGATTTCCTGGTCAACTTACACCCTGCATAGTCACTGTCAGAAAAAGCAACTAATTTACCAGAATGTCTGGTAGAATACCATAAACCTAGAGATGGAGTGCCTTGCAGATATCTAAAGATCCTCTTGACTGCAATCAGATGAGACTCTTTAGGTGCAGCCTGAAATCTAGCACAAACACATGTAGCAAACATAATATCTGGTCTAGAAGCTGTTAAATACATCAAGGACCCAATCATACATCTGTAAAGTGTTTCATCAACCACTTTACCTTTCTGATCTGAGTCCAGTTGTGTGGTGCTGCTCATGGGAGTAGAACAGGGCTTACAGTTTTGTAAATCAAACTTTTGCAAAAGATCTTTTGTATATTTGGATTGATGAATAAAAATTCCATCAGCCTTTTGTTTGATTTGCAACCCCAGAAAGAACTGTAATTCTCCCATGGCACTCATTTCAAACTTCTGTTGCATCAACTTTGTAAAGGCATCACACAACTTTGGATCAGAGGATGCAAAAATGATATCATCTACATAAATTTGAACAAGTAGATTATGCTGCCCAGCTTTCTTAATAAATAAAGTCTTGTCTATGGAGCCTCTAGTGAAATTGTTTTCCAGAAGAAAGTTTGATAATGTCTCATACCAGGCTCTGGGAGCTTGTTTTAACCCATAAAGAGCTTTATCAAGCTTATACACCCAATTAGGATGTTTATTGTCCTCAAAGCCTGGAGGTTGACATACATAAACCTCTTCTTTAACTTTTCCATACAAAAATGCACTTTTGACATCCATTTGAAAGACTTTAAGTTTTTGATAAGCAGCATAAGCTAAAAACAATCGAATTGCTTCCAGTCTGGCTACAGGGGCAAAGGTTTCATCATAATCAATACCTTCTTCTTGTGCAAACCCCTGAACAACCAGTCTGGCCTTGTTCTTAACAATAAGCCCATTTTCATCAGTTTTGTTCCTAAACACCCATTTAGTGCCTATTGCACACTTACCTGGAGGTAGAGGAACCAGTTCCCACACTTGCTGTTTCTTGAACTGAAGAAGCTCAAGCTGCATGGCATCAACCCATCCATTGTCCTTTAAAGCAATGTGATAATTCTTTGGCTCTTGCTGACTGATGAAGAGAGCATAGAAGCAGAAATTTGACAATTGACTTCTTGTTGATACTCCAGCAGTGATATCACCAATGATTTGAGACATGGGGTGATTCTTCAGATCTTGATACACAATGAGATCTGTGCAAGTGTTTGTAGCCGGTTCAGCAGCAACAGATGGTGATGGTGAATCATTTCCTTGAAACCAATCAGTGGATGGTAATTCAAAGGAAGTTGAATTCGAAGAAATCTCATCAGCATTTGTTGTGGATGGTGCTACTGGCGCTACAGGACATCAGGTCTAGTTGAATCAGGCAGCTGATCACTAAACCTGAAGAGGTGAGTACTGCAATCATCATCATCAGCAGTACCACCAGGTGGTGAACTGTTGACAGGAGCAACAGCAGGAGTTTGATAGGAACATATTGCAGTATGTCCAAATCAAATAACTCCACAGGACTTTGTGGAATCTTGTCCTTTGGAGATTCATTAAACTTAACATGTAGAGTTTCTTCAACCATCTTTGTTCTGCAGTTGAAGACTCTGTATGCTTTGCAAGTAGATGAATAACCAACAAAGTATCCTGCATCCACCTTAGGATCAAATTTGTGGAGTTGATCCTTTGTGTTGAGAATAAAACAGGGACACCCAAATGCTTTGAAAAATGAAATCAGAGGAGCCAAATGATGGAGAACTTCATATGGAGTCTTCATCAACCTCTGATTTACTAAAACTCTATTTTGCACATAACAAGCTGTGTTGACAGCTTCGGCCCAAAAGGTCAATGGCAAACCTGAGTCAGCCAGCATGGACCTTGCAGCTTCAATGAGGGTCCTGTTCTTTCTCTCCACTACTCCATTTTGTTCTGGAGTCCTTGGAATGCTGAACTGCCTTTTGATTCCCTTTGAGAGATAGAAGTCATCAAGTGTATGATTTCTGAACTCAGTTCCATTATCACTCCTAATACACTTGACTGGAAGGGAATACTGCTTCTCAATGTACAGCACAAAGTGGATAATCTTCTGAGCAGCCTCATCCTTTGAATGTAGAAAGAAAGTCCATACAAATCTGGAGTAATCATCCACAATTACCAGACAGTATTTCTTCTTTGCCATGCTCATTACTCTCACAGGACCAAATAGATCCATATGCAGTAATTGCAAGCAGGCAGTGGACTTGGACACTTCAATAGGAGGAATGAGACCTTGTGCTGTTTTCCTTTTAAACAAGCAGTGCATGTTTCATCACAGTGGAACTCCTTTATTGGTAAGCCTCTGACTAAACTATTGTGGCTAAGCTGATTCATGTTTTTGAGATTAACATGACCAAGCCTCCTGTGCCACAGTTTAGATTCTTGAAAAGAGGCTTTGGAAAATAGGCAAGGATTGCCTTTGAGATCTATCTTCTTAGAGAGATCTAAGGCATACACTCTTCCTGTCCTGTTGGCTTTCAGGAGAGTGTGATCATCCAACACCTTGTCAATCAAGGGCAAAACTTTGGATGACAGAATCCTACAGTTTTGACTTGTGAAAAGGGCAACATGGCCTTTATCACACATTTGACTGACACTCAAGAGGTTGTACTTGAGATTTTCCACATGATTAACATCATCAAATTTGATTTCTCCATTGGAGACAAAGCCCTTACCGATGATGTAACCCCTAGCATCATTGCCAAAAGAGACAAATCCCTTCTTTCCTTGAGAGTAGTCATGAAGAAGAGAGATGTTCCCAGTCATGTGCATAGATCCCCCACTGTCTACATACCAGATGCTACTTTGGCATGTTGAAGACCCTGCAATAATAAACAATCAGTTAGTTTTAGAGACCCAAACCTTTTTGGTTTTGGGCCTGGTCTCATCAATAGATGGTAAACTAGCATGTTTATTTGTAACAACAGCCTGAGAAGAAGAAGATGGTGTAGAAGAGGAGTCCTTTGGCTTAGACCTCCTTTTCTGTGGTTTCAACATAGGAGAATCTAGTTGGTTAACTCTACCCAACAGATGTTGTACCATCATCACCAGCTGTGTCTGATTTTGTGATAAAGCTTTCAGCTCATCAGACACATTGCTAGTGGAGTTAGATAAGGTCCTATGTTGCACCTTCTTCTTTTGAGCACCCTCAGCTGTCACCTGTTTAACTCCTTCCTTTTGGATTGCTTTAAGGACTTAAGGGTTACAGGATTTGATGTTGCTGATACAAATGTGGTCTCAAACTCAGTTTTCATTTTTACCATTTTCTCATTATTTCTTCTTTTTGTTTGAGTTTGGAACCTCTTTTGTACCAACAATCATCTGTAAGATGATTGAACAAACCACATACTTCACATGGTTTCTTCTTCATCTTAGGTTGATCATCAACTAAAGATGGTGAAGCAACAGAAGACTTGTTCTTCAATGCTTTGGAAGCATTGGTTGCTTTCTTGACAGCATCTTTAGTAGTCTTCAAACTCTTTCTACTGCCAGTTTTCTTCTCTTCAGTACTGACAGCAGTTGAAGTTTGAACTTCAGGTGTTGAATCCTGCTCTCCAGTCCTTTCAGGACCTTCAGGATTGACTCCTGAGTTGATCAACTTATTGATCATGTGAATGTCAGCATTTGGACCATCAACATCAGCTGATAGGTTCAAAGAGGACTTGATACTGACTGCTACTTCTGATTGTGCTGTATCAGAAGGTAGATCACATGACTTGATGGATTGGTTATCACTCTCACCATCAGATTCTACCTCTGCTCTTGGGGTAAAATCTGTAGGTGGAGCAGTGTGATTGTAACCAATTCCAAACTTCACATTTGAAGCAGATTGCTTACTAAGAAGCATTTCAAAACCTTTGCATGATTGTACCCATCTATCACACTCGACCTGGGTAACTGCAAGGGTTTCTTTGAGATCTTTGTACTTCTCTAGAAGTACATCTTCTCTAGCCTTATCATCAATTATTTTGCAATTCAGTTTATAAACCTCATCATTTTTATCTTTGAGCACAAACTCAAACTCAGCTTTGTTTTTGGAAATTATTTGTTCTAGCTCAATGTTCTTATTAATTAAGCTACATTTGCTTCTCTAATGGAAGCAAATGCTGCTATGCATTGTTCAGAACATAATTTGGCTTTTGCCTCAGAGGATACCTGTGATACCTGAGGTGTAGAGGCATTGGAAGATGAAGTATCAGCAGACTCCAAAGCCATAAGAGCTAGATTCCCAAAGGGACTGTCACCACCATGTTGACCAGCACCTGAGAACAGTTGATCATGACCAGACAAGTCATCTGGTAAACTGCTCCAGTCAACAACTCCTGGGGTGAAGAAGCTGTGTTGTTGAGATGAGGTGTTGTGAGATAGGGAAGGCTGAGGTTCTGGTAATGCATGAGGTTGTGGTGTCATAGGAACTTGAACTTGATTTGACTGTGGCATGTAATAACAAGGGTACTGATATGGCATTTGACCCTGAGGAACAAAATATGCCGGAGATTGTTGTTGAGGATGATGACTAGATGTGACAGGATGTTGCCCTCTGTTTTGTTGACTATTGCCAGGAAAAGTCACAAAGGCAGTAGAGTTTGATCCAGTTGATCTACACTCTCTTGCAAAGTGTCCAAGCCGTTGGCATTTGTGACACCTCAACTTGCTCTTGTCAAAACCAACTTTGGTTTTGCCAGAGAGTCCTGGGAATTTTCTTCCAGTTCTTTTGTAGAACTTCTGAGATCTGATATTTATCAAGGCCATTTGGCTCAAAATATCCATCTCTTCTAAGTCATCATCAGCAATCCCCTTGAGATCATCCATAATGAAACATAAATTGTCATTATTACTCCCAGTAACTGACCATCAACACTTACAAATGCAGAATTAGAAGTGCTCGAAGAGAAATTAATATGCTCATCATACTGGCATTCAGATGAAGCATATTCTGACTCATGACCCACCAAGGCAGTGTTGCCTTGTATAAAGTCTTCAGTGAGCTTTCCAGATGAAGACAGCTTTCTCTTCTGTTCTATCTCTCTCTCAAAAGTGAGCAATTTCCCATGGAGTTGGGTGAGAGATAGTTTGTCCAAACTTGCACTGGAGCGTAGGACAATAGTATATGTGTCCCATCTCTCAGGCAGTGATCTGAGAAATCTGTTATTCATCTGAATATTGGTGTATTCAAGTTTGACCATTTTTAGTTCAGAGATCAAACAAGAAAACCGCTCATATTGTTGAGTCAGTGTCTCACCCTTTCTATGAGAGAATGTCTCATATTGGGCAAGAATTTCTCTATTATTTGCCAAGACCTCATCTGTTCCTCCAAATTGTTCTTTCAAAGCAATCCAGAGGTCATGGGCAGTTTCATGATGCATTAGCCCAGAATAGATTTCATTGGGCAAAGCCATGGCCAGAATTCCATGGGCTTTTGCATCAATCTCAAGCAACTTTTTATCCTCATCTGAGTATTGCTCCCTCCTCTTCGGAACCATTTGATTGGTTTCCGGGTTATTCACCATAGGCTTGTGTGGACCATGTACCACTGATGTCCAACACCCTGCGCTGTTAACAGACAGGTGATGGAGCATACGTCTTTGCCATATGTTATACTCATTCCTAACCAGCATAGGAGGCTTGGTTGAGGAACCAGTATTGTGAGGATCATTGGAGGGAGTGGTCATTTTCAGTTCAAAAACAGTTTAGTTCAAGTTTTAAAAAAGTTTTAGACAAACCACAACAAACTCAATGAGAACCAAGAAAAGATCTCAGGATGAATGAGCAGAAATACAGAAAATTCAATCTCTATAACCGTTTCTTGCAAAAACAAAAGCTAATTCAATCAAACTTGGATCTTGAATAGCAGTTTCAATGATCAATTATTAGATCGATCAATGATTAACCTGCTCTGATACCATTTGACAGGATCAGTGATCACAAGTTTGATGTATCAAATATAAAGCAGCGGAATACAAACACGAATTAGACAAATTGTAGCAAGCAACGATATTTGTAGCATTAAGATCGCATACGGTTATAGGGAGAGAATATGTATTTCTGATTTCTAGGAATGTTTATAGATGTAGAATATTTCTAATCGAATCAATCATTCATTCCATTCAATTATCATTTCATTCATTGATTACAATAGGTTGTCACTCCTTATATAGAGTGCAACAGTCACTGCTGTTATCACGGAAAGTGACAACTGGCAGATCCAATACAGAAATAACTAATTCTTAACAAACTACTGAAATGTTCACAACTACTGAGAACATATCAGCAAGTTAAGTACAAAATATAAAACTACTGAAACTACAACGACTGAAGAACAAGCTCTTCAGTCGTTTTACAAAACTACTGAAACATAGAAAATAAAACTACTGATATCACAACTACTGAAGAAGTACTCTTCAGCAGTTGTGACAAACTACTGAGGCTTCAGTACTTGATCTTCAGACTTTGACCTTCAGGTGTTTCATCAGCTGATGACTTCAGTAGATATCATCAGCTGATGTCTTCAGTCTTTGTCTTCAGACTTTGTACATCAGTTGTTGATCTTCAGCACTTGTGAACTCTTCAGCTGTTGTACTCAGTACTTTGGTCTTTCAGCTTCAGCACTTGTGTTCTTCAGCTGTTGTACTTCAGCACTTTGTTCTTCAGCTGTTAAGGTCTTCAGCACTTGATCTTCAGCTGTTGAAGTCTTCAGCACTTGTCAAACTACTGATGAGGCTTTCAGCAGTTGTTGTGATACCGTGTGGGACTTAGAGGTTTTCTGATCTTGGCTCATTGGTTCTTTTGGTCCAACAGGCTTCTCGAAGATCCTAATGGAAAAACAACTTCCAAGCTAGGTTTTTACACCTTCCAAGGTTGGAAGTCTTCCAAATAGTCAGTATGTCATAAACATACATCGATGAAAGTTTTTGTGCTCCCACTAGCCTTCTATAACACACAAGCTCCATCAGCTTTTTGATGAAGCCAAATTTCTTTTACCTCCTCATCAAAAGGATGATTCCAGCTTCTCGAGCTTGTTTCAATCCTAGATTGATTTCTTTAAATTGCATTCTTATTAGGATGTTTTGGATCGACAAAACCTTCAGCGAATCATTAGACATCTTCCTCAAATATCCATCTAGGAAGCCGTTTTTGTGACATATCCATTTGCCAAATCTATAATCATAATGAGCAGGTATGGCAAACAATATCCTTATAGACTTAGCATCGTAACAGGTGAGAAAGTTTCATCATAGTCAACCCCTTGGAATTTGAGTGAAACCCTTTGCTACAAGTCTAGCTTTCGAAGTATCCAAGTTTCCATGCATATCGGTTTTCTTCTTGAAAACCCACTTACTTCTAACTATTTGGAGTTAAGAGGTGGTTCAACAATTCCAAACTTGATTGTCATTACATGGATGCATCTCAAGTTCATGGCTTCAAGCCTTTTGTCACAATCCGAATGGCACTGCATTAATGATATGTGGTTGGTTCATTTGAATCTACACATATCATCCATCCATGAAAAATCCGTATCATTCAGGTGGATTACTAGTTCTACCATTTCTACGAACGTTTTGTGTGTATTGACCACCGTTTGGTCATTCTCAACCTCCTCATGTGAGTGCCAGTTTCAACCAACCTGCATCGGGTCGTGGTTCTTGATCCTCCTCAATCCACTGTTCTACTACTAGTTCCTTCCATAGGAACTTTGCTTCTAAGAACTCACCCTTTCTGGCAACAAACACACCTTTTTTTCCAGTGGATCATAGAAATAATCCCATAAATCTCTAGGAAACCAATAAAGATACACTTGGTGGATCGGACTTCGAATTTGTTGTGGGGTGGGAGTCTTAACATAAGCCTCAATCCCCAGACCCTTAGTATGATAGGGATGGAACTCTTCCATGCCATATCTCAAAGGGTGTCCTTTCCACCTTTTGGTTCGGGCCATATTTAAAATACGGGCTGCAGAGAGCAAAGCGAAACCCCAAAATGATAGAGGCAATGTGCTTCAAGCCATCATAGATCGAACCATCCAATAAGGTTCGATTCCTCCTCTCACAGACACCATTATGTTGTGGTGTTCGAGGTGGAGTGAGTTGTGCGACAATCCCACAACTCCTAAGATGATCTTGAAAAGCATCACTTAGGTATTCACCTCCTCTATCGGTGCGGAGAACTTTAATCGACTTGTTGAGTTGATTTTTTACTTCATTCTTGAAGATCTTGAGTTTTTCAAAAGCTTCATCTTTGTGCCTTAATAAGTACACACATGCCCATAGACTATAATCGTCGGTAAAGGTAATGAAGTATCTTTCACCATTTGTAGTCATTGGTTTAAAAGGACCACATACATCCGAATGTATGATTCCTAGTAAATCTTTTGCCCTTTCGTTAGTTCCACTAAAGGGTGCCTTAATCATTTTTCCTTGTAAACAAGATTCACATACATCAAATGAATCATGTTCATTTGTTTTTAAAAGACCATTTTTTAAAGTGTTTGTATACGTTTCTTATTGATATGACCAAGGCGACAATGCCAAAGATAGGTATCACTCAAATCCAAATTGAGTTTCATGGTTCTAGTTTGGTACAATGAACTATTTAAAGTATTTTCATGAACCAATTCATAATACCATTAATGGGAATAGCTTTAAAATAGAACATATCCTTTAAAGAAACATGAACATCATCTTCAACCAAAGATAATACATAATCATAAAGTCTTAATTGGGATACTGAAATAATGTTCCTAGTCAAATTAGAAGCATACAAAACATTATTCAAAATCACATCCAAGCCACTTGGAAGTTTTAGGATGTAGTCCCCACGAGCTTCAACTATGAATTTAGTTCCATTGCCCATGAAGAGGCTAACATCCCCTTGATTGAAGTCCCTACTTCTTGTGAACCCCTGCAACAAATTGCAAATATGAGTTCCACATCCAGTATCCAATACCCATGTGTTAGAAGATGTAACATGAAGATCAATATGAATCATGTATATTGTACCTGAGTCTGCCCGGCATCCCTCATTGCCTTCAACTCTTGGAGATGGACAGGACAATTCCTTGCCCAGTGTCCAATCTCTCCACACTTGAAGCATGGGTCATTAGTTGCAACCTTTTGCTTCTTCTCTTGTGGTTTGGGTGGCACCCTTTCCACCCCTTTCCCTTTTCCCCATACGGGTCCCTTACCCTTGGCAACCTTTTCCTTGGGTGCGGGATGAGGCCTTTTCTTGTTCCCACCTTCATTGATGGTAAGAACGGGTAAAACCCTTTTACCCATGGCTACCTCGTTGTTTTAAGCATTGAGTGAAGCTCACCAATGCTCTTGTCCCATGCATTCATGTTGTAATTCAACACAATGTGTCGAACTTCTTGGTAAGGCCATTTATGATCAAATCTGTGGCTAATTCCTTCGAGACGGGACAATTAAGCCTCTTGAGGCGGTCATATGACTTTTCATCTTAAGTACATAAGATGAAACCGATTGGTTGTCGTCCATACGACATGCATGAAGTGCTCAACCCTTGCTTGCTGTTGGAATGTTTCCTTCAGCTGGGTTATCATGTCATAAGATCCGTGATGTTCATACTCCTTTTGGAGATCCGGAGTCATGCTCGCTAGCATGAGACAAGACACTGGGACGGAGTCCTCAGTGTATTTCAGCCAATCGTTATAGGTCTCCTCATCATCCTCAGTAGGTTGATCGGGGATAGGGTCGTCTAAAACATATGATCTTCTCTCTTGCTTGAGAACGATTCTCAAGTTTCGATACCAATCAATAAAGTTGTTATGATTTAGACTTTCCTTTTGGAGGATCGCTCGTAATGATTGGGTGGACGCGGATGAGTTATCATGATTGTCATTATTGGTGGCCATCTACAAAATTTAACAAAGATCTATTTTTGTATTTTCGATATTGCCAATTTTAATAATTAATGCCTTTTAAGGCCATTTTTATATTAAAATCTAGAACCCAACATTACATTTAAATTGTGGTTAGGTGACCTTTATCCCACGATTTAAATTAATAAGGTGGTCAACCATTGACGGTTGCAACCATTTGCAACTTGTACAGGTATGGGATGGACATTAAACATCATATGTAAAGTAGGCATGTTAATCCCATCAACACCATTTGGAAACCATATATAGGTGATCCATTTAACATGGTTTGCAAATCAAGTTACCCTACTTGCACACACGTGTGAGTTTACCCACATAAGTGGTTAGGTGACCTTTATCCCACCAATGTGGTATCCCCACCTTAAATCACAAGTTCCCTCTAAATGGTTAAGTGACCTTTATCCCATTAAGTGTTTTCGAATGACTCAAGTGTTATGCAATAGGATGGTGTTAAACTTGTTAATCAAAAGTTTGAGATTCCATAATTCTAGTTAGAAAACTCTATGTACTTGTATTTGCATGCTTTCAAATACAAGATACCCTATGGTCCTTTTAATAAAACCCATTTTATTACGAAATCATTAATCCTTTTAATAACCATTTATTAATACTTAATGATTAAGAACCATTTTTATATTAGCTTGTTAAGATCATTTTTATTAGATTGTTTGTCATATCCAAATATCATACAATCATTCATAAAATCACAATTAAACAAGCATAATATAATCAACCACATGTGCATATGTGCATAACCATAGCATTTAAAGTGGTCCACACTTGTTTGCCATCACAAGTGTGGTCCATAGGGCATTCCTAAGGTCATAACAAAAACATATAGAAAGCTTCCAAAAGCCTTCCACTTGAAACCGCATCCAAAATGCTCCATGTTTCTCTTATGAACTTCCTTTGTGCATCCAATGTGTATGTCTTCATATTACAAGATATAAAGTCCTGATCCAAGATATCTAGAAAAATGAAAAATACACCTAATCTATTTATTACAACCCAATAATAAATAAATTACATTTTAAACAAAGCACAAATAAATTTATATACAACCCTATTGAATAAACAAAACAACCATCGCATACATCCAAAACAACACAAGGCCAAAAGCTAGGTTATGCACTATCAAATGAACGATCATAAACATCATTCATCAAACTAAATAAACCCCATCAAACCCCAAATTTTCAGCCACCATAAACTGAAAATTAGGGTTTGTTTGTCCAAACAAACAACATCCAAATATATCAACCAATTGACATTCCAATCTTCAAAGTTTAATCATAAGCACGAAGATATAACTTTGAAAGACATGGGGTTTATTAAATCAACCAAAATCAGCCTCTAATGAGTTGATTAATATCCCCTAAAACCGATGTTTAAAAGATAATGATGCTAGTTTCCACATAACCGGCTCTAGATGTCATTGTTGGGTTTGTTACACCTTTTTCAGCTTGTTAACCACTTAAACACATGAAACGTAGCGGAATGTACTACTTTAAAACGTATTAAAGTTTCTGAAATTTATCTTTCTAATGTGAAAAAACAACAAACCCAAAACATAAGGATCTTATTATGTGAAAAACAACAAACCCAAAACATAAGGATCTTTATTATGTGAAAAACAAGCATACCATATGACAAGAACACCCATAACATCGTATAATCATACCAAGATACTACCTTTCTGGATGCTGTCAAAAACAACGAAAAGAAGGCTGAAAAGAGGCTGAAAAATGGCTAAGATTTCAAGGGTAGAAGTCCTCAAGTGCCCTTTCCCATTAGCCTCTAAGCAAGCATCATGGTTGCTTGAAGTTGGACACCAAAACTCCAAAAGGAAAGCTGCCAAAAGCCTTCAAAACCGTGAATTTCCAGCAGCAAGATAAATGAAAATGGAGATGAAATTCGACCAAGGTTCCAAGAGGAGGAACCCTCAAGTTTGTATACCCGAAGCCTCCTTGCAAACACCTCTTGTTAGGGAGATTTTACACCAAAAACTAACACAAAATTGCTCTCCAAAAACTCCTAATGCTGCTGCCTTTGGCCATAGCCCTTTTTTGGGAGAGAGAGAGAGGGAGAGTTGTTTTTTGTGTTTTGCATGTAATGTAATGGCAACAAAGGTCCAATCACAATTAAGGGGGGGCGGCCAAAATTTTTAAAACACAAGGTTTCCCACTTAAAACTTGAACACACACAATATTAAAACTAGTCTTTTGTCACACATTAATAAGTCATCTACTAGACTTATTTAAAAATATGACATGTCTTCTTTAATAAAACAATTTAATTAAAGTACACTCATATGTTATTAATGTTATTAAACCCTTTTAAATGACAAAAAAATAACAATAAACTTATTAACAAATTAGCCTTATAATTTCTTCCATCTCATATGCAACTTATTTAGAAAACCCATTTTCTAAATTTGGTCTAAATATTTAATTGCATGATCATATCATCAATTAAATATTAATTGGTGTTTGCTAAGCTTGTTATTGGGTATAACCCGACTTGGATCATAATGTACTAACCACATCAATAGTCTAAGTGTCTTGGGCACATAGAATCCTACAGGGATGACCACTTACCGTTAGCTGAATTCTTATACAACAACAGTTATCATGCGAGCATTGGTATGCCACCTCATGAGATGCTATATGGTAGGAGATGCAGAACACCCATATATTGGCGTGACATTGCTCAGAAGGAGTTAGGGAGCATCAAGGTAATCACGGCTATGACTAAAAAGCTCAAAAAGATCAAGGCCTTAGTGAAGGCAGCCAAAGATAGACACAAGTCGTATGCTGATAAACGACGCAGACCGATTGAGTTCCAGGTGTTGAAGGTCTCACCTTGGAAGGGTATTATTCAATTCAAAAATCCGGGCAAGTTGAGCCCTAGGTATATAGGCCCTTTCCGAATCATTCCTCGAGTAGGAGAGGTGGCCAAGAGATTGGAGTTACCAGATGAGTTTAGTGGAATTCACCCGACATTCCACGTATCTCATCTAAGCAAATGCTTGGCGGATGAAGACATGATTGTTCCACTAGAGGATATCAAAGTAGACGAACGACTCAATTATGTGGAGCAACCAGTGGCAATCATCGATAGAAAAGAGAAAAGGTTGAGAAACAAAGTGCTTCCTCTTGTGCGTGTACAGTAGAAGCACAGGAAGGGATCCGAATCAGCGTGGGAGACTGGGGAAGAAATGAGATAGCACTACCCACGTTTGTTTAAGGAATAACATGTTTCAGGAATGAAACCTATTAAGGGGGGTGGACTTGTAACACCCGGTTATTTATTATTTTGAAGCCGACGAAAGAAGAAAAAAGAAATAAAATCCAAAGTCGAGGGACCAAACTTGCCAAAGAGAGAAAGTTGGGTGAGTGGGAGTATTTAAGGGAGAGGGAAACCCTTACCCTTTCCCCACACCCACCAAAATCAGCCAAAGAAGAGAGAAAATGAGAAAAGGGACAAAAGTTGGTTCGGGTTGGTTCATGTGAGCAAAATGATCGAGTTGCAGGTCAAATCGAAGCTCTTCTTGTTGTGGTCGTTTGTGTGAGTTCTAGGACCCCTCTTTTACATGTTTTTGAATGATTTGGGGCTGGAACACATCTAAAAAATCAGATTTTGGTGTGTGTGTGTGTTTGACCCGTTTGTGTATGTGTGGGTATGTGTATAAGTCATTTGGGTCTTGCTTTTGAGCTTGTGTGTGCTTGAATGGTGTTGTGGTATGCATTCCTAAGGTTTAGGATGATTGATTTGGGCTTAGAATAGGTTTAGTTGAGCTTGGAGGTCAAAAATGGCAGATTGGGTTCGGGATGAACTGCATTCTGCACCAGCTAGGGCTATGCGACTGAATGGAGATCATACGGCCGATTGAGGTGCGATTGAGGGTTCATTCGCATGACTGAGGGTTCATTCGCATGACTGAAGGTTCATTCGCACGACTGAGAGCCCAAATCATAAATTCCCATTCGCATTAGTTTCATCCACATTAGGTCCATTAGCATGGGACTCATCCGCATAGAGTCCATTCGAATTAGTTTCAGTCGCACGGTTGGATGTTCATTCGCATAGGTGTTCATCCGCATTGGTTCAATCGCATTATGTTCAGTCGCCTGGAGGCCATGCGACTGAAGGGTTCCCATACGCCCAAGTAGGGCTGGTGTACCCGAGGAAAGTGTAGCTTATGTACTGACTTTCGGGGGAAAGTGCAGATATAAGTTTTGACGTGAAAGTTCCCGTAAGTTCATGTAAGATGACTGTTGAGGCCTAAGAGAGTATGTTGGGCATGATGATGATGATGTTGCATGATTATGCATGTTATGTATGTATGATGTCACCCTGTACGATGATGATGACTGTGTATGTTATGTTCCATATAATGATGTATGTTTATCTTTATTGTGGCTTTACGTGTTATATTAATGAATGAAATGAAAGTAGTATGTAACGTAAAGCGAAAGATAATGAAAGAGGAACATGAAGTAAGAATACATGCATTAACGAATGATGAAAGTAAAGAAAATCTTGCAAGCCTTGTATGTCAGACACGCCTTTAAAAGGTGTTAGCCCAACGGTATGCGGGTTCGCTACCCCGGGAGGATGCACATTGGGGTGTTTCTTTGTGATTGACCATTTGTGTTGAACCATTATTGCTTTCCTGAGGTACTATGGCCAGAAGTGCTGGGCACCGTGAATGAAGGTCTAAGATAGGCTTAGGTCCAGTACCATGAGCATGAAGGGCATAGCACATGACAATGGTATACCTGAACTTTATCTGAGGTACTGTGGCCAAAGGTGTTGTTCATCATGAATGAAGGTCTATGATAGGCTTAGGCCCAGTACCATGAGCATGAAGGGTAAAGTTCATCGTGTTGATGAAAGGAAAAGATAATGAATTAAGAATGATTAATGAAGATAATAATGATATTTTGTATGTGTATGTATGATGTGTGAACACATGAATGTAAAGAACGGTTTAAACGAAAGAAAGGTATGTTTTATTATAAAACTAGAACTATCTTAGCAACGCTGACTTTGATGTGCTGACTTTCATGTGTTTCCACTTGGCAGGTAATGATTGCTTAGGATGGCATGGGGCGTCTACTCAGCTCTTTTGGGATGGCATCCATTTATATAATGCTTTTGTGATGTAATGCAACAATGTATTTTGTAACTGATAACGATGTATTATTTTGCAAAAGTTTTTATGATGAAATGAGATGTCATTTTTGAATGTTTCCGCTGCAATATTTTTGTAAGATAAATGAAAATGTATGTTTCATGTGCAATGATTTACCAAGTGTAAGCGTCCTGGGAATGGGGCCTTACATCATGCAAATGAACCAGTTGCATGACTGAACCCAGGAGACTGGATCAGTCACACGATTATAACATGAGATTGACTCAATCGCACGACTGAATCTTCAGTCCTGCGGATGGATCAACCGCATGCTTCAATCGCATGACTCAACCATGCAAATGGTTCAGTCGCCCGAATGAAAACCCTAACCTATAAATACCACTTAATTCTTGGAAAAACAACAATTCGAATCACTACGCACTAAGTCGTACCCTTGCCGTCCAGAGACCCTAGAACACTTGTTCCAAGTTCATAGATCGCAGTAAATCATTCTACTATTGTTTTAAGATTTATGTTGCACCCTGAAAGGATCATATATGCCAACTCAATGGGTGAATTGATGATTGTTCAGCTGGAATCCCATAAGTCCAAGATGCAATGCGGATGAGGATATGCAAGAAAAATAACAAGTGTTATCTTCCGTATTAGTCAATGCGAAAGACACAAATCTAATGCGGACAAGTTTTTACCCATCCGCATTAACTAATGTGGAAGACACAATACTTATGCTGAACAAGTTACTCTTCCTCATTGACTAATGCGGAAGAACAAAAGAAGATGAGGACAAGACTTTGATCATCCACATTGACAAGTGCGGGTGACCAACCAAATGCGCACAAGTATTTGTTCATCCGCATTAACTAATGCGGTTGCCCAACTTACTAATGCTGATGATCAAGTGGAAATGCTAATGAATATTATCTCATCCGCATTTGTCAATGTGGATGAACAAGCAGAGATGCGGATGAAGACTTAGACTAGTTTATGATGTAATAGGTCAGGGGTAGTTTAGTCATTTTGTAAAGGCATCTTGTCTTGTCTATAAATAGAATAGTTTACCTTGTACTGAGGTGACGGTTGATAGACAGAGGATTTTTGTTGTAATTATTCTCCGTAATTGTCCACATTCATATATCAATACAAACAACATTTATGAGTCATTTTCTTGCCTGATTATTATTCAATTGTTGTTTCCGCCTCTCAATTATTGACTTGATTATCATATTAAATTCTCAGTAAGAATTTCACTCTTACTAAAACCCAGTCAATTGGTATCAGAGCTTTGGCTCTCGATTCTCTTTCAGATCTGCGCACAGATGAATAGAACTCGATTGATCTGATAATGAAGTTGCTAGTAGTAGATATCATCATCTCTACTTAGCAAACACTTAGAATACTCCTGTCAAACAGCAAGAACACTCATTTTGAACCTCAACAAAACTGCTTGAACAAGTTGGACTCATCAAACATAATCAATCATAAAATAAACTAAATCTATACTTACACAAATCAACATGGACTCTAACAGTTACTCTAAATTAGGTCATACACCTAAATCTCCCATGCTTAAACACAAATCTGAGTTTAAACAATGGAGAATACGGTTTAGAAATTATATCACAGGTGTGTATCCTGACTTTTAGATCTCAATATGTAAGGGTCCACATATTCCTGTTACTTTATCAACAGCTCAAGCTGCACTGTACAAGACTGCTAGAATACCAATTGAAGACTTAACTCTGGATGAAGATGACTATAAGAAATCAAAATTGATCTTAAAGCATACTCAATTTTGACTCAAGTACTCAAAATGGATGTGCTAAAAAGATTGGAAAAAATATGGAACTGCTAGAGTGTTGATACATGTATGTCCCTAGATCATGATATGAATGTAATAGATCTTGTTTGTCTGATTCTGAGGTAATGCTTGGAATGATTAATGAAATGATATTGTTTGTTTGTTATTTATAATGTTTAATATTCCATTAATGAGTCGACGTTGAATTGGTTATTTAGGTTTCTGGTTGTTTGAATTGCTACACATAATGTAATATTAATAATAAATTCAAAATTAACAAAATGAAGTTCTCATGCGAATGGCCCATGCAAATGGACGATACGCATGAATAACTTCATACGAATGACTCAGTCGCACGACTGAACCAGGAGACTGGATCAGTCGTATGATTGTAACATAAGATTGGCTCAGTCGCACGACTAAACACTCAGTCGTGCGGATGAATCAACCGCATGGTTCAATCGCACCACTGAACCATACTAATGGTTCAGTCACACGAATGAACAATACTAACCTATAAATACAACCCAATTCGTGAAAAAACGAGAGCATTCATTCATTACAATTCCAGACGTACCCTAGCCGTCCAGAAGCCTCTCAATTCGTTCTCCAAGTTCACAGAACACATTAGATCGATTCCCAATCGACTTCCAACGTTAGATTCAATTCTTGATTGATTCTTCGTGTGTTCTCACTGATTGGATCGCCAATCAAATAGGATTCCGCATTATTTGATGTGGTTTACATGCTAATCACTAGGTATTTCGTTCAAATACCAGGTCCTAACAAGTGGTATCAGAGCATTGGCTCTTGATTACGTGTGATTCAATGAAGATTGATAACATTTTTTTGTGTTTTTGCATTAAAACGCAATTTTTGGTGTCAAAAGTGATCTTGGACGATCCTGCTCATCAAAGTTTGGTTACTACGGACTTAGGCGACTAGACCTTGCGAAAATTCGAATTTTTACGGGTGAAACACGTTTAACCTAGAAAAATTCGCAAAACAGTAGCTTCAGCCGCATGAGAGTCCATTCGCACGACTAGACTTCATTCGCATAGTCCAGACGCACGATTGGACCGAGTCGCATCTCCATTCGTACGATTGAACCGTTCGTTCGCATTGCTCATACGCATCAGATTCATTCGCACGACTGAGCCAATCGCTTAGTACAACCGTACGATTGAACCAGTCGCAGAGTTCATACGCACGACTAGACCATTCGCATCCTTCAGTCGCACCAGTGACAGTTTGTTTTATTAGAATTAAAGTTATTCGCCATGGAAGATCAAATGTCAGCCTTTACTGCTAGAAGGACTCTAGGATACAGAACCTGTTGTTGCTTGAGAGTGAGGTGGGTAATCATAATAAACCACCAAAGCTCTTGACGTTAGATGAGTTTCTCCACTGGAAACAACGTTCTGAGATCTACCTCAATGGAGTGGATCCGAGTCTGTGGGAAGCCATCAAGATTGGATATAGTACACCGGTGGGAGCTGATGGAGTTAAGCTAACGTTAGGAGGGATGAAGGACGTGCAGAAAGTTAAATACAATGCAAAGAAAAGAGTTTATGCATTGATTACGCAGCCTATTCCTAATGACATATTCCACCAGTACTCGGAGAATAAGCAGTCCAAGAAACTTTGGGATGAGCTAGAAAAGAGGTATGATGGGAATGCTTCATTGAAGGCAATCAAGGCTAAGGAGTTAAAGAAGGAATTCAATAACTTCTCATCGATGGGGAACGAGATTTTAGACGACGTTATAGATAGATTCTACCATCTGATGAGTGAACTACATACACATGGGGTGGCTACTACCATGGAAGAGAAAGTTACTAACTTTGTAGACGGATTGCCTGAAAAGTGGGCTTCATTTGTGTCTAACCTTAGACAGAATGGAATGCTGGCAAAACTGGATATTAATGACTTCATTCTTAAGTTGCAAGAAGAGGCACTTAGGATGAAGTACAGAGCTTAGAAGTCTTCGTACAATCAAAATCCTGCTTTGTACGACGCCACGCCTCAAGCTAAGACATCTGGAGCACCTCTCCAGACTGCATTTGTGTCTAGCTCATCGGGTCCTTCACATGCGTCTCCTTCAGGATCAGACACGTCGGGACCTTCTTGTACCCACTATATTGGATCTGAAGCAAGTGCTACTAAACTGAAGACCGAGAATCTCGGTAATGTGACTGTGGAAGTAGCTCGAGAACACATGGATCTTTTGACTGCAGTGGTTCATTCTTATGATGAACTTGTTGCTGGGAAGATTGGAAACTGCCATCTGGCAGACGAGGACTACGAGCAGGTGGACGAAATGGAGCTTTAGATGATGGACATAATGTGGGCCTTAGCTAGTGCTGTCCGGAGGGCAAAGAAGTTTGTAAAAAAAACCGGACAGAACTTAGTAGCTACTAAGGATACTACATTTGGCTTTGACAAGAGCAAAGTGACCTGCTTCAACTGTGGAGAGAAGGGGCACTTCAAAAGAGAATATGTCAAGCCTAAGAAGACGGGTAATGGGAACCCGTTCTCGTCCTTCACTCGTCAAGACAAGCAAGCTACCAGTTCTACTTCATCAAGCAAAGATCCAAAAGCCTTGACTGCTTGTGATGATGAAGGACAGGATTGGAGCTTTAGGTTTGTCTCACCAGGGGAATCAAACACTGCAAGTGTAGAAGATATTGACAATGATTCCGCTAGTGAAGTAGATAGCAGTTGAGATAGCGATGTCACATAGTGAAGAAGCAACTGCTACCGAGGTCAGTGACAAGCCTAAAGAGGAGACTACCACGTCAGAGACAGAAAAGACAGAATCACCACGACCAGAGACATCTGATGCTGTGTTGATGGCTAACTCTTCTGAATCAACTCAGGTAAGTACTACTGACCAAATGTTTGATAATCATGCTTGTTCTGATTGTGATACTTTTAGGAATAGCATAGATGAAAATTTTGCTAGGTTATTACATCATAATGATAACTTAGTAAAAGATTTGCAACTGTGCACCGAGGCTAATAGGGTATTAAAACAAAATGAGCATAGTTATAAAGAAAAGATAGATCTTTTAACTAAACATCTTAGGGAAACCAAAGTAGTTTCTTTTAACCAAGCTAATGACATTAGGTATTATCTAAACTCCCTAGAAGACACTAAGAAGCAAAAGGCAGTTCTAGAAGTAAAAGTAAATTCATTAAAATAGAAACTCACAGTTGGACTAGTTCTTCACACATAGTCCAAAACAACAGGGAGGGATTGGGTTATAAAGTGGTTCCACCACCACCTGAGACTTTGATGAACACTAAGACTAGACCAATAAATAATAATCCCAACAAGGATCATGTGGTGTCTACTCCTCTTGTTAGTGATCCAGATTCCTTATGTTCATCTATTGACTCTGGAAACAAACAAAAGGAGGCCACTTCAAAGGCAAAGGGTAAATTGCCTTGTGTTAATCTGGAAAAGGAATTTGAAAAGCTTAACTTAAAGTCAGGGTCAAACAGAGTCAAATCAGAACCTAAAAAGACTTCTAACGTTAATCTTTTACCTATTCAAGTCAAAAACCAATTAACCAAAAAGAAAAAAAAGTGTGAACAGGTTAAAACAGTTAACTTTAAACCAGAGAAAAGATCCAAAAAACCTAGAGTGAGTGATGTTACTAGAGTGTCACACACTTCTCCACAAAGAAAGTTTAATCAGAATGTTGATAGCAGGTCGTGCTACAACTATGGTGAATATGGACACATTGCCTCCGATTGTCATTTCTATCAGACACCTAGGAACAAGATTGAACCTCAGGTTTCAAAGCCTAGGTCTTCTAAGAGGAATTCTCTGACTCCACCTAGAAGAACTAGTGAACCTAAAATTCAACCTGTAAGTCAGTCGACTGTTTATCACAAACAGGCCTTGCACAAATCTGGATTATGGAAGGAGAAGATATCCTCTGTGTCTGATAATGATGACAAGAAGGAACCTGAGCTACCCTTATCCTCTAAGGGTCAATGGGTGGAATTTATGATATGTGATGCCTCTGGGAAACCCAAGCCAGTAAAGGCTTGGGTTCCTAACCCAAACTAATCCTTTACTCTGTATGTGCAGGGTGTTAGATACGGTGCTGAAACTAACACGTGGATTGTAGATAGCGGAGCATCCAGGCACATGACTGGAAACAGGGCTCTTATCAATCGTCAAGCAAAATAAAAGGAGGGTATGTTTCGTTTGCTGGAAACAAAGGAGGCTATATAACTGCCCACGGAGAAGTGGGGAATCAGAAAGTTAAGTTTGATAAGGTGAACTACATTCAACAACTACAAAATAACTTACTTTCTGTTTCCCAAATATGTGATAAGGGATTTAAAGTCATCTTCGACAACAAGAAGTGTTACGTGCTAAAGAAAGACTACGTGATCCCAGAGGACCAAGTTCTGATGACTGCTTCAAGATATAAAGACGTTTATGTTTTGGATTGTCAACAACTTCTACAATGGATCATGAGGTTCAGTGTTTTCTATCTAAAGCTACTGAGAAGGATTCCATCTCCTGGCATAGGAGAATGGGACACATTAGTCAAAGGAAGATGAATCACTTGATTCAGAAGGATCTGGTGAGAGGAGTTAATGTCAAGAACTTCCAGCTTCCTGACTTTTCTGTAGCTAGCAAGAAAGGCAAACAGACAAAGAAGTCTCATACAGAAAAGAAAGTTCATTCAATAGAGCTTCCTCTTGAACTTCTTCACATGGATCTTTTTGGTCCAGTCAGTACAAAGAGCATTGCAGGCGACTTGTACTGTTTTGTGGTCACTGATGACTACTTAAGGTTCACTTGGGTAATGTTTCTGAAATCCAAATCAGAAACATTTGAGTCATTCAAGGAGTTGGTAACCACACTGGAATCTCTCTAGAAGCTCAAGGTTAGACAAGTACGCTCAGACAACGGAACATAATTCAAGAACCAGTGGATGGAGGCATACTACAAGGAAAAGGGAATGGTGCATCAATTCACTTCTTCCTACACACCTTTGATGAATGGGGTTGCTGAGAGAAAGAACAGAAGCTTCATAGAGACAGCACGAACTATGATGGTAGACTCGAAACTGCCTATCCAATTCTGGAATGAGGCAATGGCGAATGCATGTTATACACTGAATCGAGTCCTAATAGTCAAGAGCCACGGAAAGACATGTTACGAGCTACGACAAAGACGCAAACCGAATTGGAGTATCTCGAACCATTTGGCGCGCCGTGCACACTTCTGAAGAAGACACAAGAAGGTAAATTCAGCGAGAAGGCAGATGAAGGAATCTTTGTAGGATACAACATACCAAACAAGTGAGTTTACAACAACTCCACGGGTCTAGTAGAAGTGTGGTGTAATGTTGACGTTCAGAGATATACCACACCACCTACTCGCAAAGGACCTGCCTACTTTTTCGACTATGATGGATTCTTCAAGTCCTTCAACATCCCTCTCTCTCCCTCGGATGACAAGTTAGCTACTAGAATGATGTATGATATCTTAAATACACCATCTAGCTCACAGGGAGAATCATTTATTCAGTCAGGGGAGTAGTCGATGATAGTGACTCCTCCTCTAGAGATGAAGCTGAAGAAGATGACCAGAACAGTCAGGAGGAACAGGTTCCAGTTTCTGAAAGTCCACAAGCTCTACAAGTGATGCACCTTCGACTACGGAACCTCAAACTCCAACTGCCTCAGATGCAGAACCAAATGTTCATAATCTTGGCTTTGAGGTAGCTGTTCCCACTACTCCAGGATCCCGATTAAACGTCTATCATCCGCTAGAAAATGTCATTGGGGATGTCAGATCAGGAGTACAAAGCCGAAATTAGCTTTATTCAGCTGACTACGCCTCGTTATGGAGAAGGGTTACATTCATGATGGTGCTTATCGGTGTTGTCTCGCAGTTTGAGCCAAAATATGTAAGTGATGCACTAAATAATGACTCGTGGGTGAGTGCCATGCAAGAAGAACTTCTTCAGTTCAAGAAGTTAGGTGTATGGAATCTGGTTGATAGACCTAAAGGTGCTAAAGTCATTGGCACCAAATGGGTCTTGAAATGCAAGAAGGATGACGAAGGGGTCATTATCAGGAACAAAGCTCGATTAGTGGTTCAGGGTTTTCGCCAAGTCGAGGGAATTGACTACAATGAGGTGTTTGCACCCGTGGCAAGGATGGAAGCCATTCGTATCTTCCTTGCCTATGCATCGTACATGAAGATTAAAGTCTATCAATTAGATATGAAGAGTGCATTTCTTCATGGGGAAATCAGAGAAAAAGTCTATGTCAGTCAACTCGAGGGATTTGAAGATCCTTATCATCGGGATAGATTCTACAAGCTCGACAAGGCTTTATACGGGCTTCATCAAGCTCCAAGAGCTTGGTATGAGAAACTCTCGACACATCTTGTGAAACACAGCTTTCGCAGGGGAGTCATTGACTTCACGCTATTCATTAAAGAAAAAGATGGCGGCCTACTGCTCGTACAGATCTATGTTGATGACATAATCTTCGGTTCAAAGAACGAAGAGTTATGCAAAGAGTTTGAAGTAGTTATGAAGAAAGAGTTTGAGATGAGTGCTATAGGGGATATGAAGTTCTTTTTCGGGTTACAGGTGGATCAGACACCAAATGGGATCTTTCTACATCAGACCAAGTATGTAGGAGACATTCTCAGTCGTTTTGACATGGAGAATGCATCTGCTGCTGGGAATCCACTTGCTACGAATCACGACATAGCACCTGATGAAAATGGAGATCTTGTAGATGCCACGATGTATCGAGGAATGATTGGATCCCTCATGTATCTCACTACCTCAAGACCTGATATCATGTATGCTACATGTTTATGTTCTAAATATGAGGCTAAGCCTAAGTTCAACCATCTGATCGGGGTCAAAAGGATTTTTCGTTATATGAAGGGTACACCCACACTTGGGTTGTGGTATCCTCATGATGATGACTTTGAGCTCACGGCGTATAGTGACTCGGATTACGGAGGCTGCAAGATGAACTACAAGTCTACATCCACAGGGTGTCAATTCTTTGGGAGAAGACTAGTTACTTGACAGTGTAAGAAGCAGACAGCGGTTACATTGTCAACCTGTGAAGCTGAATATGTTGCTGCTGCAAGTTGCTATTCACAAATCATCTGGATTCAACAGCAAATGCGGGATTACGGTTTAACGTTCTCCTCTACTCCTATTTGTGTTGATAACTCTGTTGCAATTGCAATAACCAAAAATCTGGTCCAACACCCTAAGACCAAACATATCGGTATTAAATACCATTTCATAAGAGACTGTTTTGAAAAGAACTTAATTGATGTAAAAATTAATACTGATTTTCAACGCGCTGACCTCTACACTAAAGCCTTTGATAAACCACGTTTTCAATATTTGCTAGAGGTCAACGACGTTAAAAAGAAAAGTGAGGTTATTCGTGATGATAATAATGTGTAGTCTGATGTTGGTTAGTTAAAGTTTTCTTTTTATTTTTTATTTTATTTGTTTATTTTAGTCTGTTTAATTTAAACTCATGTTATTTTGCTGTTTATTATAAATCCTAAAATAATTAAACCAGTTATGATTTTAGTATTTTAGGGGTAGAATTGTCAGCAAGTAACATTTAAACAAAAAAATGAGGGAGAAGGAGTGGATAACTAATATAAGGTAGACCGTAACTGTGATACCGATTAAACGCTTTGGAAAATGATAGTATATAGGAACAAATCAAGAGGGACTGTAAAATTTAAATTTAGAAAAGGTGCAACGATTCAAAGTATAAGTCTGTGTAGTCTAAGCAATATAAAAGGGAAGATGATAGAAAAACTAGTAACTCCTAAGGCAACACAACGAGAGTAGACCTAGAGGTTGCTAGACCACAAATGATATGTTGGTAGATTCAACACAATAGATGATTAGACTTGACTGGTGATTTCAATATCAAACAAAGTTGTTCAACTAACTATGGGCTTCCATCTTATCACTGCTTAACACAGTCAACAATATTCAATTAAGGGGAAATGAGCATGTAAACGCCATAAATGTGTGCGGATGACCATAAATAGAGCAAAGCAAGAAAAAAATGAAAGACAAATGCTATAAAGCTAATGACTTATGTTGTTGGTGCATTTTGTGCAAAATAATATTAAGCTGCTCTAACAAGGAGATAGGTTGTGTGCCTCTCTACTGTGCGATGGCACTGACCTAAGGATAAGCATAACCTAGATATTCTAGAATTCATTGTTGTTTGCTGCCTCTCTGCTATGCGATGGCATTGACCTGAGGACTAGCTTCTCTTTGAAAGCTCTAAGAACAGTCTCTCCTTGTAATAATACCTGTAGACCGCTCAAAAGCTCCTGAGGAATGTTGATTACCATATAAGTGTGGGATCCACTAATGTTAGTTGAAATAATTAAACCTAAAACAATCACTAGTTTGTGTCAAAAGTCTGCGTATGGATTTAAGTGGACAAACATATTGAAAATCATTGTGGCTGCAATTCTTGAAAGTTCAAATCAATGTGGTAATCTAAGAGTTCCAGTATGATTTCCTAAAGTTGCTAACGACTCTGGTTGAACACCAAGAATTGAGCATCAAAAGATTTTGATAACAAGTCCAAAATGATTTCACTTGCCTGTATGATTCCAAAATTAAATTGGTCCAGGTATGGTCAATCTAAGTTGAAGTTGTCTATTTCGGAACCAAATCCAGTAGATTTCCATCTCAGGACTTATCTCTCACAAAAAGCAAAAACAATTCTTATTTTTATTCTTTAGTTTAATTTTCTAATTTAGCTAGCCGTTTTAGTTTGTTTGTTTGTCGGACTACATCAGGAAAATCAGTAAGGGATCAACTCACTAAAAGGGTCATGTCTGAGATGACCACTTGTGTTTTAAAAATTTAAAACAGTCATGTCTAAGGTGATCAAAAAGTTTTCAAGTCAAAACGATCATGTCTGATATGATCAAATGCTCATAACGTTAATTTCTACAATTAAAGGGGTTTTAAATGCTAAATATTCAAATTGGCAGAAAATTTAAGAAGTATGACCCATTCGCATGAATGGACCATACGTATGGACCAATCATACGAATGGAAGCCATTCGTACGAATGGACCATGAATATGGACCATCCAACTGAATGGCCCATACGATTGGCCCAGTCGGACGCTTAAGGGCGGACGAGTGAGTCAATCGCACGACTGAAGAAGAACGACTGAACCAATCGCAGGACTGAGTCCCACTCGCACGACTGAAAGGTACGTATGAGCTCAGTCGCACGATTGAATCTAGGGTTAGTATAAATAGAGTGGTAGTCGGTCGTAGTGACTCACCACCCTCAAATTAACCCTGAATCACACGACTTAACACCACTCTGCCAAAATTTCATTTGATCTCTAAATCCCCCCGTTTCTTGATTACTGACCATATACATCGACTCGACACGTAATTTACGGTAAAGAAGCACTCCCATAACTTTCAATTTGATGCAAAATTGGTACATTCGGACTCGCAAAAGAACCAAGACTTAAGTGACTAAATAACCTAACTAAATGACTCAAACAAAAGAAAGTAAACATGTTAGGTGTTATAAGAATGTATTGCGAGTCAAATGAACCAGACAACGATGTCTAAAACTCAAAATTGGTGAAAAAGTGAATTTGAATTGAACAGTCACTATATCATGCGAATGGACAGCTTGATGAATTTCAGTCGCACGACTGAACGGTGCGAACTGCTTAAACGTACGACTGAACCATGCGTATGAAGTTCAGTCGCACGACTGGTGTAACCGCATCAGGGTATATACGTATGAGCCCAGTCGCACACTCAGTGGTACGCATGGGATTTGTCGCACGATTGAATCCCATTCGCACTGTTCAATCGCACTACTGATCTCAGTCGCACAATCTCAATCGCATGACTGAAAGATTTTCTTCAAGTTTAAGTGTTTCATGACTTTCTTAGCCAATGGTACTAA
Source organism: Flaveria trinervia (assembly GCA_025506515.1). Classification (NCBI taxonomy): domain Eukaryota; kingdom Viridiplantae; phylum Streptophyta; class Magnoliopsida; order Asterales; family Asteraceae; genus Flaveria; species Flaveria trinervia. The sequence continues at coordinate 24,472,864 of CM046442.1, read as the reverse complement.
CGTTTACTATATTTGTGTAACAGATGGCGAGTCGATGGACTATGAGCACGAAGAACAATATATGTGCTCATCTGGATTTGAGATCCAGAAACGCTGTTGATTTCTCTGGAATCATCACATTTCTACTGAGATCGAGGATTGCACATGCCATATCTACTCCTTGTACTCCATATCGATCCATTCAGCAGGCCTTCTGGGAAGGAGCTACAGTTGATAGATCGTCAGAGCCTCATTGCATCAGAAGTACCATCTTTGGAGAGGCTATTACTATCTCAAAGGAGGATCTAAGGATCGTATTACAGTTGGGGGATGACACTGGTTGTCCGACTCGATTACACCCCCTCACAGTCAGAGGATGCTTTCTTAGAGCCAAGTACTCTGGGGACATCAATGCTGGGGTACTCAACAAGAGTAACCTCTGTCCCCAGTTTAAGTATCTTACGTACGTGCTGCTTAAGTGCATAGCTTCCAGAAAAGGAAGTTTTGATGATCTATCCGACCAGATACAGAACGCGTATGTTGCGTTGGTGCTAAACCACCCGTTCAGCTTCTCCAAGATGATCTTCACCTACCTAGTGGAGAACATCAAGGGGAAAGGGAAGGAAGGCTTCTGTATGTGCCCGAGGTTTATTCAGATGATCATAGATCAGAAGCTTCCCTCCCTGCCGAAGGAGAAGGAGGATGCGGTAGTCCTCGAGGTGATGGATGACACTACCATGGGGAGGATGAAGGTGTACAGGGGGAAGCAAGTGAAACCCCTGTCAGGAGGTTGTTTGGGCATTTGGCACGGGAGGAGACGATGATACAGACAAGACCAACCAGCTTCTACTTCTGCTCCTCCAAGTGACGAGACGATGATACATGATAAAAGTAAAGACTAGATGTTTATGTATTTATTTAATTTTGTATTTGAATCCTGTATTGCAAACGATGTATTGAATGTTTATATTAAGTTAATGCATTTCTGTTTGATTAATTACTAATGATTTATGTGTTGAATGTTTAAATCAAACATATCCAAATTACCAAAGAGATGAGTTTGATGTTGCTCCCCTTCAGCAGGTCAAGACTCAGCTAACAATGATTCTTGATGTGCAAGGGATTGTTAGGAGGTCAGTGAATTATACCCCTGAAGAAGGGGAAATAATTAATGACCTATCAAATGGAGCAACTCGCAGAGCTTTTCATGCTAAATCCAGATGAGATAGTGAAAGATGCTCCGACATACGATTCGACTAGTGACGAAGAGCGCAACGATGTTGATGAAGTCGAGATCGAAGATGTCACTGCCGAGGATTACCCTCAGTACGCTGACAATGAGGTTAATGTGGTCCCCAATCTGGGTGAATCCCTTGTCGGTGATACTTTTGAGGTGTTGAACAAGATGGAGGAAGAAACAGAGAAAGCAGTAGGAACAGCCAAGCCTCAAATGATGATGTCGACATTCGAAAGGCTGAGTGGGCTGCATGTTTTGAAGAAGTTAGAGCCCAACGTGCTGCACCAAAGAAGGATGCCTACACCAAACTCTACCGAGTCAAGAAACATCACAAGCTGTCAGGAAGGATCATAGCATGGGCGTATTTTGAGGATCTTAAGGCTTATGCGGTTAAGAGAGAACAGGGCATAGAGTACTTTAGATTCCCACATGATCTCAAGACTCTACCAGGTTTTGAGCTCAACCAGCTGGCTAAGCTAAAGCTTTTGTATGCTGAACCGAGGAAGATGTCAGGCTGGTTTGAGGCTGCCCTAAAGAAGGAGTACCACACCAGATGGGTTAACTTCAGACCCCAACAGCCTACTAGGTATATCAGAAGGTCTGAGGTTGATGCCATTACTGGCAAGCCCAAGATAGTGTTGAAGTGGAATCCTCCGCGCACAATGTGAAGAATCCCACTCAGGGAAATGCCACATGACTTCACTCCACATTTTAAGTTGTGGTACTACGATTGGGGAACAGCTGAAGCGGTCATAGTCCTAAGCAAAGAGGGACAAATGGATACGATCAGGGTAATCAACCCGATGTGGCTTACAAACTTGTCGGATAATGATGTCTATACACTATACAAGTGGCCACTGTTCTATGATACGCAAGATATTGTACAAGCCCTCCAGTTCCAAAACGTTGTACGACTCTGCTTCGGGTTTGAGATTCATACAGGAGTCACAAAAGAGAAGTACAAGAAATACATGGACGTTATGCAAAAAACAAGAGATTAGAGAGATCTAGGTCCAAGGGGGAGTTTATTGATACATGTATGTCCCTAGATCATGATATGAATGTAATAGATCTTGTTTGTCTGATTCTGAGGTAATGCTTGAAATGATTAATGAAATGATATTGTTTGTTTGTTATTTATAAAGTTTAATATTTCATTAATGAGTCGAAGTTGAATTGGTTAATTAGGTTGTGGTTGTTTGAATTGCTACACATAATGTGGAATTAATTAATACATTCAAACATAACAAAATGAAGTTCTCATGCAAATGGCCCATGTGAATGGACCATACGCATGAATAACTTCATACAAATGACTCGGTCGCACCACTGAACCAGGAGACTGGATCAGTCGTATGATTGTAACATAAGATTGGCTCAGTCGCATGACTGAACACTCAGTCGTACGGATGAATCAACCGCATGGTTCAATCGCACGACTGAACCATACTAATGGTTCAGTCGCACGAATGAACAATACTAACCTATAAATACAACCCAATTCGTGGAAAAACGAGAGCATTCATTCATTACGATTCCAGACGTACCCTAGCCGTCCAGAAGCCTCTCAATTCGTTCTCCAAGTTCACATAACACATTAGATCGATTCCCAATCGACTTCTAACGTTAGATTCAATTCGTGATTGATTCTTCGTGTGTTCTCACTGATTGGATCGCCAATCAAATAGGATTCCGCACTATTTGATCTGGTTTACACGCTAATCACTAGGTATTTCGTTCAAATACCAGGTCCTAACATAAAGCTGTTTGGGATGCTCTCAAAATTATGTGTGAAGGTAGTAGTGAAGTTGCTGAAATTAACAAAGACAAGCTGGTCAATCAGTATGAAACCTTCCATCACACCAAAGGAGAATCCTTATCAAAACAACTGCACAGATTTGTACAGTTGGTCAATGAGTTGGAAATTATGGGTGTTTCATACAACATTAAAGAACTCAATAAGAAAATGCTTCACAGTCTGCCTGAAAGTTGGAAGCAAAATGTCACAATGTTGAAAAATACTCTTGATCTTGAGAGTACCACTCTAGACATTATGATAGCCAAGATTGAAGCTTTGGAACTTGACGAACGAAGCAGAAATCTGAGTGGGCCATGAGTGGTTGAAGCCTACAAATTCCCTTCAGAATCACATTCTGTTGAAAATGCTTTCATCACAGAGGAAGATGACTTCATCTCATCAAGAGATCAAATGAACAATACTGGGTTCATTCTCCATCATTCAATCACCATTCAACTTCAGCTCAAGCACCAAAAGTCTCCACTGCACCTACAATCTCTCCAAAAGACTTAAAATCAGAAGAGCAAAAGGCAACCTACAATGCCTTTGTTGCAAGTTTTGAAGCATATCTTGGGGGAAGACTTACTTCTGCCTATTTAATACAGGAAGATTTAGAAGAATTAGATCCTGATGATGTTAAGGAAGAAAATTGAGCCTGAATGAGAACACAAAGCTTGAATATGACAAATCCAAGGTAAAATGCTTTAACTGTGGCATGACTGGCCATTTCTCAAGAGAGTGCAATGCTCCTAAAAGAACCAACCATTCAAGGAACTCTCCTGGTCAATCATCCTCCCAGCCTAATTCAAGCTATCACTCAAATAATCAACAACAGCAGTACCATCATTCTCATCATCAACGAACATACTAGAATCAACCACAGCTGACAAATCAAGCCCATGCAAGCAGTCAGCCTTCTGTCAGTGCCTTTGTGATCAAACAAAATGGGATATGTGACTAGAGTGTGTATGCTGAGGAAGTCAAGCCTTAATTCCAGAATCATGCTCTCATGGCTCATATCAATGATGGACCAACTACAATGCCTACTAAGGTAAAAACTAACCTTTGTAGTGAGAAATGCATAAATGAATTACAAGAGTATAGAGAACATAATCATAAACTGGCAGATAAAATTAAAGAAGAAAAGGTGAAGTCAAAAATGATGAAGAGAGAACTAAAAAGTTTTGAAATCAAAATCAAATATCTCATTTCTGACATAGAAAAATTGCATGGTGAGAAATACAGTCTTGCAGCTGAAAATGAGCTACTTGCTGAAAAGTTAGCTCAAGCTAAAGCTCAACAATCTATGACTAAAGTAAAACTTGAAAAGTTTCAAATGTCTTCAGTCAAGCTGCAAGAAATGTTGGATTCACAAAAGGATCCAAAGGACATGTCAGGGATTGGGTACAATTCATGTCCTCCACCATACAATGACAATTACACTGTCATGCCTGACTCTGTGTCACTCTCTGAATCAATTGAACCTAATATTATGGAACCTAAATCAGATGTGAAACAAGTGACAAATCCTCAAAACAAACCTAATGTTTATTTTGAAACCAATGAGGACAAAATCAAGTTAGGACACCCAATCAAAATCAAAGAGTGCTCTGACAAGACAGTGATTGTCAAAAAACCATCAAGCCCTGTAAAAACAATTGTACCTTTTATAAAATTCATACCATCTGCTTTACAAGGGAAAAAGAAATAAGTCAAAATAGTGAAAACCACTACTGAGAGTAGTTCTAATAATGAGATTGTATCTCCACAAAATTTAAGCAAATGAGAAAAAGTTTCACTAAAAAAGAAACCAACTGTAAATCTGAGTTCAACACATAAAACTTTATCAGACCCTCAGTCATCCAAATTAAGGCAGGGAGTTGGGTTTGATATCTGTAACAAAGAACATGTTGACCGTTTGAGAAAGAGGTGAGAAGTAGGTTGAAGAAACAAGAGCAACCCAGACAACTGAACAAGAGTAGTATTGTGAAACAATCTACAAAAAAGGTTGATTCTGATTCTTCACCTAAAGAAAAGAAAGTGACTCATCAAAAGAAAGTATCAGTTGAGTCACTCAAAGAAAAATCTGATTCGAGAAACAAACAAATGTATTGTGATATTTGTGACATGTTCAATCACAAGACACATAAATACTTCTTCAACCAATATTGTTCTATGTGTGATATGAACAATCACTCCACCAAAAATTGCTATTTCAACGAGTATTGTTCAATCTGCGACATGAACATCACAATACATCTCATTGTTACTTCAATCAGAAGGGGTTGACAATGGAAGAGTTCCATCCCTATCGTACTTAAGGGTTGGGGATGTGAGGCTTATATTAAGACTCCCACCCCAAACAAATTGGATGTCCGATCCACCAAGTGTATCTTTATTGGATATCCTAGAGATTCTATGGGATATTATTTCTATGATCCAATGGAACAAAAGGTGTTTGTTGCCAGAAAGGGTGAGTTCTTAGAAGCAAAGTTCCTTATGGAAGGAGCTAGCAATAGAACAGTGGATCTTGAGGAAGATCAAGAACCACAGCCCGATGCACGTTTGGTTGAAACTAGCACTCAACATGAGGATGTTGAGGATGATCAAGTGGTTGATCAATACACACAACACGTTCGCAGAAGTGGTAGAACTAGTAATCCACCAGAAAAATATGGATTTTTCATGGATGGATGCTATGTGATAGATTCTGATGAACCAACCAAATACCATGATGCAATGTCCAATTCGGATTGTGACAAATGGCTAGAAGCCATGAACGTTGAGATGCAATCCATGTATGACAACCAAGTTTGGGAACTTGTAGTACCACCTCTTAATTCCAAGGTAGTTGGAAGTAAGTGGGTTTTCAAGAGGAAAACCGATATGCATGGAAACTTGGATACTTATAAAGCTAGACTTGTAGCAAAGGGTTTCACTCAAACTCAAGGGGTTGATTATGATGAAACTTTCTCACCTGTTGCGATGCTAAAGTCTATAAGGATGTTGTTTGCCATAGCTGCTCATTATGATTATGAGATTTGGCAAATGGATGTCAAAACCGCTTTCCTAAATGGATATCTTGAGGAAGATGTCTATATGGTTCAGCCTGAAGGTTTTGTTGATCCAAAACATCCTAACAAAGTATGCAAGTTAAAGAAATCAATCTATGGATTGAAACAAGCATCGAGAAGCTGGAATCATCGTTTTGATGAGGAGGTCAAGAAATTTGGCTTCATCAAAAACGCTGATGAGGCTTGTGTGTATAAGAAGGCTAGTGGGAGCATAATAACTTTCCTAGTATTGTATGTTGATGACATACTACTATTTGGAAATGACATTCCAACCTTGGAAGGTGTAAAAAACTGGCTTGGAAGTTGTTTTTCCATCAAGGATCTTGGTGAAGCCGCCTATATTCTGGGAATAAAGATCTATAGGGATAGATCAAGGCGGTTGATTGGTTTGAATCAAAGTGCATACATTGATAAAATCTTGAAAAGGTTCAAGATGGAAAACTCTAAGAAAGGTACCTTACCTATTCAAAGAGGAACGATATTGAGTACGACTCAATGTCCAAGCTCAAAAGATGAGCAAGATAGCATGAAGGCAATCCCATACGCATCTGCTATAGGATCCATCATGTATGCAATGATATGCACTCGACCGGATGTGTCATACGCCTTAAGCATGACAAGCCGTTACCAGCAGAATCCTGGAAACAGTCATTGGATGGCTGTTAAGAACATACTTAAGTACCTAAGGAGGACAATGGATATGTTCCTAATCTATGGATCTGGTGACGAGGAACTCGTTATAAAAGGTTACATGGATGCGAGTTTCCAAACCGATCGTGATGATTCTCGGTCACAATCGGGATACATCTTCATCCTGAATGGAGGAGCGGTCTCTTGGAAGAGCTCCAAGCAAGATGTGGTGGCTCTATCAACTACAGAATCAGAATATGTCGCCGCCTCATTGGCAGCTCAAGAAGCTGCATGGTTGAAGAAATTCATTGCTGATCTAGGGGTTGTCCCTTCCATTCAGGACCCCCTAGAGATCTTTTGTGATAACGAGGGTGCGATTGCACAAATCAAGGAACCCCGTGCTCATCAGAAGACTAGGCACATTGAGCGGAGATTCAACTACATACGAGATGAAGTTGAAAAGGGAAAGATATGTATTCGCAAAGTTCACACGGATCAAAACGTTGCGGATCCCCTCACGAAGCTCCCTGAAAAGGCAAAGCATGAAGGTCATACTTATGCCATGGGACTTCGATATTCTAGTGAGTGGATTTGATCTGTAAATTTAGTATTTGAATATATGGAACTTTCTATTATTTGAATAAAATTATTTGGTTATAATGTTTCAAATAATATTCCAATTTAGCATGTTTAATCCATGAGTAAAATGTTTACTCTAAATGTCCGTAGTCGTTCATACTTGTGGGAACAAGTTTGAAGGTAAGACTATTATGAACTTGGATTGGTTGATATTCATAAGGTTGAATATAGAGCAATGGGTTGCTACCAAGGTTCATAGATATTTGTGGGTTACAAATATTGGACTAACCCGCATCTCAAATTTTACTACATGGAATCTTATTGATTGTTCATAAATAAATTTGAGTAAAGGCGAATATCATTTGGTATCCTCCGACCTGAGATACATATTGGGTTTTGATGTTCACCAAGTATTATACCTTGAGCATATTCTTCACTATCCTGAAATAGTGGACAGTACATAAGGATATGTCCAGGTATAACACGAGGTGTTTGTGAGAAACGTATGTAGTCAAGATGGAATTTGTTCCTCTTATTCGTTGAGAGTTAGATGTCTAAGGCCTGATTAAGTTAAATCAACAAGGTATGATCATTCTGTGTCCTTGGATTTAACATGACATCTGTAACAAAAGGATAAATGATTAATTCACCTAAATCATTTCAAGTAGGGCACTTGAAAGGGATGATGTTATTGAATGGCTATAAGTCATGCGTATTAAGGGTAGTAAACCGTTGTTAGGCGGTATTTACTGCTTGCATCAATCTTCTATGAATCTTGGGCAAGTGGGAGATTGTAGGATTCGATGTGCCCAAGACACTTAGAATATTGATGTGGTTAGTACGTTATGATCCAAGTCAGGTTATACCCAATAACAAGCTTAGCAAACACCAAATAATATTTATTGATGATATGATCATGCAATAAAATATTAACACCAATTTAGAAAATGGGTTTTCTAAATAAGTTGCATATGACATGGAACAATTTATTAGGATATATTGTTCAATGATATTATTTGTAATGTTATTTAGATTACATTACAAATTAATAATGGCTATATATGTTATACAATTAATGGGTTAGTTGTATACATTTTCTAAGAGGGACAAATTATAAAACCATTTAACATGTGATTGTGTCTAACAAAAAAGGGGGGAAACCTCTTTTTTCATCCAATTTTCGGCCGCCCCCCCTTGTTGGTCATTGGACCAATTTTGTTGATTAGACACAACACATTAAGGGTCTTTGAATGCTTTCTTGGACCAGCTATCTTGATACACACATGCAACTAAACTCCAAGAAAAACTCTCTCTTCCATCTTCTCCAAACTCACGGTTTTGAAGGTGATATAGCAGCTTCTTCTTGAAGTTTTGGTGACCAAAATCCTAGCAACTAAGGTGTTTGCTTGAAGGCTTGTGGGTATAGACGTTTGAGGACTTCTAGTTTGAAGTCTTGGCCATTAATCAGCCCTCATTCAGCACTTTCTTGGACGTTTTTGAAGCTTACAACAGCCCTCTCCTTGGTCGTTTCTTGCTGCTCAAAGAGGTAGAATCATAGCTCATTGTGGCTGTGATTTTATGTAGTTTTAGTACATTTCATAGCTTGATCATTCACATATTATGATCCTTTTCTTTGGGTTTGTTTTTCATCTAAAATGGTCACTAAAGAACATTATTTTCAGCTTATAAAATGAATGATATTAAGTTGTAACTCCGCTGCGTTTTTCAGAAAGTTTAAGTGGTTAAACATTGATTTTATGTTCTAGCAAACCCAACAGTAATGTGTGCCTTCTTGTATGGAAATATTGCTAAAGAAGTCTATGTAAGTCAACCACCTGGCTTTGAAGATCAAGATTTCCCTCACAGAGTGTACAAGCTCCACAAAGCTCTGTATGGTCTTCATCAAGCTCCAAGAAAGTGGTATGAGACTCTATCATCCTTTCTTCTTGAACATGGCTATGAAAGAGGAAAGATTGATCAGACTATCTTTAGAAGAATAAGAGGAAAAGACATGCTGTTAGTCCAGATCTACGTGGATGACATTATATTTGGCTCGACAAACAAACAACTCTGCAAAGAATTTGAAGATCTTATGCATTCAAAGTTTCAAATGAGTGCTATGGGTGAACTAACATTCTTTCTAAGAGTGCAAGTCCAGCTAAACAGCAGATGGAATCTTTATCAATCAATCAAAATATGTAGAAACCATGCTGAAGAAATTCCACTTTGCTGACTGTCAGTCTATCAGAACTCCTGTAGATACTCAAGTGAAGATTGGACCTGACCCTAAAGGCAAATCAGTGAATCAAACTCACTATTGATCAATGATAGGTTCACTTATGTACCTAACAGCCAGTAGACCTGACATTATGTTTGGTGTTTGTGTGAGTGCTAGATATCAAGCTGATCCAAAAGAATCACATGTGAACGCAGTGAAGAGGATATTCAGATATCTGAAGGGCAAACCAGCTCTTGGATTATGGTATCGAAAAGAAGAAGAATTTAATCTCTATGCATACACAGATAGTGATTATGGAGGATGCAACTTCAACAGAAAATCCACTTCTGGCGGTTGTCAGTTTCTTGGTCCCAGACTAGTATCCTAGCAATGCAAGAAGCAGAAAAATGTGTCTGTGTCCACAGCCGAAGCTGAGTATATTGCTGCTTCAGGATGTTGCTCTCAAGTTCTCTAGATTCAAAACCAGATGCTTGATTATGGTTTTAACTTTTTGCATACACCAATTTCTATTGACAACACAACTGCTGTCTTTATAACTAATAATCCACTTGATCACTTAAAACCAAAACATATTGAAATTAGATATCATTTTTTGAGAGACTGTGCTGAAAAGGGTTTAATAGATTGATTCAAGTACCAACAGAAAATCAATTAGCTGATTTTTTTACGAAGGCATTTGAACCTAGTAGGTTTGAATTTCTGGTTCAGTCAATTGGCATGATTAACCTTTAGTAAAACTTTGAAAAACATCAAAAACGTTTTAAAACATCAGAAAAAACACAAAAAGAAATCAAGTCTTATGAAGAAAAGAATCTTTGGAAATGATATAATTACAGTCGTTTTATCATTCAATGTGCTTAATTTCAAAATGTAAAAGACTGAAATGAATTACCAGATATGTTGGTAGGTTCAACTTGGAAGAAAAGATAAATGCAGTGATGAATTAAAGACATATTCAATTGTGAAGCACTCATCACAAAGTATAGGTATGTATTGGCTTATCTGAATGCATATGTGTGTAGTAACCTAAACACCCCAGGTAATGATACTTTATGAATCTCTTTCACCACATAATGTTTTATCTTTGTTTTGCTGAGCAAAGACCTGATGAAACTTGCACATAGTGCAAATGTCATGATCCAAAAGATTCCCAATATGGAACACATCCAAAATTGGTTGAATCAACAAAGTAATACATTCCAAGTGAATGATCAAAAGAATCCTATCATGGATCATCTTCCAAAGTGAAGTGAAAAGAATCCAATTAGGATCAACATGAAAAATGATCAAATTAAAAGAATCCAATGAGGATCAGTGAATATGAGATTTCATGACTTAAGTAACCTGGTAAGAAAAGTTATGACAAAGTTATACCATGCATTGTATAAGGAGGGTTGATCATTCCATGCTTATGTGTGTGAGGTACACATTGAATAATAAATCAACCAAAACATGATAAAAGTCATTTGTATCAAAATATCAACCAGGTATGAGCTTAAGAGGACAAACATACCTTCAATCTTCAAGTTTATAATCATGTCCATTTAATCATAAAGGATGCACTTGTGTAATGAAACATTGATATGATCCCTACAAAGAGATTTCTCCATTCATTATTAATATTAATCAAAATAATATTCAAAACTTTTAAATCTTTAAAGTTTCAAATTTTTGAGTAAGTTCAAATTTTTGTTTATTAACTCAGTTTTGAGAAACAAAACAAAAGGAATTTTAGTTGGTGTTGTTGCAATAAGTCAACCATTATATCCCAGCTTATGCAGATTCTTAGAAGCATGATAAGCCCAAAATCTATCAAAATAGGGAAACTTGTATTAGTTGTAACATACAAGTCAATCCAAGCAAAAATTGACAACTCCAACAGCCAACTTCATAAGAAAAATCAATCAAGGACACCTCTTTATAAGATGAATATTCAATTCAATCACATTAACTTTTGATCAAGTTCAAAAGGTAATGCAGGTAAGTGCATTAGTTAATACGGGTGAAGGTAACCCATGCATATAACTAATGCGGGTAACAACAATTTTTTGAAGTGCAACTAATGTGGACAATGACTTTACTCTACCGCATTAGTATGTGAAGTGAATGTAAAGTTTACTCTACCGCATTTGATATAGTTAACAAATGCGTATGAACAAGTCTATCGCATTTGATATAGTGGTATTGACTTGTCACCCGCATTTGTAGTTGTACACATGGAATTTGTTCTATCGCATGTGTTACTGTACATATTCGGATATGGTAAAACAAGACATTCAACCGCATTTTCAACAATATACAATGTGGACAGCCAAAATTTCAAATTTAACTTCCGCATTTGCAACAGTATACAATACAGATAGCCAAAATTTCAAGTAACTTCCGCATCTGCAAGAGTGCACAAATGCGGATAGAATAAAATCAAGAAACAAAACTTCCGCATTTGTAACAGTAGGGTAATACGGACAGTCAATCAAAAATTTAACCTTCCGCATTTGCTACAGTCACAAATGCGGATAACCAAAAGTAGTCAAATGCGGACTGTGAATGTCAAAAGTTCATCTTCCGCATCTGCTACAGTTAACAAATGCGGATCACCAAAATCAAATAAATTAACCTTCAGCATTTGCTATAGTGTTGACTGTATCTGCTTGTAAACTTGTAAAACTTTTCAAATTGTATTATTTGACAATTTAAAGGAATTCGAACAGGTCATTTAATACTTTTCAAATTTGAGAGAACTTATAGTGAGTCGAGCGTACAACTACAGTACACCATCAATCATCATCATCACAAACATTCAAAGATTTTGTTGTGTTTCATCTTTAAACATTCTTGTCATCGATTCAGAACAGCAGTCGTTTCGAAGATAAGGTATAACTTCAATAGATTTTGAAACCAAAACCTAAGTCTCGAACGGTTACCCTAAATCGAACGATGAACCAGAAAATTATAGAAGAACACCAAAATCAAACTCATTAAGTGATGTAATACACATTTTCGATGTCAATAAACATGTAAATTGATAGGAATTCAACTAATATTGAAAACCATTTTAACCATGTTTACTGAGAAAAACAGAGCAATGTGAAAAAGAAAAGTGTGAAACAAATCAAAGTCACATTAACAAATCAAAGCAAAATTAAAGTCAAAATTGCGAACTAACACACATGTCTCTTGTGCAGATTACATGGCAAACTTTACATGGAGCAAGCTCCATAACGTTAGCGGTTATCTAACCCGGATGTGCCTGATGCAGAAGGTCTCAAAGATATGATAAGATTCCTATCTACCACAAGGGTAGCATATGCCATAACAGTAAGACCAACAATCTACGAGAATCCCATCAGCTCTTTCTGGGAATCAGCTGAAGTAGTTGAAAAAAATGGAGTGAAAACTCTTACTGTCTCATAGAAGAATCGGTTAGAAGATGTCTGCAATTTAAAGATAATGCAGATGATCCTCTTGAATTGGATGATGAGGAAATAACCACATTTTTCTATAAAATTGGTTATGAAGGGAGCTATGAAGCCAAACAGATAGTCAAAGGATTAGTGGATCTGCCCTGGAGATTCCTAATTCATATGTTCCAACATTGTCTGTCTAAAAGGAAAACAGGATGGAATGGCATTGCAGTCCTCACATCTTCTGCAATCTGTGCTCTCTGCACCAATAGAAGATTTAACATGTCAGCATATGTATTCAATGGCCTAATCTCCAACATTCAAGAACGGTTGAGATACAAGTTTCTAATGTACCCCAGATTTATTCAATGTCTAATCAATGAAACATTTCATGACATTTTTAATGAAGGACGAGTACTTAACATTCCTTATTATGATCCAAAATCCTATAAGTACCTCAAGAAGAAAGACCCAAGGACTTCTACAGTGGTGCCCCTTCACCCCTTCTTCCTTGGATGTTTGAACAAATACACCAAGCACGTCAAGCACAACCACCTCCACAACCAATACCACAACCAATACCATCCCCAATACCATCACCAATACCACAACCAATACCATCCCCAATACCATCACAATGCCATCACCACAACAAATACCACAACCTTCTACACGACCATATCTTCAAACATTACCTTAACCATCATCACTTCCTTCATCACAACAAACACCAACTATGATCACTCAACCTACACCTACATCACCACATCATCAATCTCCTATATCACCGCACCAATCTCCTATTCCTCCTTACCAACCATTACCATCATCAATTGATCACCCTGCTGACCAGAAGGATCAACAAGTGCATCCAAATCATCCAAATCATCTTCTGATGATGTGGATCGTCATGATCAAACCAAAGCTGTGAATGAACCTTCTGAGGCTGCTCCTTCTGAGAGCTATGCCGAATCAAACATCAATTGCCCTGATGAAAAAGATGAATTAATAACTGAGTTGTTACTCAAAGTACAAAGGATGGAAAGAACACTAAGCAGGAGAGCAGAAATTATAAATGACAGAATCCTGGAACTTGATGAGAAAGAAGGAGAATTGAAAGATCTTAAAGAAAAATATGCAGTTGAAAGAATGGAACAAGCCAAAGAGATTGAAAATCTAAAAGCTGCACTGAAACACTCAGAGAAGAAGTGAGTGGACATATAGACACTCTTGAAATACAAACTATTGCAATGGAGGAACAAGAAAACATCATAAAGGAACAAGCTGATATCATCTCAAAACTAGAAAAGGAAATCGAGAGCAAGAACAAAAGATATCCGAGCTTGAAATGATGATTAAAAGAACTGATGTGAAGGATGATGATGAGAAAGAAGAACAAAAGAATGATGATGAGAATGAAGAACAAGTGGATGATGAAAGTGAAACTGAGATCAAAGACCAGAGCTTAGACATGGTAGTGTATTCTAGAAACACTGGCCATTGAGACTCAGAAAAGGGTGAATTTGAAGAACTCTTCAGTGCTTTGGATAGTTTTGCTTCTGAACAATTTAGCATTGATGATGATTTTTGGGAGTTCATAAACAATCAAAGAACTGAGGCAGAGCCTATTGTATTTATTCCTAAATCACCGGTGCGATTGGAAAAGGAATTGTTGTGCAAATTTTCTCTGCCATATCATTAACTGGAGAACAAAAAGAGGAACTAAAATAAAGATATGAACAAAAAAGGAAAGAAGAAACTGTACCTGAACAAAGTGAAATGAAGGATCAAGAGCTAAGTACACCAGAAAAGGTCTGTGAACCAGAAGATCAAACAGAAACCTCTAGCCCTCAACTTCAAACTTACTCATGAAAGAGGAAGTATTTGGCAGAAAAGGCTAAATGCAAGAGACCAATAACTGAAGAAGAACCATCAAAGAAACAAAAAGATGACCCAAGAAGTTTAGCAGCAATTGCTAAATTTTTGGAAGAACATGAGCAGGCAGAAGCTTAGTTGAAACAGTTGGCCAGAGCAATTGATTTAGAAGAAGGACAAATTGCAGATGAAGATGAAGTTTTAAAGGACATTCCCATGGACAGTCCTCTTAAAGAAGAACAATGAGTAGAAGACATGGTAACCAAAGCTCAAACTGATGACTTGAAGATTAAAGCCATGTTCTTGATCAATCAAGGCTATGATCCTGATGAAGTGTTTGCAATGACTTATGATAAAATGAAAGAGGAGGAAGAGAAAGTAAAGTTGTTGCTTGATCCAACAATAGACACTGACTATGAGAAGACAATGTCAAAGGACACTCTAATACTCAAAGACTTATCCTTGAAGAAACCCACAAGGTATGAAATTCCACTACCAAGAATGGGTCCTCTACAAAAGCTTTCACAAATGAAGAAATCAACCTCATCTCATGAATCATTATTTCCTGATCCTTATAACATGTCTGATAAGGAAATGAAGGAATATCTTTCAAGTCAAGGATTCACAAAAAGAAAGATTGCCAACATGAAGACAAATTCATTAAGGGCTGCCACACATCAATTAATCAATGAAAATAAAGATAAAGTAAAGAAACTAGAAGAAGAATTGACAAAGACCAAACCCAGAAACATAATGTCAGCTGAAGACATGCTACTGGACATAAAAGATCAAGAACTACTTGCCCCGGTACTCCACAAATATCCTGAATGGTTTGCAGAACCATCTCAGTTGAAGCTGCAAGAAGGACTGACCACTGCTAGACTGATGAGTGGGGTATCTACTCCCAAGGGGGAGCTAGATCAGAAGATGGAAGTATGATAGCACCTGCAACATGTTCATGGTGAAGAGAATCTCAAGGCTAGTACAATTCTTCACAGAGTACTCAGCTCTAGTAAATGCCCTTAAGATTCATGATTTGAAAGAACTAGCTCAACTTGAACTAATCAATCATGCAACTATGTTCAGGGGATATGAATTTGAGAATATACTTATGATGTTCAGAAGGACAAACAACTTCAATTCATTAAAGATAATTTGCTTAAGAAAAGATAAAACATTTGTCAATCCCCTGGATAAGAAGAAAAAGGTGGAAGCAGAAGAAATAGTATTCCCTGAGTTGAAGGTAAAGCCAACTGAGTCTTTCAAGAGGAAGTAGTATCTGGTACTCATTCTTCCACTCCTATCTCAAATGTGTATTATGATGAGAAAACCTATGACCTGGTGATAGAAAGGAAGTGGGGAGGAAAAGAAGGAGCTGACATTAGACTTTTTAGTGGATATGAAGTAAGACTACTTGATGAATCATACATGCACTACATTTATACCAGGAGGCACTTGAGGGAATTAAACAACAAATTGGGTGAACAAGACATGCACTTATTTTTTAATTGCATCAAGTTGTTGAAACTAGCCTATGACAGAATAAAGATTATAAGAGACAAAAGAAAGAAGAAGAAAACACCATTGTAACTTGAAACATTGTTAAGCATGAAGTGGATGTGGGAGGGAGTTTATTGATTCATAGAGATGGTCTTTCAACAATCTCCATATGGGAACCGATTTCTCTTAAAAAGTTACCAATGGAAGCCATCTACAACATGAGCAGAATGAAAATACATGTGCTAAGTAGAGACAGGATGTCCGAAGCAACTGATTTTGTAAACATGATCAAGGCCATTCTGGATCCCACCAAAGCAGCATTCATACTACCTTCTGAAGACCCAGTTGAATCTTCACAACATCAATCACCTCCTAAACATTGAGGAAAACTAGGCTGTATAATCCTTAAGGGGAGTATTGTTGCACCCTGAAAGGATCATACATGCCAAGTCAATGGGTGAATTGATGATTGTTCAGCTGGAATCCCACAAGTCCAAGATGCAATGCGGATGAAGATATGCAAGAAAAATAACAAGTGTTATCTTCCGCATTAGTCAATGCGGAAGACACAAATCTGATGCGGACAAGTTTTTACTCTTCTGCATTAACTAATGCAGAAGACACAATACTTATGCTGAACAAATTACTCTTCCGCATTGACTAATGCGGGAGAGCAAAAGAAGATACGGACAAGACTTTGATCATCCACATTGACAAATGCGGATGACCAACCAAATGTGCACAAGTATTTGTTCATCCGCATTAACCAATGGGGATGACCAAATTATTAATGTTGATGATCAAGTGGAATTGATGATCAAGATTATCTCATCTGGATTTGTCAATGCGGATGAACAAGCAGAGATGCAGATCAAGACTTAGACTAGTTTCTGATGTAATAGGTTAGATGTAGTTTAGTCATTTTGTAAAGGCATCATGTCTTGTCTATAAATAGAATAGTTTACCTCGTACTGAGGTGACGGTTGATAGACAGAGGATTTTTGTTGTAATTATTTTCTGTAATTTGTCAACATTCATATATCAATACAAACAGCATTTATGAGTAATTTTCTTGCCTGATTGTTCTTCGATTGTTTGTTTCCGTCTCTCAATCGTTGACTTGATTATCATATTAAATTCTCAGTAAGAATATCACTCTTACTAAAACCAGTCAGTTTAGTTTCATTCTTTGATTGATTATACTTGCGTTCTCACTGATTGGATCACCAATCAAATAGGATTCCGCACTATTTGGTTTGGTACACACGTAAATCAGTTAGTACTTCGTACCGGAAACGGTCCTAACACAAAGCTAAAACATATTTTTGTATTTTTTTGTGAGGTTGAAGTCCTAAGATAAGTATCTACCAGATTTTTCTTCCTGGACAGTATAGCGTAAAGTTACTTTAATTATAACTGGAATGATTCATTATGGAATCAAATATGTTTATCAAATCATTTGGGACATTTTACCAAAGCCTTTGCATGCCAGATTTTTGTTTTCATCGAGATTCATTAGCAAGTTTAGGAAATCATACTAGAGCTACAAGATGCACATAGTGATTTTGACTTTCAAGAATTGCAGCTCACGATGATTATCAGTATACTTGTCCTCTTAAATCCATACACAGATTTTTGACATATATTAGATTTATGGTTTAATTATTTCAACAAGCATTTGTGGATCCCACACTTATATGGTAATCAACATTCCTTAGGAGATTTCTGAGCATTCTACAAGTATTTTGACAAGAAGAGACTATTCTAGAGCTTTCAAAGAGATGCTAAGCCTCAGGTTAGTGCCACCGCACAGTAGAGAGGCGCAAACAACAATGAATTCTAGAATATTTAGGTTATGCTTATCCTCAGGTCAGTGCCACAGCACAGCAGAGAGGCACACAACCTATCTTCTTGTTTGAGTAGTTATATTCTTTTTGCACAGATCGCACCAAAAACATAGGTTATTAGCTTGATTGGTTTTTTTCATTTTTCATGTGCTTCACTTATTTTTATCGTCACCCGCACACATTTGTGGTGTTTATTTTGCTCGTCACCCCTTATTAGAACTTCGATGATTGTGTTAACTAGGGATAAGATGATAACCCACAGCTTGTTGAACAACTTAGTTTGAATTAAATCACCAACTAGGTCTAATCATCTATTGTGTTGAATCTACCCACACGTCATATGTGATCCAGCAACCTCTAGGTCTACTTTCTCCGTGGTACCTTACTAGCAGCTAGTTTTACTATCATCTTTCTTTTTATGTTGCTTAGATTTCTCAGACTTATACTTTGAATTTTGCATCTTAATCAATTACATTATTTTAAAGTCCAAAACTTTTTGTTCTTGTGTACTATCATTTCCCATAAACATTGAATCAGTATCACAGATGCGATCTCATTTCTGTTAGCTAAACTGTCCTCCACCCTGGTTTTTATTTAAATACTTAAATAAAGACACCGAATTTAATTTTTATTTAACCTATTCTCCCCCTAAATTTATAAAACCGAAAATGTTTTCTCCTTTTTGAATTTTAATAGACGATGAATTAATAACAGTAAAATAAAATAAACAAAATAAAAAGGAAAAATTAGAATTAAAATGGATTCTACGCGTTGGACGAGGTATTGTCAGCTTCTGGAATCACTTCACATTTCTTTTTAACGTCATTGACCTGTAACAGATATAAAAATCTTGGTTTATCAAAAGCTTTTATGTAGAGTTCAACGCGTTGAAAGTCTATATTAATTTTAGCAACATCAATGAAATTGTTTTCAAAACAATCACGTATAAAGTGATATTTAATTCCGATGTCCTTTGTCTTAGGATGTTGGACAGGATTTTTAGTAACGGCTATAGTAGCAGAATTATCAACAAATATGGGAGTGTTAGAGAATTTCAACCATAGTCCCGCTTTTGTTGTTGAATCCAAATGAGTTGAGAACAGCAGCTTGTAGCAGCAACATATATAGCTTCACAAGTTGACAAAGCAACTGATGTCTGATTCTTACACTGGCATGTGACTAATCTTCTCCCAAAGAATTGACATCCTGCTCATGTTCACTTGTAGTTCATTTTGCAGTCACCATAATCCGAGTCACTATATGTTGTAAGCTCAAAGTCATCATCATGAGTATACCACAACCCAAGTGTTAGCGTACCCTTCAGATAACGAAATATCATTTTGACTCCTATGAGATGGTTGACTTTCGGTTTCACCTGATATCTGGAGCAGAGACACGTCGCGTACATGATATCAGTCTTCATGTAGTGAGGTACATGAGGGATCTAATCATTCCTCGGTACATGGTGACATCCACCAGATCACCATTTTCGTTGGGTGCTACGTCATGGTTTGTAGCAAGTGGAGTCCCAGCTGCCGAAGCATTCTCCATATCGAAGCGACTTAGGATATCACCTACATACTTGGTCTCATGTTGAAATATTCCCTTTGGGGTCTGATCCACCTGTAACCCGAGAAAGAACTTCATCACTCCCATGGCACGCATCTTAAATTCACCTTTCATTACGGCTGCAAATTCTATACATAGTTCTTCGTTGTGGGAACCGAAGATTATGTCATCAACATAAATTTAAACAAGCAGTAAGTCACCATCCTTTTCTTTGATGAACAATGTACAATCAATTACTCCTCTACAAAAGGCATGTTTCAGAAGATGAGTTGAGAGTTTTTCATACCATACTCTTGGGGCTTGGTGGAGCCCGTAGAGAGCCTTGTCTAGTTTGTAAACTCTGTCCCGATGATACGGATCCTCAAATCCTTTGATTTGACTAACATACACTATCTCTTGGATTTCACCATGAAGAAATGCACTCTTTACATCTGGTTGATAAACTTAATCATCATGTAAGAGGCATATGCTAGGAAGATATGGATTGCTTCCATTCTCGCCACAGGTGCAAAGACTTCATTGTAATCAATCCCCTCGACATGTCGAAATCCATGGACTACAAGTCAAACCTTGTTTCTGATTATGATCCCTTGGTCATCTTTCTTGTATTTCAAGACCCATTTGGTGCCAATGACCATAGCACCTTTAGGTGTATCCACTAGTGTCCATACACCTAACTTCTTAAATTGAAGAAGTTCTTCTTGCATGACACTCACCCATGCCTCGTCATTTAGGGCTTCACTGACATATTTTGGCTCTAATTGATACACAAAACATCGATATGCACCATCGTGAAGATATCCCTTTTCCATCATGAGGCATAATTTGAGTATAGCTGATTTCTTATCTGTACTCTTGATCGAACATCTCCAATGACATTGTCCAAAGGATGATACACGTTTAGGCATGATCCAGGAGTGGTGGGTACAACTACCTCATTATCCAGATTGTGAACAAGAGGTTTGGTATCTGAGGCAGTGGGGGTGTGAGGTTTTGATGTGTCAGAGGCATGAACATCTGATGCTTGTGTACTTGCAGTAGTAGGAACCTGTTCCTCCTGATCCATCTGATATTTTCCATGTCTTTGTCATCAGAGGAGGTGTCACTTTCTTCATGTGCTCCCCCTGAAGAAGTAGAATACTCACCTTGTGAACCTAATGTTGTTGAGTCTTGTGATGGTGTGTTTAAGACGTCATACATCATTTTGATTGCCAACTCATATGTAGGAGGGGGGAGAAGAATGTTAAAGGACTTAAAGAATCGATCATAATCGAAGAAGAATGCGAGTCCTTTGCCAGCAGGGGGTGGTGTATCTCTGAACATAGACGTTGCACCGCACTTCTAGAATAAAAAATTCCTTCTTCAGCCTTCTCTTTGAACTTCCATGACTGAGTTTTCTTCAGAAGAGTATAGGGTGCTCCAAACGGTTCGAGGTACTCTAGATTAGGTTTACGTCATTGCAGTAACTCGTAACACGTTTTCCCATGACGCTTGACCACCAGGACTCGATTTAGGGTGTAACATGCATTGGCAACTGCCTCATTCCAGAATTGAATGGGCAGTTCGAATGTATTAGCATCGTCCGGGCTATATCTATCAAGCTGTGATTCTTTCTCTTAGCAACTCTCTTCATTTGAGGAGTAATGAACCGGTGCATAATTCCTTCTTCTTTGCAGAATGCCTCCATCCATTGGTTCTTGAAGTCGGTACCGTTGTCTGAGCGAACTTGTCGAACCTTTAGCTTGTAGAGTGACTCCAATGTAGTTACCAGCTCTTTGAATGATTCAAATGTCTCTGATTTGAATTTCAAAAACATCACCCAAGAGAATCATGAGTAATCATCCGTAACTAGATAGCTGTACAAGTCACTAACAATGCTCCTCGTACTGACTGGACCAAACATATCCATGTGAAGAAGCTCAAGAGGAAACTCAATGGAATTAACTTTCATAGCCTTATGAGCCTTCTTACTCTGTTTTCCTTTCTTACAAGCAACACAGAAATCCATAATTGGAAGTTCTTGACGTTTACTCCACATACTAGATCATTCTGGATCAAGTGATTCATCTTCTAGGGATATATGTGTCCCATTCTCCTATGCTAGGAAATGGAGTCTTTCTTTGTTGCCTTTGACAAGAGCATTGTACTTGATGATCATTTGTGGAGGCCTTTGATAGATCGAAGACACATAGATCGTTATATCTTGAAGCTGACATTAATACTTGATCCTCCTGGATTACATAATCCTTCTTCAACCCATAGCACTTCTTGTAGTAAAAGACTACTATAAGCCTTTGTCATAGATTTGTGATACAGAAAGTAAGTTACTTTGAAGTTGTTGAACATAGTTTACCTTATCAAACTTCACTTTCTGGTTTCCCACTTCCCCTTGAGCTATGTAACCTCAATTATTTCTAGCAAATTAAACGTGTCCTCCTTTAATTTGTTTGACATTTGACAAGAGAGACAGGTTTCCAGCCATATGCCTTGATGCTCCGCAATCAACAATCCAGGTATTTGTAGAAGCACTATAGCAGACACCCTGCACATTTAAAGGAACGATTAGTTTGGGTTAGGGACCAAAGCCTTAACAGGCTTGGGTGACCTAGAGGCACACACATCATAAATTCTACCCACTTTCCCTTTGAGGGTGAGGGCAGATCTATTTTCTTCTTGTTCTCATTATGAGATACTGTACTTGATTTTTCTTTCCATAGGCCAGTTTTGTGTAAGGCCTGTTTGTGATAAACAGATGACTGGCTTACAATTTGAACTTTATGCTTACTAATCCACTTTGGTGGAGTGATAGAACTCCTTTTAGAAGACCATGGTTTAGGATCATGAAGTTCAATTTTCTTTTTTGGTGTCTGATAATAGGGACAGTTAGAAGCAATGTGTCCATACTTTCCACAATTATAGCATGTTCTACTTTCAACATGTTGGTGGAACGGTTTCTTTGGGGAAAAGTATGACACATGTGTAACTTTAGTTTGTTTGGGTTTGACACTTCTTGTCTAGATTCTTTAGCTTCTTGAACAAAATTTATAGTTTTAACATTTTTAACATATGTACCCTGTTGTTTATTTGGACAACGACATTGTGCACGAGGTTGGTTAATAAGTTTGGTCTTTTTGGGTTCAGAATTAGACATGTTAGAACCTCACTTCACCTTAACCTTTTCAAATTTCTCATCCAAATTAACAATAGGCATCTTACCTTTAGATTTTAAAGTGGCCTCCTTCTGTTAGTGGCAGATTCCACCGAGTTACTCGCGGAATCTGGATCACTAACTAGAGGAGTGGACACCACATTATCCTTGATTTTATTGTTATTTATAGGTCTACATTTAGCATTCAACAAGGCCTCATGTGGTGGTGGTACCACTTTGTAACCCAAAACCACCCCGTTGTTGCGTTCTTTCACCAAGTGCTGGACTATGTGAGAAGAACTAGTCCTTTGTGTAGTTTTTGTCTTAATGAATTTACTTCGACTTTCAAAACTGTTTTTCTTTCTTGATTCTTCTAGGGAGTTTAAGTAGAACTTTATGTCATTTGATTGGTTAAAAGCAACAACTTTGGGTTCCCTTAGTTGTTTATTTAAAAGCTCTATTTTCTCTTTATAACTGTGCTCATTTTGTTTTAGAATCCAGTTAGCGTTTATGCACAGTTGTAAGTCATTACTAATCTATCATTTTGATCTAATAACCTAGAAAATTTTGAATATATGCTGTCTTTAAATTTATTACATTCATCACAAGCATGTTTATCAAAAAGTTGGTCTATGGTACTTACCTGTGAAGACTCGGTTGAATCAGCCATCAGTGTAAAGTTTGACTTTTTAGATGCTGGAGATTCTGAACCTATAGTTCTGAGATTCTCTTCATTCAGGTGAGTGACCACATTAGCAGTATCTTCATCATCTGACATTACTAGTTCAACTGCTATATCACCTTCACTTGTACTGTCATCATCCAAAACCACAACATTTTCAATGTTTGACTCACTCGGGGATACAAAATGAAAGGTCCAATCTTGACCTTCATCATCTTATGCAGTCAAAGCCTTAGGACCTTTGCTTGATGATGCAGCTTCACTTGTGGGTTTGTCTTTACGGTTGAATGATGGGAAAGGATTACCGTTACATGTCTTCTTAGGCTTCACACATTCACCTTTGAAGTGCCCCTTTTATCCACAGTTGAAACAGGTAACTTTCGTTTTGTCGAAACCAAAAGTTGTATCCTTTGTAGCTATCAAGTTCTGTCTAGTCTTCTTCACAAACTTCATGGCTCTTCGAACAACACTTGTCAATGCCCACATAATGTCCATTCTTTCCAGTTCATTCTTGTCCACCTGCTCGTAATCCTCATCAGCCAGATGGCAATTTCCGATCGTTCCTGCAACTAGACCATCATAAAAATGAACAACCGCAGCTAAGAGGTCCATATGCTCCTTATCCACCATGTCCGGATTAGTGATCACAAGTTTGATGTAATAGAGCGTAACGCAGCGGAATAAGAACAAGAATTAGACAAATTGTAGCAAGAATTTGATACTCGTATGCATTAAGAACAAATACGGTTATAACG
This sequence comes from Flaveria trinervia, assembly GCA_025506515.1. Lineage (NCBI taxonomy): Eukaryota > Viridiplantae > Streptophyta > Magnoliopsida > Asterales > Asteraceae > Flaveria > Flaveria trinervia. The sequence continues at coordinate 24,448,548 of CM046442.1, read as the reverse complement.
AGAGAATATATTTCTGTAACAAGGAATGTTTCAATAATATTGAATATTTCTGATCAAATCATTCATTTATTACAATAGGTTTACACTCCTATATAGAGTGCAATCGCTGCTGTTATCACGGGAAAGTGACAACTGGCAGATCTATTACAAAAATAACTAACTCTTAACAAACTACTGAAATGTTCACAACTACTGAGAACATATCAGAGTGTTAAGTACAAAATATGAAACTACTGATAAGAAACTACTGAAACTACAACGACTGAAGAACAAGCTCTTCAGTCGTTTTACAAAACTACTGAAAAACATAAAACTACTGAAAGTAAACCGTCACAATTACTGAAAAGATAAAACATAAAACTACTGAAAGGTAAACGTCACAAACTACTGAAGAAGACCTCTTCAGCTGTTGTGACAACGTCTGATACTTGGTCTTCAGCACTTGTGTCTTCAGACTTTGTCTTCAGCACTTGTGTCTTCAGACTTTGTCTTCAGCACTTGTCTTCAGACTTTGTCTTCAGCACTTGTCTTCAGACTTTGTCTTCAGCACTTGTCTTCAGACTTTGTCTTCAGCACTTGTCTTCAGACTTTGTCTTCAGCACTTGTCTTCCGACTTTGTCTTCAGCACTTGTCTTAAGACTTTGTCTTCAGCACTTGTCTTCAGACTTTGTAATCAGTTGTTATCTTCAGCTGTTGTGGTCTTCAGTAGTTGTTGTGACGTCTGTGGGACTTAAAGGTTTTTCTGATCCGGCTTATTCGTTCTTTTGGTCCAACAAACTCCCCCTGAACCAATGCAGCCAAAACCTTTAACTTTATTGAGGTCTCACTTATTGTTGGCAGAATGGTTGGTCTTTTTCCTTCTTCATCAGTTGAGAAGATGACCCATATAAGCATTGGCCTGGGAATGAGTCTCTGATGATTTGGTTGGCAATGTATGGATGGGAGCTCTGTATTGGGGAATTGGACACTGAGATGTTCCCCCATCCATGAGACTCACTTCCCATGTATAAGCCTATAGGATTCTCTGGTGTATGCTCTGAGAAACATAATTTGTTCTTCCATGGTCAGGTTCTCGGCTTCACCATCAAACAATCCTTCACGCCCATACAGCTCTGAGATGTACTTGGCCTATTTACCATTTTTGAGCTCAACTGTTGTAATTGTCTGTATGCAAACTCATCAGGATGAGTCCCTTCAAGTAACAGACTGAGCTCATTTTGTTTGAAGTTCTCAAGCCTCTTGTAGACTAACCCCTTTTTAATAATTCTGTTCTCTAACATCTTTTGGGGTGGCTATTTAGTCTCATAGGCCTTCTTGAAATCTTCTACAATCTCCCAAGGTGACACTACAAGGACCACTGTGATCTCTTCATCTACGATCCTTTTTACTTGGCCCTTGTATCTCGAAGGAATGTCTTTCTTTACAATCCTGTGAGCCACTCTAGGATTAGGCCATACTCTCACCTTTTCCTTCTGATATTGAAATGTGTTGGCAAGGGTGTACAACCTCAGAGCTTATTTCTTCATACTAATTATTGATGAAGACGCAACATAAGTTTTGTCGATGCTTTTCAACATCTCATCATCATGAAGCCTTTGCTGCTGCTCTTCTTCATCTTTACTCTCACAGTTTCCATCTGTGAGGTGGGAGTGATGGGCATGGTTTGGCTTTAGCCAAAGTTAGGACTACAGACAGAGGAAGCCTATCTTCTTCGACATCATCCTTTTCTTCTTCTAGCCTTAACACCCTTCTCTTCTTCTTCTTGGGTGCATCATCGGCTATTGGTTTAGAGGGTAAGGGAGTTGGTTTTGTGGGTTGTGATTGTGGTTGTTTTGGAGAGGGAATGTTGACAGGCTGAGTTAGCATTTTGGAGGTGAGTGTTGCTTTTGAGTGTTTGGCTAGCTCGGTCCTGCTCCCTGCTCCTGCTTCATTCAAAGCTTCGACTACTAACCCCTTAGTGTATGCCTCAGACGAACAGATCTTGGAGGTTATGGCCAGGATACTGTCCCTGGTCCATGATTTAATCTCGATCAATGATCTCCCAAGATATTTTGCAATGAATCTAATCATGATCTGTAGTCTCTCTCTTTCTAATGCATCATAACTTGCCCATCTTGAGTTAATTTCTTCAACTTCAAGTCTCCTGATCTCTGAGTCAAGTTGTGCAGTATCGAACCCTTGTCTATAGAGTTGATCAATAATGGCATCCATTGATTTACTATGAGTGGCATCTGCCATTTTGATCATCTCATCGAGTTGGAGCTCTGTCTCTTTTCCTTCACCCTTCCTCTTCTTATATGTGACATGAAAGTCTTTGTGACTTTCACTCACTTGATCATTTTTGGTTCCCTTCACAGACTCTTCTTCCTCCTCAGTTTCCTTTTCTTTCAGTTTGCTCTTCCTCTTTGCTTTCACTGACTGACTCTCCCCCTTTTTGGTTGCATTGGTTGCAAGGGTTTGAGTAGCAGAAAGCCTTGTGCTCACAATCTCCTCCACTAGGGGTTGTATGATTGAGGGAAGCGCTCATCCATGGTTCTGATCACAATGTCTGTGATCATTGGGGTGATGAGAGGTAGAGTTTGCTGAAAGATAGCAACTGTTTGCTCAGAGGGGTTCTGTCCCTGAGAAGTAGTTCCAGAAACAGAAGCTGGTGGCTTGGAAGTTTTGAGTGGCTGAGTGTATGGGAGACCTTCAGGTGAAGGTGCCATCTGTGGGTTTATGTTGGTGGCAGATGGACTTGCTTCTTGAGAGAATTGGTCAAGTAGTCTTTGTAGTCTACTGACTTCTTCCTCAAGAGTTGTGTTCTGGGCCAGAACATCATAAAAGAAGCCCAGGTCATAATCAGCAGATGCTGAATCATCTGACCTCCTGCTCGTAGCAGGATGTACATGCACTGGGTGTAGACCAGTTTTAGCATGTGCCCCTTTTTATTGGAACTGGGGACTTCCAGCCTCAGGACTATGTCCTTCATCAGCTATTGCCTCTAGTGAGGTCTTAGCTATGTTACCAGCCTCATTCTGATCATGTGCTAATTCAGAAGAGGTGGCAGCCTCACTAGATGTTCTAATCTCCATATCCACACCAGGACATAGAACGTGTAAACCCCGATGCTGTGGGTTGTCAGAAGCATGGTGATCCTCGTCCTCAATAGTTGTGGTTCTCCCTTTTGTTGGTGGTTGTTGGGGAGGAGGAAAGGCATGCAGCTGAGTCAGCACGTTTGCAATGATAATGGTTGGACTTTGGGGGTGGTTTCATGGGGAGATGGGGTAAAAGCAGTGTGCACCTGGGGAGAATGGTGCTCTTCAATGGCAATCTCCTCAAATGAGGAAGATCCCAGATGTGTGGGTACCCCTTCTGTGGTTGTTGCAGGCTCCTTTTGAGAGGAATCCTGAGCGGCTGTGGCTGGGAGAGTCCTTATATCCACTAGGGGGTTATAACCAGTGGAGAAAGCCTGCGTTTGTGTTGCAGGGGCATCCTCAGGGGACTCATTTCCCTGAGTAGCCTTTCTGGTCTTCATTTTAGTGGGTTTGGTGGGGACTTTGGATTTGGAGGTGGTGGCTGTGGGTTCCAGCTGCGTGGGTTTGCGCAGCTTGGCAGCCATTTTGAGTGATTGGTCAGAGTTGTGCCGGGAGTATACTTCAGGCAATACAGCCATAGCAGGGACTCCCAGGCCAACAAGTCCCTCAGCTTGAAGCTGGTTTTCAATTATGGCCATTATGAACCGAGGATATAATATCCAACGGTTAGCAGTTTGTTTTTGGGCCATATCCTTGAGCTCTAAAAATAGTATTTCAGAAAAATTTAAAGGTCGTTGCTCAAGGATGGAGTACATTACCTGTTGCCACCTTGTGGACATTTGATCCCATGATGACGTCTTGGAGGCAAGACATACATTTATCATATGAAATATGAGACGTTCGGCATCCGGGAAATGTTTCTTCAGTAAGGTAGATGCACTCAGGTTACCCTGGTATCTATGGTGGGCAAATGATTGATCTGTTGTGCCCTTTGGATAACCAGTTGGGAAAGTAGCATCATCTAGATTAAGGGTTTGGCGAAGAGTGTCTGGAGTGATAACCACTTTTTGGCCATGGACAAACGATTGAAGAGACTCTGTGTCGTTCTCCTCAGAGACCAAGGTGACATTTGTCCAGAATTGGGTAAGGGATTCAGCATATATGGTGGGGTTTACCAGAAACGCCGTTTTGTAGGGTGACTGAACCATTAAATCATGGCGTTGTGAAACTGGTCTAGTATGGCGATTTGGTGAGAAGTGCGACACAGTTGTGTCGTGGTTTTAGTTGCATGGTCGCCATTGATGAAGAGAAGGTAGAGAGTTTTTTTTGAACGTTAGGTCTGAGAAGAGAAGATAAAAACTCTGAAGGTGGGATAACGTACTTAAAGGGTCGGGTTAGAAAACGACTGAAGGTTTTGGTGTGAGTCATCAGTTGTTGAAACTACGGATGACGTGGTATTAACCATCAGACGTTGAAACAGCTGAAGTCTCGGATTTAGTCATCAGTAGTTATAAAACTACTGAAGACATTTTTGACTTCAGGTGATGAAACAACTGAAGACTTGGTATTAGTCATCAGTAGTTGTGAACCTACTGAAGACAGTGGTTTTGTCAGCAGTTGTTGTAAACAGATGAAGACTTGGTGTTAGTCTTTAGTAGTTGTAAACTACTGAAGACATGTTTTTGGCTTCAGTTGTTTTGAAACAGCAATTGTAGAAACAAATGAAGAGAAATTACTCATCAGCTGTTTTCGTCAATTCTTAGCTTTTCAGCTGTTTCATACTGTCCTCAACACTTACTCATCAGACTTTGCATCTGCTTTTCAGGTGTTCATAGGACGTCAGTACTTATCTGTTTGTAGTGATTTTAGTAGTTGTAACTACATCAGTAGTTGTAACTACATCAGTAGTTTAGAACAGATAAATTACTTCAGTACTTGTGAGACATTTAGCCTTCAGTAGTTATAAAACTACTGAGGGTGAAAGAACTCATCAGTACTTATATGTGACATGGTTACCAATGATCACCAGTACTTATTACTGAGATCATCAGTAGTTGTCACTTATTCTAGCTGCAGCATACCAAGCCTTAACACCAGGTTGTGGAAAGTTGAACTATCCAAAGGCTTAGTAAAAATGTCTGCAAGCTCATCAGCACAAGGCACAAACATAAGATTAATTAGACCCTTTTCAAAACAATCTCTTATAAAATGATGTCTATTTCTATATGTTTAGTCCTAGAGTGCTGGACTGGATTTTTGACAATGCAAAGAGCTGAAGCACTATCCATTAATAACGGAGTCTTAATCTCTGTAATGCCATAGTCCAAAAGTTGATTCTGAAGCTAGAGTACTTGGGATGTACAACTTGCAGCAGCAATGTACTCGGCTTCAGCAGTGGATGTAGCAACAGATGTTTGTTTCTTACTCTGTCGAGAAATCAAATAGTTGCCTAGGAATTGGCATCCACCGGAAGTTGATTTCCTGGTCAACTTACACCCTGCATAGTCACTATCAGATAAAACAACTAATTTACAACAGTGCCCAATGGAATACCCTAAACCTAGAGATTGTGTACCTTGCAAATATCTAAAGATCCTCTTGACTGCAATCAGATGAGACTCTTTAGGTGCAGCCTGAAATCTAGCACAACACATGTAGCAAACATAATATCTGGTCTAGAAGCTGTTAAGTACAAAATCTTTGAATGTTTGTGATGATGATGATGAATGATGGTGGTGTACTGTAGTTTTACGCTTGTCTCACTATAAGTTCTCTCAAATTTGAAAAGTATTAAATGACGTGTTCAGATTCCTTTAAATAGTCAAATAATACAATTTGAAAAAATTTTACAAGTTTACAATCATACATCTGTAAAGTGTTTCATCAACCACTTTACCTTTCTGATCTGTATCCAGTTGTGTGGTGCTGCATATGGGGGTAGAACAGGGCTTACAGTTTTGTAAATCAAACTTTTCGAAAAGATCTTTTGTGTATTTGGACTGATGAATGAAAATTCCATCAGCCTTTTGTTTGATTTGCAAACCCAGAAAGAACTGTAATTCTCCCATGGCACTCATTTCAAACTTCTGTTGCATCAACTTTGTAAAGGCATCACACAACTGAGGATCAGAGGATGCAAAAATAATATCATCTACATAAATTTGAACAAGTAGATTATGCTGCCCAGCTTTCTTAATGAATAAAGTCTTATCAATGGAGCCTCTAGTGAAATCATTTTCCAGAAGAAAGTTTGATAATGTCTCATACCAGGCTCTAGGAGCTTGTTTCAACCCATAAGAGCCTTATCAAGCTTATACACCCAATTAGGATGTTTATTGTCCTCAAAGCCAGGTGGTTGACATACATAAACCTCTTCTTTAATTTTCCCATACAAAAATGCACTTTTGACATACATTTGAAAAACTTTAAGTTTTTGATAAGCAGCATAAGCTAAAAACAATCGAATTGCTCCCAGTCTGGCTACAGGGGCAAAAGTTTCATCATAATCAATACCTTCTTCTTGTGCAAACCCCTAAACAACCAGTCTGGCCTTGTTCTTAACAATGAGCCCATTTTCATCAGTTTTGTTCCTAAACACCCATTTAGTGCCTATTGCACACTTACCTGGAGGTAGAGGAACCGTTCCCACACTTGCTATTTCTTGAACTGAAGAAGCTCAAGCTGCATGGCATCAACCCATCCATTGTCCTTTAAAGCAATGTGATAATTCTTTGGCTCTTGCTGACTGATGAAGAGAGCATAGAAGCAGAATTTGACAATTGACTTCTTGTTGATACGCCAGCAGTGATATCACCAATGATTTGAGACATAGGGTGATTCTTCAGATCTTGATACACAATGAGATATGTGCAAGTGTTTGTAGCAGGTTCAGCAGCAACAGATGGTGATGGTGAATCATTTCCTTGAAACCAATCAGTGGATGGTAATTCAAAGGAAGTTGAATTTGAAGAAATCTCATCAGCATTTGTTGTGGATGGTGCTACTGGAGCTATAGGAACATCAGGTCTAGCTGAATCAGGCAGTTGATCACTAAACTTGAAGAGGTGAGTACTGTTATCATCATCATCATCAGCACCAGCAGTACCACCAGTTGGTGAGCTGTTGACAGGAGCAACAGTAGGAGTTTGATAAGGAACATATTGCAGTATGTCCAAATCAAATAGCTCCACAGGGCTTTGTGGAATTTTGTCCTTAGGAGATTCATTAAACTTAGCATGTAGAGTCTCTTCAACCATCTTTGTTCTGCAGTTCAAGACTCTGTATGCTTTGCAAGTTGATGAATAACCAACAAAGTACCCTGCATCCACCTTAGGATCAAATTTTTGGAGTTGATCCCGTGTGTTGAGAATGAAACAAGGACACCCAAATGCTCTGAAGAATGAAATTAGAGGGGCCAAATGATGAAGAACTTCATATGGAGTTTTCATCAACCTCTAATTTACTAGAACTCTATTCTGTACATAGCAAGTTGTATTGATAGCTTTAGCCCAAAAAGTCATTGGCAGTCCAGAGTCAGCCAACATGGACCTTGCAGCTTCAATAAGGGTCTTGTTCTTTCTCTCCACTACTCCATTTTGCTAAGGAGTTCTTGGGATGCTATACTGCTTCTTGATTCCCTTTGATAAGTAAAACTCATCAAGTGTGTGGTTTCTAAATTCAGTACCATTATCACTCCTCACACACTTAACTGGTAGGGAATACTGCTTCTCAACGTGTAACACAAAGTTTGACAGGATCAGCGATCACAAGTTTGATGTATTAGAGTTCAAAGCAGCGGAATAAGAACAGGAATTAGACAAATTGTAGCAAGAAATCGATACTTGTATGCATTAAGAGCACATACGGTTATAGTGAGAGAATATATTTCTGATTCAAGGAATGTTTATAGATATGGAATATTTCTTATCAAATCATTCAAATCATTCATCTTATTATAATAGGTTGCAACTCCTTATATAGAGTGCAACAACCACTGCTGTTATCACGGAAAGTGACAACTGGTAGATCAATTACAAAAATAACTAAATCTTAACAAACTGCTGAAATGTTCACAACTACTGAGAACATATCAGAGTGTTAAGTACAGAATATAAAACTACTGATTAGAAACTACAGAAACTACAACGACTGAAGAACAAGCTCTTCAGTCGTTTTACAAAACTACTGAAACTAGAAATATAAAACTACTGATATCACAACTACTGAAGAAGTACTCTTCAGCAGTTGTGACAAACTACTGAGGCTTCAGTACTTGATCTTCAGACTTTGACCTTCAGATGTTTCATCAGCTGATGACTTCAGTAGATATCATCAGCTGATGTCTTCAGTCTTTGTCTTCAGACTTTGTACATCAGTTGTTGATCTTCAGCACTTGTAAACTCTTCAGCTATTGTACTTCAGTACTTTGGTCTTTCAGCTTCAGCACTTGTGTTCTTCAGCTGTTCAGCTTCAGTACTTGCGTTCTTCAGCTGTTCAGCTTCAGTACTTGTGTTCTTCAGCTGTTGTACTTCAGTACTTTAGTTCTTCAGCTGTTGAAGTCTTCAGCACTTGATCTTCAGCTGTTGAAGTCTTCAGCACTTGTCAAACTGCTGATGAAGCTTTCAGCAGTTGTTGTGATACCATGTGGGACTTAGAGGTTTTCTGATCTTGGCTCATTGGTTCTTTTGGTCCAACAAAGTTCATAATTGACTGTGAAGCCTCATCCTTTGAATGCAAGAAGAAAGTCCATACAAATCTGGAGTAATCATCCACATTACCAGACAGTATTTCTTCTTAGCCATACTCATCACTTTCACAGGACCAAAGAGATCCATGTGAAGAAGCTGTAAGCAGGCAGTGGACTTAGGTTCTTCTATGGAGGGAAATGAAGCTTTGTGTTGTTTTCCTTTTAAACAAGCAGTGCAGTTATCTTCACACTTGAACTCCTTTATAGGTAGTCCCCTTACTAAACCATGGTTTATTAGCTGATTCATGTTTTTGAGATTAACATGACCCAGCCTTCTATGCCATAGAATAGATTCTTGGGGAGAAGCCTTGGAAAATAGGCAAGGATGGCCTTTGAGATCTATTTTCTTGGAAAGATCTAAGGCATACACTCTTCATGTCCTGTTGTCCTTTAGGAGAGTGTGTTCATCCAACACCTTATCAATCAAATTTAGAACTTTGGATGACAGAATCCGACAGTTCTGACTGGTGAAAAGAGCAACATGGCCTTTGTCACACATTTGACTGACACTCAAGAGGTTGTACTTGAGATTTTCCACATGGTTAACATCATCAAACTCTATTTCCCCATTGGAGACAAAGCCTTGCCGATGATGTAACCCTTTGCATCATTGCCAAATGACACAAACCCCTTCCTTCCTTGAGAGTAGTCATTAAGAAGTGATCTGTTTCCTGTCATATGCATGGATCCTCCACTGTCTACATACCAGATGCCCCTGAGGTGTGTTGAAGAACCCTTCAAAATACAACAATTTAGTTAGATTTTGAGACCCAAACCTTCTTGGTCTTAGACCTGTTCTCATCAACAGATGGTAAACTAACATATTTGTTGGAAACAACAGCCTGAGAGGAAGAAGCTGGTGAGAAAAGGAATCCTTTGGCTTGGACCCCCCGTTTCTGTGGTTTCAACATAGGAACATCTAATTGGTTAACTCTTCCCAATAGATGTTGAACCATCATAACCAGCTGTGTCTGATTTTGGGATAAGGCTTTCAGCTCTTCAGACACATTGGCATTGGAGTTTGATAAGTTCCTATGTTGCACCTTCTTCTTTTGAGCAATCTCAGCTGTTACCTGTTTAACCCCTTCCTTTTTGGATTTCTGTTTGGACTTGAGGGTTACAGGATTTGATGTTGCTGGTACAAATGTGGCTCCAAACTCAGTTTTCATTTTAACCATTTTCTCTTGAATTTCTTCTTTATGTTTGAGTTTGGATCCCCTTTTGTACCAACAATCATCTGTAAGATGATTGAACAAACCACATACTTCACATGGTTTCTTCTTCATCGTATGATGATCATCAACTAAAGAGGATGAAACTACTGAAGACTTGCTCTTCAGTACTTTGGAAGCATTATTTGCTTTCTTGACTTCTTCTTTAGTAGTCTTCAAACTCTTTCTACTGATAGTTTTCTTCTCTTTAGTGCTGACAGTAGTTGGAGTTTGAACTTCAGGTGTTAGATCTTGCTATCCAGTCCTTTCAGGACTTTCAGAAATCACTCGTGAGTTGATCATCTCTTTTATCATGTGAATGTCAGCAGTAGAACCATCAACATCAGCTGATGGGTTCTGAGAGGGCTTAGTACTGACTTCAACTTTTGATGATGCTCTATCAAAAGTAAATCACACGATGAGGTAGATTTGTTATTGCTTTCTCCATCAGATTTCACTTTTGCTCTTGAAGCAAAATCTGTAGGAGGAGCAGTGTGATTGTAACCATACAAAACTTCACATTGGAAGCAGATTGCTTACTAAGAAGCATTTCAAAACCTTTGCATGATTGTACCCATCGATCACACTCTACCTGGGTGACTGCAAGGGTTTCTTTAAGACTTCTCTGGTCATCCAGAATAACCTCTAGCTTAGCCTTTTCATCATTTAATTGGCATTTAAGCTTATAAATCTCATCATTTTACTATTAAGAGCAAACTCAAACTCAGCTTCTCTTTTCGAAATGGTTTTCTCAAACTCAAGTTTTTGATTTATTAATGCTACATTTGCCTCTCTAATGGAGACAAAGGCAGCAATGCATGATTCAGAACACAACTTGGCTTTAGCCTCTGAAGATACCTGAGTTACCTGTGAAGATGATGCATTTGAGCAGGAACCCTCAGTAGACTCCAGGGCCATGAGAGCCAGATTCCCAAAAGGACTGTCACCACCATGTTGACCAGCACCTGTGAACAGTTATTCATGACCAGACATGTCATCCGGTAAACTGCTCCAGTCAACACCTCCAGGGGTGAAGAAGCTGTGTTGTTGAGGTTGAGGAGGTTGATGAGATTGAGATGGTTGAGGTTCTGGTAGTGCATGAGGTTGTGGTACTATAGGAACTTGAACTTGATTTGACTGTGGCATGTAATAACAAGGGTAAGAATATGGCATTTAACCCTGAGGAACAAAATATGCAGGAAATTGTGGTTGAGAATGATGACTAGAATTGACAGGATGTTGCCCTCTGTGTTGTTGACTATTGCCAGGGAAAGTCACCAAAGGTGCAGAGGAATTAGATCCAGATGATCTGCATTCTCTAGCAAAGTGTCCAAGCCTGTGGCATTTGTGACACTACAACTTACTCTTGTCAAAACCAACTTTGGTTTTGCCTGAGAGTCCTGGAACTTTTTTCCAGTTCTTTTGTAGAACTTTTGAGATCTGATATTTATCAAGGCCATTTGGCTCAAAATATCCATCTCTTCTAAGTCATCATCAGCAATCCCCTTGAGATCATCCATGATGAAGCATAGATTGTCATTATTACACCCAGTAAACTGACTAGCAACACTCACAAACGCAGAATCAGAAGTGTTTGAGGAGAAATCAATATGCTTATCATACTGGCATTCAGATGAAGCATATTCTAACTCATGACCAACCAAGGCAGTGTTGCCTGGTACAAAGTCTTCAGTGAGCTTTCCAGATGAAGACAGTTTTCGTTTCTGTTCTATCTCTCTCTCAAATGTGAGCAATTTCCCATGGAGTTGGGTGAGAGATAGTTTGTCCAAATTTGCACTAGAGCATAGGACAATAGTATATGTGTCCCATCTCTCAGGTAGTGATGTGAGAAATCTGTTATTCATCTGGATATTGATGTACTCAAGTTTGACCATTTTTAATTCAGAGATCAAACAAGAGAACCGCTCAAACTGTTGAGTCAGTGTCTCACCCTCCAAATTGTTCCTTCAAGGCATTCCAGAGGTCATGGGCAGTTTCATGATGCATTAGCCCAGAATAGATTTCATTGGGCAGTGCCATGGCTAGAATTCCATGGGCTTTTGCATCAATCTCAAACAACTTCTTATCCTCATCTGAGTATTGCTCCCTCCTCTTCGGAACCATTTGATTGGTTTCCGGGTTATTCACCATAGGCTTGTGTTGACCATGTACCACTGATGTCCAACAACCTGCGCTGTTAACAGACAGGTGATGGAGCATTCGTCATTGCCATATGTTATACTCATTCCTAACCAGCATTGGAGGCTTGGTTGAGGAACCAGTATTGTGAGGATCATTGGAAGGAGTAGTCATTTTAAGTCCAAATTCAATTTAATTCATGCTTTTAAACGTTTTTGTAAAGACCACAACAGACTCAATGAAAACCAAAAGAAAATCTCAGGATGAATGACCAGAAAACACAGAAAATTCAATCTCTATAACCGTTTCTTGCAAAACACAAAAATGCTAGTTCAATCAAACTTGGATCTTGAATAGCAGTTTCAATGATCAATTATTAGATCGATCAATGATTAACCTGCTCTGATACCATTTGTTCGGATCAGTGATCACAAGTTTGATGTAATAGAGCGTAACGCAGCGGAATAAGAACAAGAATTAGACAAATTGTAGCAAGAATTTGATACTCGTATGCATTAAGAACAAATACGGTTATAACGAGAGAATATATTTCTGTAACAAGGAATATTTCAATAATATTGACTATTTCTGATCAAATCATTCATTTATTACAATAGGTTGACACTCCCTATATAGAGTGCAATCGCTGCTGTTATCACGGGAAAGTGACAACTGGCAGATCTATTACAAAAATAACTAACTCTTAGCAAACTACTGAAATGTTCACAACTACTGAGAACATATCAGAGTGTTAAGTACAAAACATGAAACTACTGATAAGAAACTACTGAAACTACAACGACTGAAGAACAAGCTCCTCGGTCGTTTTACAAAACTACTGAAAAACATAAAACTACTGAAAGGTAAACCGTCACAACTACTGAAAAAGATAAAACATAAAACTACTGAAAGGTAAACCGTCACAACTACTGAAGAAGACCTCTTCAGCTGTTGTGACAACGTCTGATACTTTGGTCTTCAGCATTTCTGTCTTCAGACTTTGTCTTCAGCACTTGTGTCTTCAGACTTTGTCTTCAGCACTTGTCTTCAGACTTTGTCTTCAGCACTTGTCTTCAGACTTTGTCTTCAGCACTTGTCTTCAGACTTTGTCTTCAGCACTTGTCTTCAGACTTTGTCTTCAGAACTTGTCTTCAGACTTTGTCTTGAGCACTTGTCTTCAGACTTTGTCTTCAGCACTTGTCTTCAGACTTTGTAATCAGCTGTTGTCTTCAGCTGTTGTGGTCTTCAGTAGTTGTTGTGACGTCTGTGGGACTTAAAGGTTTTTCTGATCCGGCTCATTGGTTCTTTTGGTCCAACACACCTCTATAGTAACATTACCAAGATTCTCGGTCTTTAATTTCATAGTATTTGCTTCAGGTGCTTTATATTGGGTGCATGATGACCTTGATGTGTCTTAAGTAGTGGCTTGGGGAGGAGCTGTTGAACTTCACACAACTGCAGTTTAAAGTGGTGCTCCTGAGCTTTTTGATGTGGAAGTTAAATTATACAGAGACAGGTTTTGATTGTAAGATCCTTTCTGAGACCTATACTTCATCCTCAGTTCCTCCTCCCTTAGTTTCAGGATGATGTCGTTTATGTCTAATTTTACCAGTAAATTATTCTGTCTCAAATTAGCCACAAACGGGTGCCACTTCTCTAGCAGACCATCGGCAATGCTTGATACTTTATCTTCCATTAACGTTGTAACCCCATGGGTGTGCAACTCACTAAATAAATGGTAGAATCGGTCTATGACATCATCCAAGCTCTCATTATCCATCGATGAGAAGTTATCGAACTCCTTCTTCAAAGCTTTCTCCTTTAGAGCTTTTAATGATGCATTCCCGTTATATCGTTTTTGCAAAGCCTCCCATAATTTCTTTCCCTGTTTATTCTCAGAAAACTGATGGAATATATCCTTAGGTATCGACTGAGTCAACAGAGCATATACGTTCTTCTCAGCATTGTACTTCACCTTCTGGCTATCAGTCATGCCGCCTAGAGTAAGTTTGACACCATCAGCATCAACCGACATACTATAACCAGTCTCGATTAATTTCTACAGATTGGGATCAACACCATTTAGATAAATTTCGAACCTTTGCTTCCATTGTGGGTAATCGTCTAATGTGATAAGCTTAGGCGGCTTATTGTGATTCCCAATCTAATTTTCCAGAAGTAACAAGTTCTGGATACGCGAGTCCCTGCCTACAGTAAACGCCAAGTGCTGATCTTCCATTTCTTTATACTTTGAGAGTTAGAACAAAACTGTTTCACTGGTGCGAATGGAGAGATGCCATTGGGTCAATCGTATGGATGGACTAATGTGGATGAACCAATCGTGCGATTGAACCAATACGGATAAGTCAATCATGCGATGGAGCAACTGTGGATGGACAATGCAAATTGGGTGTTCAGTCGTATGATGGATGGGAAACTGAGTTCAATCGTGCGTATGGGAGGTGCGATTGAGGCAATCGTGCGACTGAGGCAATCGTGCGACTGAGGCAATCGTGCGACTGAGGCTGTTGGATTTGAAAATTCGAAGATTTTTGGTACTTTGACACAAAAAGAAGATTTTTCTCAATCCCTAATCCACCGTAAGCCGAAAAGTGTGAAATTTTAGATCTGGATACGTCGAAAACACTCTTTTACTCAAAAAGATGGTGTTTTTGATTGAAAAACATGATTTTTAGACCAAAATGATTGAATCACATGCAAAATCAAGGGCCAAAGCTCTGATACCACTTGTTAGGACCGTTTACGTACGGAGTACTAACTGATTCTGCGCATATACCAACTCAAATAGTGCGGTATCCTATTGGATTGGCGATTCAATCAGGGAGAACACACTTCAGAGCAATCTAACAATTAATGAAATGTTACCGATGATTAGAAAACGATCAACTATGATCTATGAACTTGGAATAGGTTTTCTTGAGTCTCTGGACGGCTAGGGTACGATTATGTCCGTAAGTATTTGAATTTTTACGCTTTTTCATGAATTAGGTGGTATTTATAGGTTAGGGTTTTCCATTCGTACGACTGAAGCATGCGATTGATCCATCCGCATGACTCAAGGTCCAGTAGTGCGACTGAGTCAATCCTATGTCTCAATCGTGCCACTAATCCAGTCTCCTGGTTCAGTCGTGCGACTAGTCCCTTAGCATGAAATATTCATGTGTATGGTCCATTAGCATGGTCCATTCGCATGAGAATTTCAAACGATTAAGTTTGATCATGTTTCTAAGTGATTATTCACTAAGTGTTGCTCATGCACCCCAATAGTGCTGATGTCCTGAAAGTTTCCTCATGCGCCTAAGTGTTCCTCATGTGTCTAAATAGTCATGCGCATGCATAGTGCTCCTGCGCTTGCATAGTGCTAATGCGCCAAAGGACTTAGAATATTTTCTAACTTTTGGGGGAAAAGGTAAAGTAGGCTTTGTCTTGGGATGTTGTCGGTGCTATGTAGGTTGACTTTTTAAGGTAAAAAATGATGCGATGGGTATTGAATGATATAAGGTGATGATGATGATGATGTTGTGTATGATGTAATGCATGATAATGTGTAGGATGTATGTTATGCATGTATGATGGTTCCTTGTATGGCGATGTTGTATGTTTATGTTTATGGTCCTGTTTATGTATGATTATTTTCCCGTGGCTTTACGTTGAATGTTAATGAATGAAATGAAAAGTATTATGTAACGTAAAGTGAAAGATAATGAAAAAAGGAACAAAATGAAAGAATGCACGCATTAATGAATGAACGAACGTGTCACACCCCAACCTTGACGTCGAAAACGTCGAGGTGTGAGAGTTAAGATCGTTCACAGCCACATAACATTATTATTAAATCCAAAAATGTTATTCATAAGTTCCAAAGGTTACATTACAAACATATGTCTCAAATAAAGAAATTAACAAGCATAAAAGCAATATTTCAAGCTCATTCATTTATTTAACTAGGTCCATTCCTAGGTGTGAACAAGCTTCAAAGGTGGCAATTAAACTTGAGCATTTCCTGATACATGTTTAAAATAAAAGGTCAACAATAATGTTAGTGAAATTTCAATAGTTTTCAATACATAAGTATATAAAATATGGCAATTCATGTCATGAAATTAGCGAACAAAGTAACTAGGGATGTAAGACAGAATGCACAATCAAACCTTGACAGTTTTACAAGTCTCAAACATTTACAAGTATGTACGATTAGCTAAGTGTACTTGCATTAACCAAGCAGGCTTGTCAGGCCCATAGATCTATGACGACACCAGCCTAGCAATAGTTAATGATTGTACATATAATCGACATTACATGGTAGTTACTAAGATCAACTAACCACAACACACAAGTGAATTGCCATATGTTTACAAGAATAAAACGTTTACATGTGCAACGATTAGTAGGTAACATGTGTCACCCCAAAGTGTGAAAATATGAAAAATGGGTATAGAAATACTTACATGTGAAAGAAATATATAGTTGGTAATTAATAAGAAATAATAAGCATCGTTCCAACGTAACCCTTCACAATGCACATAAAATATATAATTATAAGGCTTAAGTTTATAACTAATCTTAACGAATTAACGACAATTAGGGTTTTGGATGAAACGTGGTAATTAGAGATTTTTATTAATTATATTATGTGATAAAAGAAAAGAATATACAAGGTAAGCATTTTATTATAAAAAAATATAGGGAAACCATTTGTAATAAACTTAGTTACAAGGTTCGGTAGCCTTTATAACATTTGAAATAACCCTTATTTTACACAATGATATATGCTTGTTATTTAAATAAATAAGGATTTAGTGAATTACAACAATATTTAAAGTCTATTTTATAGGAAAAATAATTTAAATGTATCATTTTGAATAAATAAATGATTTGGTAAGTTTAAACAATATGTTAAGTCTATCTAAATATATATTATTTGAATTCTATAAGATTAAACCAAGAATAACCTTTATTTTTAAAGAATTATTCTATAAAAAATTAGTTAATTATTTAATTTTAAAAAATAAACAAACAAATAAATAAATAGATAAGTAATTAAATAATTTTAGAAATTTATTCCGTGGCCACAAAATTATTAGAGTTCATAAACACTTTTTTTTATATTTTTAAGATTTTTTTCAAAATAAGTTTTTAGGCTAAAAGCCTTAATAAAATACATGAGGGTCCCCGGGTTCAAACTCGGGAACTCATGTTTAGGACACATACACCTTAACCATTGAACCAAAGGCCTCAACCGCAAATCTTATTCGCTTCGAAACATTAAAACCATTTAATGCAAACCATACTCAAATTGCATGAACCCTAGGTTCAATCGACCCCAAATTGAAGCATTAATCGATTCTAGGGATCTTGTTAACCTTGGGGATTTTGTTCCCCTCATTAAACGAGTGTATATATGCGAATAATTACATATTTGATAAACTATTGAAGATGCACATAGCGAAGAACAGATCGCGGCCAAACAATGATCGAACAATGCGTAACTGTTGAGGATAACTCAATTAATCTTGTGTGAAGCTTCTTCAGATAGCCACAAATCAAAGCCCTCAATCAATTTCAGGTTTCGAAGGCTGGGAGATGGTGTTTGCGTGGTTCTAGGTTCGCGGTTAAGGTGGAGATTGAAAGGGATGTTAATGTTGGTTTGAGATGCAATTGAGAGTTGCAATAGATTAGCACTAGGTATATGATTGTTTATGTTCGCTTAATTAGACTATTATTGGGAGTTAATGCCCGAAGGGCTAAGAATTTTATGGTGTCGGTTATTCGATCGAGTGTTATTTGTAACCGGCGCTTTAAACCTTATTAAATGATGCGTTTAAGTTCGAATTGTGTTCAAGAACGGTTTGGGGACGGTTTTAGATCATGAATCGACGACATTTGAGGGTTTTGGGGCTCGTCGGAGTTCGGCCGGAGGTGGTCATGGGGGCTCGCCGAACTTCGGCCGAAGGTGGCCACGGCGGCCGCCGGATTTACGGGGAGAGATAAACCATTTGGGAGTTTTGATTTTTAATTTTACAGAAACAGTCCCTCAACTTATGGATGTTTATTATTTTATGCATAAACATTCTATTTAAAGTTTACAAAATGACATTAAGCCCCCTTGATTATTAAATCCATATTTTAAACATTTCTAAGTTCAATAATTTTTACAAATTATTATTAATAACAATATTATTATTATTATTATTATTATTATTATTATTATCATTATTTTTATTTTTAAACTTGTTGTCATTAGTTTTATTACTATTTCTATTATTATTGTTATAATTTTATGGTTATTTTTTCTATTATTATATTGTAACCATTATTATTATTACATAACAATTATCATTATAATCTTTCAAGTTAAAGGATTGTTAGGACCGTTTACGTACGGCGTACTAACTAATTCTGCGCATATACCAACTCAAATAGTGTGAAATCCTATTTGATTGGCGATCCAATAAGGAGAACACAGTTCAGATCAATCTAACGATTAATGAAACATTACCAATGATTAGAACACGATCAACTGTGATCTATGAACTTGGAACATGTTTTCTTGAGTCTCTGGATGGCTAGGGTACGATTATGTGCGTAGTTATTTGAATTGTTATGTTTTTCCATAAATTAGATGGTATTTTTAGGTTAGGGTTTTCCATTTGTACGACTAATCCATTAGCATGGTTCAGTCGTGCGACTGAAGCATGCGATTGACCATCCGCACTAGTCGTGCGGCTGAGTCAATTTTATGTCAATCATGCGACTGCTCTAGTCTCCTCGTTCAGTTGTGCGACTGGTCCATTAGCATGAAGTATTCATGCGTATGGTCCATTCGCATGGTCCATTCGCATGGTCCATTCACATGAGAATTTCAAACGATTAAGTTTGAACATGTTTCTCAATCATTATTGACTAAGAACTATGTACAATAACCTCAAACCTATATAGTTAGTTTAATATATTTTATTACACTATAAACAATAAAATATTAAACGTTATATGCATCAACCACAAATTGTATTTCATTCATACCCATTCAGTTACATGTATGTAAGACATGATAGACATTTTACATTAAGTTCCATAACTAGGTACATATGTATCAACAAGGATTAAAAGACAAAATAAAGCAATAAGCATGAGCAACCCATAAGTTTCATGTATAGTAATGAAGCCCCTTAAAAGAATTAACAAAGCTAACTTTCAATTAACGCAAAAATACACGATGTTACACAATGTAAGAAAGGCTTGCAAGCAAATGTATGGAGGTTCACACTCAAAGAGGAGTGTTAGCTCAACTGTGTGCGGGTTAGTTACCCCATGAGGATGCACACTTGGTCTTAATCCATATGATTAAGATAATGTATGGAGGTTCACACCCAATGAGGGGTTGTCAGCTCAACCATGTGCGGGTTAAATACCCCATGAGGATGCACACAGGGGTTCAATCTTTGTGATTGACCATATGTATAGGGTCCTTGTCTCTTAACCCTAAATGAATTGCTTGGTGCTCTAGAGGGGGGTTAAGCACACGACAAGACCTAGATGGAAACGAAAGATAATAAATGTATGAAATGAAATATGATGAAGATAATAACTATTATATATGTCTACGTATGATGTGCGATCACGTTCTATGTATGGTATGATTTGAAAGAAGTAATGGACGGTTTTAAACGAAAGATAAAGTACGTTTTATTATAAAACTAGAACTCACTCAACAGCGCTAACTTTTTATGTGTTTCTAGTTGGCAGGTAATGTTGCTAAGGATGGCACGGGGCGGCTACTTAGCTCATTTTGATGGCATTCTTTTGTACAATGTTTTTGCATTATAATGCGAACAAAAGATATTTTGTAATGAATGTTATATTATTCCGCAAAAGCGTTTACTGTAATGAAATGTTTGTTTTAATGTTTCTACTACAACATTTTCTTTAAATGGATGTAATTATTTGTTTTATGTGCAATGATTGACCAGTTGTAAGCATCCCTGGAACAAGGCATTACAAGTTGGTATCAGAGCCAAAGTTTAAGTAAAACGGGTAAATTTTCAAAAAACCTAAACATAAACTGAAAATGGGACTGAAAGGGAAGGGATGCCCGTTCGAGTAGCTACGTGCCATCTCGTATTTTCTTAATGTTAACTGACATTACTTGCGCATGTTATGTGATTTATGTGTTGTTTGTAGATTTACATACTTATGTAGTCAGGATAGGCAATTCTTGGGGTATAATGAGTAAAGTAAGTGGCTAATCATAACTGGCCACTATAATTAGGGACTTACTATACTTGACATAAACTGAGTTATTCCCTTGAATGACCGTGTTGGTGTTTGAATCTTATGGTGTGTGTTAGAGGATGGCTGGTGGTAGATCATCAAAAGCTTCGAGGGGTGGAGGTCGTGGTGTGCACTATGCTGAACCGCGTACCAAAAGAGGAAGGCCTAGAGTTGAAAAGGTGGTTCATGAAGAACCCGAGACCCCTCATCCAGAGGGCGGAGATGAGAGTGCTAACCTGAGAGCCTTAGTGAAGGAGGCTGTTATGGAGGAAGTGCATCTGGTCAATGCAGATGATCCTACCATCTGTGGTGACCGAGGTGATAAAGGCTGTGCGAGAAACAGTTCTCTGTGACGATGAAGAGAAGGAATAAAAAAAGCCTGCATCGGAGGCAACACGAAGCTGTAACTACGGGGCATTTCAAAGGTGTAAGCCCCCTACTTTTGATGGTAATGGCGCTGCTGCTGCTACTCACCAATGGGTTAGGGAAATGGAACCTGTCCTGAATATCAATGAGTGTCGAGAAGACCAGAAGGTGAAATTTGTTGCCACTCTTTTCTGGAATCAGCTTTATGTTGGTCGGACAATATTGTCCAAGCTGAGGCTAGTTGGGGTATTGGGAGGATGAGATGGTCTGAACTGAAAAAGTTGGTGATTCAGGAGTTTCGTCCTCATAGAGAGATGGACAAGGTTGAGAGATAGTTCCTGCAGTTGGAGGCGGGGGACGATGATACATCAACAATACACCACCAAGTTTAATGAGATGGCATGGCTAGTGCCGGATCAGGTGATGCCTCTATCACGAAAGGTTAAGCGGTATACTCAGGGCTTGCCGGCGGATATCTGTAGGAACATGATCGTTGCCCGACCGATCACGTTTAAGTCGGTGGTTTATTTGGCAGGAAGGTTGTATGATGAGCGAGAGGTGGTGCTGGCTGAGGCAAGCAAGGAGGGTGGTGGTGATAGGAGTTGGAATGGGAAAAGGTTTGGTCGGGGTGGTGTCCCATGAGTAACAAGAAGGCA
Organism: Flaveria trinervia; assembly: GCA_025506515.1. NCBI lineage: Eukaryota > Viridiplantae > Streptophyta > Magnoliopsida > Asterales > Asteraceae > Flaveria > Flaveria trinervia. Next base: position 24,427,121 of record CM046442.1, on the reverse strand, counting down.
CGAGTTGATGATCGTCGTGTGGTCACACCTGGTACGGGTTCGAAGAGTTGTGGAAAATGCGGGAGGGAGCATTCGGGGGAATGCAAATGAGGGTCAAACAACTGTTTCAAGTGTGAGAAGCCTGGTCATATGGCTAGAGATTGTGTGGTTATGAGGCGTTTCAAGTGTGAGGAAAGTGGTCACATGAGTAGAGACTATAAGAAGCCGAGGGCTGAGGGTTCTCGGGTGAAGAAGACTGGAGGAGAAGGACAGAGGGCAAGCGCTAGAGCGTTCACGATGACGCAAGAGGAAGCTAGGACGGACCCTGATGTTATGTCAGGTACATTTCTAGTAAATAAAACTTTAGCCTTTGTCTTATTTGATTCTGCTATTAGTAAAAGTTTCATTTCTTCTGCTTTCTGTGCTAAATTGCCTGTTAGTAGTAAGAATATGATGCACCCTTTGATGTAGAAACTACCATAGGTAAGCCTACCAGGATATCAAAGATGATAGAAGATTGTGACATAGAATTAGAAGGTCACAAGTTTCCTGTCAAACCGTTTGTAATGACCTTCGGCGGGTTTGACGTAGTCCTAGGAATGGATTGGTTGGCGGACATGAGGCGAACATTGTGTGCCGCAAGAAGATGATTCGATTCACAACGCCTAACAGGAGTACGGTGATGGTTTATGGTGATTGAGTCACGAAAATTTCGAAGTTGATATCGATGGTGGTCGCGGGAAAGTGCCTGAGACATGGATGTGTTTATGTGTGACTTTCCACAACTTGGCTAATCTGAAGGATATAGAAACACCAACACCACAACCGTTGGTTGTACCGGTTATGTGTGACTTGCAGATGTGTTTCCCAAAGATTTACAAGGAGTGCAACCTGACCGCGAGATCGAGTTCCAGATTGACTTGATACCGGGTGCCCAACCTATAGGTAAGCATTGTATTTGTTGGCTTCGACTGAGATGAAGGAGTTCATGGTGCAACTGCAAGAGCTGCTCGATAAGGATTTATTAGACCGAGTATCTCTCCTTGGGGTGCTCCAGTATTATTCGTGAAGAAGAAGGTCAGTAGTGTGAGAATGTGTATAGACTACCATGAGCTGAAAAAGTTAACGGTGAAGAATCACTACCCGTTACCAAGGATTGATGATTTGTTTGATCAGCTTCAAGGTACTAGTTGGTTTTCAAGGATAGACCTTCAATTTGGTTACCATCAATTGAATGTGAAGGAGCAGGATGTTCTTAAAATAACTTTCCGCACGCGCTATGGACATTACGAGTTTCTTGTCATGTCTTTTGGTTTGACCAATACGTCAGCTGCTTTTATCGATCTGAAGAATCGAGTGTGTCAGCCGATGTTGGATAAATCATTGATTGTGTTATTGATGATATCCTGATTTATTCAATGACCGAGATAGAGCATGTCGGTCACATTCGGGAGGTTTTGGAGACGTTGAGAAAGGAGAAGTTGTATGCCAAGTTCTCCAAGTGCACATTTTGGTTGAGCGATCTTTAGTTCTCGGGTCACGTGGTGAATCCTGATGGGATTATGGTGGACCCGGCAAAGGTCGAGGCGGTGATGCAATGGAAGTCTCCAAAGACGCCATCCGAGATTCGGAGTTTCTTGGGTTTCGCCGGTTATTACTGGAGATTTATTAAAGAATTTTCTAAGATCGCTTCTCCACTAACCAAGTTGACTCGAAAAGATGTAAAGTTTGTATGGGGTCAAGATTAAGAGAAGGCGTTCGAGGAATTAAAGACGAGGTAGACTCAAGCTCCTGTTCTGTCACTACCCGATGGAAGTAAAGATCTGGTGGTTTATTCTCATGCTTCATACTCAGGGTTGGAATGTGTGCTGATGCAGACAGGAAGGGTTATACCCTATGCTTTCCAACAATTGAAAGTTCATGAGGTCAATTATCTTACTCATATTTGTAGCTGGCAGTTGTGGTCTTCGCATTAAAGATTTAGAGGCACTACCTATACGATACAAAGTGCACCATATTCACCGACCACAAGAACTTGAAGTACTTCTTCAAGCAGAAGGACACGAACAAGAGGCAAAGGAGATGGTTGGAGCTCATAAAGGACAATGATTGCAAGATCCATTACCCTTCGAGCAAAGACGTAGTGGCGGATGCCCTTAGCCGGAAAGAGAGACCCAAGCCGATAAGGGTGAAAGTTTACCGGTTGATCATGACCTCAGATGTGATGAAGCAAGTCAAGGAGATTCAAGATGAGGCATTGAAAGAATATCATGTTAACTCTCAAAGAATGAGAGATCTGGTCCCAGAATTAGGTGAAAACAGACTTGGTACTAAGACCCGATTCGAGCGGATGTGGATTCCTCATTTTGGGGATCTACGTATGAAGATTATGGAGGAAGCTCATAAGACTCGATACTTTATTTATCCCGGTACTATGAAGATGTACCAAGACAAGAAGAAAGATTATTGGTGGCCGGGTATGAAATGTGACATAGTGGAGTTTGTGAGTAAGTGCTTTACTTGCTTGCAAGTGAAGGCATAGCATCAGAATCCGTATGGGAAGATCCAACCTTTGGATATACCGGAGTGGAAGTGGGAGCATATCACCATGGACTTTATTACGAAGCTACCACGTACCGCGCGAGGGTATGATGCCATATGGGTGATAGTTTATCGTTTGACGAAGAGTGCTCACTTCCTACCGATTTGCGAGACGTATTCCTCCGAGGGGTTTGCGGATCTTTTCATTAAAGAGATCGTAACTCGTCATGCTGTGCCGGAGTCTATTGTGTCCGATCGTGGCACCCAGTTTACATCAAAAATTTGAAAGAAATTCCATGATGCAATGGCGACAAGGTTGCATATTAGCACGGCTTATCATCCTCAGACATATGGTTAGTCAGAAAGAATGATTAGATGCTGGAGGATATGCTTCGTGCATGCATCATCGATTTTGGAGGAGGTTAGGATAACCATTTACCATTAGTTTAGTTCTCTTATATCAATAATTACCATGCTAGCATTGGTATGCCTCCTTATGAGATGCTATACGATAGGAGATGTAGGACACTCGTGTGTTGGGGTGATATTGGTCAGAAGGACTTATGAAGCATCGAGGTGATCGAGGATACGACTGAGAAGCTTGAGAAAATCAAGGCCTTCATAAAGGCAGCAAAAGATAGGCAAAAGTCGTATGCTGATAAACGACGCAGACTGATTGAGTTCTAGGTGGGTGATAGAGTTAAGTTGAAATTCTCACCTTGGAAGGGTATCATTCGGTTCAGAAAGCGGGGCAAGTTGAGCCCAAGATACATAGGGCCATTTCGAATCATTGCTCGAGTAGGAGAGGTGGCCTATAGATTAGAATTACCACATGAGTTAAGTGGAATTCACCCAACATTCCATGTACCTCATCTGAGAATGTGCTTAGCAGATAAGGATATGATCGTACCACTGGAGGATATCGAGGTAGATGAAAGGCTCAATTATGTGGAGCAACCAGTGGTGATCATTGATCGTAAAGAGAAGAGATTAAGGAATAAATTGGTTCTTCTTCTGCATGTACATTGGAAGCACAAAAAGGGAACATAGTCTACGTGGGAGACTGAAGAAGAGATGAGACAGCATTATCCACATTTGTTCAAGAATAAAAGGTTTCGGGGACGAAACCTATATAAGGGGGGTGGACTTGTAACACTCGGTTATTCATTTAAAGATAATAAAAAAAGAATAAAGTGAAGGAAAAAGGAAAGAAAGGAAATAAAGCTAAAGTGGAGGGACTAATAGTGTCAAAATGATAAAACTTTGAAGAAGTTGGTAAGTAAAGGTGATGGCTGCCCAGTTCTTGCACATCACCTTTCTACTTACGGATTCTAGAGAGAGAAGTGCAGAGCTTTCGGGTTTGAAGAAGAACACGAAGAGAAGTGCGAATTTAAGGTAAGAATTCATGGTTTTTGAGTGTTCTTAACCGTTTATATCATCGGTTTTGTGCTTATGTATGTTTGTATGTGTTCGGGTATGTTTTTGGTAGGTTTCTAGGCGGTTAGACACAACTTGTAAACGGGTTTTGAAGAAGTCATAACCAAAGGCAGCTAAGGTGAGTTCTAGGACCCCCTTTTACTTGTTTTAAACTGCTTTGGGCTGCAAATGCATGTATCAACTTTTTATAAAAGTGGGGTTTTATGCCCGTATATGTGTATGCGTGTATGTTGCGGGTGGGGATTGATTTGGGCTATGTTTATGTTTGATGTTGTTATGATTATGTTTCTAAGGCTTAGAATGCATGAATTAAGCTTAGAATGCATGAATTACGCTTAGAATAAGTTTGAGAATGATTGGGGACTGAATTATGATGTTTAAGTGTGGAACAGGCTGCTCATGCGCCCAAATAGGGTTCATGCGCCTAGTATGGAAAACTGTCTAAGTGTTCCCATGTGTCCGAGACCTCATGCACCCATATAGTAGTCATGCACCTAATAATAAGCTAAAATTTGACTAAGTGTTCATGAGCCTAAAATAGCTCACGCGTCTAAGCACTCATGCACCTGCATTGTGCTCATGCGCCTAGAATGCCCATAATAGACTAAGTGTTGCTCATGCACCCCAATAGTGCTGATGTGCCTGAAAGTTTCCTCATACGCCTAAGTGTTCCTCATGCGTCTGAATGGCCATGCGCCTGCATAGTACTCATGCGCCTGCATAGTGCTCATGCGCCTAAGGACTTAGAATATTTTCTAACTTTTAGGGAAAAAGGTAAAGTAGGCTTTGACTTGGGATGTTCCGGAGGCTATGTAAGTTGAATTTTTGAGGTCAAAAATGATGTGATGGGCATGAATGATATAAGGTGATGATGATGATGTGATGTATGATGTTACGCATGATGGTGTGTAGGATGTATATTATGCATGTATGATGGTGCCTTCTATGGCGATGGTGTATGTTTTTCTTTATGTTCCTGTTTATGAATGATTATTTCCCGTGGCTTTACATTGAATGTTAATGAATGAAATGAAAAGTATTATGTAACGTAAACTTGAAGATAATGATAAGAGGAATGAAATGAATGCAAGCATTAATGAATGAACGAAGGTAACAAAGGATTACAAGCAAATGTATGGAGGTTCACACTCAGTGAGGAGTGTTAGCTCAACCGTGTGTGGGTTAGCTACCCCATGAGAATGCACACTGGGGCTTAACCCGTGTGATTAAGCAAATGTATGGAGGTTCACACCCAATGAGAGGTTGCCAGCTCAACTGTGTGCGGGTTAAATACCCTATAAGGATGCACACAGGGGTTCAATCTTTGTAATGGGTCATTGTCGCTTAACCCTACATGAATTGCTTGGTGCTCTACAGGGGGGTTAAGCACATGATAGGACCTAGATGGAATCAAGAGATTATAAATGTACGAAATAAACGATGATGAAGATAATAACTATTATCTATGTGTACATACGATGTGTGATCACGTTCTATTTCTGGTATGTTTTGAAAGAAACTAAAGGACGGTTTTAAACGAAAGATAAAGTATGGTTAATTATAAAACTAGAGCTCACTCAGTAACGGTGACTTTTTATGTGTTTCCAGTTGACAGGTAATGTTGCTGAGGATGGCACGGGGCGGCTACACAGCTCCTTTGGATGGCATTCTTTTGTACAATGTTTTTGCATTATAAGTCGAACAAATGATATTTTGTAATGAATGTTGTATTATTCTGCAAAAGCATTTATTGTAATGAAATGAAATGTTTGTTTTAATATTTCTGCTGCAATGTTTTCTTTAGATGGATATAATTATATGTTTTATCTGCAATGATTGACTAGCTATAAGCATCCAGGAACGAGGTCTTACATTACATTCCTCTTTTCATTATCTTCCACTTCATGTTACATAATACTTTTCATTCCCTTCATAAATATACGACGTAAAGCCATTGAAAATAAACGTACATAATAAGGAACATAAACATAACCATACATAACCATATCATCATACACATCATACATGACACGAGACAACATAAAGTCAACTTACATCACCCCAGGAATACCCCAAGTCAAAGCCTACACTTTACATGTTCCCCTAAAAATTTCAGAATATTTGCTAAGGCATAGGTGCTTAAGCACTATGCACGCACATGACCTTTTAGCTGCATGGGGAACACTTAGGCGCATGGGAAACTTTTTGGCGCATGAGAACTATATGGGCGCATGGCCTAGCACTTAGTCATTCTAGGCAAATTCTAGGGGCATGGGCACTATGCAGCGCTTGAGTGCCTAGACGCATGGGAATTCTAGGCTTTTGGGACACTTAGCCAAATTTAGCCTTTTCCAGGCGCATGGCCACTGTTGGGGCGCATGGGGTTTTGGACGCATCGGACACTTAGGCAGATATGGCCGTTAGGCGCATGGGAAGCTAGTATACACTATAATCATTAAAATTCAGTCCCAATCATTAACCTAAGATGTTCTAAGCTTAGTTCTAACATCCTAAGTTACAAAACATGAATACAACATCATCAAAACACCCAACATCATAACCCACCCGCATACCCACATACACATACATACGGGTGTAAAACCGACTTAAATAAAAACATTATCACATGCATTTCTAGCCCCAAAAATAATATAAAACATATAAAAGGGGGTTCTAGAACTCACCTTTGACAACCTTCGAGTATGACTTCTTCAAACCCATTTGCAAATGAGTTCAAACACCTAGAAACCCACCAAAAACAAATAACCGATCACAACATACACATATAAGTATACAACCGAGGCATAGGCCAGCCAGGAACCACTTTAAATCATGAATTCTTACCTAAATTCAGCCTTCTTCTTGCACTTCTTCAAATATCCACGAGCTTCTCTGCTCTTTTTCTCTCTAAAACCGAAAGAAATTATGTGTGTAGGCAACATGGGCTGCCATGCCCCTATTTTACACCAATTTTTGAAACTTTTGTCCTTTTTGATACTTTTAATCCCTCAACTTGGGTTAATATACTTTTCTTTCTTTTTCATCACTTTTATACTTTCTTTATCGTCAAAAAAATATGTGGGTGTTACAAGTCCACCCCCTTATATATGCTTCATCCCCAAAGCCTATTATTCCTCAAAGAAATGTGGGTAGTGCTGTCTCATCTCTTCTTCAGTCTCCTATGTAGACTCGGATCCCTTCTTGTGCTTTCATCATACGAGCATAAAGGGAACTACTTTATTTCTTAACCTCTTCTCCTTACGATCAATGATCACCACTCGCTGCTCCATATAATTGGGTCGTTCATCTACCTTGATAGCTTTCAGTGGTACAACCATATCCTCGTTAGCTAAAACTTTCTCAGATAAGATACATTGAGTGTCGGGTGAATTCCATTTCATTCATCAGGTAATTCCAATATATAGGCCACCTCTCCTACTCGAGCAAAGATTCGGAAAGGCCCTGTGTATCTCTGGCTCAGCTTTCCCAGCTTCATAAATCGAATGATACCTTTCCAAGGTGAGACTTTCAACATAACTGTATCACCCACCTGGAACTCAATCGGTCTATGTCTCTCATTGGCATATGACTTCTACCTATCCTTGGTTGCCTTCATGAAGGCTTTGATATTTTTATGCTTTTTAGTCGTAGCCTCGATCACCACAACACTCCCCAACTACTTCTGACCAATATCATCCTAACAAACGGGTATTCTACATGTTCAGTCATATAGCATCTTATAAGGCGGCATACCGATACTGGTATGATAACTATTTTTATATGAGAACTCAACTAATGGTAAGTGGTCAACCCAACTTCCTCCAAAATCGATGATGCATGCCCGAAGCATATCTTCTAGCGTTTGAATCGTCGTCACCGACTGAACGTCCGTCTGTGGATGATAAGCCGTGCTAATATGTAACCTCGTCCCCAAAGAATCATGGAATTTCTTCCAAAATTTGGATCTAAACCAAATGTCGCGATGAGACACAATAGACATTGGCACACCATGACGAGTCACCATCTATTTAATGAATAGATCTGCCAACCTCTCCGATGAATATGTCTTGCAAATCGGTAGGAAGTGAGCATTCTTCGTCAAACGATCAACAATCACCCATATGGCATCATACCCTTTCGCAGTACACGGTAGCTTGGTAATAAAATCCATGGTGCTCTGACTTCCACTCTGGTATATCAAATGGTTGGATCTTCCCTTACGGTTTCTGAAGCTCCGCCTTCACTTGTAAACAAGTAAGGCACTTACTCACATACTCCGCTACATTGTATTTCATACCCGATGACCCATAATTTTTCTTCATGTCTTGATACATCTTTGTAGCAATGGATGAACGGAGTATCAAGTCTTATGAACTTCGTCCATGATCCTCGCACGTAGATCCCTATATTGAGGAATCCGTCCGAATCGGGTTCTAACATCAAGTAGGTTTTCACCCAACTCCACGGCTAGACCTCACATTCTTTCACAGTTAAGATGATCTTCCTTCAATTATTCATACTGAAACTCCTTGACCTACTTCACCACATCAGAGGTCATAATCCACTAATAAGCTTTCACCCGAATCAGCTCGGGTCTCTCTATTCGACTAAGGGCATCCACCACTACACTAGCCATGCCTGGATGATAATGGATCTCGTAATCATAATCTTTTATGAACTCTAACCATCATCTCTGTCTTATGTTCAAATCCTTCAACTCGAAGAAATACTTCAAGCTCTTATGGTCAGTGAGGATGGTGTACGTTGTCCGGTATAAATAGTGCCTCCAAATCTTTAACGCAAAAATCACAACTGCTAGCTCCAAGTCATGAGTAGGATAATTAACCTCATGAACTTTCAACTATAGCGATGCGTAATCTATAAATTTTCCTCGCTACATGAACATGCAACCCAATCCCGAGTAAGAGGCATCTAAATAAACCATCAAATCCTTGCTACCCTCAAGTAACGACAAGAGATTAGCCTGAGTCAACCTTGCCTTTAACTCCTGAAAGGCCTTCTCTTAATCTTGACTCCAAAAAGAATTCACATCCTTAAGGCTCAACTTAGTCAACGGAGAAGCTATCTTGGAGAAGTCTTGGATGAGTCTTTTATAATAGCCCGCCAAACCCAAGAAACTATGAATCTAGGATGGCGTCTATGGAGTCTTGCATTGCATCACCACCTCCACCTTCGCCAGGTCCACCATAATCCCATCCGGATTCACTACATGACGTAAGAACTAAACTTTGTGCAACCAAAATGCGCACTTGGAGAATTTAGCATACAACTTCTTCTTCCTCAATGTCACAAACACTTCTCTAATATGACCAGCATGCTCCTCCTCGCTCTTCAAATAAATCATGATATCATCAATAAACATAATCATTGATTTATCCAACATCGGTCGACACACCCGATTAATCAAGCCCATAAAAGCAGTTGGCACGTTGGTTAAACCAAAGGACATAACGAGGAACTCATAGTGTCCGTAATGTGTGCGAAAAGCTATTTTAGGAATATCCTGCTCCTTCACCTTAAACTAATGGTAACCTGATTGAAAGTTTATCCTTGAGAACCAACTGGGACCTTGGAGCTAATCAAACAAATCATCAATTCTCGGTAGTGGATACCGATTCTTCATCGTCAGCTTATTCAGCTTGTTGGACCCTGAAAAGACCATACATGCCTATTCAATTGGTGAGTTGATGATTGTTTTGCTGAGTTTCCCACAAGTCCAAGAATTAATGCAGATGAAGATCCTGCAGAATAGAAGAACCAAGTATGGCTAACCATATTTGTTAATGTGGAAATCATAAAACAAATGCGGACAAGTGTTTGTTCTTCCCCGTTAACAAATGTGGATAGCTTAAAAGAATGCGGACAAGTATTTGTTCATCCGCATTTGCCAATGCGAATGACCAGAAAAATGCGCTGAAGTATTTGTTCATCCGCATTAACCAATGTAGATGACCAACATACTTATGCGGAAGATGTAACACCCGGTTATTTTTAAAAGCCAAGATGAAAAGAATAAAACAAGAAAGGCAATAAGGTCAAAGTGGAGGGACCAAAAGTGTCCAAAAGGACAATACTTTAGAAAAGTTGGTGATAAAGGGTGGCATGGCCGCCCATCACCTTTTCTACACCCAATTTTGGGTCATTTTAGAGAGAGAAACAAGGGAAGAAGAGCAGAACTCGGTTTTGAAGAAGAAGAATAGAAGAGGTTGAATTCATGATAAGAATTCGTGGTTTTTATGTGTTTACGATGGGTTTTATCCCGGTTATGTGTTTGTATGCTTATCGGTGATGTTTGTGCTCGGGTGTGTGTGTTTTTGGTGTTGTTTCTAGGTGTTTTGAACTCTTTGCAAGCGGGTTAAAAGGAAGAACACCCAAGTTGCACCAGGTGAGTTCTAGACCCCGGTTTTTTTACATGTTTTAAACTATTTTTGGGGGCTGAAAACGTATTAAAATGACTTTACAAAGTTTATGTGATTACCTGTATGTAAAATGTGTATGTTGGATGTTTGTTCAGGATGGTTTATAGGCTACTCATGTTTAGAATAGCCACATTATGCTTAGAACAGATGGATTCGATGATTACGATTGAAAATATCCTAGAAACATGTTTACAGAATGCTCATGAGCCTGAATAGTGGCCCATGCACCTAGAAATGTTAGTCGGATGACTAAGGGTAGGGCCATGCACCCCAATAGTGCCCATGCGCCCAAGTAGCCCATGCGCCCAAGTGTTTATGCGTCTGATTTTTCGGGAAAATGTGTAAAGTAGGCTTTGACTTGGTAAATTCCCAGGTGACTATAAGTTGACTTTTGGGGTCATAAATAGTATGATGGGCATGTTATGGATGATGATGATGATGATGTTGCATGATTATGCATGATGTATGTTATGTATGTATGATGCCCTGTGATGATGTATGTATGGTATGTTATGTTATGTTCCTATGATGATGAATGTTTATCTTTCCATGGATTTACGCGTTTTGTTAATGAATGCACCAAAAGTATTATGTAACGTAAAGTGAATGATAATGAAAGAGGAAAATGATGAATGAATGCATGCATTAACGAATGAATGAACGTAAAAAGTCTTGCAAGCAAACGTATGGAGGTTCACACCCAATGAAGGGTGTTAGCTCAACTGTGTGTGGGTTAGCTACCCCAGAAGGATTTACCCTGGGGTCCCACCCTTATGATTGACCACATGTATGGGATCCTTGCCACTTGCCCCAAGTACTGGAGTCGGCTTCGTGCATAATGTTCGGGGTCTATGAAAGACCCCAGGCCCAGTAACCAGCTTCGTGCACAATGTTCGAGGTATAGCATATGCCATTGATCCGGAATGAAACAAAAAGATGAACGGTGAATGTATTTTCCTCAGGTACTGGAGTCAGCTTCGTGCACAATTTTCAGGGTCTATGATAGACCTTAGGCCCAGTAACCAGCTTTGTGCACAATGTTTGGGGTATTGTACATGTCACAAGATGTAATGAATGAAAGAAGGTTAACGAACGTAATGAAAGATAATAATGATGTTATCTGTATGTACGTATGATGTATGATCATGAACATATGAAACGTATAGTACGGACTCTGTAATGAAATAAATAACGATTTTATGTATGTTTTATTATAAAACTAGAACTCACTCAGCAACGCTGACTTTTATACGTTTTCAGTTGGCAGGTAAACGTTGCTGAGGATGGCATGAGGCGGCTACTCAGCTCTTTTTGATGGCATCTATTTAATTAAGGCTTTTGTGATGTAATACAACGATATAATTTTTGTAACCAACAAATGATGCATTATTTTGCAAAAGATTTTGAATCAAATGAAATGTCATTTGTTTTATGTTTACCGCTACGATGTTTTGATGAGTAAATGCAATGTATATGTTTTACGTGCGATGAATCACCAGCAATAAGCGTCCCGGGAACGGGGCCTTACAAGTTGGTATCAGAGCCAAAGTTTAAGTGAAATGGGTAAAATTTCAAAATAAACATTAACTTAAACTGAGAATGGGACAGAAGAGGAATGTGATGCCAATCTGAGTACCTGCGTGCCATTAGGTATTTTCGTAATGTTAATTGGTTTATGTGCGCATCGTATGTGGTTATGTGTTGTATGTAGATTTAAATACTAATGTAGTCAGGACAGGTAATGCTCGGGGTATGAAGAGTAAAGTGAGTGGCTAATCATAACTGGGCACTGTAATTAGGGATTTACTATACTTGACATAAACTGAGTTGTTCCCTTGACTGACCGTGTTGGTGTTTGAATCTTTCACTGAGAGTTAGAGGATGCCCGGTGGTAGATCGTCTAAAGCTTCATGTGGTGGTGGACATGGTGCCGAACCAAGGGTTATGAGGGGAAGGCCTAGGGACGAAAAGGTGGTTCATGAAGAACTAGAAACCCCTCATCCGAAGGGCAGAGATGAGAGTGCTAACCTGAGAGCCTCAGTGAAGGAGGCGATTGTGGAAGAAGTGCACCAAGTCATGTAGACGATCCTACCGTCTGTGGTGACTGAAGTGATAAAGGCAATTAGAGAGGGAGAGAGAAAGGAAAGGAGTGGACCTACGGGCGAAGGAAGACAGCTCGAGACTGAAACAGTTCCATCCGATGATGAGGACGAGGAAGAAGAGCCTGCGCCGGAGGCAACCCGAGGCTGCAACTACGGGGTGTTTATGAGATGCAAACCCCCTACTTTTGATGGAAACGGCACTACCGCTGCTGCTCACCGGTGGGTGAGGGAAATGGAGGCGGTACTTGATATCAGCGAGTGCTGCGAAGACTAGAAGGTAAGTTCGCTACCCACTCATTCGTAGAATCGCCTTTTTACTGGTGGGACAACATAGTCCAAGCTGAGGGTAGTCAGGTGATCGGGAGAATGAGATGGTCGTAGTTGAAAAAGTTGGTGATCGAGGAGTTTTGTCCTCACCGGGAAATGGACAAGGTCGAGAGAGAGTTTCTACAAGTAGAGCCGGGAACTATGACACACCAAGAGTACACAACAAAATTCACTGAAATGGCACGACTGGTGCCCGATCAGGTGACACCACTGTCACGAAAGATTAAGAGATATATATCCAGGGGCTACTGGCGGATATCCGTAGGCATATGATCGCTGCTCGGCCAAGCACTTTTAGGTCAATGGTTGATTTGGCTGGTAGACTATATGATGAATGTGAGGTGGTAGTGGCTGAGGAGAAGAAGACGAGTAGGGATGGGAGACACTAGAATGGGAAACGGTTTAGGCGTGGTAGAGCCACTCCAAACAATAAGGAGGCGAGGGTAGGTGACCGACGTGTGGTTACAGCTAGTGCTGGGTTGGAGAAGTCTGGCAAGCGCGGGAATGAGCATGGTGGTGAGTGTAGATGGGGGTCGAATGTTTGTTTCAAGTGTGGGAAGTCTGGCAATATCGCTAGAGATTGTGGAGGCATGAAGTGTTTCAACTGCGGGGGAAGTGGTCACATGAGTAGGGAGTGTAAGAAGCCAAGGGCCAAGAGTTCCAGGGTGAAGAAGGCCGGAGGAGAAGGGCAGAAGGCAAGCGCCTGAGCTTTCACGATGACTCGGGAGGAGGCTAGGAGAGACCCCGACGTGGTGTGAGGTATGTTTCTAGTAAACCAAACTATTGCATCTATGTTGTTTGATTCTGGTGCTAATAGGAGTTTCATTTCTGCTGCCTTTGGTGCTAAGATTCCCAATAGGTGTAGATGTATTGGTGAGCCATTCGACATAGAAAGTGCAATTGGTAAGTCCACCAGAATTACTGAGGTGATAGAGGACTGTGCCATAGAACTAGAAGGCCATAGGTTTGCTGCTAGGTTACATGTGATACCCCTTGCTGGATTTGATGTAGTACTAGGGATGGACTGGTTAGCAACCTATGAGGTAAACATCGTGTGTCATAAGACGATGATCCGATTGACAACGCCTGACGGAAATGAGGTGACGGTTTATAGTGATCACGTCACGACAATCCGAGGGTGATTTCAATGGCGGTGGCTGGAAAGTGCATGAGACGCGGATGTGGTGCCTACTTGGCATACATAAAAGATGTGGATGCGTCAGTACCGCAATTATCCGAAGTACCAGTGGTGCGCGACTTTCTAGACGTATTCCCGGAAGACTTACCCGGTGTGCCACTAGATCGCCAGGTTGAGTTCCAAATTGACTTGATACCCGGTGCTCAACCCATTGCCAAGGCACCGTACCGATTGGCTCTGACTGAGATGAAAGAGTTAATGGAGTAGTTACAAGAACTGCTGGATAAGGGGTTCATTAGACCGAGTATCTCTCCATGTGGTGCTCCGGTATTATTTGTGAAGAAGAAAGACGGTAGTATGAGGATGTGTATTGACTACCGAGAGTTGAACAAGTTGACGGTGAAGAACCGATACCCCCTACCAAGAATAGACGATCGGTTTGATCAGCTCAAAGGTGCCAGTTGGTTTTCGAGGATAGATCTCCAATCTGGTTACTATCAACTGAAAGTGAAGGAGCAGGACATTCCTAAAATAGATTTTCGCACACGCTACGGTCATTATGAGTTCCTCGTTATATCATTTGGATTGACCAATGCGCTAGCTGCTTTTATGGATCTGCTAAATCGAGTGTGTCGGCCAATATTAGACAAAACGGTGATTGTGTTTATTGATGATATCCTGATTTATTCAAAGAGTGAGATTGAGCATGCCGGTCACATCCGGGAGGTTCTAGAGACATTAAGAAGCACAAGTTGTATGGAAAATTCTCCAAGTGCGCGTTTTGGTTACGCTAAGTTCAGTTCTTGGGTCATGTGGTGAATCCTGGTGGGATTATGGTGGACCCGGCTAAGGTAGAGGCAGTGACGCAATGGAAGTCTCCAAAGATGCCATCCGAAATTCGTAGTTTCTTGGGTTTGGCGGGCTACTATAGGAGATTTGTCCAAGAATTCTCTAAGATTGCTTCTCCACTGACTAAGTTGACCCGGAAGGATGTAAAGTATGTATGGGGTCAAGCTCACCAGAAGGCATTCGAGGAATTGAAGGCAAGGTTGACTCAAGCTCCTGTCTTGTCATTACCCGATAGAAGCGACGATTTGGTGGTGTATTCAGACGCTTCTTACTCGGGGTTGGGGTGTGTGTTAATGCAAAGAGGAAGTTATAGCCTACGCATCCCGACAGCTGAAGGATCATGAGGTCAACTACCCTACCCATGACTTGGAACTAGCAGCCGTGTTCTTTGCACTAAAAAATTGGATGCATTATCTGTATGGAACGAAGTGCAACATCTTCACCAACCACAAGAGCTTAAAGTATTTCTTTGAGCAAAAAGACCTGAATGTGAGGCAGAGGCGATGGTTGGAGCTCATAAAGGATTATGATTGTCAGATCCATTACCATCCGTGCAAAGCTAACGTGGTGGTTGATGCTCTTAGCTAGAAGGAGAGGCCCGACCCAATTCGGGTGAAAGCATACCAACTAATCATGACCTTTGATGTAATGAAGCAAGTCAAGGAGTTTTAGGATGAGGCATTAAAAGAAGATCATCTAAACTCTGAAAGAATGAGAGGTCTGGTTAGCAAATTGAGTGAAGTGCTAAAACTCGATTTGGACGAGTGTGGATTCCTCGTTTCGGGAATCTACGTGTGAAGATTATGGATGAAGCTCACAAGTCCCGATACTCTATCCATCCCGGTGCCACAAATATGTACGAAGACATGATGAAGGATTATTGGTGGCTGGGTATGAAGCGTGATGTGGTGGAGTATGTGAGCAAGTGCCTTACTTGTTTGCAAGTGAAGGTGGAACATTAAAAGCCGTATGGGAAGATCCAACCTTTGGATATACCGGAATGGAAGTGGTGATGTGCTCCCAACATCACCATGGATTTCATTACGAAGCTGCCACGTACTCCGAAGGGGTACCATGCCATATGGGTGATTGTTGACCATTTGACGAAGAGTGCCCACTTCCTACCGATCTGCGAGACATATTCATCCGAGAGGTTGGCTGACCTATCCATCAAGTAGATTGTAACTCGTCATGGTGTGCCGGTGTCTATTGTGTGGGATCGTGACACCCGGTTTACATCTAAATTCTGGAAGAAATTCCACGATGCCATGGGGACGAGGTTACATATTAGCACGGCTTATCATCCCCAAACTGATGGTCAGTCAGAAAGGAAAATTCAGACGTTGGAAGACATGTTTCGGGCATGTGTGATTGATTTTGGGGGAAGTTGGGATGACCACTTATCGTTAGCTGAATTCTCGTACAACAATACTTACCACGCCAGCATTGGTATGCCACCATACGAGATGCTATACGGTAGGAGATGCAGAACGCCCGTTTGTTGGGGTGACATTGTTCAGAAAGAGTTAGGAAGCGTCGAGGTAATCGAGGCTGCGACTAAGAAGTTGGAGAGGATCAAAGCCTTCATAAAGGCAGCTAAAGATAGACAGAATTCGTATGCCAATAAACGATGCAGACCGATTGAGCTCTAGGTGGGTGACCGGGTCATGTTGAAGGTCTCACCTCAGAAGGGTATTATCTGATTTAGGAAGCGGGGCAAGTTGAGCCCAAGGTATGTAGGCCCTTTCCAAATCATTTCTTGAGTGGGAGAGGTGGCCTATCGATTGGAGTTTCCATATGAGTTTAGTGGAATTCACCCGACATTCCATGTATCTCATTTGAGAAAGTGTATAGCTGATGAAGACATGATTGTTCCACTAGAAGACATTGAAGTTGATGAAAGGCTCAATTATGTAGAGTAACCAATGGCAATCATTTATCGTAAAGAGAAGAGACTGAGAAATAAAGTGGTTCCTCTTGTGCGTGTACAGTGGAAGCATAAGAAGGGATCCAAGTCTACCTGGGAGACTGAAGAGGAGATGAGGCAACATTATCCTCATCTCTTCGAGGAATATTAGGTTTCAAGGACGAAACCTATATAAGGAGGGTGGACTTGTAACACCCGGTTATTTTTAAAAGCCAAGATGAAAAGAATAAAACAAGAAAGGCAATAAGGTCCATGTCGAGGGACCAAAAGTGTCCAAAAGGACAATACTTTAGAAAAGTTGGTGATAAAGGGTGGCATGGCCGCCCATCACCTTTTCTACACCCAATTTTCGGTCATTTTAGAGAGAGAAACAAGGGAAGAAGAGCAGAACTCGGTTTTGAAGAAGAAGAATAGAAGAGGTTGAATTCAAGGTAAGAATTCGTGGTTTTATGTGTTAATGATGGGTTTTATCCCGGTTATGTGTTTGTATGCTTATTAGTGATGTTTGTGCTCGGGTGTGTGTGTTTTTGGTGTTGTTTCTAGGTGTTTTGAACTCTTTGCAAGCGGGTTAAAAGGAAGAACACCCAAGTTGCACCAGGTGAGTTCTAGACCCCGGTTTTTTTACATGTTTTAAACTATCTTTGGGGGATGAAAACGTATTAAAATGATTTTACAAAGTTTATGTTATTACCCGTATGTAAAATGTGTATGTTGGATGTTAGTTCAGGACGGTTTATAGGCTACTCATGTTTAGAATAGCCACATTATGCTTAGAATAGATGGATTCGATGAATAGGATTGAAAATATCCTAGAAACATGTTTATAGAATGCTCATGCGCCTGAATAGTGGCCCATGCGCCAAGAAATGTTACTCCGATGAATAAGGGTAGGGCCATGCGCCCCAATAGTGCCCATGCGCCCAAGTGGCCCATGCGCCCAAGTGTTCATGCGTTTGAATAGTACCCATGCGCCTAGATTAGGCTGGAATTAACTAAGTGTTCACACGTCTAGAAGTCCCCATGTGCCTGAAAGTGGCCCACACACCTAAGTGTTCCTCGTGCGCCTGAATAGTGTCCATGCGCCTGGGACTTAGAATATTTTTCTGATTTTTGGGGAAAATGTGTAAAGTAGGCTTTAACTTGGGAAATTCCCGGGGGACTATAATTTGACTTTTAGGGTCATAAATAGTATGATGGGCATGTTATGGGTGATGATGATGATGATGATGTTGCATGATTATGCATGATGTACGTTATGTATGTATGATGCCCTGTGATGATGTATGTATGGTATGTTATGTTATGTTCCTATGATGATGAACGTTTATATTTCCATGGCTTTACACGTTATGTTAATGAATGCACCGAAAGTATTATGTAACGTAAAGTGAAAGATAATGAAAGAGGAACATGATGAAGGAATGCATGCATTAACGAATGAACGAACGTAAAAAGTCTTGCAAGCAAACGTATGGAGGTTCACACCCAAAGAAGGGTGTTAGCTCAACTATGTGTGGGTTAGCTACCCCAGAAGGATGCACACTGGGGTCCAATCCTTGTGATTGACCACACGTATGGGATCCTTGCCGCTTGCCCCAGGTACTGGAGTCAGCTTCGTGCACAATGTTCGGGGTATAGCATATGGCATTGATCCGGAATGAAACAAAAGGATGAATGGTGAATGTACTTGCCTTAGGTACTGGAGTCAGCTTCGTGCACAATGTTCGGGGTCTATGATAGACCTCAGGCCTAGTAACCAGCTTCGTGCACAATGTTCGAGGTATTGTACATATCACAAGATGTAATGAATGAACGAAGGTTAACGAACGTAATGAAAGATAATAATGATGTTATCTGTATGTACGTATGATCTACGATCACAAATGTATAAAATGTATAGTATGGACTCTCTAAAGAATAAATAACGATTTTATGTATGTTTTATTATAAAACTAGAACTCACTCAACAACGCTGACTTTTATACATTTTCAGTTGGCAGGTAATCATTGCTGACGATGGCACGAGGCGGCTACTCAGCTCTTTTGGATGGCATCTATTTAATTAAGGCTTTTGTGATGTAATACAACGATATAATTTTTGTAACCAACAAACGATGCATTATTTTTCAAAAGTTTTAGAATCAAATGAAGTGTCATTTGTTTTATGTTTTCCGCTGCAATGTTTTGATGAATAAATGTAATGTATATGTTTTACGTGCGATGAATCACCAGCTGTAAGCGTCCCGTGAACGGGGCCTTATAGAAGATCAAGTAAAGAAATGCTGATCAAGTCAACTCATCCGCATTTGCCAACACGGATTAACAAAAAGAAATGTGAATGAAGACTTAGACTAGTTCTGATGTAATAGGTCAGTGGTAGTTTAGTGATTTTGTAAAAGGCAACTTGTATGCCTATAAATAGAATAGACAAGCTCGTACATGAGGTGATAGAAGATAGACAAAGAGAATATTTTGTATTCCCTAGGTCAATTATTACTTTTCTTGTTAAACCGTAGCAGTTGTTGTAATCAATCACCTTTATTAATATATACAAAGCATTTATGAGTATTTCTTTTACATTGAATGTTTCTTGATTGTATAATTCCATCATTCAATCATTAACACAGCCATTAGAATCGATCCCAAGTTAGAATCTGAATCTCACTACCCATTCAATTGGTATAAGAGCTTTGGCTCTTGATTTTTTTCAGATCTACCAAAGACTTGAATAGAACTTCATTGAATTGGTGATTGAGTTGCTAATAGAGTATTCCATCATCTCTACTTAGTAAACAGCTGAAAATACTCTTAGAAAAGACCTCTTTCAACATGTTCTCACCTTCAAGAACTATACATAAAACCTACATATTCATATGAAGAACAGAAATATAACAAAAGCTGTGATAGAAACCAAGAACATTAACAAATCTGATTTACTGAGCATTTGTTGAATGATTTGGACTATTCGGACTAATTAATCTTAAAACTAACCTAATCTATATTTATACAAGTTAAAACACCTTGTTAAAAATGGATTCACATAGTTTTTCAGAAGTTTGTCATACTCCAAACCAACCGATGCTTAAACATAAATCTGAATTTAAACAATGGAAAATCAGATTCATGAACTATATTACAGGTGTAGATCCAATTATTGGATTTCAATTTGCAAGGGACCACACATTCCTATTACTATGTCTGCAGATCAAGCTGCCATGTACAAAACATCAAGAATACCAATTGCAGACTTCACTCTTGATGATGATGACTATAAGAAAATCAAGATTGATCTTAAGGCTTACTCTATTCTTACTCAAGCACTCAAGATGGATGTGCTGAAAAGACTAGAAAAGTATGGAACTGCCAAAGCAGTATGGGATGCACCGGTAATCATGTGTGAGGGAAGCAGTGAAGTTGCTGAAATCAACAAGTATAAACTTGTTAATCAATATGAAACATTTCATCACTCCAAAGGGGAGTCCATCTCACAATAGGTCCACAGATTTGTGCAGCTGGTGAACGACTTAGATATAATGGGAGTCACCTACAAAGTGAAGGAGTTGAACAAGAAAATGCTGCATAGTCTTCCTGAAAGCTTGAAACAAAATGTGACCATGCTGAAAAATACTCTTGTTCTTTGGAGTACTACTTTGTATATCATGATAGCCAAGATAGAAGCATTGGAGCTTGATGAAAGAAGCAAAAATATACGAGGACCATGAATGATTGAAGCATACAAATTTCCATCCGATTCTCATACTGTGGAAACTGCCTTCATTACTAAAGAAGATTATTTTCTGTCCTCAAGGGATCAAGTCAAAACCACTGGATTCATTGCCGCTCCATCTATCAACATGCCATCAACATCATCCCAATCAACAAGATTCTCCACAACTCTTCCATATACCCATGGTGATACAAGATCAGAAGAACAAAAGGCTACTTACAATGCCTTTGTTGTAAGTTTTGAAGCTTATTTGGTAGGAAGAGTCACATCTGCATATCTGATCCGGGAAGACTTAGAGGAAATGGATCCAGATGATGTAGAAGAAATGGATTTACAATGGAAAATGGCCATGATTGCTATGAGAGCAAAGAAGTTTTTCAGAAAAGGTAGAAAGCTAAGCCTTAATGAAAACACAAAACTTGGCCAAGGTGAAGTGTTTCAATTGTGGCATGACTAGCCACTTCTCTAGAGAATGCAATGCTCCCAAAAGAAACAACTTCTAGAGAAATTCACAGAGCCAGTCATCTTCACAACCAAACTCAAGCTATCATTCCAACAATCATCAATAGCAGTATCATCATCAATAACAACAATCATACCCAACACAACCTCAACTGACTAATCAAGCTCATGGAAGCAGTCAGTCATCTGGAAATGCTCTTGAGATCAAACAAGATGGAGTATGTGACTGGAGCCTATATGCTGAGGAAATAAAGCCTAAATTTTAAAATCATGAACTCATGGCTCACATCAATGATGGTCTATCTCCCATGCCATCTGAGGTAAAAATGTAACCTATGTGGTGATAAATGCATTGCTAAACTGCAAGGTTATAGAGAAGACAATCATAAACTAGAAGATAAAATAAAAAAGGAAAAAGTGATGTCAGAGATGATGAAAATGGAGATAAAAGGCTTTGAAATCAAAATAAAATCTCTCACCTCTGACATTGAAAAACTACATGGTGAAAAGTACACTCTTGTAGCTGAGAATGAACTACTGACTGAAAAGTTAGCTCAACCTAAGGCTGAACATACACTTACTGAAGTGAAACTTGAAAAGATTCAACTGTCTTCAGTCAAGTTGCAAGAGATGCTTGATTCTCAAAAGGATCCCAACGACATGTTTGGGATTGGGTATAATTCATGTCCTCCACCATATAATGACAACTACACTGTCATGCCTGAATCTATCACACTTAATAAGGAAATTGAAAGTAAAACTATGGAACCAAAATCTATAGTAAAACAAGTAACCAATCCTCAAAACAATCCTGATGTTTATATTGAAACAAATGAGGAGAAAAACACATTGGGTCATCCAATCAAGATTAAAGAGTGTTCAGACAAGACAGTGAGTGTCATTAAAGCTATCAGCCCAATCAAGGCTATTATTCCTTTTCTGAAGTTCATACCAACCATTTCAAAAGGAAAGAAAAATTTTGTGAAGTCAGTGAAACCATCTGCTGAAAGCAGTTTTGATAATGAGAGCAAATCTCCAAATAATTCAAGCAAATCAGAAAAGGTTTCACTACAAAAGAAACATAAGACATCACCTATTTTAGAAGCTAAAATTCATTGTGATCCACAATCTTCAAAATCAAGAAAAGGACTATGTTTTGATATATGTAACAAAGAACTTGTTGATCAGTTTGAGGAAGAGATAAAGAAAGGGTTGAGGAAACAAAAACAACCTAAGCCAGTTAATAACAGTAGGGTTGTGAAGCAAACAACAACTAAGGCTGATCTTGATTCCCTCCCTAAGAAAAAGACTACAACTCCATTGAGAGTGGGTAAATCACCTAAACTTAAATCTGATTCAAGAAACAAACTGATGTACTGTGACATATGCAACATGTTTAATCACAAAACAGAAGAGTGCTGTTTCAACCAATACTACTTATGTGTGACATGAACAATCATTCCACCAAAAACTGCTACTTTAACAAATATTGTCCACATGCTAACAATCACAATACATCTGATTATTACTTTAATCAGAAGGAATTGAGCATTCCCCAAAACAAGCCCATCTCAAAAACATTTGTGAAACACATTGTCAGACCTTATTTTCACAACAATCAATCTAGGATATCTAAATCGACAAATGACAGGAGCAATTTGAAGAATTGTGGAAGGGTCAATGAAAACATCACACAAGGAAACCCAACGTTGACGTTCTCAAACCAAAAGTAATTTTTGATAATGAAAAATGGTATAAATTTCTACAAAGAAACAGAGACCAAAGGTTCCATTACTCGTCTGACTCTTTAGTCAATGTTGATGAGATGACTCAACCCTGTCATTACCAAAAATCTCCGAGGACACCTCCATCTAAACCACAATTTAGATGGAATTTCCAAGAGGTCGCCATTATGAATAGCAACAGGAAACCCAAGACCATCATGGCTTGGGTTCCTTATTCTAATTAGTTCCTTTTGCTTGTAGGTTCATCCATATAGGTCCAATAGCTTATGGTACATAGACAGTGGATGTTCCCAACACATTATTGGAGATCATTCCCTCCTTCATGACTTCAAGCATATACAAGGAACTACAGTGGCATTTGATGGAGATTCACAAGGTGGAGGAATTACAAGTGAAGGATCTGTCACAAATGGGATGCTAAGCTTTGACAGAATAAACTACTTTGAACTACTAAACTTCAATCTGCTAAGCATGTCTCAGATCTATGACAAGAGATATTCAACTCACTTACCCGACACTCATTGATACATTCTGAAACCTGGATTTCAGATCTGAGAAGAATGGGTTGTCCTAAAGACCCCAAGAAAGAATAATAATTATGTTTTAAACCTAAATTCTGCAACACCTACAGAAGAAACTTGTCCTTTTTCAAAAGCATCATTTGATGAGTCATAGCTTTGGCATAGACATTTAGGGCACACAAACTTTAAAAATATGAACAGATTGGTCAAAGGAAACCATGTCATTGGTCTTCCTCAAAAAGAATTTCATTCTGTTGATCACTGTTAGCGTGCCTCAAAGGAAAACAACACAAATCTTCTCATAAATCCAAGTTAGTGAACACAAACAATACTCCATTGAAGCTACTTCACACAGATCTATTTGGACCAACTCATGTTATGAGCATTGGAAAGAAACTGTATTGTTTGGTGATCATTGATGACTTTTCACGATTTACATGGGTTTTCTTCTTACTTCACAAAAATGAGGCATCCCAAATAATACAAAACTTTATCACAATAATTGAAAATCAACTTGATCTTAATGTCAAAACAATCAGAAGTGATAATGGACCGAAATTTAAAAATGAAGACATGAGTTCTTTTTGTGCAACCAAAGGCATTGCTCATCAATTCAGTGCAGCTAGAACTCCTCAAGAAAATGAGGTAGCTAAAAGGAGAAATAGAACACTGATAGAAGTAACAAGGACAATGCTAGTCGATGCTAAACTGCCTATCACCATTTGGGTAGAGGCTGTTAACACATTGTGCTTTGTGCAAAATCAAACTCTAATTGTAAAAGAAAGCAACATGACTCCATATGAACTGCTCTTTCATAAAAAACCATTTATTGGATTTTTCAAGTCATTTGGTAGTCCTGTCTCAATATTAAACACCCGAGACTATTTAGGAAAGTTTTCATCCAAGTCTGATGAATGATTCTTTGTAGGTTGTTCTTCTATGTCAAAGGCTTACATAGTGTTTAATCTTAGATTAAACATTATTGATGAATCAACTAATGTTCAACTCAAGGAACATTCGTTCACCAAATCTACAAATGGTCCCGACTGGTTGTTTGATATTGACTCATTTACAAAATCATTTTGATCAATTTCACTTCTCTGATGCAGAAAATCAACATTCAAGTGAAACATCTACAAGTGTAGAAAGAAGAGACGACTTTCCATTGATTCCTCCTACATCTACTGAATACATGAATGAAGATGTTCATCTCCAAGCTGATCCCATCAGACAACCATCACAAAACCAAAGTGCTTCAACTGAAGGAGGTCCAAGCCTATTACCATCACATTCAGATAATATGTCAACTAAGATGAGAAATAAAAAGCAAGCTACTCGTCCAGCTAAAACACAAAGAACATCAAATGATGGAAGCAATCACAGTGCTATTAAAGTTGAAGCAGCAACTGAAATGGAGTCTGACTATCTTCCTATTTCCCCAACAGTGTAAGATGAAGGTGCCTCTGACCATATTGAACTGAATGTCACCAATCTTGATGTAACCATTGCTGGTGACTCCATTCCAACCACCAGAATACACAAGAATCATCCAGTTGAAACCATTATCGGTGAACTTAAGGAAATGGTGACAGTAAGCATGTCTAGTATTGTAAACATCTGTTTGTTCTCATGATTTCTATGTCAAATAGTACTCAAGAACATCAAAGAGGTTCTTCAAGATAATAGTTGGATTGAAGCAATGCTGGAAGAATTGCTCCAATTTATCAAGCAACAAGTATGGCAACTGGTAGATCTTCCCGAAGGATAATAATCTATCGGTACGAGATAGTTGTACAGGAACAAGACTAATGATAGAGGGATTGTCATGAGCAACAAAGCAAGATTAGTGGCACAGAGATACACTCAAGAAGAAGGAATCGAATATGACGTAGTGTTCGCACTAGTTGCTAGATTAGAAGCAATCAGATTCTTTCTATCGTATTCTACGTCCATGAAATTTACTGTTTATCAAATGGATGTGAAGTATGCTTTCTTATATGGAAAGATTCCTGAAGAAGTCTGTGTGAGTCAACCACTTGGCTTTGAAGATCTAGATTTCCCACACAGAGTTTACAAGCTTGACAAAGTTCTGTATGGTCATCACCAAGCTCGAAGGAAATGGTATGAGACTCTATCATCTTTTCATCATGAAAATGGATATGAAAGAGGAAAGATTGATGAGACTCTCTTCAGAAGGAGAAGAGGAAAAGACATGCGGCTTGTCTAGATTTATGTAGATGACATTATATTTGGCTCAACAAACAAGCAACTCTACAAAGATTTTGAAGACCTAATGCATTCAAAATTCCAAATTAGTGCAATGGGGGAACTCACTTTGTTCTTAGGATTGCAAGTCCAATAGATAGCAGATGGAATCTTCATCAACCAATCTAAATATGTGGATACAATGCTCAAGAAGTTTCATTTTGCTAACTGTTAGTCTATTAGAACACCAGTTGATACAAAAATGAAGATTGCTCTTGATCGAAAAGGCAAATCTGTTGATCAGACTCACTATCGATCCATGATAGGCTCACTAATGTATCTAATAGCTAGCAGGTTTGATATTATGTTTGGTGTTTGTGTGTGTGTGTGCCTGGTATGAAGCTGATCCAAAGGAGTCACATGTTAATGCAGTCAAGAGGATATTCAGATATGTGAAGGGCAAACCAGCATTTGGGATATGGTATCCACACGAAGGAGACTTCAATCTCTATGCCTTCACAGATAGTGATTATGGAGGATGCAACTTCAACATAAAGTCCACATCTGGAGGTTGTCAATTTCTTGGTCCCAGACTGGTCTATTGGCAATGCAAGAAGTAAACAAACGTATCTTTATCAACAGCAGAAGCTGAGTATATTGTAGCATCAACCTGTTGCTCTCAAGTTCTTTAGATTCAAAACCAGATGCTTGATTATGGTTTTAACTTCTTGCACACACCAATTCACATTGACAACCTAGTAGTTGTTTTCATAACAAATAATCCAGTTCAACACTCATAAACCAAACACATTAAAATTAGATATCACTTTTTGAGAGACTATGCTGAAAAAGGGTTGATCAAATTGATTCAATTACCCACGGAAAATCAATTGGGTGATTTATTTACTAAGGCATTTGAACCTCGTAGGTTGAATTCCTAGTTCAATCAATTAGCGTGATTAACCTTGAGTAAAACCAATTAAAAACAACAAAATACATCTCAAAAATTCTTAGAAATCACAAAAATAAGTCAAGTTTGATGAAGAAAAGAATATAAGGGAAATGATATAACTACAGTCATTATATCATTAACTGTGGTTTTATTTCAAAATTTGAGAGACTGTCATGACTTACCAGATATGTTGGTAGGCTCAACTTGGAAGAGAAGATACATGCATGTGTGTGTAGTAACCTAAACACACCAGGTAATGATAAATTAAAATCATATTCAATAGCAAAACACTCATCTCAAGCTATAGGTATGTATTGGCTTATCTGAGTGCATGTGTGTGTAGTAACCTAAACACACCAGATAATGATACTTTATGAATCTCTTTCACCTACATCAAGTTTCATCTTTGTTTTGTTGAGAAAAGACCTAATGGAACAAGCACATAGTGCAGATGTACTGATCCAAAAGATTCCCAATAAGGAACACATCCAAATGGGATGAATCGACAAAAGCAATACATTCCAAGTGAATGAACAAAAGAATACCATCATGGATCACCTTCCAAAGAAAACTGAAAAGAATCCCAATGTGGATCATCATGAAAAAGGATCAAAGTAAAAGAATCCTAATGAGGATCAGTGAAAATGAGGTCTCATAACTTAATTAACCTGGTAAGGAAAGTTGTGAAATAGTTCTTCCATGCATTGTATAAGGATGGTTGATCATTCTATGCTTTTGGGTGTGAGGTACATATTGAATAATTAAATCAACCAAAACATGATAAATATCACTTGCATCAAAATATCAACCTGGTATGAGTTGAAGAGGACAAACATACCTTCAATCATCAAGTTCATTAACATGTCCATTATATCATAAAGGATGCACAGGTGTAATGTAAGATTGATATGATCCTTACAAAAGACATCTTTCTCTTCGTTATAAATAATCAAAATTATATTCAAAAAGTTTTTATAATTTTAAAGTTTCTATCCATATGTGGATATAAACTTTAGGGGAGGTAATTTAAAATTTTTGATTAAGTCTCTATAGATTTCTACTATCTTAAATTAGTTTATTAAAAATCAAAAATAAAACGAAAAGAAAATGAATGTGTTGATGGAGAAGTTATACCATAGTATCTCAGCCTACGCAGATTCTTGGAATCATGAAAAGTCCATGATCAGTCAAACAATGGGAAACTTGTATCACTTCTGACATACAAATCAATCCAAGCAAGAATTGACGACATCATTTGTCAACTTCATAAGAAAAATCAATCAATGACATCTCTTCATAAGAAAAATCCAAACAGAACATTAACTTATGATTAAGTTCAAAAGTTAATACGGGTAAGTGCATTGGTTAATGCGGGTGAAGGTAACCCATGCATATAACCAATGCCGGTAACATTTTATTTCTAAGTAAAACTAACACGGACAAAGATTGTACTCTACCGCATTAGTGTGTTAAAAGTATACATGAAATTTTGAGGTGTTAAAACCTATGTGGAACAAAAATGTTCCACCGCATTTGTCAATACGGATAAAATGTTTTTCAAGTGTTCACCCGTATTTGTCAATACAGATAGAAGTTACACTTCCACATTTTTGTTACTCATCCGCATTTGTTGATTTCATAATAATCCTTATTTGTGGATGTGTATCTTCAATTTTCATGTACTTTCAAACAGAAGTAAATAAGTGATTTATCTCATCTGTCACAACGAATGATGATCAAGTAAATGTGGATTTTATTCTATCGCATTTGCTACAATGAGTAAACTCCAAACGCATTTTTTTGAGACTTGTAAAATTTTGTAAAAGCCATTTTTTTACTATTTAAAGCAGCATCTTTTATGCCTCCACAAGACCTAGCAGAATCTTCACAACCACAATCATCACCTAAGATTAAAAAACATAGGCTTTATGATCCTTAGGGGGAGTATTGTTGGACCCTGAAAAGACCATACATGCCTATTCAATTGGTGAGTTGATGATAGTTTTGCTGAGGTTCCCACACGTCCATGAATTAATGCATATGAAGATCCTGTTGAATAGAAGAACCAAGTATGGCTAACCGCATTTGTTAATGAGAAAGTCATAAAACGAATGCTGACAAGTGTTTGTTCTTCCGCATTAACAATGCGGATAGCTTAGAAGAATGCGGACAAGTGTTTGTTCATCCATATTTGGCAATGCGGATGACGAGACAAATGCACAGAAGTATTTTTTCAGGCGCATTAACCAATGCAGATGAACAACATACTAATGTGGAAGATCAAGTAAAGAAATGCTAATCAAGTCAACTCATCCGCATTTGCCAATGCATATGAAGAAGAAGAAATGTGAATGAAGACTTAGACTAGTTCTGATGTAATAGATCAGGGGTAGTTTAGTCATTTTGTAAAAGGCAACTTGTCTACCTATAAATAGAATAGACAACCTCGTACATGAGGTGATAGAAGATAGACAATCAGAATATTTTTGTATTCCCTAGGTGCATTATTACTTTTCTTGCTAAACCCTAGCAGTTATTGTAATCAATCACCATTATTAATATATACAAAACATTTATGAGTATTACTCCTACATTAAATGTTTCTTGATTGTATGATTCCACCATTCAATAATTAACTCAATCATTATATTCGATCCTAAGTGAGAATCTCAATCTCACTACCCAGTCACAGCTCGCGGAAGTCTATACACATTCTTATACTACAATCCTTCTTTTTCACAAATGAGACTAGAGCATCCCAAGGAGAGATACTCGGTCTAATAAACCCTTTATTATGCAACTCCTATGATTGTTCCATCAGTTCCTTCATCTCGGTCGAAGTCAACCAATATAGTGCCTTAGCAATAGGTTGGGCACCCGGTATCAAATCAAGCTGGAACTCGATCTCGCGGTCCGGTGGCACACCTGGTAAGTCTTGTCGAAACACGTCCAGAAAGTCACACCCAACCGGTATATCGGATAGTTGTGGTTTTGGCGTATCCATATCCTTTACGTTGGCCAAATAGGCACTACATCCACGCCTCATGCAATTTCCCGCCACCGCCATCGAAATTACCTTTGGAATTGTAGAGACTCAATCACCGTAAACTATCATGGAACTCCCATCAGGTGCTGTCAATCGAATCATCTTATTGCGGCACATAATGTTCGTCTCGTAATCCGCTAACCAATCCATTCCTAGGACTACATCGAACCTGCCGAAGGTCATTACAAATGGTTTAGCATGAAACTTATGACCTTTTAGTTCTACATTACAACCTTGTATCATCTCAGAAATCCTTCTAGACTTACCTACGATAGTTTCTACATTGAAGGGCTTGTCTATACTCCAACTACTAACAGCAATTTAGCAAAGAAAGAAGTAGAAATAAAACTCTTACTAGCACCAAAATCAAATAACACAATAGCTAATGTTTGGTTTACTAGAAACATACCTTATCCAATATTAGGGTCTATCCTAGCCTCCTATTGGGTCATTGTGAACACCCTAGCGCTCGCCCTTTGCCCTTCACCTCTAGCCTTCTTTGCTGCCCCAGAACTTCCGGGCCTCAGCTTCTTACAGCCCCTGCTCATGTGGCCCTCCCCACCACAGTTAAAACACCTCCCCACCTTGCACTCTCTCTCCATGTGGGCAGGCTTCCCACACTTGAAAAACACGTTTAGTGCCCACCTACACTCTCCGGTGTGCTTGTTTCCACACTTACACCTCTTTATTCCCGCACCGGATGTGACCACACATCGGTCATCCAACCATGCACCTTTATTGTCTCGAGCGGCCCCTCCACGTCCAAACCACTTTCCATTCCAATTTGGGTCACCACCACCTTTCTTGATGACTTCTACCACCACCACATCACGCTCATCATACAATCTTTGTGACATCCGGTAAGTTTCTGTTACCAAACTCCATTAGTTCCGTTAAGTCTTGCGTACACGTGTCGTGAACACACACTAGTTGTCGTTTAACGTTGGTGACCTAATAATAATGAATAATGTTAAATTAATGAGAATCTAATTGATTATGTGATTATTGTGTTATGTTTATGTGGTTGCATGTTTTAAAATGTTAATTAGAAAATTAATCGCGTAACGCGGAAACGTGCCTATTTATTCGTAAGTCTTGTGTTTTTATAAAGATAAAATATATAATGATTTTAATTAGTTTATATCTTTATATTATTAAGTTAAAAACAGTTTCCAAAGAGTTTAAAGCCTAGTTTTTATAAAATACAAATTACAAGGGCATAAAGGGTAAATATGGAAATTAAAATTAAACAAAACAATCCCAAACCCTAGCCCACCCCAAATCGGCTGTAAACACTCCTCTCTTCCCCTCTCCCATTCGAATTCAGCCTAGAATCAGCAAGAAAGCATTTGGTTTGGATCGATTGCAAGGCATACAACTCGTGGGAATCATCAATTGCAAGTTAACACACGTTTAAAGGTTAGATTTTTGCAAGTTTCTTGGGTTGTTCTTGGTGGCCGAACCTAAATTCGTGAATGGGTCTTCATGGGGTCCAATTTGAGGTTGTTTGATGATGTTAGTATGTTAGTTGGATTGAATACATGTTAGTTAACATCGATTATGCATGAATTGTATGTTTCTAGTGGTTTAATCATGGACTTTGATTGGAAGCAAACCCTAATTCGAAAATTGGTAGGATAATCGATGAATGATGATTGTTTGATGATTAATAGGTTGTATGAATGCTAGGTTACATTGATTACGCAAGAAATTGATGAATTGATGTTGATGTTCATAGCTTACTAATAATAGTAACTTTATTTTGCATGTAATGTTGAATTATTGATGAATTGATGTTATGGATGTGTTCATGGTGATGATTAGATGTTAGATTGTTGTTGTGATCATTGGGAATTCAAGAACACATGTTATAGTTCATATATTACTAAAGATAGTAACTTTTTAGGATATGAATTGATGAGTTATGATGTTTGGATGTTGTTGATCATGCTTAGATGATGATATGAACTTGAATTGGTATATTATTGATGAATTCATGAATGCATAGGAGGTTAATAGATTTTGGGATGTGCTTTCCCAAAAGGGAAACTTTATTTATGCAAAATGTGAAAGATGATAGTTTGAACATGTTTGGGATGTTAGGAGCATGTTAGTAAGTTCACGGATGAATTCTAATGTGATAGAACATGTTAAATTAGTTGTATGGATGCTTGGATAATCATGGGTGATGTTTGGACTTTTATGATCATGTATGATGTTGATGTTGGTTAGTAGTTAGGACATCATGTTAGGACTGGAAATGGATTGTTGTGATGTTTGTTGAATGCAATGAACATGGTTAATGATTATGATTATGATCATCATACACGCGTGCGAATCTGAAGCCCCTACTTGGTAGGATTGGCAGGGTTTAGGATGTGAAGTCGTGAGTGGCTTCACATGGCATGTAGTGCGTGATTTGATCTTTGTGTGGCATATTAGTTGTGTTATAACTAGTGGATATGTTAATGTTCTAGATTCGCATGAATTGTATGATACTTGGTTGTATGATGAGCTAAGTGATACACCTGGTTAATATAGCATACATATGATCTATTTGAATGTTCACTACGTATGATATATGTCTATGGTTACTTGAATGGTTTACAACATATAAAGTCACCAACGGGTCAAACGGGTCAACTGGGTCAAACATGTCTGTTTTTTTTCTGAAATCTTAAATCTTTGGTTGTAGTGTACTTAGGGTTTCACATGTTCTTTGCTTACACGTACTCATGTACTTATATGATCTAGGTAACCTCTAAAGGTTGTCTGTCTATTCTGTTTGTCAAGTCAAACTCTAAGTATCTATACGCATATCAGGTGAGTTCATGCCCCACTCTTTATTTAATCTCTTTTGGGGGAGATAGCATACTGGTAAATCACAAACGCTTTATATATTCAAGTTGTGTATAATATTATATAGTGTTGATATCATGGAAAAGTCCTCACACTTTCGAATTGTTAATATTGAATAGCGGGGATATTTGGGTAGTACTACTGGGTCTGACGAGCCCCACTTGTGTGACTCGAGGTCAACCGGGTGCAATTTGTCCTATTGAACATTGTCATGACCTGTTAAGTCGTGACAGGAGGCAACAACGTAACACAGTCAGCTTCAATTGCGAAATCACTATGAAATAGTATTTATTGTTAATGGACTAACTATCTGTTACAATGCACTACTTTTATATCTCTATTATTAGAGTGTTTATGTTTGAATATCTCTTGAACTCACCAACCATTGTGTTGACATTTTAGTATGCTATTTTCAGGTCATTAGCTTGCTTGCCATAGAAGCACTACATGGTTCACTTGCATTCTAAGACTCAGTCTTCAAGACATTTTTAGCATTTAGTTGACTAATGTTTACTCTTTTCGGTTGGCACATGTTTTGCCATAGTATACACTTTTATTTCTTTGGGTTGTTTTTCAAAACGCTTCCGCACAGTTTAAAGTTTGTACTTTGGTTGATTTTATTTAAATTATGCCATATGGAGTCGTTCTGAGTAACTATTGACTGTGATCCTGGTTTGTTCACACGCCTCGTGATAAAAATCCACAAGTGGATTTTGAGGGTGTGACAATCTTCCTACTAGATCAACCGCCAACCTAAACGTACTTAGCCGGGCGACGATCAGGTGCCTGCGGATATCCGCCAGCAACCATTGGATGTATCTCTTGATCTTTGTGACAAAGGCATCACCTGATCTGGCACCAACCGTTCCATCTCGTTGAACTTAGTGGTGTACTACTGGTGTGTCATGGTTCCTGCCTCCGGCTGCACAAACTCCCTCTCAACCCAGTACAACTCCCTATGAGGACAAAAACTCCTTAATCACCAACTTATTCAACTCCGCCTATCTTATTTTCCTGATAGCCCTGCTACCCTCAGCTTGGACAATATTATCCCACCAACACAAAGCCTAGTCCACGAATGAGTGGGTGACAAACTTCACCTTCTAGTCCTTTTTGTACTCATTGATGTTGAGCACAACCTCCATCTCTCGCACCCACCTATGGGCAACAACAGTGTGGTTGCCATCAAATGTTAGGAGCTTGAATCTTTGAAATGACCCATAGTTACAGCCTCGTGCTACCTCAGGCACAAACTCTTCTTCTTCCTTACTAGTAGAGACAACCGTCTCCGTCTCTAGGTGCTCTCTCCCTCCCGAGGTCCTATTCCTCTCCTTCCTTTCACCTTCTCTTACAGCCTTTATCACTTCAGTCACCATAGATGGCAGGATTGTCTGCATGACCTAATGAACCTCTTCCATCATAACATTCTTCACTGAGGCCCTCAAATTAGCATTCTCATCCTCAGCCTACGGATGAGGGATCTCAGGCTCTTCATGAGCCTCCTCTTCAGCTTTAGGCCTTCCCCTCATGACCGATGGTCCAACACCACATCCACCATGAACTCCACCATGTGAAGCCCTTATGGATCTACCACCAGCCATCCTCTAACATGCTATAAGAATCAAACACTAACACGGTCATTCAAGGTAATGACTCTGTTTATTTCATGTATAGTAAGTCCCTAACTACAGTGCCAGCTATGATTAGCCACTTACTTTACTCTTCATGCCCCAAGCATTTCCTATCTTGACTATATCAGTATCTAAATCTACTGAAAGCACATAAACCACATAACATGCGCACGTAATACCGGTTAACATTAAGAAAAACCCTCATGGCACCTAGCTACTCGTACTCGCATCCTTTCCACTTTGTCCCATTTTCAGTTTACGTTTAGCTTTCTTTTAAAAATTTACCCCTTTCACTTAAACTTTGGCTCTAATACCAACTTGCAAGGCCTCGTTCCCGAGATGCTCACAACTGGTCGATCATTTCACATAAAAACATATAATTTACATTTACAATTACTAAAACATTGTAGAAGAAACACATTTAAACCATTTCATTTCATTATAATTGCTTTTGCAAAATAATACATGACAGATTACAAAATAACTCATTGCATTACATCACAAAAACATTATCGTTATACAAAATGGATACCATCCAAAATAAGCCAAGTAGCCGTCCGTGCCACCCTCAGCAATCAATTACATGCCACTGGAAACACATAAAAGTCAGTAATTTTTTTTAACGGCCAACGAATAATTTTTAAGCCCGGTCACCCGGTAAACCCAATGGCGAAAGGCCACCCACGCCCGCAAACACATACAACGTTGGTGACCCGGCTCACCCACCATTCCAAGGGAAACCCACCACTGTGGTAAAACCCTTGGCCCACTAAGAGCATATTGCACCTAGTGAGACTCCAACCCATGACCTTAACTTTGGAAAGTCATAGGGTGCCTCCTCGTAAACCAGTTGATCTAGAACTCATCGACCATAAAAGTCAGTATTGCTAAGTGAGTTCTAATTTTAAAATAAAATATAGTTTACTTTCGTTCAAAACCATTCTTTACTTTCGTTCAAAACCATTATTTACTTTCGTTCAAAACCATTCTTTACTTTTGTATGTGATCATACATACATATAGGTAGTAACATTATTATCTTCCACGATCATTTGTTAACATTCGTTCAGTCATCAACGTATGTCATCGTTATCATTCACTTTCATTTGTAATATTCCTTACTTATCTTTTGTACATTCGTTATCTTCTGATGACACGTATTGTACCCCGAACATTGTACATGAAGCTAGTTACTGTGGCTGAGGTCAATCATAGACCTCGAACATTTGGCACAAAGTTAACTCTAGTACCTATGGCAATAATACTCATGACTATCATTCAACTTTCATCGCGGACCAATAACATGTGCTTTACCCCGAACATTGTGCACAAAGTTGGTTACTAGGCCTGAGGTCTATCATAGACCTTGAACATTGTGCACAAAGCTAACTCCAATACCTAGGGCAAGCAGCAAGGGTCCCATACATATGGTCAATCACAAAGATTAAACCCCAATGTGCATCCTTCCGGGGTAACTAACCCACACACAATTGAGTTAACACCCTTCATTGGGTGTGAACCTCATACAATGCTTGCAAGACTTTCTTACTTTCATTCATTCATTAATGCATGCATTCATTTATTACGTTCCTTTTTTCATTATCTTCCACTTTACGTTAGATAATACTTTCCATTCCCTTCATAAACATACCACGTAAAGCCATGAAAAATTAACGTACATAATAAGGAACAAACATAACCATACATAAGCATATCATCAAACACATCATACAGACATGAAACATCGTAAAGTCAACTTACATCACCCCTGGGAATACCCCAAGTCAAAGTCTACACTTTACATTTTCCCCCAAAGATTTCAGATATTTGCTACGGCATAGGCGCATAGCACTATGCAGGCGCATGACCTTTCAGGCTCATCGGGAACACTTAGGCGCATGGGAACTATTTGGGCACATGGCCTAACATTTAGTCATTTCGGGAAAATTCTAGGTGCATGGGCACTATGTAGGTGCATGAGTGCCTAGGCACATGGGAATTCTAGGCGTTTGCGACACTTAGCCAAGTTTAGCATTTTCCAGGCGCATGGCCACTATTGGGGCGCATGGGACAGTTAGGCGTATGGGCTTATTTCAGGAGCAGGGGCAGCTAGCAAACACTATAATTATTATAATTCAGTCCCAATCAATAACGTAACATGTTCTAATCTTAGTTCTAACATTTTATTCAACAAAACATGAACGTAACATCATTAAAACACCTAAAATCATAACGCACCCGCATACTCACATACACATACATACGGGATCTAAACCCCACTTAAATAAAAACAACATCACATGCATTTCTAGCCCCAAAATCGTATAAAACATGTAAAAAGGGGGTTCTAGAACTCATCCTTGACAACCTTCAAGTATGACTTCTTCAAATCCGTTTGCAAATGAGTTCAAACACCTAGAAACCCACCAAAAACACATAACCGAGCACAACATACACACATAAGCATACAACCGAGGCATAGGCTGGCCAAGAACCACTTTAAATCATGAATTCTTACCTTAATTCAGCCTTCTTCTTGCTCTTCCTCACATATCCGAGAGCTTTTATGCTCTTTCTCTCTCTAGAACCCAAAAGAAATGATGTCTGTAGGCAAATGGGCGGCCATGCCCACCTTTCACACCAACTTTTGAAACTTATGTCTTTTCTGTCACTTTTGTTAGGACCTAGTATTTGACCGAAATACCTAGAGATTAACGTGTAAACTAGATCAAATAGTGCGGAATCCTATTTGATTGGCGATCCAATTAGTGAGAACACACGAAGAATCAATTAAAAATTGAAACTAACGTTAGAAATCGATTGGGAATCGATCTAATGTGTTCTATGAACTTGGAGAACAAATTGGAAGCTTTCT
Source organism: Flaveria trinervia (assembly GCA_025506515.1). NCBI lineage: Eukaryota > Viridiplantae > Streptophyta > Magnoliopsida > Asterales > Asteraceae > Flaveria > Flaveria trinervia. The sequence goes on along the minus strand of CM046442.1, from coordinate 24,390,359 downwards.
GGACGGCTAGGGTACGTCTGGAATCGTAATTGATCGAGAGTCCTTATTTTTCACGAATTGAGTTATATTTATAGGTTGGTATTATTCAATCGTGCGACTGAACCATTAGTCTGGTTCAGTCGTGCGATTGAACCATGCGGTTGATTCATTCGTACGACTGAGTGTTCAGTCGTGCGACTGAGCCAATCTTATGTTACAATCGTACGACTGATCCAGTCTCCTGGTTCAGTCGTGCGACTGAGTCAATCGTGTGAATTTATTCATGCGTATGGTTCATTCGCATGAGCCATTCGCATGAGAACTTCATTAAGTTAAGTTTGAATGTTTTAATTAATATAACATAATGTGAAACCATTCAAACAATAATAAACCCAATCAATTCAATCACGACTCATTAATGAAATATTAAACATCACAAGTAACAAACAATTTATGTCATTTCATTAATCAATACAAATTACATCATTCTCAGACAGACAAGATTCATTACATTTCAAATCATGATCTAGGGACATACATGCATCAACAAACTCCCCCTTGGACCTAGATCTATCTAATCTCTTGTCTTCTGCATAACCTCCCTATATTCTTGTACTTCTCCTCCTTAGTGACTCCTGCGTGAATCTCAAACGCAAAACAAAGTCGTATAACGTTTTGGAACTGGAAGGCTTGTACAATGTCTTGTGTGTCATAAAACAGTGGCCACTTGTATATTGTATAGACATCATTAGCAGACAAGTTGGTTAGCCACATCGGGTCGAATACCCTGATAGTATCCATTGGCCCTCTTTATTCAGAACTATGACAGCTTCAGCAGTTCTCCAATCATAGTACCACCATTTGAAGTGTGGAGTGAAGTCCTGTGGCATTTAATGCTCATTACCCCTTATTGGAATATTTTTGATTGTGTTAACCAGTGATAAGATGGAAGTCCACAGTCAGTTGAACAACTTAGTTTGATCTTGAGATCACCAATCAGGTCTAATTGTCTATTGTGTGAATCTACCAACATATCATTGTGGTCTAGCAGCCTCTAAGTCTACTTTCTTTGTGTCACCTTAGGAGTTTCCAGTTTTCTATCATCTTCCCTTTTTATATTGCTTAGACTACACAGACTTATACTTTGAACTTTTGCATCTTTTCAAAACTTAAATTTTTAAAGTCCCTCTTGATTTGTTCCTGTGTACTATCATTTTCCAAAGGTATTGAATCGGTATCACAGACACAATCTACCTATTTCAGCTAGTTACCCCTTCTCCCTCATTTTATTTTATTTTATTTTTATTTTTATTTTTATTTTTTTATTTTTTTTATTTATTATTTATTTTATTTTTTTATTTTTTTATTTTTATTTTTAATGTTAACTTGCTGACATATTCTCCCCCTAAAATACTAAAATCATATCTGGTTTAATTGTTTTGGATTTTAATAAACAACACAATAACATGAGTTTAAATATAACAGACGAAAATAAAACAGATAACATAAAATAAAATAAACTTTAACTAAACTACATCGGACTACACATTATTATCATCAGGAATTACCTCACTTTTCTTTTTAACGCCGTTGACCTCTAGCAAATATTGAAAACGTGGTTTATCAAAGGCTTTAGTATAGAGATCAGCGCGTTGAAAATTAGTATTAATTTTAACCACATCAATTAAGTTCTTTTCAAAACAGTCTCTTATGAAGTGGTATTTATACCGATGTGTTTGGTCTTTGGATGTTGAACCGGATTTTTAGTTACTGCAATTGCAGCAGAGTTATCAACAAAAATAGGAGTAGATGAGAATTTTAAACCGTAATCCCGCATTTGCTGTTGAATCCAAATGATTTGTGAACAGCAACTTGCAGCAGCAACATATTCGTCTTCACAGGTTGACAATGCAACCGATGTCTGCTTCTTACACTGCCAGGTAACTAATCTTCTCCCAAAGAATTGACACCCCCGTTGATGTAGACTTGTAGTTCATCTTGCATCCCCCGTAATCCGAGTCACTATACGTGGTAAGCTCAAAGTCATCATCATGAGGATACCACAATCCAAGTGTGGGTGTACCCTTCAGATAACGAAAAATCCTCTTGACCCCGATCAGATGGTTGACCTTTGGTTTAGCCTGATATCTAGAACATAGACATGTAGCATACATAATATCAGGTCTTGAGGCAGTGAGATACATGAGGGATCCAATCATTCCTCGGTACATAGTGGCATCTACAAGATCTCCATTCTCATCAGGTGCTATATCATGATTCGTAGCAAGTGGGGTCCCAGCAGCAGAAGCATTCTCCATGTCAAAGCGACTGAGAATGTCTCCTACATACTTGGTCTGATGTAGAAAGATCCCATTAGGTGTTTGATCCACCTGTAACCCGAGAAAGAACTTCATCTCCCCCATAGCACTCATGTCAAACTCTTTCTTCATCACTACTTCAAACTCTTGCATAACTCTTCGTTCTTTGACCCGAAGATTATGTCATCAACATATATTTGTACAAGCAGTAGGTCGCCATCATTTTCTTTAATAAACAGTGTACAGTCATTGACTCCCCTGCGAAAGCCGTGTTTCACAAGATGAGTCGAGAGTTTCTCATACCAAGCTCGAGGAGCTTCATGAACCCATATAAAGCTTTGTCGAGCTTGTAAACTCTATCCCGATGATAAGGGTCTTCAAATCCCTCGGGTTGACTTACATAGACTGTTTCCCTAATTTCCCCATGAAGGAATGCACTCTTCACATCTAATTGGTAGACTTTAATCTTCATGTACGATGCATAGGCAAGGAAGATACGAATAGCTTCCATCCTTGCCACGGGTGCAAACACCTCATTATAGTCAATCCCCTCGACTTGGCGAAAACCTTGAACCACCAGTCGAGCTTTGTTCCTGATAATGACTCCTTGGTCATCCTTCTTGCATTTTAGTACCCATTTGGTGCCAATGACTTTAGCACCTTTAGGTCTATAAACTAGAGTCCATACACCTAACTTCTTAAACAGCAGAAGTTCTTCTTACATGGCACTCACCCACGCCTCATCATTTAGTGCTTCACTGATATATTTTGGCTCAACCTGCGAAACAAAACATCGATAAGCACCATCATGAATGTAACCTTTCTCCATAACTGAGGCGTAATCAGCTGAGTATAGCTGATTTCGGGTTTGTACTCCTGATTTGACATCCCCTATAACATTGTCAAGGGGATGATAAATGTTTAGTCGTGATCCTGGAGTAGTAGGAAGAGCCACCTCAGAACCGAGATTGTGAACATTTTGTTCTGCATCTGAGGAAGATGGAGTTTGAGGTTCCGAAGTCGAAGGTGCATCACTCATGGATGCTTGTCGACTTTCAGGAACTGGAACCTGTTCCTCCTGACTGTTCTGGTCATCTGCTTCAGTTTCATCTTCAGAGAAGGAGTCACTGTCATCGACTACCCCCTGACTGAGTAGGTGATTCTCCCTGGGTGCTAGATGGTGTATTTAGAATATCATACATCATCCTAGTAGCTAACTCATCATCCGAGGGAGAGAGAGGGATGTTAAAGGACTTGAAGAATCCATCATAATCGAAGAAGTATGCAGGTCCTTTGCCTGTAGGTGGTGTGGTATATCTCTGAACGTTGACATTACACCACACTTCTACAAGACCCGTTGAGTTATTGTAAACTCGCTTGTTCGGTATGTTGTATCCTAGAAAAATTCCTTCATCTGCCTTCTCGCTGAATTTGCCTTCTTGTGTCTTCTTCAGAAGTGTACACGGCGCGCCAAAAGGATCAAGATACTCCAAATTCGGTTTGCGTCTTTGTAGTAGCTCATAACATGTCTTTCCGTGGCGCTTGACTATTAGGACTCGATTCAGTGTATAACACGCATTTGACACCGCCTCATTCCAGAATTGGATAGGCAGTTTCGAGTCTGCCAGCATGGTCCGTGCTGTCTCTATCAAACTCTTGTTCTTTCTCTCAGCAACGCCATTCATCTGAGGTGTGTAAGCAGAAGTGAACTGATGCACAATTCCCTTTTCCTTGCAGTATGCCTCCATCCCTTGATTCTTGAATTATGTCCCGTTGTCTGAGCGTAATTGTCTAACTTTTAGCTTGTAGAGAGATTACAGTGTGGTTACTAATTCCTTGAATGTCTCCAATGTTTCTGATTTGGATTTCAGAAACATTACCCAAGTGAACCGTGAGTAGTCATCAGTGACCACAAAACAGTACACGTCGCCTGCAATGCTCCTTGTACTAACTGGACCAAACAGATCCATGTGAAGAAGCTCAAGAGGAAGTTCTATTGAATGAACTTTCTTTTCCTTATGAGACTTCTTTGTTTGTTTGCCTTTCTTGCAAGCTACACAAAAGTCAGCAAGTTGGAAGTTCTTGATAGTTACTCCTCTCACTAAATCCTTCTGAATCAAATGATTCATCTTCCTTTGACTAATGTGTCCCATTCTCCTATGCCAGGAGATTGAATCCTTCTCAGTAGCTTTAGATAGAAAGCACTGAACCTCATGATCCGTTGTAGTAGCTGTTGACAGATCCAAGACATAAAGGTCTTTATATCTTGAAGCAGTCATTAGAACTTGGTCCTCTGGGATCATATATTCTTTCTTCCGCACGTAACACTTCTTATTGTCGAAGATGACTTTAAAACCTTTATCACAGATTTGGGAAACAGAAAGTAAGTTGTTCTGAAGTTGTTGAACGTAGTTCACCTTATCAAACATAACTTTATGATTTCCCACTTCTCCCTGAGCTATGATATATCCTCCTTTGTTTCCTGCAAAGGAAACATGCCCTCCTTTTATTTGTTTGACGTTTGATAAAAGGGCTCTATTTCCTGTCATGTGCCTGGATGCTCCGCTGTCTATAATCCACGTGTTAGTCTCAGCACTGTATCGAACACCCTGCACATACAAAGTAAATGAATTAGTTTAGGTTAGGAACCCAAGCTTTTACTGTCTTGGGTTTCCCAGAGGCATCACACATCATAAACTCCACCCATTGACCCTTAGAGGGTGAGGAAAGCTCAGGTTCCTTCTTGTCATCAGTATCAGACACGTAGGTGGACTTTTCTTTCTATAAGCCAGATTTGTGCAATGCCTGTTGATGATAAACAGTCGTCTGGCTTACAGGTTGGACTTTAGGTTCACTAGCTCTTCTAGGTGGAGTTAGAGAACTCCTCTTAGAAGACCTAGGTCTAGAGTCCTGAAGATCAATCTTCTTCCTAGGTGTCTCATAGAAATGACAATAGGAAGCAATGTGTTCACATTCTCCATAGTTGTAGCATGACCTGCTATCAACTTTATGAGTAGACTTTCTTTGTGGAGAAGTGCGTGACACTCTAGTAACATCAATCACTTTAGTTTTTGACTCTTGTATGTTTGAAGTTTTCTCTCATTTAACAAAATTTACTGTTTTAACCTATTTCACTTTTTGGTTAACTGATTTTTGACTTGAAGCATGTGAAAAAGTAACATTTGAAGTCCTTTTAGGTTCTGATTTGACTCTGTTTGACCCTGACTTTAAGTTAACTTTTTCAAATTCATTTTCCAGATTAACACAAGGCAATTTACCCTTTGCCTTTGAAGTCGCCTCCTTTTGTTTCTGTCCAGATTCAGTAGATGAACATGAGGTGTTTGGACCAGTAACAAGAGGAGTAGTCACCACATGATCCTTGATGGGGTTATTATTTACTGGTCTAGACTTAGTGTTCATCAAGGTCTCACGTGGTGGTGGAACCACTTTGTAGCCTAATCCCTCCCCGTTATTCCTTTCTCTCACTAAGTGTTGAACTATGTGTGAAGAACTAGTCCAACTATGCAGTTTTTGTTTTAATGAATTAACTTCTACTTCTAGAACTGCCTTTTGCTTCTTAGTTTCTTCTAGGGAGTTTAGATAGTACCTAATGTCATTTGCTTGGTTAAAGGCCACTAATTTCGTTTCCCTAAGTTGTTTAGTCAATAGGTCTATTTTTTCTTTATAACTATGCTCATTTTGTTTTAGTACTCTATTAGCCTCAGTGCACAGTCGTAAATCTTCTACTAAGTTATCATTATGATCTGATAACCTAGCAAATTTTTCATCTATGCTATTCCTAAAAGTATCACAATCAGAACAAGCATGATTATTAACATTTGGTGAGTAGTACTTACCTGAGTTGGTTCCGAAGAGTTAGCCATCAGTGCAGCATCAGATGTCTCTGGTTCTGGTGATTCTGTCTTTTCTGTCTCTGACGTGGAAATCTCCTCATTTGGCTTGTAACTGACCTCGGCTGCAGTTGTTTCTTCACTATTTGACATTGCAATCTCAACTGCTAGATCACCTTCACTCGCAGAATCATCATCAATATCCTCAACACTGGCAATGTTAGATTCTCCTGGTGAGACAAACCTAAAACTCCAATCCTGTCCTTCTCATCATGAGCAGTCAAGGCTTTTGGATCCTTGTTTGATGAAGTAGAACTGGAGGCTTGCTTGTCTTGGCGGGTAAAGGACGAGAACGGTTCCCATTACCCGTCTTCTTTGGCTTGACACATTCTCTTTTGAAGTGCCCCTTCTCTCCACAGTTGAAGCAGGTCACCTTGCTCTTGTCAAAGCCAAATGTGGTATCCTTAGTAGCTATCAAGTTCTGTCCAGTCTTCTTAACAAACTTCTTCGCCCTTCAGACAGCGCTAGCTAAGGCCCACATTATATCCATCCTCTCAAGCTCCATTTCATCCACCTGCTCGTAGTCCTCATCTGCCAGATGGCAGTTTCCAATCTTCCCGGCAACAAGTCCATCATATGAATGAACCACTGCTGCTAAAAGATCCATATGATCTCGAGCTACTTCTACGGTCACATTACCGAGGTTCTCGATCTTCAGTTTTGGTAGCACTTGCTTCTGATCCAATATAATGGGTACATGACGACCCAGAGGTGTCTGATCCAGAGGGAGAAGCATGTGAAGGACCTGACGAGCTAGACACAAAAGCAGTCTGGAGTGCTGCTCCAGATGTCTTAGCTTGAGGCGTGGCGTTGTATAAAGCTGGATTTTGTGTGTACGAAGACTTCTGAGCTCTATACTTCATCCTTAGTGCTTCTTCTCGCAACTTAAGAATGAAGTCATTTATATCCAGCTTTACAAGCATTCCATTCTGTCTCAGGTTAGACACGAATGTAGCCCACTTATCAGGTAATCCGTCTGCGAAGTTGCTTACTTTCTCTTCCATAGTCGTTTCCACTCCATGTGTATGCAATTCGCTCATCAAGTGGTAGAATCTGTCTATGACTTCGTCTAAACTTTCATTACCAATCGATGAGAAGTTATCGAATTCCTTCTTAACTCCTTGCCTTGATTGCCTTCAATGACGCATTCCCATCATATCTCTTCTCTAGCTCATCCCACAGTTTCTTGGACTGCTTGTTCTCTGAATACTGGTGGAATATGTCTTTGGGGATAGACTGAGTGATCAATGCATAAACTCTTTTTTCTGCATTGTACTTTAGTTTCTGTGCGTCTGTCGTCCCGCTTAATGTTAGCTTAACTCCATCAGCTCCCACCGGTGTACTATAACCGATCTCAATGGCTTCCCACAGATTAGGATCTACTCCATTAAGGTAGATCTCAAAACGTTGTTTCTAGTGGGGAAACTCACTAAAGTCAAAAGCTTTGGTGGTTTATTGTGATTACCCACCTCACTCTCAAGCAACAGCAGGTTTTGTATCCTTGAGTCCTTCCCAGCAGTAAAGGCTAACATCTTATCTTCCATGACTAATAAACTTAGAATCTAATCAAACAAACTTTCACTGATGCGACTGAATGATGCGAATGATCTAATCGTGCGTATGAACTCTGCGACTGGTTCAATCGTGCGGCTGAACTGGGCGATTGGTTCAGTCGGGCGAATGAATCTGGTGCATATGAGCTATGCGAACGAACGGTTCAGTCGGCCGAATGAGGGTGCGACTATGTCCAATCGTGCGTATGAGCAATGCGAATGGAGTCCAGTGGTGCGAATGCGTCACTCGTGCGACTGAAGCTGCTGTTTTGCGAAAATTTCTAGGTTTGACGGGTTTCAGCCGTAAAGATTCGAGATTTCACAAGTTCTAATCGCCTAAGTCCGTAGAAATCAAACTTCGATGAGCAGGGAACTTCCAGGATCACTTTTGATGTCAAAGATTGTGTTTTTAGTGGAAAAACACAAACTTTTAGGCAATCTTGAATGAATCAACACGTAATCAAGAGTCAAAGCTCTGATACCACTTGTTAGGACCAGGTATTTGACCGAAAGACCTAGAGATTAACGTGTAAACCAGATCAAATAGTGCGGAATCCTATTTGATTGGCGATCCAATCAGTGAGAACACACGAAGAATCAATCAAGAAATGAAACTAACGTTAGAAATCGATTGGGAATCGATCTAATGTGTTCTATGAACTTGGAGAACAAATTGGAAGGTTTCCGGACGGCTAGGGTACGTCTGGAATCGTAATTGATCGAGAGTCCTTATTTTTCACGAATTGAGTTGTATTTATAGGTTGGAATTATTCAATCGTGCGACTGAACCATTAGTCTGGTTCAGTCGTGCGATTGAACCATGCGGTTGATTCATTCGTACGACTGAGTGTTCAGTCGTGCGACTGAGCCAATCTTATGTTACAATCGTACGACTGATCCAGTCTCCTGGTTTAGTCATGCGACTGAGTCAATCGTGTGAAGTTATTCATGCGTATGGTTCATTCGCATGAGCCATTCGCATGAGAACTTCATTAAGTTAAGTTTGAATGTTTTAATTAATATAACATAATGTGCAACCATTCAAACAATCATAAACCCAATCAATTCAATCACGACTCATTAATGAAATATTAAACATCACAAGTAACAAACATTTATGTCATTTCATTAATCAATACAAATTACATCATACTCAGACAGACAAGATTCATTACATTTCAAATCATGATCTAGGGACATACATGCATCAACAACTTTTAACCCCTCAACTTGGGTTAAATTATGTTTCTTTCTTTTTAGTCTCTTTTACACTTTCTTTCTCGTGAAAAAATATCCGGGTGTTACAATTAGCATTTGTTATCTTAGTTAATTTAAAAGGTAAATATGAAAAAAAGAAGGAATATATATATTATGTTCTAATGAGTTTATTACTATAGAGACATCTTATTCAATTTATTGATTTGGTAAAATTAACTTTCAATTTATATATGACAACTGAGAATGACATGTCTATTATCATTAAAACTTACTGGAATTGTTAAATGCATTATCATTCGTGTCACTTCTACAAATACTTTTTTCCAGTATGCAAATAATACCTTGGGGTATAACATGGTATGATTGAAAATAACCAATCAATATATAATGTAAATTATGACATCGTTGTTTATATTTTTCCATCAAAATAACAATAGCATGTATATATAAAATAATTCACTTGTGAGAGACTTCATCATGATGCATAAATCCACAGTAGCAATATATCATATAATATAAGTCACTAATTAAAAACAGTTTAGACGAATATAAACTCTCTAAGTCTACATAACACATTCAACTGATTGAATCGCATATCCACTTTTTATTTATTTAAAAATCTCTTGGTGTCATGTAGAAAAAAACGCAAAATTTATTTTGGTGGGAACGATTGTGGGATTCAACCCCACTAAGTCTAATTAGAGTATAAAATTACGTTGGTGCCCTTGTGATAAATAATTTAATTAATTAAGTAGAAATTAGTTTAGAAAATCTAATTGGATGATAGTGTTTCTTTTCTCTTTTGCTAAAAATTGGTTATATTTATATGTATGTATATAGAGATCCATTCAAATGTAAACCATTTTATGTAAAAAAATCAAAAGAACCACTTCCATCCAACTAGATTTTCTAAACTAATTTCTACTTCATTAATTAATTATTTATCAAAAGGGCACCAACGTAATTTTAAACTCTAATTAGAGTTAGTGGGGTTGAATCCCATAACCGTTCACACCAAAATAAATTCTACACTTATTTGTATGTGACACCAAGTGATTTTTAAATAAATCAAAGTGGATGTGCGATATAATCAATTGAATGTATTATGTAGACTTAAAGAGTTTATATTCATAGAAAGTGTTTTTAATTAGTGACTTATATGATGCAATATATTGCTACTGTGCATTTATGCGTCATGATGAAGTCTCTCAAAAGTGAATTGTTTTATGTATACACGCTATTGTAATTTTGATGGAAAAATATAAACAACGATGTCATAATTTACTTTTGTATATTGTTTGGTTATTTTCAATCAGACTATGTTACATCCCAAGGTATTGTTTGCATACCAGAAAAAAGTATTTGTTGAAGTGAGACGAATGATAATGTATTAAACAATTCTAGTAAATTTAAAACTCATAATAGAGATGTGGTTCTTGGTTGTCATATATAATTGAAAGATAATTTGACAAAATCAACAAATTGAATAAGATGTCTCTTGTAAGGCACCGATCCCGGGACGCTTACAACTGGTCACTCATCGTACATAAAACATATACTTTTATTAACTTAAGGAAAACATTGTAGTGGAATCATTAAAACAGACATTTCATTTCATTAAAATAAACTCATTTGCAAAATAATACAACATTCATTACAAAACAACGTTTGTTCGCATTATAATGCAAAAACATTATACAAAAGAATGCCATCCAAACTGAGCTGAGAGGACGCCACGTGCCATCCTCGGCAACCATTACCTGCCAACTGGAAACACATAAAAGTCAACATTGTTGAGTGAGTTCTAGTTTTTTAATAAAACATGCTTTATCTTTTGCTTAAAACCATTCTTTATAATCATATATGATCATGCATTACACATACACATAGATAATATCATTATTATCTTCATTATTCGTTCGTTCATTTCGTACATTTCGCACATTTTGCACTTTACATACTTATCGCACATTTCGTACATTTCTTGTCTTTCCATTTCTATCTAGGTCCTGTCATATGCTTAACCCCCCTCTAGATCACCAAGCAATTCATCTAGGGTTAAGCGAAAAGGACCCCATATCGCACGTATGGAGTGGTCACCATGACAGACTTCCCCTGTGTGTGTGAACTCTTATTGGTTAGCCACGATACAATGCTATAATACACACACTACTTAGGAAATCGCACGTATTGGAGCCGTCACCAAGACTGAACTCTTACTGTGTTTGTTTGAACGCTTATGAGTTAGCCAAAATCGCATGTTGTAGACACACATAGTTGAGCTAACAACTCTCAATGAGTTATGAACCTCCTTTCAGTTGCTTACAAGACTTTTCATTCGTTCGTTCATTATGTTCCACTTTAATTATCTTAAATCTTTCACCTCGTTAAGATAATAGTTTACGTTCATTAACAATATCACACCACATAATGTCATATTATCATACGTAATAAGGAACATAACACACAAACATACGATCAAACATAATCATCAAACATCATGAATCACACATCGTCATGCATCAATCATACATCATCATATATGCCCCTCATATCAACTATGACCTCAGAAGTCAACTTACATGAACCCACGAGAACCTCCCAAGTCAAAGCCAACCTTTACACATTCCCTCTGAAAATCTGTAAACAAACTATGTTCGTTCGGTAGCATTAGCCCTACTTGGGCGTATGGGCATTATTTAGTCGCATGGGCTTCCAGGTGCATGATGACACTTGGGCATATGGACACTTACCTGTATGGACTGTCAGTCGCATACCCTTCAGTCGCATAACATTCGCCTGTATGGCCTCCAGTCACATGTCATTCGTGCGCATGGACTTCCAGTCGCATGAGTCCTAGCTGGGTGCAGAATTGTAGTCTCTCGAACATGAACTACAGATTATGGCCTCCAACACTTTTTCTAACCTATTCTAGGCTTAAACCAACCATCCTATAACACTTGGTTATGCTTTTAAAGTTAGTAAAGAAAGAATAAAGTGAAGAAAAAGAAAGAAAAGCTATATAAACCTAGTGGAAGGGTTAAAAGTGTCAAAAGGAAAAAAATCTTTAAAAGTTGGTGAATAAAGGCGGTATGGCCGCCCACACTCTCCTCACCCATCAACTCTCTGGTTTTTCAAGAGAAAGAGAGAGAAGGCAGATACTTCGGATATTTTGAAGAACAGGAAGGAGAAGATCGAATTCAAGGCAGTTGAACTCAGTTGCAAACGGGTTTTTGAAGAATTCATAACCAAAGGCTGCAAATGTGAGTTCTAGAACCCTCTTTTTAATTGTTTTAAACTACTTGGGGCTGGAAATGTATGTATGAATTTTTTATAAATGTTGGGTTTTATACCCGTATGTGTGTATGTGTGTATATTGTGGGTGGGTTTGATTTTGGGCTATGTATGTGTTTGAAATGGTTATTGTTGTGTTTCTAAGGCTTAGAATGCATGATTTAAGATTAGAACACATTAGAAAATGATAAGGGACTGAAATTGAAGTTATGGTACGAATAAGGCTGCTCATGCACCTGAATAGGGCTCATTTGCCTGAATAGGGCTCATGCGCCTGAATAGGGATCATGCACCTAACTTATAGAACTTGCCTAACTATTCCCATACGCCCGAAACCTTATGCGCCCAAATAGGGCTCATGCGCTTGAATTTCCTCATGCGCCTGGATGGCCATGCGACTGAAAGTCCGTACGCCCAATAGTGCCCATGCGCCTAGAATTACCCAGAATAGACTAAGTGTTGCTCATGCCCTTGAATAGACTAGTCAATGTGCTTGGAGGTTGCCCATGCGCCTAAGTGTTCCTCATGCGCCTGAAAGGTCTGCGCCTGCATAGTGCTCATGCGTCGGCATAGTGCTCATGCGCCTGCATAGTGCTCATGCCCCTGCATAGTGCTCATGCGCGTGCATAGTGCTCATACGCCTAAAGACTTAGAATATTTTCTGACTTTTCGGGGAAAAAGTGAAATGTAGGCTTTGACTTGGGAGGTTCCTAGGGGCTATGTAAGTTGACTTTTGAAGTCATAGATGATGTAATGGGCATTGTATGTATGATATGATGTGAGATTGATGCTTATGCATGATGGTATCTATGGTGTAGGTTATGTATGTATGATGATGCCCTGTATGGTGATGTTGTATGTTCATGTTTATGTTCCTTATTATGTAAGATTATTTTCCCATGCATTTACGTTGAATGTTAATAAATGAAATGAAATGTATTATGTGATGTAAAGTGGAAGATAATGAAAAGAGGAACGTAAAGAAAGAATGAATGCATGCATTAATGAACGAAGGAATGTAATGAAAGTCTTGCAAGCACAGTATAAAGAAACACACCGGGTTTCGTCTGATCGACCATTTGGATGGAACCTTTATCGCTTATCCCAGGTACTGTGGTCAGGCCGCTGGGTGCCATGACTGGGGGTCTATAATAGAACTCAGCCAGGTACTCGCTTTAGGCATGATGTTGGGGTATAGCACATGGCAATGGTAGACCTAAATTTACCCTAGGTACTGTGGTCAGGCCACTAGGCCCCACGACTGGAGTCTATGATAGACCTCGGCCCAGTACCCGCTTTATGCATCATGGTGGGGTAAAGTTAATGGTTTTGGTATGGACTGTAAAGAAGTGAAGATGAACATGCAAATGAAAGTAAGAAAGCATGTATGAATGAGAATGAAAGTAATTTATGAAAGTGAAAGATAATGACGTACGATGAATGAACGGAAGTTAACGAAAAAATTATGAAGATAATAATGATATTATCTATGTGTACGTATGATGTGTGAACACATAAAAAAAGTAAAGAATGGTTTTTAACGAAAGTAAAGTAGTTTTATTCTAAAACTAGAACTCACTCAGCAACGCTGACTTTTATGTGTTTCTAGTTGGCAGGTAAAGGTTGCTGAGGATGGCACGGGGTGCCTACTTGGCTAGTTTTAGATGGCATCCATTTTTTATAATGCTTTTATGATGTAATGCAACAAGTATTTTGTAATCTGATAATAATGTATTATTTTTCAAAAGGTTTTATAATGATGTGAAATGTATTTATATGTTTTAGGTGTGATAGTTGGCCAGCTGTAAGTGTTCTGGGAACGGGGCCTTAGAAGTTGGTATCAGAGCCAAAGTTTAAGTGAAATTGGCAAATTTTCAAAAGGGAAGGGATGCCAGTCCAAGTAGTTGCGTGCCATTAGCTATTTTCTTAATGATAACCGGCATTATGTGCGCATGTTATGTGGTTTATGTGTTGTTAGTAGAGTTAGATACTATTGTAGTTACCATAGGTAATGCCTAATGCTTGGGGTATGAAGAGTAAAGTAAGTGGCTATCACAACTGGCCATTGTAATTAGGGACTTAGTATACTTGACATAAGCTGAGCGGTTCCCTTGAATGACTGTGTTGGTGTTTGAATCTTATAGTGTGTTAGAGGATGGCCTGTGGTAGATCATCAAAAGCTTCATGTAGTGGAGGTCGTGGTGGACGTGGTGCTGAACCACATGCTACAAGAGGAAGGCCTAGGGCCAAGAAGGTGGTTCATGAAGAACACGAGACCCCTCATCCGGATGGCGGAGATGAGAGTGGTAACCTGAGAGCCTCAGTGAAGGAGGCTATTGTGGAAGAGGTGCACTAGGTCATGCAGACGATCTTACCGTCTGTAGTAACTGAAGTGATTAAGGTTGCACGAGAGGGGGAGAGGAAGAAAGGAGTAGGCCTACATGCGAAGGGAGACGACCTGAGACTGAGACGGTTTTCCAGGATGACGAGGAAGAAGAGGAGGAATAGAGCCTGTGTAGGACATGGCACGAGGCTACAACTGCGAGGCATTTCAAACATGCAAGCCCCTACCTTCGATGGTAATGGCACTGCTGCTGCTACTCACTGATGGGTGAGAGATGGAAGTTGTTATGAATATCATCGAGTGCCGAGAGGACCAGAAAGTGAAGTTTGCCGCCCCCTCATTTGTCGACTCGGCTTTATGCTTGTGGGACAATATCGTCAAGCAGAGGGTAGTCGGGCGATTGGAAGGATGACATGGGCGGAGTTGAGGAGGCTGGTGATTGAGGAGTTTTGTTCTCATCGAGAGATGGATAAGGTTAAGAGAAACTTCCTGCAGCCAGAGGCGGGAACCATGACACACCAGCAGTACACCACCAAGTTCAACGAGATGGCACGGCTGGTGCCATATCATGTGACACCCTCGTCACGAAAGATTAAGAGATATATCTAGGGCTTGCCAGCAGATACCCGCAGGCACATGATCGCCGTTCGGACGAGCACGTTTAGGTCGGCGGTTGATTTGGCAGGGAGGTTGTATGATGAGAAAATTGTGGTGGTGGCTGAAGACAGCAAGAAAGGTGGTGGTGTCCGAAATTGGAGTGGAAAAAAGTTTGGTCGAGGTGGTACCCCGACAAGTAACTAGAAGGCATGGGTAGATGACCGCTGTTTGGTCACGTCTCGTACAGGGTCGAAGAAGTGTGGTAAATGTGGAAAGGAGCATATTGGAGAATGTAGGTTGGGATCGAACTTATGCTTCAAGTGTGGGAGGACGGGACATATAGCAAAGGACTGTCATGCGGTCAGATGTTTTAACTGTGGTGGAGAGGGTCATATGGGTAAGGAATGTAAGAAGCCAAGGGCTGAAGGATCTGGAGCTGTTAGGACCTGGTATTTGACCGAAATACCTAGAGATTAACGTGTGAACCAGATCAAATAGTGCGGAATCCTATTTGATTGGCGATCCAATCAGTGAGAACACACGAAGAATCAATCAAGAATTGAAACTAACGTTAGAAATCGATTGGGAATCGATCTAATGTGTTCTATGAACTTGGAGAACGAATTGAGAGGATTCTGGATGGCTAGGGTACGTCTGCAATCGTAATTAATCGAGAGACTTTTTTTTCACGAATTGAGTTGTACTTATAGGTTGGTATTATTCAATCGTGCGACTGAACCCATTAGTCTGGTTCAGTCGTGCGATTGAACCATGCGGTTGATTCATTCGTACGACTGAGTGTTTAGTCGTGCGACTGAGCCAATCTTATGTTATAATCGTACGACTGATCCAGTCTCCTGGTTCAGTCGTGCGACTGAGTCAATCGTGTGAAGTTATTCATGCGTATGGTTCATTCGCATGAGCCATTCGCATGAGAACTTCAGTAAGTTAAGTTTGAATGTTTTAATTAATATAACATAATGTGCAACCATTCAAACAATCATAAACCCAATCAATTCAATCACGACTCATTAATGAAATATTAAACATCACAAGTAACAAACAATTTATGTCATTTCATTAATCAATACAAATTACATCATACTCAGACAGATAAGATTCATTACATTTCAAATCCTGATCTAGGGACATACATGCATCAACAAACTCCCCCTTGGACCTAGATCTATCTAATCTCTTGTCTTCTGCATAACCTCCTTAAGCTTCTTGTACTTCTCCTCCTTAGTGACTCCTGCGTGAATCTCAAACGCAAAACAAAGTCATATAACGTTTTGGAACTGGAGGCTTGTACAATGTCTTGTGTGTCATAGAACAGTGGCCACTTGTATAATGTATAGACATCATTAGCAGACAAGTTGGTTAGCCACATCGGGTCGAATACCCTGATAGTATCCATTTGGCCCTCTTTATTCAGAACTATGACAGCTTCAGCAGTTCTCCAATCATAGTACCACCATTTGAAGTGTGGAGTGAAGTCCTATGGCATTTCCCTGAGAAGGATTCTCGACATAGTGCGCGGAGGACTCCACTTCAACACAATCTTGGGCTTGCCAGTACTGGCATCAACCTCAGACTTTCTTATACCTCGTAGGCTGTTATGGTCTGAAGTTAACCCATCTGGTGTGGTACTCCTTCTTCAGGGCAGCTTCGAACAAGCCTGACATTTTTCATGGGTCAGCATACAGCAGCTTTAGCTTAGCCAGCTGGTTGAGCTCAAAAGCAGGTAGAGTCTTTAGATCATGTGGAAATCTGAAGTACTCTATGCCCTGTTCCATCTTAACTGCATACGCGTTAAGGTCATCAAAATAAGCCCATGCAATATCCTGCTGCCTGATACCTTATAGTGTTTCTTGACTCTGTAGAACTTGGTGTAGGCATCTTTCTTTGGTGCAGCAGCACGCTGGGCTCTAACTTCTTCAAAACAGGCAGCCCACTCAGCTCTTCCGAATGTCTACGTCATCATTTGAGGCTTGGGCTGTTCCTTCGGTCTTTCCTGTTTCCTGCTCCATCTTGTCTAGTAGTACCTCAAACATATCACTGACTAGGGACTCACCCAGATTGGGGACCACATTACCCTCGTTGTCAGCGTACTAAGGGTACTCTTCTACGGTAATATCTTCAACCTCAACTTCATCAACGTCATTTAGTTCTTCATCACTGGTTGAATCAACTGTTGGAGCATCCTTGACAATTTCATCAGGATTGAGTCTGAACATCTCTGCCAGTTGCTCGTTAGATAGGTCATGAATTATTTCACCTTCTTCAGGGGTATAACTCACAGACCTTCTTACAATCCCTTGCAGATCAAGAGTCATGGTTAGTTGAGTCTTGACCTGTTGAAGGGGAGCAATGTCAAACTCATCCCTTTGAAAGTTTGGATCTGTTTGATTTAAACATTCAACACATAAACCAATAGTAAGTAATCAAACAAATTTATATCAACTTAATATATAAACATTCAACACACTTTTTTTCATTCCATGATTCAACACAAAATAATAAATACATAAGACATCTAATAGTACTTTTTTCTTGAATCCTGGGCTCGTCGCTCGGAGGTGCAGAAGTGGTAGATGACTGATCCTGTCGATTCTTCGATCTTCGCTCTTGACCAGAAGCAGAGGCCGATGCAGCCGCATCCCCCCTTCTGCTTCGTCATCATCATCTCTACCTTCTGTCCTTTCTTCCTCTGTCTCTTCTTCATCCTCATCACTTCCTCATCGTCATCATCATCTTCATCATGACCATCTCCATCATCCCCATCACCCTCCTTTATCTTCAAAGGCTCATCCTTTGACCCCTTTAACCTCAGCATAATCGTCTTCTTGGTGGTCTCCAACTCCTCTATATGTTTGGCTGATTGGGCCTGCTGGTCCTGGAGTTGGGACATCTTGACTCTCCTAGCATCGATTAGCTGGGTCTGCTGATCTATCACCCGAGCCTGCTCTCCATCTGCTGAGACTGGGCAGCAGTCAGATCAGTCAACTGGTGAATCTGCACCCCTTTCTCTTCATCTGCAGCTAGCAGGTGCATCACCATACGGTTAAGCGCCGACAGCTGCTCCTCTACCCGATGTGAGGTAGAGTAGATCCATATACATGTGATGGCTGGGCTGAAGGTCCGGCATGATGTGAGGTGGTGGTGGTGAATATGGGTCGGTAAGCAGGTGCTGGTGATGTAGGTGAATGGTATGGTGGTGGATGGGAAGGATACAGTGGTGGTAGGTAAGGTGGTGGCTATGGTAGCAGTAGTGGATGTGGTGGCTGTGGTGATGGGTGGTATGTCAGTGGAGGTGGTAGTGGTGGCTGTGGTGGTGGAAGTAGCGGCAGCAGTGGTAACGAAGGTCAGGCGACGCTTCTTCTTCTTCAGTCCGTGGGGATGAGCCACCCTCTTCCTCCTCGTCTCGGTGGAAGTGGATGCTCCCCCTGCAGCTCTGCCCACTGAACCCGGAGCATTGCTCGGGTCAGTCTCTCTCTCAGTGGAGTTCCGAGGGTGTTCACCAACCACCCTAAGCCCGTGTTCTGTGGGAACTACTTTGCTTCCCACAGTCCTAGTGAGGGGCTCCTCATCCGACTCCTCCTCCTCCTGATCACCAACAATGAACTCCTGATGGAAACCGGCCGTCTCAGCAACCTCTCTGGCAGTGTCAGACCCCGGGGGAATAACATTTAACTCAGTGCCTCTTTGTGTAGTAGGCATGTCATCCCCGGCGTTGCCGCTATCATCATCATCAGAATCCATATCTGGTAGGAGCAACCTCTCATCATCGGAGTCGCTTTCATCACGACGCCATTTGCGTCTGCCAGGCGCCACATACCTCTCGTTGGCCAGGTGGCCAATCAGTCTCTTCACTTGGGGCTTGACCTGCTTTCCCCTGTAAACTCTCATCCTGCCCAGAGTAGTATCATCCATAATCTCTAAGGCCATTGCGTCATGATTCTCTTTGGGCAACTGTGGCAGCTTCTCATTGAAGATGAGCTGTAAGAATCTGGGGTACATACAAAACCCCTCTTTACCCTTGGCCTCCAAGTTCTCCACTAAGTAGGAGAATATCATGCTGGAAAAACTGAAGGGGTGGTTCAGAAACAGTGCCACGTAGGCATTTTGAATCTGGTCTGATAGGTCGTCAAACCCACCCCTCCTCGATGTAACACACTTGAGGATCACGTGTGCTAAGTACTTGTACTGGGGGCTCAGGTTGCTTTTGTTGAGCACACCCGAGTTGATATCCCCAGCGTACTTTATCCTCAGGAAGCATCCTCTTACTGTCAACGGATGTAGTCTAGTAGGATGATCAGTGTCGTCCCCAAACTCTAGGACCCTCTGAATGTCGGCAGCAGAGATCTCAATATCATGGCCCAATATAGAGCTCCTAATACAGTACGGCTCACGAGAGCGGTCCACCGAGGCATTCTCCCAGAATGCCTGATGGAGTGATCTATATGGCGTGCAAGGCGTAGAGATAGCCTTATGAATCCGGGACCGTCTCAGAAAGGCTATAATGTCAGTAAACTCGGCCCCGTTCCTAGTGGTGTGATCCAAATGAGCACAGATGTTGTGCTTTGGATTTATGGACCACCTTTCTGCCATTTACCTGAAACACACAATACATAGAACCATTAGTACATAAGACATGAAAAATTCTGTTCTAAGTGTAAAGTTGAAAGTCATTCTGATTCATTCGTGCGAATGAATCATGCGACTGAAGTCAGTCGTCTGTTCTTTCATGCGACTGGACTCATTTTCGTCAATGTGACATGCGATTGGGTTCAGTCTGCTGACTGAGTCTGCGAATGGTTCAGTCGGCCGACTGAGATCAATCGTATGGTTCATTCGGCTGAATGACCCAATCGCCAGATTCAATCGTGCGATTGAAGTTCATCCGGACGACCAGTCGCCTGTCTCAGTTGTTCAGTCGCTTGTGTTCGAGTCTTGATCAACCAAGTGATTTAACATGAATTACCGGTTCAATATACTCGCATTCTTGTTACTAATAACCTATTAACCTTAATTTTAACATTTTGCATAGTTTAAGTAGGTTATTAGGTCGCGTTCTCTGTCTGTTTCTTGTTTTCGTTCGAATATTCACCACATTATGGTTCAATCCTTCTGATTTCAATGAAACAAGACTTCAATCTACCAGTATAATGAATGGCGAACGTTAGTGAATCAAAAGCAATGATAACTAGGGCTACTAAAATTTTGGCAGTGTAACGGTAGGGAGTGCGATTTAAGGGCGATTTGGGAGTGATGAGTGAAATGCGATCACAGAGCCCTTTAAATACTGAAGCTGGGCTCAGTCGGCCGACTGGCCTCAGTCTCCCAGTTCATTCGGGCGACTCAGGCTCAATCGTACCATTAGCCCAACCAGTCGCATGCACTTGACCGACTGAGATTCAGTCGGTCGACTGGCTCAGTCATGCCTTTCATTCACATTTTCAGTTGACCGAATGAGTTTCAATCGGTCGACTGACTCATTCGCCCTCTTCCAATCGGTCGAATAGGCTATTCTGATGAGCCATTCGTGTGAGTGGAAGCCATTCGCATGGTTGGTCCATTCTCATGGTCCAATCGTGCGAATAGGTCACACTTAGTTAATTTTCTGCCATTTATACCAATTTACATTTAAGCCCTTTTAAATTAATTGAACTTAACGTTATGAGCCTTTGATCGTCTCAGACATGATCACTTTATCTTGAAAACATTTTGATCACCTCAGACGTGATCCTTTTAAACACTTTAGTCACCTCAGACGTGACCCTTTTAAAAACACTTTGTCACCTCAAACGTGACTATTTTAAACTTTCAAAGCACATATGGTCATCTCAGACATGACCCTTTTAGTGATTTGATTCCTTCTGATTTTCCTGATGTAGCCCGACACACGCCTACAATTAAAATTAAAAACAACTAACTAATTTAAAACCTTAAACTAATTTCATAAACAAACTTATTTTTGGCTTTTTGTGAGAGATAAATCCAGAGATTGATATCTACGGGATTTGGTTCGGGAGTAGACAGCTTCAACTTAGATTGATCATATCTGGACCATTCAATTTTGGAATCATACAGGTAAGTCAAATCATTTGGGACTTGTTATTAAAACTTTTTGATGCTTAAATTCTCGGTGTTCATCCAGAGTCGTTAGCAACCTTAAGGAAATCATACTGAAACTCTTAGATTTTCAATTGATTTGAACTCTTGAGAATGTAGCCACTAAGATTGTCAGTATGTTTGTCCACTTAAATCCATACACAGACTTTTGACGCAGACTGGTACTGATTTAGATTTAATTATTTCAGCTAACATTGTGGATCCCACACTTATATGGTAATCAACATTCCTCAGAAGTTTTGAGCGGTCTACGGGTATTATTACAAGAAGAGACTATTCTTAGAGCTTTCAAAGAGAAGCCTGTCCTCAGGTCAGTGCCATCGCACAGCAGAGAGGCGGCAAACAACAATGAATTCTAGAATATCTAAGTTATGCTTATCCTCAGGTCAGTGCCATCGCACAACAGAGAGGCACACAACCTATCTCCTTGTTAGAGCAGCTTATTTTTTTTACACAATATGCACCAACAACATAGTCATTAGCTTTATTGCATTTGTCTTTCATTTTTTCTGGTTTTGCTCTAATTATGGTCATCCGCACACATTTGTGGATTTAAATGCTATTACCCCTTATTGGAATATATTTGATTGTGTTAACCAGTGATAAGATGGAAGCCCACAGTCAGTTGAACAACTTAGTTTGATCTTGAGATCACCAATCAGGTCTAATTATCTATTGTGTTGAATCTACCAAGATATCATTTGGTCTAGTAGCCTCTAAGTCTACTTTCTTTGTGTCACCTTAGGAGTTTCCAGTTTTCTATCATCTTCCCTTTTTATATTGCTTAGACTACACAGACTTATACTTTGAACTTTTGCATCTTTTCAAAACTTAAATTTTTAAAATCACTCTTGATTTGTTCCTGTGTACTATCATGTTCCAAAGGTATTGAATCGGTATCACAGACACAATCTACCTTATTTCAGCTAGTTACCCCTTCTCCCTAAATTTATTTTATTTATTTATTTTTTTAATGTTAACTTGCTGACATATTCTCCCCCTAAAATACTAAAATCATTTCTGGTTTAATTATTTTTGGATTTTAATAAACAGCAAAATAACATGAGTTTAAATATAACAGACGAAAATAAAACAGATAACATAAAGTAAAAAAACTTTAACTAAACTACATCGGACTACACATTATTATCATAGGAATTACCTCACTTTTCTTTTTAACACCGTTGACCTCTAGCAAATATTGAAAACGTGGTTTATCAAAGGCTTTAGTATAGAGGTCAGCGCGTTGAAAATCAGTATTAATTTTAACCACATCAATTAAGTTCTTTTCAAAACAGCGCTTATGAAGTGGTATTTAATACCGATGTGTTTGGTCTTAGGATGTTGAACCGTATTTTTAGTTACTGCAATTGCAGCAGAGTTATCAACAAAATAGGAGTAGATGAGAATTTTAAACGTAATCCCGCATTTGCTGTTGAATCCAAATGATTTGTGAAGAGCAACTTGCAGCAACAACATATTCGGCTTCACAGGTTGACAATGCAACCGATGTCTTCTTCTTACACTGCCAGGTAACTAATCTTCTCCCAAAGAATTGACACCCCGCTGATGTAGACTTGTAGTTCATTTGCATCCCCCGTAATCCGAGTCACTATACGTGGTAAGCTCAAAGTCATCATCATGAGGATACCACAATCCAAGTGTGGGTGTACCCTTCAGATAACGAAAAATCCTCTTGACCACGATCAGATGGTTGACCTTTGGTTTAGCCTGATATCTAGAACATAGACATGTAGCATACATAATATCAGGTCTTGAGGCGGTGAGATACATGAGGGATCCAATCATCCTCGGTACATAGTGGCATCTACAAGATCTCCATTCTCATCAGGTGCTATATCATGATTCGTAGCAAGTGGAGTCCCAGCAGCAGAAGCATTCTCCATGTCAAAGCGATTGAGAATCTCTCCAACATACTTGGTCTGATGTAGAAAGATCCCATTAGGTGTTTGATCCACCTGTAACACGAGAAAGAACTTCATCTCCCCCATAGCACTCATCTCAAACTCTTTCTTCATCACTGCTTCAAACTCTTTGCATAACTCTTCGTTCTTTGACCCGAAGATTATGTCATCAACATATATCTGTACAAGCAGTCGGTCGCCATCCTTTTCTTTAATAACAGTGTACAGTCATGACTCCCCTGCGAAAGCCGTGTTTCACAAGATGAGTCGAGAGTTTCTCATACCAAGCTTGAGCAGCTTGATGAAGCCCATATAAAGCTTTGTCGAGCTTTTAAACTCTATCCCGATGATAAGGGTCTTCAAATCCCTCGAGTTGACTTACATAGACTATTTCCCTGATTTCCCATGAAGGAATGCATTCTTCACATCTAATTGGTAGACTTTAATCTTCATGTACGATGCATAGGCAAGGAAGATACGAATAGCTTCCATCCTTGCGACGGGTGCAAACACCTCATTATAGTCAATCCCCTCGACTTGGCGAAAACCTTGAACCACGAGTCGAGCTTTGTTCTTGATAATGACTCCTTGGTCATCTTCTTGCATTTAGTACCCATTTGGTGCCAATGACTTTAGCACCTTAGGTCTATCAACCAGAGTCCATACACCTAATTCTTAAACTGAAACTGCAGAATTTCTTCTTGCATGGCACTCAACCACGCCTCATCATTTAGTGCTTCACTGACATATTTTGGCTCAACTTGCGAAACAAAACATCGATAAGCACCATCTTGAACGTAACCTTTCTCCATAACTTAGACGTAATCAGCTGAGTATAGCTGATTTCGGATTTGTACTCCTGATCTGACATCCCCAATAACATTGTCAAGGGGACGATAGACGTCTAGTCGTGATCCTGGAGTGTAGTACAGCCACCACCTCCGAACCAAGATTGTGAACATTTTGTTCTGCATCTGAGGAAGATGGAGTTTGAGGTTCCGAAGTCGAAGGTGCATCACTCATGGATGCTTGTGGACTTTCAGGAACTGGAACATGTTCCTCCTAACTGTTCTGGTCATCTGCTTCAGTTTCATCTTCAGAGGAGGAGTCACTGTCATCGACTACCCCCCTGACTGAGTAGATGATTCTCCCTGTGTGCTAGATGGTGTATTTAGAATATCATACATATCCTAGTAGCTAACTCATCATCCAAGGGAGAGAGAGGGATGTTGAAGGACTTGAAGAATCCATCATAATTGAAGAAGTATGCAGGTCCTTTGCCTGTAGGTGGTGTGGTATATCTCTGAACGTCGACATTACACCACACTTCTACAAGACCCGTTGAGTTATTGTAAACTCGCTTGTTCGGTTGTATCCTAGAAAAATTCTTCATCTGCCTTCTCGCTAAATTTGCCTTCTTGTGTCTTCTTCAGAAGCGTACACGCGCGCGCCAAAAGGTTCAAGATACTCCAAATTCGTTTGGCATCTTTGTAGTAGCTCATAACATGTCTTTCCGTGGCGCTTGACTATTAGGACTTCAGTTCATTGGCTATCGAGTTCATGTATAACACATTTGCCACCGCCCTCATTCCAGAATTGGATAGGCAGTTTCGAGTCCGCCAGCATAGTCCGTGTTGTCTCTATCAAAGTCCTCTTCTTTCTCTTAGCAATGCCATTCATCTGAGGTGTGTAAGCAGAAGTGAGTTGATGCACAATTCCCTTTTCCTTGCAGTATGCCTCCATCCCTTGATTCTTGAATTCTGTCCCGTTTCTGAGCGTACTTGTCTAACTTTGCTTGTAGAGAGATTCCAGTGTGGTTACTAATTCCTTGAATGTCTCTAATGTTTCTGATTTGTATTTCAAATCATTACCCAAGTGAACCTTGAGTAGTCATCAGTGACCACAAAATAGTACACGTCGCCTGCAAAAGTCAGGAAGTTGGAAGTTCTTGACATTTACTCCTCTCACTAAATCCTTCTGAATCAAATGATTCATCTTCCTTTGACTAATGTGTCCCATTCTCCTATGCCAGGAGATTGAATCCTTCTCAGTAGCTTAGATAGAAAGCACTGAACCTCATGATCCGTTGTAGCAGCTGTTGACAGATCCAAGACATAAAGGTCTTATATCTTGAAGCAGTCATTAGAACTTGGTCCTCTGCGATCATATATTCTTTCTTCAGCACGTAACACTTCTTGTTGTCGAAGATGACTTTAAATCCTTTATCACAGATTTGGGAAACAGAAAGTAAGTTGTTCTGAAGTTGTTGAACGTAGTTCACCTTATCAAACTTAACTTTCTGATTTCCCACTTCTCCCTGAGCTGTGATATAGCCTCCTTTGTTTCCTGCAAAGGAAACATGCCCTCCTTTTATTTGTTTGACGTTTGATAAAAGGGCTCTATTGCCTGGATGCTCCACTGTCTATAATCCACGTGTTAGTCTCAGCACTGTATCGAACACCCTGCACATACAAAGTAAATGAATTAGTTTAGGTTAGGAACCCAAGCTTTTACTGTCTTGGTTTTCCCAGAGGCATCACACATCATAAACTCCACCCATTGACCCTAGAGGGTGAGGGTAGCTCAGGTTCCTTCTTGTCATGAGTATCAGACACGTAGGTTGACTTTTCTTTCCATAAGCCAGATTTGTGCAATGCCTATTTATGATAAACAGTCGTCTGGCTTTTCAGGTTGGACTTTAGGTTCACTAGCTCTTCTAGGTGGAGTTAGAGAACTCCTCTTAGAAGACCTAGGTCTAGAGTCCTGAAGATCAATCTTCTTCCTAGGTATTTGATAGAAAGGACAATAGGAAGCAATGTGTCCACATTCTCCACAGTTATAGCATGACCTGCTATCAACTTTATGAGTAGACTTTCTTTGTGGAGAAGTGCGTGACACTCTAGTAACATCAATCACTTTAGGTTTTGACTCTTGTATGTTTGATGTTTTCCTGGTTTAACAAAATTTACTATTTTAACCTTTTAACATGTTCCACTTTTTGGTTAACTGATTTTCTACTTGAAGCATGTGAGAAAGTAACATTTGAAGTCCTTTTAGGTTTTGATTTGACTTTGTTTGACCCTGACTTTAAGTTAACTTTTTCAAATTCATTTTCCAGATTAACACAAGGCAATTTACCCTTTGCCTTTGAAGTGGCCTCCTTTTGTTTCTGTCCAGATTCAGTAGATGAACATGAGGTGTCTGGATCAGTAATAAGAGGAGTAATCACCACATGATCCTTGATGGGGTTATTATTTACTGATCTAGACTTAGTGTTCATCAAGGTCTCACGTGGTGGTGGAACCACTTTGTAGCCTAATCCCTCCCCGTTATTCCTTTCTCTCACTAAGTGTTGAACTATGTGTGAAGAACTAGTCCAACTATGCAGTTTTTGTTTTAATGAATTAACTTCTACTTCTAGAACTGCCTTTGCTTCTTAGTTTCTTCTAGGGAGTTTAGATAGTACCTAATGTCATTTTCTTGGTTAAAGGCCACTACTTTGTTTCCCTAAGTTGTTTAGTCAATAGGTCTGTTTTTTCTTTATAACTATGCTCATTTTGTTTTAGTACTCTATTAGCCTCAGTGCACAGTCGTAAATCTTTTACTAAGTTATCATTATGATCTAATAACCTAGCAAAATTTTCATCTATGCTATTCCTAAAAGTATCACAATCAGAACAAGCATATGATTATTAAACATTTGGTGAGTAGTACTTACCTGAGTTGGTTCAGAAGAGTTAGCCATCAGTGCAGCATCAGATGTCTCTGGTTCTGGTGATTCTGACTTTTCTGTCTCTCACGTGGAAATCTCCTCATTTGGCTTGTAACTGACCTCGGCTGCAGTTGTTTCTTCACTATTTAACATTGCAATCTCAACTGCTAGATCACCTTCACTCGCAGAATCATCATCAATATCCTCAACACTGGCAATGTTAGATTCTCCTAGTGAGACAAACCTAAAACTCCAATCCTGTCCTTCATCATCATGAGCAGTCAAGGCTTTTGGATCCTTGTTTGATGAAGTAGAACTGGAGGCTTGCTTGTCTTGGCGAGTAAAGGACGAGACGGGTTCCCATTACCCGTCTTCTTTGGCTTGACACATTCTCTTTTGAAGTGCCCCTTCTCTCCACAGTTGAAGCAGGTCACTTTGCTCTTGTCAAAGCCAAATGTGGTATCCTTAGTAGCTATCAAGTTTTGTCCAGTCTTCTTAACAACTTCTTCGCCCTTCGGACAGCGCTAGCTAAGGCCCACATTATATCCATCCTCTCAAGCTCCATTTCATCCACCTGCTCGTAGTCCTCATCTGCCAGATGGCAGTTTCCAATCTTCCCGGCAACAAGTCCATCATATGAATGAACCACTGCTGCTAAAAGATCCATATGATCTCGAGCTACTTCTACGGTCAAATTACCGAGGTTCTCGATCTTCAGTTTGGTAGCACTTGCTTCTGATCCAATATAATGGGTACATGACGACCCAGACGTGTCTGATCCAGAAGGAGAATCATGTGAAGGACCTGACGAGCTAGACACAAAAGCAGTCTGGAGTGGTGCTCCAGATGTCTTAGCTTGAGGCGTGGCGTTGTATAAAGCTGGATTTTGTGTGTACGAAGACTTCTGAGCTCTATACTTCATCCTTAGTGCTTCTTCTCGCAACTTAAGAATGAAGTCATTTATATCCAGCTTTACAAGGATTCCATTCTATCTCAGGTTAGACACAAATGTAGCCCACTTATCAGGTAATCCGTCTACGAAGTTGCTTACTTTCTCTTCCATAGTCGTTTCCACTCCATGTGTATGCAATTCACTCATCAAGTGGTAGAATCTGTCAATGACTTCGTCTAAACTTTCATTACCAATCGATGAGAAGTTATCGAATTCCTTCTTTAACTCATTTTCATTGATTGCCTTCAATGACGCATTCCCATCATATCTCTTCTCTAGCTCATCCCACAGTTTCTTGGACTGTTTGTTCTCTGAATACTGGTGGAATATGTCTTTGGGGATAGACTGAGTGATCAATGCATAAACTCTTTTCTCTGCATTGTACTTTACTTTCGGTGTGTCTGTCATCCCGCTTAACGTTAGCCTAACTCCATCAGCTCCCACCGGTGTACTATAACCGATCTCAATGGCTTCCCACAGATTAGGATCTACTCCATTAAGGTAGATCTCAAAACGTTGTTTCCAGTGGGGATCTCATCTAAAGTCAAAAGCTTTGGTGGTTTATTGTGATTACCCACCTCACTCTCAAGTAACAGCAGGTGCTGTATCCTTGAGTCCTTCCCAGCAGTAAAGGCTGGCATCTGATCTTCCATGACTAATAAACTTAGAATCTAATCAAACAAACTTTCACTGATGCGACTGAAGGATGCGAATGATCTAATCGTGCGTATGAACTCTGCGACTAGTTCAATCGTGCGGCTGAACTGGGCGATTGGTTCAGTTGTGCGAATGAATCTGGTGCGTATGAGCTATGCGAACGAACGGTTCAGTCGGCCGAATGAGGGTGCGACTATGTCCAATCGTGCGTATGAGCAATGCAAATGGAGTCCAGTGGTGCGAATGAGTAACTCGTGCGACTGAAGCTGCTGTTTTGCGAAAATTTCTAGGTTTGACGGGTTTCAGCCGTAAAGATTCGAAATTTCACAAGTTCTAATCGCCTAAGTCCGTAGAAACCAAACTTCGATGAGCAGGGAACTTCCAAGATCACTTTTGATGCCAAAGATTGCGTTTTAGTGCAAAAACACAAACTTTTATGCAATCTTGATTGAATCAACACGTAATCAAGAGTCAAAGCTCTGATTCCACTTGTTAGTGCCTGGTATTTGACCGAAATACCTAGAGATTAACGTGTGAACCAGATCAAATAGTGCGGAATCCTATTTGATTGGCGATCCAATCAGTGAGAACACACGAAGAATCAATCAAGAATTGAAACTAACGTTAGAAATCGATTGGGAATCGATCTAATGTGTTCTATGAACTTGGAGAACGAATTGAGAGGTTTCTGGATGGCTAGGGTACGTCTGGAATCGTAATTAATCGAGAGTCTTTTTTTCACGAATTGAGTTGTATTTATAGGTTGGTATTATTCAATCGTGCGACTAAACCATTAGTCTGGTTCAGTCGTGCGATTGAACCATGCGGTTGATTCATTCGTACGACTGAGTGTTCAGTCGTGCGACTGAGCCAATCTTATGTTACAATCGTACGACTGATCCAGTCTCCTGGTTCAGTCGTGCGACTGAGTCAATCGTGTGAAGTTATTCATGCGTATGGTTCATTCGCATGAGCCATTCGCATGAGAACTTCATAAGTTAAGTTTGAATGTTTTAATTAATATAACATAATGTGCAACCATTCAAACAATTATAAACCCAATCAATTCAATCACGACTCATTAATGAAATATTAAACATCACAAGTAACAAACAATTTATGTCATTTCATTAATCAATACAAATTACATCATACTCAGACAGATAAGATTCATTACATTTCAAATCATGATCTAGGGACATACATGCATCAACAGGAGCGAAGAAGGCTGGAGGAGAACGTAGAGGGCGAGTGCCAGAGCATTCACAATGATGCAGGAGGAGTCTAGGATGGACCCCAATGTTGTGTCAGTACGTTTATAGTAAACCAACTTTAGCATCTATGTTATTTAGTTCTGGTGCTTGTAAAAGTTTTATTTCAACTACTTTCTATGCTAAATTGCCTGTTAGTAGTAAGAATATAGATACGCCCTTTGATGTAAAAACTATCACAGGTAAGTCTACCAGGATTTCAAAGATGTTAAAGGGATGTGACATAGAACTAGAAGGTCACAAGTTTCCTGTTAGACCATTTGTGATGACCTTAGGTGGGTTTGACGTAGTCCTAGGAATGGATTGGTTGGCGGAATAAGAGGAAAACATTGTGTGTCGCGAGAAGATGATTCGATTGATAGCGCCTGACGGAAGTTGGTGACGGTTTATGGTGATCGAGTCACAACGATTTTGAAGGTGATTTCGATGGCGGTGGCGGGAAAGTGCATGAGGCGTGGATGTAGTGCCTACTTGGCCTATATAAAGGATGTGGATACGCCAGCACCACAACTGACCGACGTACGAGTGATGTGTGACTTTCCAGACATGTTTCCCGAAGACTTACCAGGAGTGCCACCTGCCGCGAGATTGAGTTCCAGATTGACTTGATACCTGGTGCCCACCTATAGCTAAGGCGCCGTATCGGTTGGCTACGACCGGGATGAAGGAATTGATGGAGCAACTACAGGAGTTGCTTGATAATGGGTTCATTAGACCAAGTATCTCTCCCTGTGGTGCTCCAGCCTTATTCTTGAAGAAGAAAGACCGTAGTATGAGAATGTTTATCGACTACCGAGAGCTGAAAAAGGTGACAGTAAAGAATCGGTAACCTTACTCAGAATTTATGATCTGTTCGATTAGCTCCAAGGTGTTAGTTGGTTCTCGAGGATAGATCTTCGATCTGGTTACCATCAGTTAAGGGTGAAGGAGCAGGATATTCCGGTCATTATGTTCATTAACTTTGTTCGTTTAACGTGTTACATTATCGCTCACTTCACTTTCTAGATCCGGTCAGACTTACCCTCTTCGTGGCACTCAACCACGATTACTGAGGTCGAATGACAAGAATCATGTTCAGTACTTTATCACGATAATTCATTTAACACAAGGATTGAAGTCTATCCGAGTCTGTTGCAACACAAAGTCGCTCACCTCATACCTATGCTTGGCCTTATGCCATACCCCCAAAGTTATACGTAACTCGGGTAACCATCATATATTTCACCCCTAACATTATGGGTAACAACACCCCCATCGAAATGGGTAACAACACCCCCATTGAAATGGGTAACAACACCCCCACCGAAATGGGTAACAACACCCCCACCAAAATGGATAATAACACCGCAACCGGAATGGGTAACAACACCCCCATCGAAATGGGTAACACCACTAAAGGTCAGTCACAAAGACTGGAACCCTTGCATGCACACTTTAGGATTTGCTGAACCTCACGTGGTAGAGCTTAAGGCATTTAGAGCCGTGCACCTCTGTACATATTGCTTGCAAGCCTTTCTATACTTTTTCTTTTATTAATGCGTGCATTTTATCATTATGTTCCTCTTTTCATTATCTTCCACTTTACGTTACATAATACTTTCATTACGTTTATTAACGTTCAACAAAAAGCCAAGGGAAGACATACACACATAATAAGGAACATACATAGTCATAAACATACACCATCACCATACAGGCACAACATACATATATAACACACATCAAACATAAGCTATCACATTATAACCAGGCCTATCTCCCCATATTACCCCTTAAAATCACTTAGAAAACCTCAAGTCCAAATTGGGCGCATGGGACCTTCCAGGCACATGAGCATAAAAATTCAAAGTGTAAAACAATCTGGCCGCATGGGCACTATTTTGGCGCTTCTCCCCTGTTCAGGCGCTTTGCCACTATGCAGGCGCATGGCACCTGTTTAGGCACTATTTGGGTGCTTCTCCCCTGTTTAAGCACATGGACCCCTTCTGGGCGCATGGCCAACACTTAGACGCATGGGCCAACATGTTGCGTGCATGGGCCACTGTTTAGGCGCATGACCACCCTTGGGCATATGGCCAACACTTAGGCATCTAGCCACTCATGCTGGACGCATGGGCCACTCTTTAGGCGCATGAACCACTGTTCATGTTCATCAAAACATTCTATAATATTTTCTATGTTATCAACATCACTCGCTTATTATTCCAATCATACCCAAACACAGATCTAACATACTAAGGCCATCTAAGCATGATAATCATCATCACTAACCCATAATCAACACTATAACATACATACATACATACATCATTTCGACATAAAGCTGTAACCCATGGTTTCTTTCAAAATGTTTACTTAGTATGCATAATAGCCCCAAATCAATTGAAAATCAGTAGAAGAGGGGTTCTAGAAACTCACCTTGAGCAGCCTTTACGCAACACTCTTCCAGTTCAAGGCCCACTTTCAATTCAGCTCTTGAATCCCAAAAACAAACACTAAACAACTAGAACTTCGATTAAGAACTCGAAACCCAGCTGAAACCGAGCTCGAATAAGAGAAGACTTACCTTTGAAGCTACTTCTTCCACTTTCTCTCTCTAGAACTGGGACTCTCTCTCTTCTTTCTTCTTTTTAGCGAATTGATGAAGATGGAGAAGAAATGGGCAACCATGCCCCTTAAATCCTTAAAATAGTAAGGTTTTGTACTTTGTACACCTTATCCCCTCCAATTGTGCACAACTTCTATTCTTTCTATTTACTTTTATTTTATTTCCGTTAAAATAGAAATTCGGGGTGTTACAAGTCTACCCCCCTTAAAGAGGTC
The DNA here is from genome assembly GCA_025506515.1 of Flaveria trinervia. Lineage (NCBI taxonomy): Eukaryota > Viridiplantae > Streptophyta > Magnoliopsida > Asterales > Asteraceae > Flaveria > Flaveria trinervia. The sequence goes on along the minus strand of CM046442.1, from coordinate 24,357,670 downwards.
TCGTCCCCGAAACCTGTCGTTTCTCGAACAGTTATGGGTAACACTGTCCCACCTCTTCTTTGACCTTTCACTTAAACTTAGATCTCTTTAGGCTTCACTACACCCGCACAAGTGAAACCATTATCCTCCTTAGCCTATTCTCTTCTTCTTATTAGTAATGGTCACCAGTTGCTTCTCGTGGTTGGATACTTGGTCCATCTCAGTGTTCTCTCGTAGCATGATCATATCCTCATCGGTTGAGCTCTTTCTTAGATGAGATGCATGAAACATCAGATGAATTCCAAATAACTCATCGGGTAGTTCCAGTCAATGTGTCATTTCTCCTAGCTGAGCAACAACTGGGAATGACCCTCTACACTTTAGTATTAGCTTTACTCGACTCCAAACCAAGCAATGCACTTTCCTGGTCGAAGCCTTCCTCATACTTCATTGTCGTAGGTCGTCACCGAACTCTGGTTGTGCACGGTTGATCAATCCATCTTCTTGCAACACTTGGGGTTTGAGTCATAGACTACTGATCAACTTACCCGGAGATGCATGTCTACCTACCTATCTCTGTCTTGAATAGCCTAGCAGGAACAAGCGCTCTCTCTCAATTCTATCGTGCAATCCTCTAGGGCATTGGTAACCTGGTAGAAATACCAATAGCAATTCTTACATCGAAGGCCTTATCAATCTTCCTACCCCTAACGTGCAACATCACAGAAAGTGGTGGCAACAAAAGTACTACTAGCGTCACAATTAAAGCATAGATGAATAAATCTAAACTTGCAAGAACATACCTGACGTTTCCTCGGAGTCTGACTTAGCCTCCTCCCGGTCATAGTGAAGGCTCTAGCCTTCACCCTCTGTTCTCCTTCCTCTTACTGGAGCTTCCTCCGATCTTCTTCACTCTCGAACCTTCTGCCCTCGGCTTCTTGCAATCCCTGCTCATGTGACCTTCCTCACCATACGAATAACACCTCCCCATACCGCAGTTCTTCGCCACATGTCCGGTCCTCCCACAACGGAAACAAATATTTCCCGCCAATCTACATTCCCCGAGGTGCCTGTGTCCACACTTGTCACACCTTTTCGACCCCGCACCAGTTATGACCATATGCTAATCATCCACTCGTGCACCTTCGCCACCTGGAGCGGCTCGCCACGTCCCAATCGCTTCTCGTTCCATTCTTGATCACCCTCTCCTTTGTTTCTACTTTCAGTCACCATCACAGATCTTTTATCATACAATCTCCCCGCCAAATCAACCGCAGACCTAAACGTGCTTGGTTGGGCAGCGATCATGTGCCTACAGATGTCCTCCATCAAGCCCGGAATATACCTCTTGATCTTTCGTGAAAGAGGTGTCACCTGATCCGGCACCAGACGTGCCATCTCGTTGAATTTAGTGGTATATCGTTGATGTGTCATCGTGCACGCCTCCAGCTGCTAGAACTCCCTCTCAATTTTATCCATCTCATGATGAGCACAGAACTCCTCGATCACCAGCCTTTTCAACTCTGGCCATCTCATCCTTCCGATAGCCCTGCTTCCCCCAACCTGGGAAATATTGTCCCACCAACACAAGGCTGAGTCCACAAAAGAGTGGGCAGCAAACTTTACTTTCTGATCCTCCCGACACTCCCTGATATTCAATACAGCTTCCATCTCTCTCACCCATCGGTGAGTAGTAGCAACAGTACCGTTTCCATCAAAAGTTGGGGGCTTTCATCGTTGAAACGCCCCATAATTACAGCCTCGTGCCGCCTCCGGCGCAGGCTCTTCCTCTTCTTCCTCTTCGTCATCGAATAAAACCGTTTCAGTCCCGGGTCGTCTATTTTCGCCCTAAGATCTACCCCTTTCCTGTCTCTCCTCATTTGTAACAGCCTTTATAACTTCGGTCACCATAGACGGTAAGATCGTCTGCATGACCTGATGCACTTCCTCCCTGACTGCCTCTCTCCTCGAGGCCCTCTAATTAGCATTCTCATCACCGCCCTCCTGATGAGGGGTCTCGGGTTCTTCATGGACTAGTCTTTCAGGCCTAGACCTTCCTCTTGTGACCCGTGGTTTAGCACCACGTCCACTACCGCCTCCTCCTCATGAAGCTTTCGATAATCTACCGCCAACCATCACACGCACACTGAAAGATTCAAACACCAACACGGTCATTCAAGGGAACAACTCAATTTATGTCAAGTATAGTAAGTCCCTAATTACGGTGGCCAGTTGTTATTAGCCACTTACTTTACTCTTCATACCCCGAGCATTACTTGTCCTGACTACATCAATATCTAAATCTATCAGCAACACATAAACCACATAACATGCGCACATAATGCCGGTTAACGTTAACTTACTTAAAATGTTTACATAAAACCTTTACCTGCAGGCACGTAGCTACTAGGACTGGTATCCCTTTTTCCTTTTTAGTTACATTCTCAGTTTAAGATTATGTATTTCCAAATATTTACCCAATTCACTTAAACTTTTGCTCTCATACTAACTTGTAAGGCCCCCATTCCTAGGCACCTCACAGTTGGTCATTCATTGCACTTAAAACATTTTAAAACGTACGTATATTTTGCAACAAAATTTAAAACTGTAACTAATAACTAAAAACATGTCATTTCATTCATTTACAACATTTGTTTTTATCTCAAAATATGGAAGCCAGCCTCAAAATGCTCCCAGTTGCGTATGCGTCCATGCCTGCAACTCCTTAGGGTCAACCAATACCTGCCAACTATCATGCATACAAAAGTCAGGGACGCTGAGTGAGTTCTACTTTTATAATAAAACATACTTTTCTTGTTAAAACCGTTCTTTACTTTATTTCCAAATCATACTATACTTTACAATCGTTCGTGATCATGCATCATACGTACATACAGATAATATCATTATTACCTTCGTCATTATGTTCGCTAACTTTGTTTGTTCAACGTGTTACATTATCGTTCACTTCTCTTTCTTGATCCGTTTAGACTTTACCCTCTTCGTGGCACTCAGCCACGATTACTGAGGTCGAATGACAAGAATCCTGTTCAGTACTTTATTATGATAATTCATTTACATTCATTTCACACTTCATTCTGTTCTATTTATTACTCGAATCTTGTCTCGTGCAATATCCCCGACTCATGCTCGAAAGCTGATGCTGTGGCGGGGCCTGCTCACAAACCCCAGACTTATGTTCGAAGACTGACACAGCAACGGGATACGCGACAAAGATCCCATATGAGTCAATCACAAGGATTGAACTCTATCTGAGTCTGTTGCAACACAAAGTCGCTCACCTCATACCTATGCATGGCCTTATGCCACACCCCCGAAGTTATACGTAACTCAGATAACCATCATATATTTCACCCCCAACATTATGGGTAACAACACCCCCATCAAAATAGGTAACAACGCCCCCATCGAAATGGGTAACAACACCCCCACCGAAATGTGTAACAACACCCACACCAAAATGGGTAACAAAACCCCCCACCGAAATGGGTAACAGCACCCCCATCGAAATGGGTAACATCACTGAAGGTCAGTCACAAAGACTGGAACCCTTACGTGCACACCTTAGGATTTGTTCAACCTCACGCGGTAGAGCTTAAGGCATTTAGAGCCATGCACCTCTACAGATATTTCTTGCAAGCCTTTCTATACTTTCTCTTTTCATTATCTTCCACTTTACGTTACATAATACTTTCACTACATTTATTAACGTTCAACGCAAAGCTAAGGGAAGACATACACATATAATAAGGAACATACATAATAATAAGCATACACCATCACCATACAGGCACATCATACATACATAACACATATCAAACATAAGTCATCACATCATAACCAGTCCTATCTCCCCATATTACCCCTTAAAATCACTTAGAAAACCACAAGTCCAAATTGGGCACATGGGACTTTCCAGGCGCATGATCATAAAAGTTTTAAGTGTAAAACAGTCTGGGTGCATGGGCACTATTTGGGCGCTTCTGCCCTATTGAGGCGCTTTGCTACTATGTAGGCGCATCAACACTTAGCCGTTTCAATCACTTTGGGGGCATGGCACTATTTAGGCGCATGGCCAACACTTGGGCGCATGCCCAACATTAGGCGCATGGGCCACTATTTAGGTGCATGGACCCCTTCTGGGCGCATGGCCAACACTTACGCGTCTGGCCACTCATGCTGGGCGCATGAGCTATTGTTTGGGCGCATGAACCACTGTTCATGTTCATCAAAACATTCTAGAATATTTTCTATGTTACCAACATCACCTGATTATCATTCTAATCATACCCAAACACAAATCTAACATACTAAGGCCATCTAATCATGCTAATCATCATCACTAACCCATAATCAACACTATAACATACATACATACATACATCATTTCGACATACAGCTGTAAACCCACGGTTTCTTTCAAAATGTTTACTTAGTATGCATAATAGCCCCAAATCAGTTGAAAATCAGTAAAAGAGGGGTTCTATAAACTCACCTTGAGCGGCCTTTGAGCAACACTCTTTCTAAAAGGCCCACCTTCGAGTCAGCTCTTGAATCCCGAAAAAAACACTAAACAACTAGAACTTCAGTCAAGAACATGAAACCCAGCTGAGACCGAGCTCGAGTAAGAGAAGACTTAACTTTGAAGCTGCTTCTTCCATTTCTCTCTCAACAACCGAGGCTCTCTCTCTTCTTTCTTCGTTTCAGCCGATTGAAGACGATGGAGAAGAAATGGGAAACCATGCACCTTAAATCCTTAAAACAATAAGGTTTTGTACTTTGTACACTTTATCCCCCACCACTTGTGCACAGCTTCTATTCTTTCCATTTACTTTTCTTTTCCTTCTGTTTAAATAGAAATTCGGGGTGTTACACATCTCCACAGCAATAATAATAACAACGTAATAGATATTCCTTATTTTTCATCATCGTTAACTTTTAAATCAACTAAGATAACAATTTCTAAAATTTGGTAATCAATGACCCTTGTAAGTCTACAAAAATGCATATTTTGATTCAATCCCATATATATGAACTTGCATATGCATATACATGTTTAAATGCATAATTGCATTGTGTGCATTAATGCAAAATTTCATTTGATCAAAATATATAAGCACTATTAATTTATACATATATATATGTACATATATATATATATATATATATATATATACATATATATGTGTGTGTGTGTGTATATATATAAATTAATCTTCAGAAAAGGTTATACTCAATAAAAAAGTTATGAAATTATCAATCAACTTTGTTTCTGTACACACTAGTACACTACATGTAAGTCTCCGTTCCCGGGAAGCTTACAGCTGGTAAATCATTGCACATAAAACATGTAACTTCATATTTAACATTCATAAACATTGGTGTGGAACATTTAAAATAACTTTCATTTACTTATAAATGCTTTTGCAAGTTAATACAATGGTTCTTTCAAAACATCATTTGTTCGTATTACAATGCAAAAACAATAAAAAAAGAATTTCATAAACATTGGTGTGGAACATTTAAAATAACTTTCATTTACTTATAAATGCTTTTGCAAGTTAATACAATGGTTCTTTCAAAACATCATTTGTTCGTATTACAATGCAAAAACAATAAAAAAAGAATGTCATCCAAAAGAGCTGAGTAGCCGCCCCGTGCCATCCTTGGCAATATTACTTGCCAACTGAAAACACATAGAAGTTAGCGTTGCTGTGTAGCCGCCCGGTACTTTTTTATCTTTCTTTTTAATCTAGGTCCTGTCATGCGCTTAGCCCCCCTCTAAAGCACCAAGCAATTTCTGAAGGCGTTGGATCGTTAGACATCCGAGCATGTTCTTGACGGAAGGAAACAAAAACCAAAACCAAGAGACAAACAATAACCATGAACTATAATAAAATGGTTTTATTGATAAAACCTAATGATTACAAGCTCGTTACAAGATAAGAATCAAGACACTTGGAAAGGAGAGATCGAGCATGATCTCCCTCATATCCGGCAGCACTGCAGCCCCGGGCACACTCCTACCTCTCTCTACACAATGAAACTGGTATTTATAGGCCTCGGCCCATATCAGATGTGACTAGGCCCATTCGTACGATTGGGACATGCGTATGGTTCAATCGTACGACTGGACCATACTTATGGTGTAGTCTTACGAATGGCCTAATCGCACCTCTCAGTCGCAGGACTGGTCCATTAGCGTGGCTAAGTCGTACGACTGAGTCTCATTCGCATATGCCCCTGCGAATGACCCAATTTCATATGTTTACAACATATCAGGTGGATTACATTAAGCCTAGACTATTCAACAAGCAATGGACGCACTATATAAGACAATATATGCTCGAATAAATTCCCCCTTGGACGTTGCTTGCGAATAGTAGATAACACCTCTTACAATCTTCAATCAATCTTTGCTTTGGTTTCTAGTAGAATCAAATGAAAAACCGTATTAGCTAACGTTGCCAATCCGTCAGGTTGCTACAGTATCCCTGGAAATGAATTTAGGCATAATAGCTTTCGTTTACTCTGCAAAACACCATCATAGCAGCAAGATTCCCCGTGTGACTGATTTTTTCCAAATAATGACATGAACAGTTTTCCATTGCTTCAATCTTCACACAGGCAAACCTGATGAACATTAACACCTACAAAAAATCCCCTTCAAATTCAGCATATCCCAATATATAGACATTATGCTTTCCTGGCGTCTTCATACGGTGTACTGGGCAAAAGGTAAAGGGTTCCAATTCACAGCTAACAATCTCAATCAAATCAGCATGCACTCAGATTCATCATCAGAAAACGGATCACATCATCACTTTCTGATTGCGTCTTCAATTTCTCTAAACATGGATTCCCCCTAAGAATGAGAATTCTCTGTGTGCGGATAGATATAACTTGATTGGCCCATAAATAGTCAGATGCTCCTAACTACCTCACAAAATCAGCACCGACTGCTAACATCTTCTCTTCTCTCGTTCGTGTTCTGACAACATTCACCTATTCTGGAAGCCCACCGAATAATGGGTATACAACGAACTTATTTGACAAAAGAACATTAGGGTGAATGTGCATTGCACATCCTCAAATCTGTGCAAGAGGCAATTCCAGACTCTCTTTTTCGGTCTAGAACGCCGTTCATTCGTATGACATGAAGGACAAATATCACATTCATGTAAATGAATGATACGAATGATAAATTCATAAGACTGGTCATAAGACTGGTCTAGTAGCATGACTGGTCATAAGACTGGTCCAGTAGCATGACTGGACATAAGACTGGTCGAGTAGCATGGCTAGTCATAAGGCTGGTCGAGTAGCATGACTGGTCATAAGACTGGTCCAGTCGCATTCTAGTCGTACGAATGGTCCAGTCACATTCCAGTCATACGAATGGTCTAGTCGCATGGTTCAGTCATACGAATGGTCCATTAGTATCATCCAGTCATACGAATGGTCCATTCGTATGGTCCAGTCACACGAATGGTCCATTATCATGGTCCAGTCGCAGGAATAGTCCATTATCATGGTCCAGTCGCACGAATGGTCCATTAGCATGGTCCATTCGCACGAATGGGTCTGCACGCAGATTTTCAGATCTATAGCCGCCATGACCACCAAAAACCCTAATCTGATGAATTTTACATGAACAGAAACAAAATTGACATCATCAGATTCGCAAGGGTGATAAGAACGTGTTTTCGAATTCGATTTTAACATAGAACCAACACACGTAACAAGATCTGAGCAAAGCACGAAAAACACGAAGTGGTTTTAACGTCAAAGAACCTGAAATCGATCAAAAAATCAAGAGCTCAGGTTGCTAGTATGATTGTTCGATCATTCTAGCAGTAACCGGCTCTGATACCAGTTGTGAAGGTGCTGGATCGTTAGACATCCGAGCATGTTCTTGATGGAAGGAAACAAAAACCAAAACCAAGAGACAAACAATAACCACGAACTATAATAAAATGGTTTCATTGATAAAACCTAATGATTACAAGCTCGTTACAACATAAGAATCAAAACTCTTGGCAAGAGGAGATTGACTCATCCGGCAACACCTAGGCCCCCGGGCACACTCTTCCTATCTCTACACAATGATACTGGTATTTATTGGCCTCAGCCCATATGAGATACGACTGGGCCCATTCATACGATTGGGCCATGCGTATGGTTCAATCATACAACTGGAGCATACTTATGGTTCAGTCGTACAAATGGCCCAATCGCACCTCTCAGTCGCATGACTGGTCCATTAGCATGGCTCAGTCGTACCACTGAGTCTCATTCGCATATGCCCCTGCGAATGACCCAATTTCATGTGTTTACAACATATCTGGTGTATTACATTAAGCCTAGACTATTCGACAAGCAACAGACACACTATATATGACAATATATGCTCCAACACAATTCATCAATGCTTAAGCGACAAGGACCCCATACATCTGGTCAATCAAAAAGACTGAACCCCTATGTGCATCCTCATGGGGTATTTAACCGAGACACAGTTGAGCTAACAACCCCTCATTAGGTGTGAACCTCCATACATATGCTTGATCACACGGATCAAGCCCCAATGTGCAGCGTCATGGTGTAGCTAACCCGCACAAATTTAAGCTAACACTCCTCATTGAGTGTGAACCTCCATACATTTGCTTGCAAGACTTTCTTACGTTCGTTCGTTCATTAATGCATGCATTCTTCATTTCGTTCCTCTTTTCAATATCTTCCACCTTACATTACATAATACTTTTCATTTCATTCATTAAAATTTAACTCAAAGCCAAGGAAAATAATCATAGAAAATAAGGAACATAACATACACAGTCAGCATCATCATACAGGGCACCATCATATATACATACATGCATCATACATACCATCAACATGCGTAAGCATACAACATCATACATCATCAACCATGCCCAAAATAACCCCTATGGCCATAAAAGTCATCTTACATGAACCCCCGGGAAGCTTCCATGTCAAAACATAAATCTGCACTTTCCCCGAATGTCTGTAAATGAACTATGTTCCCTCGGGTACACAAGCCCTACTTGGGCGTACAAGCACCCTTCAGTTGCATGGCCTCCTATGCGACTGAACACCATGCGAATGAATACCAGGCGAATGGGTCCTATGCGAATGGACCCAATGTGGATTAACACAACGCCGGTGAGACCCATGCGAATGGACCCAATATGGATGGGCATTAATACGGATGAACACTAATGCGGATGGACACCGGTGCGAATGGAACTCAGTCGCATGAATCCCTATACGAATGGCCCTCAGACGTACGACACATAAGCGTATGGACTCCAGTTGCATGACTCACATGCGAATGAACCTTAGTCGCATCCTTTCGGCTGTATGGCCTCCATTCGGTCGCCTAGCCCTAGCTGATGCAGAATGCAGTTCATCGCGAACCCAATCTGCGATTTCGGCCTCTAAACCCTTCCAAACTCATTCTAAGCCAAAATCAACCATCCTAAACATTAAAAACATATTCCACAACACCATTCAAGCACACACAAGCCCGAAAAAAAATTCCACTCGCATCACACACAAACACATACACACAGGTTCAACACACACACTTCAAAAACGGGTTTTTTTATGTGTTCTAGCCCCAAATCTGTTGAAAACAGTAAAAGTGGGGTCCTAGAACTCGCACAAACAACACCTTCGAGTAGAGCTTCGATTCAACTCGCTACACTTCAACTTTTATGCTCGAATCCCTAAGAATCAAGCTTGAGACCCTTTTTCTCCCTCTCTTCTTCTCTTGGTAGAATTTTACAAGTATGGGGGAGGGTGTGGGCTGCCCTCCTCTCTTATTCCCCTACTCACCCAATCTTTCTACCGTTTTGGCAAGTTTGGTCCCCCGACTTTGGACTTTATTTCTTTTTATTCTTCCGTCGGGTTCAAAGAAGATATTCGGGCGTTACACTACATAGATGGGGCATTCATTATTTATTGTTTAACATGCTTATATATAAAAAACCCACATCAGATAGATGCCTTGAGTGCATTTGATACTAAGTTTTAATGTCTTAACACACGTATTTAATTTTGAAGTAACTCATAGATGGCTTGAGTGGATTAATGAAGCGCATGCGTAACTGCATTTTATGTTGATTTAAACATTCCAAATTTGATTATATTTCATTATAAACAAACTATAATCGTATCCAAATCTCATGTTTTATCAAATCTTAGTTGCTTAAATCTCCCCATTCATGAGCCTTTACAAAGAAATTGTATCAAATAAAATACGTTAGAATTTGTTTAGTTTGTAAATGAAATTATTAAAAATGCAATAAATTTTATATATCTCAATTAACGTTGCATAGCAAGAGTAGAAAGATATTTTCAATTATAATAAATGTGACCTTGCTTTCTCCCACTATATGTCTAAGAAAAAATGGTAGAAGTTAAAAACAGAATATTTCGGGGTAGTTTTCTTAATTTAATTTGAAATACCAGTATCGGCCTTGTTTCATTAAGAACGGTTTTTAAGAATTCTAAATTATGAATTTGCTCTTTAACTACCATTCATTAGATCACTAATTAAGGGTCATGATTGGTTCTTTTGGTTTTTTTACAAAATACTGGTTTTCATTTGAATATATATATATATATATACTATATATATATATATATATATATATATGTATGTATATGTATATGTATATATATGTATGTATATATATATATGCATATATATGTATGTATATATATATATATATGTATGTATATATATATATATATTCATATATATATAGATATAGATATATACCTATATATATATACATACAAATATATATATATATATATATGAATATATATATATATGTATATATATACATACACACACACACACATTTATATATATATATATATATTATATATATATATATATATATATATATATATAATATATATATATATATATATATATATATATATATATATATATGGATCCAGTCAAATGAAAACCGTTCTTTTGTAAAGAACTAAAAGAACCACTTCCATCCAATTAGATTTTCTAAACGAAATTTTACTTAATTAATTAAATTATTTATCACAAGGGCACCAACATAATTTTGATGTCTAATTAAAGTTAGTGGGGTTGAATCCCACAACCGTTCCCTCCCAAATAAATTATGCATTTATTTATATGTGAGACCAAGAGATTTTTAAATAAATCAAAAGTGGGTGTGCGATTCAATCAATTGAATGTATTATATAGAGTTAAAGAGTTTATATATATCTAAAGTGTTTTTAGTTAGCGACTTATATTATGCAATATATGCTACTTTGCATTTATGCATCATGATGAAGTCTCTCCCAAGTGAATTGTTTATGTATACCACTATTGTAATTTTGCATACCGAAAAAAAGTATTTGTTGAAGTGACATGAATGATAATGTATTAAACAATTCCAGTAAATCAAAAAAATGATAGACATGTCATTCTCGGTTGTTATATATGAATTGAAAGATAATTTTACCTAATCAACGAACTGAATAAGATGTCTACTTAGTAATAAACACATTAGAACATATAATATATTCCTTATTTTTCATCATCTTCAACGTTTAAATCAACTAAGATAACAATTGCTAAAAATTGGTAAACAATGACCATTATAGGGCACACTAATGCATATTTTTATTCAATTCAATATATATGAACTTGCATATGCATATACATGTTTATATGCATAATTGCATTGTGTGCATTAATGCAAAGCTACATTTGATCAATATATATAATCACTATTTATACACACACACACACACACCACACACATATATATATATATATATATATATATATATATATATATATATCATGAGAAAAGGTTATACTCCAAAAAAGATTATGATGTTATCAATCAACTTTGTTTTTGTACACACAAGTAAAATACACAGATGGGGCATTCATTTTTTTATGGTCAAACATGCTTATATTATTTATTAAAAACCCACATCATATAGATGGCTTGAGTGCATTGATGCTAAGTTTCAATGTCTTAACACAACTATTGTAACGCCCGGAATAAAGTCGAAACGAGCCAATTAATAATAAGGGCTTATGTAACACCCGGATCTTTCTATAAGCGACAAAGAAAGAATAAAAGTGAAGAAAAAGACAGAAACACTATAAAACCCAAGTTAAGGAGTTACAAGTGTCAAAAAGGACAAAAGTTTCAAAAAGTGGGTGTAAAAGGTGGCATGGTCGGCCATGTTGTCTACACACCCTTTCATTCGGATATTTTTAGAGAGAGAAAGAGCAGAAGAGTTAGGATATTTGAATAAGAAAATATTGTGTGTTTTGGTGGGTTTTGTAGGTGGTTGAACGCAATTGCATTCGGGTTTTGAAGTTCATCCGAAAGTTGTCATGGTGTGTTCTAGAACCCCCTTTTTAGTTAGTTTAAACTAATGTTGGGGCTGGAATACGTGTTTAAACGTTTTTAAAGTTATGGATGTTGTACCCATATGTATGTGTGTGCATGAATGTGGGTGGGGCATGATTTTGGGTGATATGATGTTATGATGTTGCCATGTTCTTGTTTTGCTGCTTAGAATGTAAGATTTAAGCTTAGAACATGTTGGTATCATCGATGATTAGGAATGATTTAGAATGATTATAGTGTAGGTTGGTTGCCCATGCATCTGAAAATGGCCCATGAGCCTAACGATAAGAATCTGCCTAAGTGTTTCCATGCGCCCAAAAACCGATGCGCCCAAATAGTAACCATGCCCCTAGAAATAGGTTGAATTTGACTAAGCGTCCAGACGCCCAGAATTCCCATGCACCTGCATAGTGCCTATGCGCCTAGAATGTTGCCTGGAATGACTAAGTATTGGCCATGCGCCCCCATAGTGCCCATGCACCTCAAAAGTTTCCCATACGCCTGAAAGTTTCTCATGCGCCTAAGTGTTCCCCAAGAGCCAGCATAGTGCCCATGCGCCTAGAAAATATTCTAAAAAATTTTGGGGCAAATATAAAGTGTAGGCTTTAACTTGTGGTGTTCCCATGGGTAACATAAGTAGACTTTATAAGGTCATGTGATGTATGTTATGCCATGTATAATGGGTATGATGATTTTATGCTTATCTGTGACTATGTTTATGTTTATGTTCCTTATTATGTATGTTTATTTTCTGTTTCTTTACGTGGTATAGTTGTGAATGTAATGGAAAAGTATTGTAGAGATTAAGGAAGAGGCCGATGCAACCTAAACATCTTAAGTCTATCCTGCATGCTGCACAAGTACATTAAAGAAGAAGTTTAGGATGTTTCACACATGAAACAGAAAATACTCTAAGTGTGAAATCTTCCAAAGCCAAGACCAATATCTTCCAAAGCCAAACATGAAGTCTTCCGAAGCCTTAAAGACAAAGTCTTCCGAAGCTTCAAGTTCATGAAGACAGATTTCTTCTGAAGACTTTTAGTAACATGCTTTATCTAATGTATTGTTCCATAACGCTGGACACCTTTCCCTTGCATCTCTGCAAGTCACCAACTTACATGAGTTGGTGAAAAGGTCCATGCTTTTGGTAACTGTACATTGAGGTCTTGAGTCTGTAACTTTCTACTTTATGTACTTTATCCTTTTTGTAATAGATAAGGATGTGAGCTATGGCATGTCATAGTCACAAGTCAAAAGACAATCAGCCTTTTGACTCTACAATTGATTTTGTTTGTGTTTAGTCAATTGTATCTAGCTGGCTTTTAAAGTATAGCCGGCTGTAGGATGTAGTATAAGTATCTCATGTTGTTGTATCTTTCGAATATTCTTTGTAACACTTTTAATAGAACATACAGAAAGCAATATACTGCATTCTTGAAAACCATACACTTGTGTTCTTTGTGTTGTGTCTCTCTTGCATTACTTGTGTTCTTAGTATCTCAACTTGGTTAATCCGTTTTACTGTTTGATTAAAGTTTAGTTAATATCCTTTTTGTGTTGTTGTGTTGTAACTTACGCCCTTTAACGATCCTGCATTTTTGGTATCAGAGCTTTTTAGGCTTTTGATATAAGATCTCACCATCTTAAGATCTCTCACACACACAATACTAAACTTTTCAAATGGCAGCCATTTCCAAAACTGATATGGAAACTAGAACCCTGAACAAGTCCCCACTGATCACTCTTGATGAGTTTGATACCTAGTGTTTAAGAATGGAAGGTTTCATCAGGTCTTTTGATCCAAGAATGTGGGAGTCTATTGAGAATGGACCTTTCATACCCAGCACCCCTTCTCCTACTAGTGCTGGTATGATTCCCAAAGATGTGGCTAACTACTCTCATGAAGATAGGAAGAGAGTAGAGATAGACAGAAAAGCCATGATAGCTCTTCAAACTACCCTTCCAAACTCTATATACAGAGGTTTCAAGAAGTGCAAAACAGCAAAGCAGCTGTGGGATGCACTGAAACTGATGTATGAGGGTTCCTCTGAAGCCAAGGAGAACAAGAAAGATCTCCTAAAGTAGCAGTTTGAAAACTTCACCTTCAAAACAGGTGAAACCATGACTCAGTAGTATTTCAGGTATGTTGAGATTGTGGATACCCTAGTGGATGGAGGATTTTCTCTTGAAAAGAGAGACATTGTAAGGAAGTTCATGTCCTCACTTCCTAGGCAATGGATACACTACTGTGTGGTGATCAAGAGAACTAAAAATCTCAAAACTCTTACTCTGAAAGAGTTATATGGGATTCTTAGTGGCTACCTGATGGAGATGAACATGCAAGGTTCATCTGGCAACTCCAACAATCAAATGGGTTCAGCCCTACATGTGATTGAAAGGGATAGCATAGAACCCAAACATCATCTCTTATGCTACCCTGACAATTCACCAAAGGGTACTTTCATCACCTTCCCAGAGACACCAATGGAGAACTACTCTCAAGGAAGCCCATTCCAAGAGACAAGCTCTTCTCAAGCTTTTTTGTCTTTTGATGAAAGCTGTGGCAACTCTCTTTCCACTCTTGAAGACCTGGACTGTATCATCCAGATGATCTGGAATATATGGAAATAGTCCAGCAGATGGCTCTTCTCACTCACAAAGCCAAGAAGTTCTACAAGAGGACAGGAAGGAAGTTTTCAAGCAACGCAACTAGTGGAAAGTGTGGACTGGACAAAGGCAAAGTCAAGTGTTACAACTATAACTTAATGAGCCACTTTGCCAGAGAGTGTAAGGAACCTAGAACAAATGGTGGCCAAACACAATCCAAACCAAACTACACTGACAAAGCTCTCTAGAATGAGAAGTCAAAGCAGCAAGCTGCTGTTGCTCTTGAAGAAAGAGGCTTTGACTAGAGCTTTAAGGTGGAAGATGCTTCTCCAAACCAAGCACTAATGGCAGATCATGATAAAGCCAAGGTATTAGAACATCTCTGTACTCCTGAATGCATTGCTAAAGTTAACAAATACAGGTCCTACAACTTGGAACTTAGATATGACCTTGAGTCCTTAAATATTTTAACATCTGATTTTAGAAAGTCTGAAAATGATTATAAACTTAAGATAGAGGACTTAGAGAAAACGATTTCAGTTCTAAAACATGAACACATAGATTTTAGGACTCAAATCAAAGATCTCATAACCAAGTTAACTGAGTGCCAGCCTGAGCTTGTGATCAGCAAAGCCAGGGCAGAAAAGAGTGTTCTTGAAGAAAAGACCTTCAAGAACATGATATCCTCATCCCTGCACAACAAAGTGTGCTATCAAAACATGTAGGGACTGGGATCAATGAGATAGCTCCTCCACACACAATCTTATCAGTAAGATCTCCTAGGTGTGGAACTTGTGAGGATGAGCTTCCTCTCATAGATCCTATGAGTGAAGAGGATGAAGAAGAGATAGTGAAGAATACCTCTAAGAAGAGTGAAGAGGAGGATTCCAAGAAAGGCCACTATCCTTCTGAGGAGAAAAAGAAGTCTGTGATGACCAAGTCCATCAGAAACAACTTGATCAGAAAGAGCAAAAGAAAGGCAAGGAATGCTCAAGAGATCAAGGCTACTTTTGACTATAAGTAGAAACAAGTTTTTATCTCTGTAGGGTTTAAAGTGGTAGGGACTGAAGACATCAACCAACACTCTTCTATTAAGAGTTCTTGTCCAACTCATCTTAGTAGCAAGAAGAAGACTGATCTGCTGTGTACCACTGCTGCACAGCCTGGACCATCAAACTCCAAGCATAGTCCTCATCCTAAGTGGACTGTCTCAGCATCTGCAAAGATGAAGGTGGAGAAGGGATGTGACCAAAGACAGTCCTATTCCAAGGAAAAGGCTCTTGTTAGGAAGAAGATGAATTTTGTCATGTGTGAAAGTACCACTCACATTGCCAAGGATTGTCCCTTCAATCCTAAAGGTACTGTCCATATGACCAAAACAAAGGCTTCAAAGAGTTCTAAGAAGATTCAACCTTCGGAAGGAAAACCTGTTTCCTTCGGAAGCTCCATGTATAGAAGAAGGGAAGTGGAAAATACCCTCGAAAGAGAATTGGTCTCGGAGAAAGGAGTTCTTCCGAAGCACTGAAGTCTACTGCAGTGTCTGTAGAATCTTCCGAAGGTTCAGTCGTTAAAACTTCCGAAGTTCCAAAAGCTTCCGAAGTTTTGAAGGTCAAGTCCAAGACTCCAAAGGTGGTGTGGATGTCTAAGAAAGACCAAGTGACTGAGAATTCTCCATCAACAACAGCTCAAGATCCTCTTAGAACAACCATAGGATCTATTACTATTGAATTACCTTCCACAAAAGAACCCAAGACAAGCAAGGCCTGGGTTTCCAAATGTAACTAATCATTCTCTTTGTGCAGGGACAGCTGAAGACAGACAAAAATGTCTGGATCATAGACAGTGGCTATTCCAGGCACATGACAGGCAATAGGTTACTACTCTAGAACTTTGAAAGGATTATAGAGGACTAGTTGCTTTTGGAGGAGATGAAGGTAGTTATATTTCTCGATGGGGCAAGGTCACAAATGGTAACCTCAGCATAGAAAAGGTAAACTTTGTTAAGGAGCTTGGATACAATCTTCTGAGTTTAGCTCAATTTTGTGATCAGAGTCATAACATGCTGTTTACTAAGCAAGAGTGCATTGTTCTTAACCCTGGTTTGGTCATTCCTCATGAGCATCTCCTGTTTAGAGCCCCCAGGAAAGGAAACATGTACAAGATGGACTTGCAAGAAACCTCTCCCTCTGGAGAAGTTTTATGCTTTCAGTCTAAAGCAAATAGTGATGAGTCTTTCCTATGGCATAAAAGAATATGCCATGTAAACTTTAAGAACATGAACAAATTGATTAAGAATGATTTGGTAACCGAAATACCAAAGAAAGAGTTTACAAGTGATGACCATTATGTTGCATGCCTGAAAGGGAAGCAACATAAGGTATCTCACAAGCCTAAGGAAAGAAACTCCATTACTACCACCCCACACTTGTTACATATGGATCTCTTTGGCCCCACGAGTGTAATGATATTAGGAAGGACCTTATACTATCTAGTGATCACAGATGACTTTACAAGATTCACTTCGGTTTTCTTCCTTAGAACTAAGGATGAGACTCCTGAGATTCTAAAGAATTTCATCTTAAAGATTGAGAATCAGTCTGATCACAAGGCCAAAATCATAAGATGTGGTCAAGGAACTGAATTTAAGAACCAAATCCTTGATACATTTTGTGATGAAAAGGGTATTTCAAGACAATTCAGTGCTCCCAGGACTCCTCAGCAAAATGTGTTGCTGAGAGGAGAAATAGGACACTGATTGAAGCGCAAGAACCATGCTATCTGACTCTAAACTGCCGATCACCTTCTGGGCAGAGGCAGTCAACACTGCCTGCTATGTGTAGAATAGAATTTTAGTAGTTAAGACTCATGGCAAGACTCCTTATGAACTTTGGCATAAGAGGAAACCTTTCATTGTTTTCTTAGGTCATTTGGATGTCCTTGCACCATCTTGAATACCAAAGATCAAATTGCCAAGTTTGCTGAGAAATCAGATGATGGACACTTTATTGGATACTCTTCCTAATCTAAGGCTTATAGAATGTACAATCTCAGAACTAGAATGTTGAGGAGTCAGCCAATGTGACTTTCAATGAGCACACAACCTGTATTGCTGGTTTTGGTCCGGATTGGTTATTTGATCTTGATTTGGTTACCAACTGTTTTAACAAATCTTGTGAGAATGTTTCAGGATCTACAAACAATCTAAATACAGGTGATCCTGATCCAAGATTTGAGCTAAGAAGACATTCAAGACATACATCTTTAGCTCCAGTTGGAACTACTTCTGCAAACGAGGTTTCTATCAGCACAACAATGACAAACTCAGCTGATACATCTAGTATGCCTTCAAATTCCAGCTCTGAGGCTCTACAACCAGATAAGAACACCTCAACTGTGGAAGACAACAATGTTGGTGGTGACAGTGACAAGGAATTTCTTGATGCTACTAACCACACCAATGATGAGAACATCAATGATGTCACACACTGCTTGGATCAAGTTCACTTGAAAAGTGTGCTGATGTGGTGGGAGAAACATCCATGCTAGATCTAAATTTCTCTAATTTAGATCTTTCTCGATAAGTTGTTGTGATCCCTCAGCTTAGGATCCACAAGTCTCACCCTACCACAAACATCATTGGAGATGTTGTCTCACGGGTAAAGACAAGAGGACAAACCCATGAAGCTATGCAACAAGAGCTGCTTCAAATCAAAAGGCATAAAGTTTGGAACCTTTGTCATCTTCCTTCTGGGAAGACTACCATTGGAACCAAATGGGTGTTTAGGAACAAGAAAGATGATAGAGGCATCATCATTAAGAACACAGCTAGACTAGTTGTTCAAGGATACACACAAGAAGAATGGATTGACTACACTGATGTCTTTGCTCCATGGCAAGATTAGAAGCTGTTAGGATATTCCTGGCATTTGCTACATCCAAGAACTTCAAGGTCTTTCAACTTGATATGAAGTGTGCCTTTTTGTATGGAGTGATAGATGAAGAGGTTTATGTCAAACAGCCACCTGGTTTTGTAGATCCTGATCATCCTGATTATGTCTGCAAGCTTGACAAAGCTCTCTATGGGCTGCAATAGGCACCCAGGAAATGGTATGAGACACTATCTGAGTATCTTTGTAAACATGGATACAGGAGAGGTGCTATAGATGGAACTCTCTTCATCAAAGGACAAGGAAAAGACATATTGCTAGTTCAAGTATATGTGGATGACATCATCTTTCGTTCAACTAATCCAAAGCTCTGCAAAGACTTTGAGAAGCTCATGAAAGACATATTTGAAATGAGTGCCATGGGGGAACTCAATTTCTTTTTAGGAATTCAAGTGAAGCAAGTTGAAGATGGCATCTTCATAAGTCAATCAAAGTATGTTCAAGACATACTTAGGAGGTTCAATATGACTCAATGTAAGATTGCTAAGACACCCATAGCTAGGAACCACTCCCTTCGTCCTGATCTTGTGGGGGAGTGTGTGGATGAGCACTTATACAGGGCTATGATTGGGTCTTATGTATCTTACTTCTAGCAGGCCTAATATCATGTTTGCTACTTGCATCTGTGCAAGATATCAAGCCAACCCTAAGATGTCTCACCTTATCACTGTCAAGAGGATTCTAAGATACCTCAAAGGTGCATCAACACTTGGTTTATGGTATCCCAAGAATCCTGACTTCAATCTGTATGCCAATACAAATAGTGATTATGGTGGTTGCAATATGACTACAAAGTCTACATCTGGGGGATGTCAATTTCTTGGTGGAATGGTTGTCTCATGCCAATGCAAGAAACAATCCTATGTCTCTGCATCAACTGCTGAAGCTGAATACATGCTGCTGCAAGCTGCTGTGCTCAAGTACTTTGGATTCAAAATCAGATGCTTAACTATGGGTAAAACTTCAAGGAGACTCCCATTCACATAGACAATAACAGTGTTATCTCAATCACAGAGAACCCTGTGCAGCACTCAAGGACAAAGCACATCAATATCAGGTATCATTTAATAAGAGATAACTATGAAAAGGGATTAATTAAACTAGTCAAAGTTCACACAGATGAATAATATGCTGATCTGTTTACAAAGACTTTTGATGAACAGAGATTTAAATATCTATTATCAGTTATTGGGATGATAAACTTTGAGTAAGCTTTCTTAAAAACTAATTCTTATTATTTCTTAAAAAAAATATGTGTGTCCTAAGTTGTTAGTTCATCACTTTCATAAGGTCATGTTTTCTTTGGATGAAAATTTCTTTTTGAAGACTTTCCTTAGATTTTTGAAAATTTCTGGTACTTCAGAAGTTATGCGTTTAACTTCGAAGCAAATCATGCCTTCAAAATATATAACTGTCTAAGAAATTTACCTTCGGAAAAGTCTTCAGATTATCTTCTGAAGCTTACATACTTGTCTTAGACACTTACTTATTTTCAAGGACCATTTACTTCCGAAGCAAAATTAACTCTCGGAAGCTTTGTTGTTTTATATACAAAGCACTCAAGTTTTAATTTCTCTTCCAAAGCAAAATTCTCAAAACTCTCAAGGAATTCTTCCGAAGTCATTTTAGCTTCGGAAGCATTTTAATTAAAACTTCCGAAGATAATTAACCTTCGGAAGCTTTTTAACTACCAAGAAAACTATTTTTTGAGCAAAAGTAAACTACTTTTTCAGAGGTGGGACCGACATCCGGATTTGAAAGTTGATACTCTTTCATTAAACTTTATCTGAAATCCTTTTCACATATAAACCCAATGGTTTCTCCTCTTTCTATCATCTGCTCTTCCAACAAACCTAAAATCCTAAATTTCTCTCTGAAATTTCTTTCTCTCTTCTTTCTTCATCCTTAAGCTACTTCAAAATGGCCAACCTTGCTCACAGAAATGATCCCAACTTTACCATGCAGCTACACAGACAACACAATCAGGTTGCTTTGTTAAGCTCTGGGAAATATCCTCATTTCTCAGAGGTTTTCCATTTTCTAACTTTTTCAAATTACTTCACCTCCCTAATCATTGATCCTCCACTCTATGAGGATCAGTTGCTTGAATTCTTGAAGACCTGCCAAGAGGTCATTATGGACAGGGAAAAGGCACTGTGTGCCACAAAGGGAGAACAATCTTCATCACTCCAGCCATCATCAATAGACATCTTCAGCTGGATGATGAAGAAGGTGAGGTGTTCTTCCCAAAGGAAGTTTTCAATCATTCCTTTGAGCAGATGGGATATGAGGGAGATTTCTCTGTAAAGGAAAGGGAAGGTCTCATCCCAATGGAGATTCCTGCTCCATGTGGTCATCCACAGCTTATCAAACAAGCATGGTGGATGGGACCAAATTCCTGAGGATCTCTCCTTCATAATCCATGGAATGGTTCAGGGGGTCAAATTCATGTATTCTCAATTTGTTTATATAAATTTACTTGCTAATTTAGACTCCTTAGAGTATTACATGTTTCCTAGATATGTCCAGTACAATCTTAACTATGAACTGGGCTCAAAGTTGAGAGAAACATGTAACACTCTTAAATTGGGATAGATGAAGCCTGGCGTCTTTAAAATTCTGAGAAAGCCCACTGTTGGATTCTCTGGGGTAGAACAGCCCTACTCCCAAAAATGTTAGAGCTCATTGCTCAAGTGACAACCTAGCAGCACAAGCTAGTGTTGAGCCCGAACCGCTCTCACAACCTCAAATCATCATCACTTACCAAAGAAAATCCAAAGGAACCCTTGCTCAGGATATTAAGTCTGTGGATGCCCCCATATACTCACCCATACAGGAGGAAGTGGACACTGGAGCTCCCACTTCTCTTGAGGAGCAGACCACTCCCATCTCTTCAAGAATTAGTGTTGAGGTTCCTCATGCTCAGCTGGATGAGCACATTAGCCCAATTGCCTTAAGCCTTCACTCTGAGTCTCAACACTTAAGTGATCAACCTTCAAGGGATAGTTGCCATCCCCAACCTATAGATCTTAACCAACCAATTCCCAACCTATACTTCTATACTAATGGAGATCTAGGTTTGAGTGAGTATAATAAGTCTCTCATCTTTTCCCCTACTCAAAGAGAGATGAATACTCCTGAGTCTCCTAAATCTATCTCACATCAGTCACCTACAACTAGACGAACACTCCTCAACCTATTCAGGATGTCCATATGGAAGAGGCTCTCACTTTTGAAAGTGATGACATCATTACGACCTCAACCATGGCAACTCAACCCACTGACATCTCAACTGAGACTGCGAGTGAACAGAGGAAAACCAGCAGCCAAGAACATCAAGCTGGTGGTGAGAGAGAGGACTCTGGTCCAATCATCTCATCCCCCAATGAATCTTCACATGAAGATGGGAATCTGAGACTACTGGTTCAAAAACTATCTAAAACATGCACTTATTTAGTCTCAAAGGTCAGTCACCTTGAATCTCAAGTGACTACCTTACACAACATGATCAATGATGAGCAACTTGAGATTTCATATCTTAAGGAAAAAGTAGATGGGAGACCCTTAAGAAGAGCTCAACCAGGAACACAAGAACGTGTGGATGTGATTGACCTATCTTCCGACTCACCTATGCAAGTGGGTGATGCTACCAAAAAGGGGGAGAAAGTCATTACAGCCACAAAACCGGGGAGTTCTTCAGAGAGAATGGATATTGAGGACTCACCATCCTCACTTGCAATTGTGCATTCTCAGCAACCTCCTCAAGTTCACATTGATGTGGACTACACAGACTCCTTCATACAGAGTTTTTTTGAGGATGGGATACCAAGGGCTATGTCACCTTCACCATCTTCCAATCACATCATTGGGTGGAGGTATGACAACATTAGGAAAGCCTTAATCATCATAAGAGTTCAAGGGCAACAAGAAGTCTTCAATTTTCAGACCTTGGAGTACTATGAAGGTCTGGATCTAGTCAACATGCCACTTGTCAACCCAAGCCAATCAAGACAAGCTGACAGACTGGCTAAAAGAATCCAAGACAGGATCACTATAGAATTTAGCTTAAGAAGGAGACTTAGGCAATCAGGCAATGCCATCGGTCACTGGATGTTGAGGAGGACCCAAGATTAGCTTCATAGGGGAATCCTTGACTCAAGGCCAGTAGCAGAACCTGAGAGCCCTGTCTTATCATCATCAACTGCTGCAGAGACCCACACTCCTTCTGAGACAGGTGAAGGTGCTTCTCAACCTCTCTCTAGCCTGAGCTCAGATGCTACAACAAGCAACGAAGGCCAAAGCTCTCTCCACCCTGAGTCACAAAGGTTTATGAGTGACAAAGGGAAAAGAAAAATGACAATTGAGGAGATTGAGGAGGAGGAGAGAGAGGGGAAAAGGAGGCTAAGGGGAGAAAGTTCCTCTGCTGAGTCTTCAAGACTCATGGGGTCTGCTATCAGGGCTGCCCCCAGACCAGTACTCAGAATGATGAGTTAAAGGCAGTCAGATAAACTATTTGCAGACTAGGAAGTATGACATAGACAATGTCATTTCTCTCCCCTTAGATAAGTTTAATGAACTGGTTGACCTGGAAAGGTCAAGGGAGAAGAAAGAGGCAGAAGATGCAGAACTCCTAGTGCAAGTCAAAGAAGAGAGAAGAAGAAAATGACTGTACAAGGATATGCCTACCCTCTCCCTAGTTCAGAAAGTCCTGCACAAGAAGATGTGGTTCAACAAGAACCTCAGGTAGACAAAGAAGAAGAAAGGATGATAATGATCAACTACTTGAGTGCCACAGGCTTCTATCAGGCAGATGCACTTCTTCCCTTGTCATATTATTATGTTGAGTTTGAGTACTTAAAATAGCTTGAACTTGAGATAATCAATGACAGAAAGACAACAACGAATAAACTAAGGGAAGAAGCTGCAAAATCAAGAGCCATCATCCAGAAGAGCATGAAGAAGTTTGCTGATAGGTTGAGGATGATAAGCTTCTTGAAGCTATATGGATTCTCCGGAAGGAGACTTGGCCCCACGTCTCTATCCACTATGGATGAGCATATTAGGGTGATCAAGCAGAAGATCAAAAGTGGAGAGCTCATTAACTTACACTCCACTCCAAGTCAAGCCCCACCTGAAGTGGAGGTTAGGTTGAACAACTATCATATAGTACATGGATGATAGTGGATACTCACCCCGGTGCTCGTGCCAGGTTATGTGAGTATGGAAGTCAGCTATGATCTTCGTCCTAGTACCCGCTTTGTGTATACGTTTGGGATGTAGTATACAGATGCGATCTTTGTCGCATACCCCGGTGCTAGTGCTATGCTATCTGTGTTACAGAAGTCAGTTACGATCATCAACCCAATACCCATATTATGCATACATTTAGGGTATAGCTGATGACATTGATCCAGAAAGAAGTAAAGAATGAAGTAATGAACAGTAAAAGAAGTTAATAATGATATTATCTATGTGTACGCATAATCATGTACGGAAGTAAAAAAGGGTTTAAATGAAATGAAAGTATATTTTATTTTAAAACTAGAACTCACTCAGCAACACTAACTTTATGTGTTTTTAGTTTGCAGGTAATGGTTGCTAAGGATGGCACGAGCGGCTACTTGGCTCATTTTGGATGGCATCCAAATTTTATAATGATAATGTTTTTGCATTGTAATGTGACCATATGATGTTTTTTTGTAATTGTTAACCATGTTGTATTATTTTGCAAAAGTGATTATTAATATATGAAATGAAATGTTTGATTGAAATGATTCTTCCTGTAATGTTTTATTAATGTTAATGTAATATAAATTTTATGTGCAATGATTGACCAGCTGTGAGCGTCCCAAGAACGAGGCCTTACAACTTAGCTCGGATTATTAAAGAAAATAAGTGGGGAATAGAGTATGGACCAAGTAGACCTTGCAGGTTATGTGTTCGGTGAGTTTGAGGTCATGAGAATGCGTAGTATTTATAAACGGATCAGCTTGAGCCCCTCTCATTTGCAACTCAACACCCAATTTCTAGAGATAGAGTGTAAAGATAGAAAGTGGAGAGAAAATGGTGATTCAAGGATCGGTTGATCAAAAGATTAAAGATCGGCGTTCATTGACATTCTAACAAGAAGAAAAGACCAAGAATCTAGGTACGAAACATCGTTTAATTGTTTCTTTGAGGGTAAACCCAGATTCTAACGCTTGGGTTTTTTAAAGCGGCAAAGAATCGCCCCAAACTCATGTTTTTGTGTAAGAAAACATGTAAGAAGCTTAGATATAGCTTCTTGGGTGATAAACCAAGGTTTTGGTGTAAAAGATT
This sequence comes from Flaveria trinervia, assembly GCA_025506515.1. Classification (NCBI taxonomy): domain Eukaryota; kingdom Viridiplantae; phylum Streptophyta; class Magnoliopsida; order Asterales; family Asteraceae; genus Flaveria; species Flaveria trinervia. The sequence goes on along the minus strand of CM046442.1, from coordinate 24,332,364 downwards.
GAAGATTTGGGTAAAAAATGGGTTGGTTCATAATTTCAGCCTGTTCTGCGAAACTGGCAGCGAAGATACCAACAAAACTGCCGGTGAAACTAGCAGCGAAACTGCTGAAATTACAAGCGAATTAGGCAGAAATTAACTCATTTGAGTGTTAATTTATTTGCAGGCTGCGTAGTGTGACCCTTGTTTAGAAAGCTTGATTGTGAAGCTACTCACTGAGTCCAAGTGAGTTCTAGATCTCCTATCTTTAAGGTTTTAATGGTTTGGGGCTTGAAGCGCATATCTATATTTTTATAGGATTTGGGTGTATACGCGTATGTGCATATGTTTATGTATGTTAATGAATGATGCATGATGTTTGTGATGATGTTTGATGGTATATTTTATGTATGATGGTATATGTTATGTATGATGATGTGTGATAAATGTTATGTATGAATGTGTAATGTTTCCTTATCTTCCTTATTACGTATTATGATATGACTTTATGTGGTGTGATTATGATACTGAATTTAAGTATTATCTTAACGAAGCGAAAGACTTAACATAATGAAAGTGTAACATAATGAATGAACGAATGAAAGTCTTGCAAGCATATGAAAGGTGGTTCACAAGTCATTGGGAATTGTTAGCTCAATTGTGTGTTTTATAACGTGCGATCTTGGCTAACTTAAGAGAAATCAGACACACAGTGGGTGTCAGTCTTGGTGACTGCTCCATACGTGTGATATGGTATTAACTTTGTGTTTTGTCATGTGATCTTGGCTAACTCATGAGGGTTCACACATAGGGGAAGTTAGTCTATATGACTACTCCATACGTGCGATATGGATTCCTTATTGCTTAACCCTAGATGATATGGCTTTGGGCTCTAGAGGGGGGTTAAGCATATGACAAGATCTAGATAGAAGTGAAAAAATAATAAATGTACGAACATTGTGAAAAGTATGAAACGTGCGATAGGAACGAAATGAATGATAAAGGAAGATAATAAATATTACCTCATTGTACATATGATGTGTGATCATGTGTGATAGTAAAGAAAATGTTTTAACAAAGGGAAGGTAATATAATGTTTTGGTAAAACTAGAACTCACTCAGCAATGCTAACTTTTATGTGTTTCCGGTTGGCAGGTAAATGTTGATGAGGATGGCACGGGACGGCTACTTGGCATTTTTGGATGGCATCCGTTGTTTATATTATAATGTTTTTGTGATGTAATGCAACGAGTAATATTTTGTAACCTGTCAATGATGTATTGTTTTGCCAAAGCAGTTATATATAAATGAAATGGTTTGTATAAAAGAATTCCATTATGATGTTTTAGAAATTGTAATGTATATTTTATGTTTTACGTGCGATGATTATTCAATTGTGAGCGTTTCGGGAACGGGGCCTTACACCTATTTAATTTTTCAGTAACTCATACATGGCTTGAGTGTATTAATGAAGCGCATGCATAAGTGCATTTTATGTTGATTTAAACATTACAAATTTGATCATATTGCGTTATAAAATACCTATAATCGTGTCTGAATCTCATGTTTTATCAAATCTTAGTTGCTTAAATCTCCCCATTCATGAACCTTTACATTGGAAAATGTATCAACTAAAATGTGCTAGAGTTTGTTTGGTTTGTAAATGAAAATATTTAAAATTATTTAAAATACAATACATTTTATATATGTTAATTAACGTTACATAGGAAGAATAGAAAGAAATTTTCAATAAATTTTCAATGAAATCTTCAATTATAATAAACTTAATCTTGCTTTCTCCTATTGTATGTTTAAAAACAAAAATATAATAAATACTATCGTTCAAGGAAAAAAATATAATAAATGTTAAAAAATTTTAATAAGTTGGCTTTGGAGTTCGTTTTAGGAGAAGAAAAAATGGTAGAGATTAAAAAGAGAATATTTGGAGGGTGGTTTTCTTAATTGAATTTGAAATACTAGTATGGCCTTGTTTCATTAAAGTCCAGTTTTTTAAGAATTCTAAATTATGAATTTTCTCTTTGAATACCATTAGATCATTAAATTAAGGGTCATGATTGGTTCTTTTGATTTTTTACAAAAATATTTGTTTTCATTTGAAAACCTATATATATATATATATGTATAGGGGAGAGATCAAATGAAAACCATGTTTATAAATGAAAAACCGTAAAAACCGTCACTTCCCAATCACATAATTTATAATTGATTCGACCTTTTTGTTGTTTAAAGTATATTTAGGTAAATTCAACTTTATTTTTTGAATTCATTATATATATTTTAGTTTAAACTCCAAGGAACGACAATAATGACGAAATGACATACGTATACATAACCTGTATGAGTTATATGTACATAACTTTAGTTGTACATTTGTTAACACGTACGTACATATACATAGCCCTTACATATACGTAACCATTAGTTGTATACTTTGTAACATGTACTTACATATATGTAACCCTTGGTTTTTATGGTTTTCATTTATAACATGGTTTTCAATAGAACCTTCCCCAATATATATATATACTATATATATATATATATATATATATACATATATATACATACATATATATATACATACATATATATATACATATATATATATACATATATATATATATATATACATATATATATATATATAACATATATATATATATATATGGTAGGGTTATTTTGAGATACACCATTTTTTATGAGAACTTTAGGAATAAATATCAACCACTTATTTTAGTCACATGCAAATCACATGCCAATTTTACATTTTTTAATAACTTTTATAACTTTTTTCATGACATTAATTTTTCAAATATATTTCGCCACTATTTTTAGTATTTTTTTATCTTTCCAATGCCTGCCATATTAATATATTTTTTTAAAAAATTATCCCATCGTTATTTACACATGTGTAAATTTGGTTATACACCTGTGAAAAATTTTCTTTTCTTTATGAAATTCGTTTTACACAATAACGCCTACCATATTGATATACTTTATTAAAAAAACCATCCATTTGTTATTTATATGTGTATAAATCAAGTACTACACATGTGTAAATTAGGTATTACACATGTGTAAAATAAATTTCGTAAAAAACGAGATTTTTTTATTCTTTATATTTTTTTATGAAAAAAGGAAACTATGGAAACATTATTGTGTTTTTATTTTTTTATCTTTATGTTATTTTTTCTCTTTATAATTTTTTAAATATATTTTGTTAATTAGAATTTTGCAATTGAAACTAGTGGTTGTGATTGATTATAGAGTTTTCACAAAAAAGTGAGTTCTCATTTGATCCCTACACTATATATTATATATATATATATCTATATATATATATATATATATATATACATATTTATATATATACATATATATACATATATATACACACACACATATATACACACTAGAAGGGTGTCCGCACAATACGGCGGGGCAACATTTTACATCCAACACAAGTTTCTAATTTTTAATCTTATAGCAATTTTACAAAAGTTTATTAATTTTGTTCTAAGATAAACTTAAAACACCAAATAGATAGATTTTGCATAATGACTTGTACATTTATGCATTATGTTATTATAACTTACAAAATACATATCGTTTAAGCAAAACAATTGTTGGGTTTGTTGGACCAATAACAAAGTTGTTTAACTATTTAAACAAGAAAAACGTAGTGGAAACAAACCTTAATATAATGATTTATAAGCTAAACATTAAGGCACATTTTATGTCAACAACAAACCAAGATTATAAGGATTATTTATATGTGAAATAACTAGCAAACAAGTAAACAATAACAAGCAAAATAAACCATGGAACTACCTTCCAAAGCTGCCCAAAAAAACGTTCGATGACTACCTTCCAAAGGCTGCCCAAACACATTGGATGTGAAGAAGAGGATGAAGTCTTGAAGGATCAAAACACCAAAGAAGATGTCCTCAAGCTTGTATACCCACAAGCCTCAAGCAAAACACTTTGTTGGTAGGATTTTTGACACCAAAATCACACCAAGAGAGATGCTAAAAACCGATTTTCAGCTTGTATTTTCTTCAATAATAGAGAAAAAGAAAAGTTCTTGAGGTGCTTGCATGTAAGAGAGAGAAGGAGGATTGAGTGTGTGTGTTTTCAAGAAGTCAAGTGAAACAAAACAAAAGGCCAATGACCCCTCTTAGGGGCAGCCAAAACTCAAAACCATTAGGGGTTTTCCCCCGAAAAAGTCTTTTACAAATTGTTTAACTAATAACAGTTCTAGGTTATCTAATTAACCTTTTAATTATATAACTTATACATAGATTATTATTATTTGATGTAATTTAACCAACTTAAATAACAGTACAAATAATGTCCATAAACATAATATCCTTATAAGTTGTTTGATCCCATATGCAATTTATTCAGAAAACCCATTTTCTAGGTTGGTGTATTTATTTAATTGCATGATCATATCATCAATAAAATATAAATTGGTGTTTGCTAAGCTTGTTATTGGGTATGACCCGACTTGGATCATAACGTACTAACCACACAAATGTTCTTTGTGTCTTGGCATAAAATCCAACAATCTCCCACTTGCACAAGATTCATAGAAGATTGATGCAAGCAGTAAATACCGCCTAACAATGGTTTACTACCCTTAATACGCATCATTAAAAGTCATTCAATAACATCATCCCCTTCAGGTATCCAACTTGAAATGATTTATGTGAATCAATCATTTATCCTTTTGTCATAGATGTCATGTTAAATCCAAGGGCACACAATGATCATTCCTTGTTGACTTAACTTAATCAGGCGTTAGACATCTTGCTCTCAACGAATAAGAGGAACAAATTCCATTTTGACTACATATGTTTTTCACAATCACTTTGTGTCATACCTGAACATAGCCTTATGTACTATCCATTATTTCAGAGCAGTGAAGAACTAGCTCAAGGTATAACATTGGGTGAATATCAAAACCCAATATGTATGTCAGGTCGGAGGATACCAAATGATATTCACCTTTACTCAAATTACTTATGATCAATCTTGAAGATTCCATGTAGTAAAATTGAGATGCAGATCAAGTCCAATATTTGTATCCCACAAATATCTATGAACTCTGGTAGCAACCAATTGCTCTATATTCATACCTTATGAATATCCACCAATCCACGTTCATAATAGTCTTACGTTCATATTTGTTCGCACAAATATGACCGACTATGAACATTTAGAATAATAAACATATTCATGGTTATACATGCTAATAGGAACACAATCTCAGAATATCACAAATATATAATAAGTAAAAATTACATTGTTCCAAACTTTTAAATACTAAATAGATCAATTCCAATCACTAGAAAATTGAAGTCCTAAGGCACACGTATGACTTTCATGCTTTGCCCTTTCAAGGAGGTTCGTGAGTGGATCCGTAATGTTTTGATCGGTGTGAACTTTACGAATATATATCTTTCCTTTTTCAACTTCATACCTTATGTAGTTGAATCTCCTCTCAATGTGTCTAGTCTTTTGATGTGCACGGGGTTCCTTGATTTGCGCAATCGCACCGTTATCACAAAAGATTTCTAGGGGCCTTGAATGGTAGGGACGACCACTTGCATCCAACCGGTTTGGAGTTAAGTGGAGGGTCAACCAATTCCAAACTTGTTTGTCATACATGATTGCATCTCTACGCTCATGGCTTCCAGCCATTTGTCACAATCCGAATTGGACATTGCATCATGGTATGTAGTTGGCTCATCGGAGTCAACCACATAGCATCCATTCATGAAAAACTCTTATCTTTCAGGTGGAATGCTAACTCTACCAGATCTGCGAACGTTTTGTGTGTATTGATCAACCTTTTGATCATCATCAACTTCCTCCTGTTGACTGCTAGTGTTAACCAAACGTGTATCGGCTTGTGGATCATGATCCTCATCAAATTCCACTATTCTATACGTTATTCCTTCCACAAGGAACTTAGCTTCCAAGAACTCAGGCTTTCAAGCAATAAATACCTTTCGCTCAATTGGATTAAAGAAGTAGTATCCTATATAGTCTTTGGGGTATCCAATAAATATACACTTAGTGGATCGACTTTCCAACTTGTTTTGGGTGTTTAGCTTAACATAAGCTTCACAACCCCATACATTTAAATATGATAGTGATGGAACTCTTCCATGCCATATTTCAAAAGATGTTGAATCAACTTTCTTAGTTAGGCCATATTCAAAATACGAGCCGCGGAGAGCAATGCGAAACCCCAAAAAGATAGAGGTAGTGAGCTTATAGCCATCATAGATAGAACCATATCCAATAGGGTTTGATTTCTCCTTCCAAACACACCATTATGTTGTGGTGTTCCAGGTAGAGTAAGTTGTGAGACGATCCCACAACTTCTTAAATGATCCTGAAAACCCTCACTGAGGTATTCACCTCCTCTATCCGAACAAAAGAACTTTAATAGTTTTATTGAGTTGATTTTCTACTTCATTCGTGAAGATTTTGAACATTTCAAAAGCTTCATGTTTATGTGCCATCAAGTACACACAACCATAGCGACTATAATCATCGGTAAAGGTAATGAAGTATCTTTCACCATTTCTTGTCATTCTCTTAAAAGGTCCATATACATCCGAATGTATGATTCCGAATAAGTCTTTTGCCCTCCCATTAGTACCACTAAAGGGCGACTTGGTCATCTTTCCTTGTAAACAAGATTCACACTTATCAAATGAAACATTTTCATTTGTTTTCAAAAGACCATTCTTTTGAAGAGTTTGAATTTGATTCTTGTTTATGTGACCAAGATGACAATGCCAAAGATATGAATCACTTAAACCCATTTTATGTTTCTTGATGCTTGATTGATACAATGAGTTATTATAGGATGAATCATCATGAACCAATTCATAGATACCATTAAAAGGCATAGCCTTAAAATAAAACATATCATCCATATAAACATGAATACCATTGTTAACAAACTTTAATTCATAGACAAATTGTTCTAAAAGGGAAACAAAAGTTATGTTCCTAGTCAACTAGGAGCATACAAAATGTTCTTGAGAACAACTTCCAAACCATTTGAAAGTTTCAAAATATAGTCTCCTTGGGCTTCGACATCAACTTTTGCTCCGTTGCACATGTAGAGACTTGTGTCTCCCTTTATGAAGTGCTTATTTCTTTTGAACCCCTGCAACAAATTGCAAATATGAGTTCCACATCTCGTATCCAATACCCATGTGTTAGAAGAAATAACATTTAAATCAATGTGAATCATGAAAGTTTTACCTGAGGTTTGCCTAGCATCCCTCTTGTTTCTCAACTCTTTAAGATAGGTGGGACAATTCCTTTTCCAATTTCCTATCTCACCACACTCGAAGCATGGATCGTTCTCCATTACCTTAGGCTTCTTAAGCTTAGGCTTTGGAGGTTCTGCTTTAGCATTACCTTTCCCTTTACCTTTGATGTACCCCTTTCCTTTGGCAACATTTGCCTTGGGTTCGGGGAATGGCCTTTTCTTATTGCCTCCCTCATTGATCGAGAGAACAGGCACAACCTTTCTACCCATCCCTGCCTCAGCTGTTTTGAGCATTGCGTGAAGCTCACCAATGCTCTTGTCCCACCCGTTCATATTGTAATTCATTATGAATGTTTCAAACCTTTTAGTTAGGCCATTAAGGATCAAATCCGTGGCCAACTCCTTTGAGATGAGACAATTAAGCCTCTCGAGGCGATCAACGTGGCTTTTCATCTTAAGAACATAAGATGATACCGATTGGGTTTCTTCCATGCGACATGCATGAAGTGCTCGAACTGTTTAGAAGTGCTCTACCCTAGCTTGTTGAAGGAACATTTCCTTCAACTGGGTAATCATGTCATATTCCCCATGATGCTCTAAGTCCTTTTGGAGTTCAGGAATCATGGTTCCCAACATGAGGCAAGAAACCTGCATGGAATCGTTAGTGTATTTAAGCTAATCGTTATAGTCCTCAACATTCTCAGGGTCGGGTTGGTCAGGAATGGGATCGTCAAGGACATAGGCCTTTTTCTCTTGCTTGAGAACAATTTTCAAGTTTCTAAACCAGTCCGTAAAGTTATTATGGTTAAGACGATCCCTTTCTAAGATGGTTCTCAGTGATAAGGTAGGGGCGGTCGGGGTGGTAGCATTGTTGTTTGCGGCCATTTCTACAAAATTACAAAGTTCATATTAGTATTTCTGAAAAATTACATTTTAATTATTAATACCCTTTTTATGTCTCATAGACAAGTAATAATTAAAATCTAGAATCAAACGTTACATTTAAATTATGGTTAGGTGACCTTTATCCCATTATTTAAATTAACAAGGTAGTCAACATTTGACAATTGCAACCTATTGCAACTTCTAGCTTTATGGGATTGGTTAAACATCTTATGTTTAGTCGGCATGTAAAATCCCATCAACACCATTGCACGCCATGCTTCGGTGACCCTATGCATATGGTTTCCAATTCAAGTCGTCCTACTTACACACACGTGTGAGTTTACACATACAAGTGGTTAGGTGACCTTTATCCCACAATATGTTAAGCCCACCTCAAACACACAAGTTCCTTAAAGGTGGTTAGGTGACCTTTATCCCACAAGTACTTCTCAAGTGATTCGAGTGTCATGTAAAAGGATGGTGTTTAACTTGTTTCCAAAGGGATTTAGTTTTCATTAATTCTAGTTATGAAAACTCTATGTACCTTGTATTCTCATGCTTTTAAATACATGGTACCCTATGGTTCTTTTTAGTAAAACCTGTTTTTATTTGAAATCATTAACCCTTTTAAAAACTTTTATTAACATACTAATGATTAAGAACCATGAAAATTCAACTTGTTATGATCATTTATTAAGATTTTTAAGCATATCCACATATCAAACAATCAAGATAAAAATGAATAATCAAACAAGCATATAAGAAACAACCACATGTGCATAACCATAGCTACTATGTTGACAACACTTGTTTGCCATCACAAGTGTTGTCATTTGGTCTTTCCTAAGGGTTGAACACAACACAAAAGATGAGATCTCCAAAGACCCCCACTTGAAGTTGCATCCAAATGCTTCAAGTCCTTCTCTTTGTGTCTTCCTTTTGGGCTTCCATCTTGTGCATCTTCATTTACAAAATTTTTATCCTAATACAAATTTTCTAACAAAGAAAACACACTTAATCTATCTATTACATCACCATTGAATGAATAAATAAATTACACACAAATACAAGCACAAAAGAATAAATATTACAACCCATAAAGAATGAAATCAACCAAAATAAATCATTCATCCAAAACCAAACCAATACATGGTCAAGGCTAGGTTATGCACCAATATGAAAAATCATCCAAGAACCAAAATGAATCCCCATTAGACCCTAAATTTTCAGCCAACATAAACCAAGAATTTAGGGTGTTTTGTCCAAACAAAACACAATCAACCATTTTGATATCATTTCTTTCAAGGTTTAATCATAAGCATGTAAGATATAACCTTGAAAGGTTGGGGATTCATCATAACATTCAAAACAGCCCCTATTAGGTTGTTAAGACCCCACAAAACCAATTTTACAAGGATAATGAAGCTAGTCATCCACATATCCGGCTTTAGATGGCAATGTTGGGTTTGTTGGACCAATAACAAAGTTGTTTAACCATTTAAACAAGAAAAACGCAGCGGAAACAAACCTTAATATAATGATTTATAAGCTGAAAATTAAGGCAAATTTTATGGGAACAACAAACCCAAGATTTTAAGGATCATTTATATGTGAAATAACTAGCAAACAAGTAAACAATAACAACCAAAATAAACCATGGAACTACCTTCCAAAGCTGCCCAAAAAAACGTTAGATGAACTACCTACCAAAGGCTGCCCAAAAACGTTGGATGTGAAGAAGAGGATGAAGTCTTGAAGGACCAAAACACCAAAGAAGATGTCCTCAAGCTTGTATACCCACAAGCCTCAAGCACAACACTTTGTTGCTAGGATTTTTTTATACCAAAATCGCACCAAGAAGGCTGCTGAAAACCGATTTTCAGCTTGTATTTTCTTCAATAATAGAGAAGAATAAAAGTTCTTGAGGTGCTTGCATGTAATAGAGAGAAGGAAGATTGAGTGTGTGTGTTTTCAAGAAGTCAAGTGAAACAAAACAAAAGGCCAATGACCCCTCTTAGGGTTGGCCAAAACTCAAAACCATTTGGGGTTTTCCCTCCAAAAAGTCTTTTACAAATGGTTTAACTAATAACAATTATAAATTATCTAATTAACATTTTAATTATATAACTTATACACGCACTATTATTATTATTTGATGTCATTTAACTAACTTAAATAACATTACAAATAATGTCCATAAACAAAATATCCTTATAAGTTGTTTGATCTCATATGCAATTTATTTAGAAAACCTATTTTCTAAGTTGGTGTATTTATTTGCATGATGATATCATCAATTAAATATAAATTGGTGTTTGCTAAGCTTGTTATTGGGTATGACCTGACTTGGATCATAACGTACTAACCACATCAATGTTCTATGTGTCTTGGGCATAAAATCCAACAAAAATTAACATCAAAACGTTAAAAAAATACACATTTACCATTGTAGTATCAAAGAGTTTTAAACATGATAGATTGATATAACATAAATCTTAAAACAAGTTAAGCCTTTTTGGTTTATGTGTAGAAAATATAAGTTTATTATGAAACTAATTGTAATGGGTAATTTGAAAATAATGTTAAAAATACTATTTTACCCTTAAAAATGATTTTAACTTATGTATTGAGTGTCACATCCCGACGAAAACGTGAAATGCTTTAGATGTGACTAGCTTGTTTAGAACGTATTGATTATAAAATAAACAAACGATACGTAAAAACATTATATATCACATTATAATAGATAATCATAGGTTAGTGTAAGGCCTCATTCCCGGGACACTTACAGCTGTTCGATCATCGCACATAAAACATATAATTTTATCATATTACATAAAAATGTTGCAGCGGAAACATTTAAACAAAACATTTCATTTCATAATAAAGGCTTTTGCAAAATAATACATCGTTATCAAGTTATAAAATACATGTTTCATTACATCACAAAAGCATTATAAAAATGGATGCCATCCAAAAGAGCTGAGTAGCCGCCCCATGCCATCCTCAGCAATCATTACCTTCCAACTAGAAACACATAAAAGTCAGTGCTAATGAGTGAGTTCTAGTTTTATAGTAAAACATACTTTGCTTTCATTAAAACCGTCCTTTACTTTCATGCGATTATACATCATACGTACACATAGATAATGTCATTATTATCTTCATCGTTCATTAACATCTATTCATTCATACATTCTTACTTTCATTCATTCGTTCATCATTACATCTTTCCTTTCCGTTAAAACCATGAACTTTACTATTCCGTCTCATGGTACTGGGTCGAAGCCTATCATAGACCTTCCATCACGATGCACAACACCTCTGGCCATAGTACCAAGATAAAGTTTAGGTGTACCATTGTCATGTACTCTGCCCTTCCGTCACATGGTACTGGGCCGAAGCCTATCATAGACCTTCCATCACGGTGCACAGCACCTCTGGCCATTGTACCAAAGGAAAGCAACAATGGTTCCATACAAATGGTTAATCACAAAGAAAGACCCCGATTTGCATCCTTCTAGGGTAGCGAACCTGCACACCGTTGGGCTAACACCCTACAATGGGGCGTATCCCGACATACACGGCTTGCAAGACTTTCATTACCTTCATCATTTATTAATGCATGCATTCATCATGTTCCTCTTTTCATTATCTTCCACTTTACATTATGTAATAGTTTCATTTCATTCATTAACATTCCACGTATAGCCAAGGGAAAATAATCATACATAATAATAAGGAACATCATCATACACAGTCATCATCATCATACAGGGTATCATCATACATACATAACATTCATCATGCATAATCATACAACATCATACATCATCAACATCAACATCATGCCTAACATAACCTCCAAGGCCCCAACAGTTATCTTACATGAACTTACGAGAAACTTCCACGTCAAAACTTACATGTGCACTTTCCCCCGAAAGTCAGTAATTAAACTATGTTTTCCTCGGGTACACAAGACCTACTTGGGCGTATGGGCACCCTTCAGTTGCAAGGCCTCCAGGCGACTGAACATAATGTGAATGGACCAATGGGGATGAACACCTATGCAAATGAACCAGTGCGGATGAACACCTATACGAATGAATCAATGCGGATGAACACCTGAATCAATGCGGGTGAACACCTATGCGAATGAGCCAATGCGGATGGAACCTAGGCGTATGGACCTCAGTCGCATGACTCCCCATGCGAATAACCCTCAGTCGCATGATTGCATGCGTATGATACTCAGTCGAACAATTGGCATGAGTATGAACCTCAATCGCCTTCCTTTCGGCCGTATGGCCTCCATTCGGTCGCCTAGCCCTAACTGATGTAGAATGCAGTTCATTCCGAACCCAATGTGTGATTTTCTTCCTCTCAACCCTTCCAAACCCATTCTAAGCCCAAATCAACCATCCTAAATCTTAGGAATGCATACCACAACATCATTCAAGCACACAAAATCCTGAAATCAAACATCACTCGCCACACACACAAACACATACACACGGGTCAAACACACACATTTCAAAAACGGGTTTTCACTATGTGTTCCAGCCCCAATCAGTTGAAAATGGGTAAAAGAGATGTCCTAGAACTCACGCAAACAACACCGTCAAGTAGAGCTTCGATTAGACCCGTTACACATTGATTTTCAAGCTCGAATCCACTCGAACCAAGCTTTTTCTCCCTTTTTCTCCGATTTCTTCTCCTCTCCTCTCTCTAGCTGAATTTTTGTGGGTGTGGGGAGGGTGTGGGCTGCCCTACCCTCTTATTCCCCTACTCTTCTGAACTTTCTCTTATTTTGACAAGTTTGGTCCCCCGACTTTGGACTTTATTTCTTTTTCTTCTTTCGTCGGCTTCAAAGAAAATATCCAGGTGTTACAAGTCCACCCCCTTAAATAGGTTACGTCCCGGTAACCTGTTATTCCTTGAACAAACATGGGTAATGATACCTTATTTCTTCTTTAGTCTCACACGTTGACTCGAATCCCTTCGTGTGCTTCCACTGTACACGCACATGAGGAACCACTTTATTCCTCACCCTCTTCTCTTTTTGATCGATGATTGTCACCGGTTGCTCCACATAATTGAGACGTTCGTCTACTTCATATCTTCTAGTGGAACAATCGTATCCTCGTCTGCCAAAAATTTTCTTAGATGAGATACGTGGAATGTCGGGTGAATTCCACTTAACTCATCTACTAACTCCAACCTATAACCTCTCCTACTTGAGCAATGATTTGGAAAAGGGGCTATGTACCTCGGGCTCAACTTGCCCACTTACGGAAACGAATGATACCCTTTCTAGGGTAAGACCTTCAACATAACCGGATCACCCACCTAGAACTCAATCGGTCTGCGTCGTTTATCAGCATACGACCTTTGGTTGCCTTCATGAAGGCTTTGATCCTTTCAAGCTTCTTAGTCATAGCGTTGATCACCTTGACACTCCCTAACTCCTTCTGACCAATGCCACCCCAACAGACGGGTGTTTTGCATCTCCTACCATATAGCATCTTATAAGGTGGCATACCAATGTTGCAATGATAACTGTTGTTGTATGAGAATTCAGCTAACAATAAGTGGTCATCCCAACTTCCCCCAAAATCAATAACACATGCCCGAAGCATGTCCTCCAATGTCTGAATGGTCCTCTCAGACTGACCATCAGTCTGAGGATGATAAGTCGTGCTAATATGTAACCTCGTCCCCATAGCGTCATGGAATTTCTTCTAGAATTTGGATGTAAACGGGTGTCACGATCAGACACAACAGAAACCAGTACACCGTGACGAGTTACAATCTCCTTGATGAAAAGATCTGCTAACCTCTCAGATTAATATGTCTCGCGGATTGGTAGGAAGTAAGCACTCTTCGACAAGCGGTCAACAATCACCCATATAGCATCATACCCTTTCGGAGTACGCGGTAGCTTCGTAATGAAATCCATGGTGATGTGATCCCACTTCCATTCCGGTATATCCAACAGTTGGATCTTCCCATATGGCTTCTGATGCTCGGCCTTCACTTGTAGACACGTAAGGCATTTACCCACATACTCCACCACGTCGCGCTTCATACCCGGCCACCAATAGTCTTTCTTCATATCTTGGTACATCTTTGTAGCACCAGGATGAATGGAGTATCGGTTCTTGTGAGCTTCATCCATAATCTTCACCCGTAGATCCCCAAAATGAGGAAGCCACATTCATCTAAACCGAGTTCTAACACCAAAAGTGTTTTCACTCAACTCCGCGACCAGACCTCTTATTCTTTGAGAGTTAATATGATCTTCTTTCAATGCCTCATCTTGAAACTCTTTGACTTGCTTCATCGCATCCGAGGTCAAGATCAACTGATATGCTGTCACCGAATCGGCTTGGGGCTCTCTTTCCGACTATGGGCATCCGCCACCCCAGTGGCTTTGCCCGGATGGTAATGGATATCGCAGTCATAATCCTTTCTAAGCTCCAACAATCGTCTATGCCTCATGTTTAGATCATTCTGCTCAAAGAAGTACTTCAAGCTCTTGTGGTCAGTGAATATGGTGCTGAGAATCCAAGGATCGCAATAAGGAACTATGAGTGTCGGTTGAATGAAAGTCAACGTTTGCGGAATCAACGTTGGCTTGGTTTAATTGTTTTCAATATCAATAATGATTAAAGAACACACTAAAAGAAAAAAAATTAATGAATAATATGTATTTCATTAAATCATGTTAATGATTAAAAATAATGAATGAGTGATATTAAATTTTGTGATGAATGATGCGACGGCTGCTAGGGTTTGATTGTGAGATTTGATGTGATGTTTCCTGTTGTGGAATTGTTGTATTGCTATTGTTGTTGCTATAGAAGCCGCCCATGATTCGAAACCTAGGATCCATTTATATAGACAATGATGTTTCTGTTAAAGGAAACACCGGATCTCTCGGGATTTGAATTGTTTCTGTTAAGGAATCATGGATTTCTTGGGATTCGCATAACTTCCTTGTTGACTTCTTGACCTGTAACACTTGTATTATACAAGTGTTTGGACTCCGCTGGAATATTTTCTTCCATACTTGTTTTGTTCTTCCGCAGAAGTCTTGTTCTTCCAAGGGTACTGTTAGTACCCTAGAAAGATTAACATGTTGTCTTTATGTGTCTTTTTACCATTTGTAATAGTATAGGGACTAGTTTTGTAATTTGTTAGTTCCTTTTGTTTCGTTATTAATAGCTTAGACTTGTAGCAGTTATAAAGGAGACAAAGAACAATAGTTTTAGAACATATTTAGAACTGCTTACTTACTTTGTAATTGTCTTTGCTTGATATTAATGAAAGTATGAATTTTGTTGATATCTTGCTTGATTTGAGTACTTTGTTTGTATTTTTTTGAATTGTGTTAATACATCATCACAGATTGGTACATTTGATCCTATCAAATGGTATCAGAGTTCTCTTTGATCCTATCAAATGGTATCATAGCTCCCTTTGATCCTATCAAATGGTATCAAAGCTATTGGTTGACTGATTTTTGAGGTTTGTCGAACTTTCAAACTCAAAAAGTTCACTGAATCTGTGATTGATAGACAATTCAATTGAAAATTTCTAGATTTCAGATGTGTTTCATCATCAGAAACATGTTTTAAACCATAATCAGCAGTTAAATTCATAAAATTCGAGATAATTTGTTGAATTTGTGTTCGAAAAGTTCACTATTTTTCGAACTGAAAATTACAAAATTGATTGATTTGTTGTTGATATTGAAAGAAATTGATGTTAGAAGAATGATTATCGGTATAAAACATGTCAAATGGAAAGTTTCAATCCAATTCATCAACTTTTGAAGAATTTCAGAAGATTTGAGTTAGTTACATTCATATGAACATGATGAATGTGGCGCATTAGAGTTGAGGTTTACTGAAAAATTGTGTAAGTGTTAGGCATTTGACTACTGTTTAGTCGCATTAACACTGTTTATGTGTTTTTAGTTCAAACGTTTGACTACTGTTAAAAAGAAAGTCTAGATGTATGATCACTGTTGAGGCCTATCAGAACTGTTTAGATTATTGACAACTGTTGAGGCATTACAACTGTGTAGGCGTATTATAACTGTTAAGGCGTTTTACTACTGTTCAAACGCATCAACTTAGGCATTTGGAAAAATTTTTATGGCATTCCCTTAGACATCTCTCAACTTAGGCGCATTAACTGGTTGGGAGTTTGATTAATGTTCAGGCGCATCACCCTTGATACTTAGAATATTTTTAAGAAAATTATTCAAAATCTTTTTCATTTCTTTTCTTAATTCAAAATCTAAGAAAAACAACAAAAATATAAGAATGGTGAAATCAGAAGATTCTGAAAATAGAGTTCCAAAACTTCAAAATAGAGCTTATTTCAAAAATTGGTCTCTTAGGTTAAAACTTCATTTAAATTTCATCGACACTGATCTTTAGAAATCTATAGAGAAAGGACGATACATTCCTATAATCACTGATGGGCCTGACAAAGGGTTTGTTTATACTAAAGATTGTCAAGAACCCTATCCTGAAGATGGTCTTCAAGTAGATGATTTGAGAAGAGTAAAAAATGATATCAAAGCATATTCCTTGATGTGTATAGGACTACCTCTAGAAGTTCTTACAAGGCTTGATGGATATCAAACTAGATACACCATGTATAAAGCCTTAAAGACCATTTGTGAAGGAGGCAAGGAGATTCAGAATCTCAAGAAACAAAAGTTGAAAAGGAAATTAGAATTGTTTCAACATTTGTCTGTGGAAACCATAAATCAGATGATAACAGATTTGTTCAATTTACAACTGAGATGTCAACAGCTGGTATTAAGCCTGATCTTGAAGATCTAAATCATAGACTACTCAATGCTTTACACTCATCATGGAAACAAATAGTAACCTTACTAAAACATACTGAGAAGTTCCGTATGGATCTAGATCTACTCATTGCCAAGATAGAGTCAGTAGAGATTGATGAAAGCTCAAGGAATAATGATAGAGCAGCATCAATGTTTTAGTATCAGTTTGTTGCTTCTCCTGCAAAAACTATTGAAAATGCATTCATGGCAAAAAGTGAGAAAATTACAAAAGAAGAGGGAGATTTATTTGTTGAAGCAGGATTTTTCACTAATTCATCATTTACTAGTGCTCCTGCTTATACAACACAGTCTCATTCTCAATCTCCTCCTAAATCTCAGTCTCAAACATCTAATGTTCAAACAGAGACATCCTCATCTAACTCTGCTAAATCTAGCAAAGTTAAAGATGTGATAAACATCCTATTACAGGATGAAGGGTTTAAAACTGCATTCATGCATTTATGGCTAGTTTTCAACATATCAAGGTAGCCATTTAACTCAATTAGACATTGTTTTGCAAGATTCGTTTGAAATGGATCCTGAAGATATTGAAGAGATGGACTTAAACTAGCAGATGGTGATGATTGCTTAAAGGACACAAAAACACTCATATGTTAACAGGAAGTACAAGCCAAGTGCTAACAAGGCTGTTGGGTTTGATAAGTCAAAATCAAGGTGTTTTAACTATAACAGTTATGGACATTTCTCCAGAGAATGCAAAGCTCCAAGGAATAATGGAGGAAATGCTCAATCAAGTTCTAGCAATCAAAGGTTTCAACCAGCTCAGAAGACTTTTCAAAAGCCTTATCAAAGTCTTCCTATGCCTGAGCTTAAAGATGAAACAAAATCATCTGATGATACCAAGAAAGCTTTAGTAGTCAGCATTAAAGATGGTTATGATCGGAGTGCATATGCTGAACAGATTACTAATGATCTAACATCAAGTTTATCTATTGTTGCAGAAATCCATGGAGAAGATTGGTCAGAAAATAATGATCCAAGAGTGGAAGGTGAGAATGAAGAAGATGACTATGATTGGAGTGACAAATCTGATCCTAAGGAGGATACAGATGAAGTAGCTCTAATGGCATAGTCTATTCAACCTAAGGTTGACACTTCATCTTCAAAATCTGAAACCTTATCTCCAAAATTCCTTGAAATCCCATCTGAAGTGAGAGAAAAACTCTACACAAAATCATGCTATGAACATGTTGAATACTATAGAAACTACTTATATAAAATCTGTGAGAAGCTAATACAAGAAGAGTCAATGCATAACAAACTAAAATCTGATCATAAAACATCAGATCAAAAGATTATTTCCCATCAAACTTCATGGTACAGAACACTAAAAGAATTAGAAATTGTTTCTAAACAATTGGAAGAGATGACCAAAAATGTTGAACAAGAGAAGATAGCACATACTGCTACTCAAATGGATCTTTCTAAAGTAAAAAGTTCAAAAATGATTGTAGAAAAACTAGTAAGTGAGAGAAAAGATAAACAAAAAGCAGGGTTTGGTTTCACTCATGAACCTATGCCTGAATCTATTACAAATACTTTACCATAGAACTTTAATACACATGATCATTCTCCTAAGAATAAAGCTAAACTTAAAGCTTTTCAGGTCAAAAACAAGAATTCAAAAGAAGAAAAGGAAATTGTAAAAGTTTTTGTTGAAAATGATCAAGAAAAGATTAAAAATGGTCATCCAATCAAGATAAAATCTTATGAACCTAAACAAACAAATCAAAACATTTCTGCTCAAATTCATTCTGTATTAGAAGAAGTGAAAGTTCAAAGCAAAGATAAAGATAAACAACAGGTAGGAATATCAGAAGATTCAAACACTATTAATCTAAAACAAGTTCAATCTGAAGAGGAATCTTCTTTGATGATGTTCAATCTGGAAGTAAACCAAGTTCTTCTAAGTCAAAGAATCAAAGAAGAAGAAAGAAATCATCAAAAACAAAATCTGAACAAAACAAAAGTTCAGAAAAGTCGATCAAAGCAACAAATCAAGAAACAAAACTTAAACCGATAAAATTTGTGTCAGCCGGTTTGTTAAATATGAGTTCTCTTCAAAACAACAAGGTAAATACTATGAACAAATCTCACTCTGATCTGAAATCAGGTTCATATTCTAAGACTTCTGCTGTAGCAAAAAGATTTGTTCCTAAGGAATTCAAGAAGGAAGTTCCATGTTAAAAGATGCAAAATAAGTTGGCACAAAATCAAAATGTGAAAAGTGAAAAACAACAGTTTAACTATTTGACACCAAAACATAAAAATGAATCAAATATAGTGTCAATGTCAAAAGTTAACAAACAGTTGTTTATAACTCCACAAAAGTACTGTGAAATATGTGATATGAAAAATCACAATACTGCTGAATGCTATTTCAACAAGTACTGTCACATATGTGACATGAGAAATCATTTCATAGTAGATTGTTATTTTAAGAAATACTGTACTTATTGTGATGAGAAGACTCGCAATACTGCAAATTGTTATTTTAAAAAGAGATCATATACTAGAGGATTTGCAAATTCAAACATGAGCAAAGGTTATGTTAATCCTTAATATATGAGAAATTAAATCGATGGATTTCAAAAATTAACTAATCAACCTTCTTTACGTTTGAGATCTTTTCAAAAGAACAATTATGTCAGATCTAAACAAAATGTGAAAGAACAATTCACACCAAGATCGGTAAGAATGACTGATAAAAAGGTTAGACATCAATACGTGTCAAAAATTGATCAATCAAATGGTATAAATGTTCTAAAAAATAACTCAAACAATTTTCAAAACAAGATTGGTAAATTCATCATGAAAAAACCTGATTTGAATAATCTTCATTACAAACAATTTACCATTGTTGATAAATTTGGAAAACCCAAGACCATCTTGGCTTGGGTGGATATCTCAACTTAATTTTCTTGTTATGCAGGTACGCCCAAGAAGACCACTTAATACATGGTATGTGGATAGTGGGTCTAGCCGGCATATGACAGGCAATCCTACCTTGTTACAAGATATTAAGTTAAAGGATGGAACACACGTCGCCTTTGATAGTGATGCAGGAGGAAAAATAACACGAGAAGGAACAGTATCAAATAGGATAATAAGCTTTGACAAAGTCAACTTTTGTTCACAATTGAACTTTAATCTTTTAAGAAATTTAATCTTTTCAATTTCTTGGTCCCCGATTAGTCTCGTGGCAATGTAAGAAACAAACAAATGTCTCTATTTCAACTACAGAAGCTGAATACATTGCTACATCAGCAGGATGTTCTCAAATCCTCTAGTTGCAAAATCAACTATTGGATTATGGTTCAAATTTCTTAAACCACCTATTTACATTGATAACACTACTGCTATGTTCATTATAGCTAATCCTGTTCAACATTTAAAAACAAAACATATTGAAATTCGATATCATTTTCTCCGAGATAACTCTGAAAAAGGGTTAATCGTATTGATTCAAATTGCAATGGAAAAACAGTTGGCGGATCTATTTACTAAAGCCTTCCTACCAGGACGGTTTGAGTATTTAGTGGAGTCAATTGGTCTTATTAATCATATGTGAACTCTCTAAATCAAAAGATCATCATAAGTGATCCTCTCAATGTTAATTGCCTATTTGTATTTTGTGTGTGTGTTTCTTTTTCTTAAAAAACCAAATACAAAAGTATAAATCAAAACTCCAAAAATAGAGTCTTTTTACTAATTGTCAGTTTATTTTTAGAAAATAATCTATTTATGCAATATGTGAGAAATGATAGTACATTAGTGAGATCAGTTGCATATTTCATTCATTAATAAAGTCTGACATGATCATATATGATAAGTAGACAATATCATGCTACTATACTGAAAAAGTAAATTTTTGTGATTACACTAAATCTTTATGCTTGTGTGTATTCATCAGAGTACTTTTGAGATGTATTGGCTTATCAGATGATTGCTTGTTAAGTTACACCACTCACACCTAATGGTGTAAGGCCCCGTTCCCAGAAACCTCACAGTTGGTCAATCATAGCAATTAAAACCTAAACATTACAATAAACAAGCTTAAGCAGTGGAAATAATTTATCAAAAGCCATTCACTTCATTTAAAACACTGTTGTTAAGCAATACATCATCATTGACTGTTTACAAAAGACTTGTTTATATGCATTACAAAACAACAGCAACACAGAGTACGAATGGATGTCAGACTTTTCTACCGAGTAGCTTCACCCTTGTGCCATCCTCAGCAATAATTACCTGCCAACTGAAAATGTATAAAAGTCAGCGTTACTGAGTGAGCTCTAGTTTTATAAGTAATAAAATACTTTCTATATGTCGTATAAGAAAATACTCTTTTCTGTAAAATACAACTCTGTACTGAATATGCTAGTACGCATCAACTATACGAACAAATATTGTTCATTCTCTTTACTGTATGCCTTGTCTGTTCTGTAAACTTTTATCTTTATGTTTCACTTTCTGTATGGACCAATGAGCAATACCCCAACTATATGCGTGATGGAAAATAGGTGATAGGCCATCTATATCCCTCGAAACGGTTAACTGTATCCCTCAAAGGGTCAATTATATCTCCGAAAGGGTCAACTGTATCGCTCGAAAGGGTCAACTATATCCCCCAAAAGGGTCAATTGTATCCCTCGAAAGGGTTCTGTATACTATGTACAAGGCCAACCCAATCACCCTAGACATGCTGCAAAGGTCCTGCCAATCTCAATTGATTGACCCTGTGTGCATAATAGGGTAGCTAACCCGCAGCACAGCTGAGCTAACGACAACATGGTCGTGTACCTCCTGTAAGCTTGCAAGACTTGTTAACATTTTCATTAATGTTCCTCTTCTTTTCTATATTGCTCTTTCACTTTATTATTACGATATACATTACGTTTCGATAATAACATACACGTAAAGTCACATACTATAAGTAGTAATAATAATAGCAATAACAATAACAAGGAACAATTATAAGTAATCATATCATGCATGAAACATCATCATTAATAAACCCTTAGTCAACCTCGGTCAAAACCCTAAAGCACAGACTCCCAGAAAATTCTGTAAAAATATTTCTATGTACTTAGGCGAACGGGAACTATTTGGGCGCATGAGCCCCGTTCGGGCGTTTCATCACTATGTAGGCACATCAGCCAACACTTCAACATTTTCACTTTAGGCGTTGAACTATTCAGGTGCATGGGCACTATTTGTGCATATGAACACTTAGACGCATGAGTAATCCGGACGCATGGACACTTAGGCGCATGAGCCACTTGGGCGCATGGGCACTATTAGGGTGCATGGCCCAACACTTAGTCATCCAGCTAACATTTCTAGGTGCATGGGCCACTGTTCAGGCGCATGGGCCACTGTTCAGGTGCATGGCCCACTATTCAGGCGCATGGGCTGTACTTAATGATTTCTAAGGTAATCTTAGGCACATGGGCTACTGTTTAGGTGCATGGATTACACTTAATTCTTTTCTAAGGCATTTTCAGGCGCATGAGCCTTATCTAGGCGCATGGACCTTCTGTTCAACATGTTTCCAGTATGTTTTCAACCCAATCATCAAGTCTATCTGTTCTAAGCTTAATGTGGCTATTCTAAACATCAATAACCTTTAAGCATTGAAGAATCACATTCATTCATGCACAATACATACGGGAATACATACTCAAACATTTGAAAATCATTTAAATAGATTTTCAGCCCTAAAGATGTTTGAAAACAAGTAAAATCCAGGGTCTAGAACTCACCTAGTGCAACTTGGGTGTTCTTCCATTTTACCCGCTTGCTATGAGTTCAAACCACCTAGAAACAACATCCAAAAACACACACACCCGAGCACAAACGCAACCCATAAGCACATAAACACATAACCGGGATAAAACTCGTCATAAGCACGTAAAAAAACCACAAATTCTTACCTTGAATTCGTTCACTTCTTCTTCTTCTTTCACCAGCCGAGAGTTTTCTCTTGCTCTCTCTCTCTAGAACCGAAGATATTTTGATGTGAAGTAAGGGTGGGCGGCCATGCCCACCTTTACACCAACTTTCAAAAGTTTTTGTCCTTTTTACACTTTTAGTCCCTCCACTTGGAGTTAATTGCCTTTTTTTCTTTTATTCTTTATATCATGTCTTTAAAAAAATAACCGTGTGTTACAAGTCCACCCCCCTTATATAGGTTTCGTCCCTGAAACCTGTTATTTCTTAAACAGACGAGGATAATGCTGCCTCATCTCCTCCTTAGTCTCCCATGTAGACTCGGATCCCTTCCTGTGCTTCCACTGTACACGCACAAGAGGAACCACCTTATTTCTCAGCCTATTCTCTTTACGATCGATGATTGCCACCGGTTGCTCCATATAACTGAGCCTTTCATCAACTTCAATGTCCTCCAGTAGAACAATCATGTCTTCATCAGCTATACACTTTCTCAAATGGGAAACATGGAATGTCAGGTGAATTCCACTTAACTCATCTGGCAACTCCAATCTATAGGCCACCTCTCCTACTCGAACAATAATTCAGAAAGGTCATATATATCTTGGGCTCAACTTGCTCCGCTTCCTGAATCGGATAATACCCTTCCAAGGTGAGACCTTCAACATGACCCGATCACCCACCTGGAACTCGATCGGTATGCGTTGTTTATCGGCATACGAGTTTTGTCTATCTTTAGCGGCCTTCATAAAGGCTTTAATATTCTCAAGCTTCTTAGTCGTAGCCTCGATTACCTCGATGCTCCCCAATTCCATTTGACCAATATCACCCCAACAAACGGGTGTTCTGCATCGCCTATCGTATAGCATCTTGTATGGTGGCATACCAATGCTGGCATGATAGCTGTTGTTGTATGAGAATTCGGCTAACGGTAAGTGGTCGTCCCACCTTCCACCAAAATCGATTACACATGCCCGAAGCATGTCCTCCAACGTCTGACTGGTCCTCTCTGACTGACCGTCAGTTTGGGGATGATAAGTCATGCTAATATGTAACCTCGTTCCCATGGCATCGCGGAATTTCTTTCAGAATTTAGACGTAAACTGGGTGTCACGATCAGAAACAATGGACACCGGCATACCATGACAAGTTACAATCTCCTTGATGAACAAGTCAGCCAACCTCTCGGATGAATATGTCTCATGGATCGGTAGGAAATGAGCACTCTTCGTCAAGCGGTCAACAATCACCCATATGGCACCGTACCCCTTCGAAGTACGTGGTAGCTTTGTAATGAAATCCATGGTGATGTGCTCCCACTTCCATTCTGGTATATCCAAAGGTTGGATCTTCCCATATGGCTTCTGATGTTCCGCCTTCAATTGCAAGCAAGTAAGGCACTTACTCATATACTCCGCCATATCACGTTTCATACCCAGCCACCAATAATCTTTCTTCATGTCTTGATACATCTTTGTGGCACCAGGATGAATGGAGTATCGAGTCTTGTGAGCTTCATCCAAAATCCGCACATGTAGATTCCCGAAACAAGGAATCCACACCCGTCCAAATCGAGTTTTAACACCAAGTGTGTTCTCACCCAATTCTCCAACCAGACCTCTCATTCTTTCAGAATTTAGATGATCTTCTTTTAATGCCTCATCCTGAAACTCCATGACTTGCTTCATTACATCAGAGGTCATGATTAGTTGGTATGCTTTCACCCGAATCAGCTCGGGCCCCTCCTTCCGGCTAAGAGCATCGGCCACCATGTTGACTTTGCCCGGATGGTAATAGATCTCGCAATGGTAATCCTTTATAAGCTCCAACCATCGCCTCTGCCTCATGTTCAAATATTTTTGCTCGAAGAAGTACTTCAAGCTCTTGTGGTCCGTGAAAATGGTGCACTTCATCCCGTGCAGATAGTGCCTCCAAATCTTTAGTGCAAAGACCACGGCCACTAGCTCCAGGTGATGAGTAGGGTAGTTGACGTCATGAACTTTCAACTGTCGGGATGTATAGGCTATAACCTTCCCTCTCTGCATTAATACACACCCCAACCCCGAGTAAGAAGCATCTAAGTATACTACCAAATCCTCGCTTCCTTTGGGTAACGACAAGACAGGAGCTTGAGTCAACCTTACCTTTAACTCCTCGAATGCCTGTTCTTGAGCTTGACCCCACGTAAACTTTACATCCTTTCGGGTCAACTTGGTTAGTGGAGAAGCGATCTTGGAAAAGTCCTGAATGAACCTTCGATAATAACCCGCCAACCCCAAGAAACTACTAATCTCGGATGGCGTCCTTGGAGACTTCCATTGCATCACAGCCTCCACCTTAGCAGGGTCTACCATCATCCCCTCTAGGTTTATCACGTGACCCAAGAATTAAACATCGCATAACTACAACCCGCATTTGGAGAAATTGGCATACAACTTCTCCCTTTTTAAGGTCTCTAACACCTCCTGAATGTGATCGGCATGCTCCTCCTTGCTCCTTGAATTAATGACAATATCATCAATAAACACAATCACTGACTTATCTAACATTGGCCGACACACTCGATTCCTCATGTCCATAAAAGCAGCTCGCGCATTGGTCAGACCAAATGACATAACAAGGAATTCATATTGACCGTAGCGCGTACGAAAAGCTGTTTTAGGGATATCCTGCTCCTTCACCTTTAGCTGATCGTAACCAGACCAAAGATCTATCCTTGAAAACCAACTGGCACATGATCATCTATCCTTGGTAGGGGGTATCGGTTCTTCACCATAACTTGTTCAGCTCTCGATAGTCAATACACATCCTCATACTACCGTCTTTCTTCTTCACAAATAGGACCGGAGCACCCCAGGGAGATATACTCGGTCTAATGAACCCCTTATTGAGCAGCTCTTGCAACTGCCCCATGAGTTCTTTCATTTTTGTGGGAGCTAATCGATACGGTGCTTCGGCAATGGGTTGAGCACCGGGTATCAAGTCAATTTGGAACTCAATCTCACGATCCGGTTGCCCGCCGGGTACATCAGATAGTTGCGGTGTTTGCGCGGCCACATCCTTTACATAGGCCAACTAGGCACTACATCCACGCCTCATGCACTTTCCCGCCACTGCTATCGAAATCATTTTCGGGATCGTCGTGAAGTGATCTCCATAAATCGTAACCAAACTCCCATCGGACGCAACTAATCGAATCATCTTCGTGCGACACACAATATTTGCTTCATAGGTTGCTAGCCAGTCCATCCCTAGTACTACATCAAGTCCACCTAGGGGTATCACTTGTAACCTAGCAGCAAACCTATGGCCTTCTAGTTCTATGGCACAGTCCTCTATCACATCAGTAATTCTAGTGGACTTACCAATAGCAGTTTCTACATCGAATGATGCACTGACCTTTCTACTAATAACAGGCAACTTAGTATAGAAAGTAGTAGAAATAAAACTCCTACTAGCACCAGAATCAAACAATATACAAGCACAAGTTTGGTTTATCATAAACATACCTGACATAACACCGGGATCAACTCTGGCTTCCTCCCGGGTTATGGTGTAAGCTCTAGCACCTACCCTTTGCCCTGCTTCCTCCGGCTTCTTGTTCTCTACCCCAGAGCTCTCTGCACTTGGCTTCTTACAGTCTCTAGCAATGTTGCTCGGCTGACCACACCTTAAGCATATGTTCATCCGCATTCTGCACTCACCAGTATGCTCCCTTCCACATTTGTCACACCTCCTCAGCCCTGATGCAGATGTGACCACATGTCGATCACCCACCTTTGCCACCTTCTTGTTTGGAGTAGTTTTTCCACATCCAAACCATTTCCCATTCCAATTCCGACTACCACCATCCTTCTTATCCAATTCAGCCACCACCATCTCGCGCTCATCGTATAATCTGCCAGGCAAGTCAACTGCCGACCTGAAAGTGCTCGGCCGGGCAGCAATCATATGCGTGCGGATATCCGCAGGCAGCCCCTGGATGTATCTTTTAATCTTTCGTGACAATGTTGTCACTTGATCGAGCACCAACCGTGCCATTTCATTGAATTTGGTGGTGTACTGCTAGTGTGTCATCGTTCCCGCCTCCAGCTGCAGGAAGTCTCTTTCTACCTTGTCCATCTCTCTGTGAGGACAAAATTCCTCCATCACTAGCTTCTTTAGTTCAGGCGATCTCATTCTTCCAATGGCCCTAGTACCCTCGGCTTGGACAATGTTGTCCCACCAGCACAAAGCCGAGTCCACAAAGGAGTGGGTAGCGAATTTCACCTTCTGATCCCCACGACACTCATTGATATCGAGGACAACCTCCATCTCCCTTACCCACCAGTGAGCAGCTACCGCAGTGTCGTTCCCATCCAAAGTAGGGGGCTTGCATCTCAAAAACACCCCATAGTTGCAGCCCCGGGTCGCCTCCGGTGCAAGCTCTTCTTCCTCATCCTCATCATCGGATGGAACCGTCTCAGTCTCGGGCTGTCTTCTTTCGCCCGTAGGTCCACTCCTTTCCTTTCTCTCTCCCTCTCTAACTGCCTTGATCACTTCGGTCACCACAGACGGTAGAATCGTCTGCATGACCTGGTGAACCTCTTCCACCACAGCCTCCTTTACTGAGGCCCTCAGATTGGCGCTCTCGTCGCCACCCTCCGGATGAGGTGTCTCTGGTTCTTCATGAACCACTTTCTTGACACTGGGTCTCCCTCTCTTGGGTCGCGGAGCAGCACCATCACATCCACCACGAGAGGCCTTTGAAGATCTACCGCTAGCCATCCTCTATAAGAACATTATAAGATTCAAACACTAACACGGTCATTCAAGGTAATACTCAGTTTATGTCAAGTATAGTAAGTCCATAATTACAGTGGCCAGTTGTGATTAGCCACTTACTTTACTCTTCATACCCCAAGCATCTCCTATCCTGACTTAATCAATATCTAAATCTACTAATAGCACATAATCAAATAGCATGCGCACATAATACCGGTTAACATTAAGAAAAGACATACCTGATGGCACGTAGCTACTCGGGCTTACATCCCTCCATTTGTACCATTTTCAGTTTAAGTTTAGGTTTTAAAAGTTTATTAACCAAAATCTCTTAAATTTGGCTCTGATACCAACTTGTAAGGCCCCATTCCCGGAAACCTCACAGTTGGTCAATCATAGCAATTAAAACATTAAACATTACAATTAAACAAGCTTAAGGAGCGGAAATAATTTATCAAAAGCCATTCACTTCATTTAAAACACTGTTGTTAAGCAAAACATCATCATTGACTATTTACAAAAGACTTGTTTGTATGCATTACAAAACAAAAGCAACACAGAGTAGGAATGGATGTCAGACTTTTCCTGCCGAGTAGCTTCACCCTCATGCCATCCTCAGCAATAATTACCTGCCAACTGAATATGTATAAAAGTCAGCATTGCTGAGTGAGCTCTAGTTTTATAAGTAATAAAATACTTTCTATATGTCGTATAAGAAAATACTCTTTTTGTAAAATATAACTCTGTGCTGTATATGCGAGCACGCATCAACTATATGAACAAATATTGTTCGTTCTCTTTACTGTATGCCTTGTCTGTTCTTAAACTTTTATCTTTATCTTTCACTTTCTCTATGGACCACTGAGCAATACCCCAACTATATGCGCGATGGAAAACGAGTGATGGGCCATCGATATCCCTCGAAAGGGTTAACTGTATCCCTCGAAAGGGTCAACTATATCCCCCGAAAGGGTCAACTGTATCCCTCGAAAGGGTCAACTATATCCCCCGAAAGGGTCAACTTTATCCCTCGAAAGGGTTCTGTGTACTATGTACAAGGCCAACACAATCACCAAGGACACGCTGCAAAGGTTGTGCCAATCTCAATTGATTGACCATGTGTGCATAATAGGGTAGCTAACCCGCAACAGAGTTGAGCTAACGACAACATGGTCGTGTACCTCCTGTAAGCTTGCAAGACTTGTTAACATTTTTATTAATGTTCCTCTTCTTTTCTTTATTGCTCTTTCACTTTACGATATACTTTACGTTTCGATAATAACACACCACGTAAAGTCACATACTATAAGGAATAATAATAATAGCAATAACAATAACAAGGAACAATTATAAGTAATCATATCATGCATGAAACATCATCATTAATAAGCCCTTAGTCAACCTCGGTCAAAACCCTAAAGCACAGACTCCAAGAAAAATCTGTAAAAAAATTTCTAAGTGCTTAGGCGCATGGGAACTATTGGGCGCATGAGCCCTGTACGGGCGTTTCATCACTATGTAGGCGCATCAGCCAACACTTAAACATTTTCACTTTAGGCGCATGAACTATTGTTGATACATGTATGTCCCTAGATCGTGATATGTGATGTAATAGATCTTGTTTGGTATGATTAATGAACTGATATTGATAGTCTGTTGGTTATAATGTTTAATAGTTCGTTAATGAGTCGTAACTGAATTGATTGGGTTTATAATTACTTGAATGATTACATATAATATTATATTAATTAACTAAAACATTCAAACTTAACTTAATGAAGTTCCCATGCGAATGGCTCATGCGAATGAACCATAAGCATGAAGAACATCATACGATTGACTCAGTCGCACGACTGAACCAGGAGACTGGATCAGTCGTACGACTGTAACATAAGATTGGCTCAATCGCACGACTAAACACTCAGTCGCACGAATGAACCAACCGCATGGTTAATCGCACGACTGAACCAAACTAATGGTTCAGTCGCACGATTGAAGAGTGCCAACCTATAAATACAACTCAATTCGTGAAAAACAGGGAGATTCGATCAAGTTCAATTTCATACGAACCCTAGCCGTCCAGAAACCTTCCAAATCGTTCTCCAAGTTCATAGAACACATTAGATCGATTCCTTATCAATTTCTAACGTTAGTTTCAATCCTTGATTGATTCTTCGTGTGTTCTCACTGATTGGATCGCCAATCAAATAGGATTCTGCACTATTTGATCCGGTACACACGTGATCTCTAGGTATTTCAGTCGAATACCAGGTCCTAACAAGTGGTATCAGAGCGATTGGCTCTTGATTACGTGTTGATTCAATCAAGATTGCATAAAGTTTGTGTTTTTACACTAAAAACACAATCTTTGGCATCAAAAGTGATCTTGGAAGTTCCCTGCTCATCGACGTTTGGTTTCTACGGACTCAGGCAATCAGAACTTGTAAAATTTCGAGTTTTTACGTCTGAAAACCGTCAAACCTAGAAATTTTCGCAAACCAGCAGCTTCAATCGCACGACTGTCTCATTTGTACGACTGGACTCTATTCGTACTGCTCATACGCACGATTGGACCTAGTCGCACCTTCATTCGGCCGATTGAACCGTTCGTTCGCATAGCTCATACGCACCAGATTCATTCGCACGACTGAACCAATCGCCCAGTTCATTCGCACGATTGAACCAATCGCAGAGCTTATACGCACGAGTAGCTCATTCGCATCCTTCAGTCGCATCAGTAAAAGTTTGTTTGATTAGATTATAAGTTTATTCATCATGGAAGATCAGATGTCAGCCTTTACTGCTGGGAAGGACTCAAGGATACAAAGTCTGTTGCTGCTTGAGAGTGAGGTGGGGAATCACAATAAACCACCAAAGCTTTTGACTTTAGATGAGTTTCCCCACTGGAAACAACGTTTTGAGATCTACCTTAATGGAGTAGATCCTAATCTGTGGGAAGCCATTGAGACAGGTATTCCGAGAACAAGCAGTCCAAGAAACTGTGGGATGCGCTAGAGAAGAGATATGCATTGATCACTCAGTTTATCCCCAAAGACATATTCCACCAGTATTCCGAGAACAAGCAGTCCAAGAAACTGTGGGATGCGCTAGAGAAGAGATATGATGGTAATGCATCATTGAAGGCAATCAAAGCAAAGGAGTAAAAGAAGGAATTCGATAACTTCTCTTCAATTGGTAATGAAAGCTTGGACGATGTCATAGATAGATTCTACCACTTGATGAGCGAATTGCATACCCATGGAGTGGCTACTACCATGGAAGAAAAAGTAAGCAACTTCGCAGACGGGTTGCCTGATAAGTGGGCTACATTCGTGTCTAACCTGAGACAGAATGGAATCCTTGTAAAGCTGGATATAAATTACTTCATTCTTAAGTTGCGAGAAGAAGCACTAAGGATGAAGTATAGAGCTCAGAAGTCCTCGTACACACAAAATCCAGCTTTATACAACGCCACGCCTCATGCTAAGGCATCTGGAGCACCCCTCCAGACTGCATTTGTGTCTAGCTCGTCAGGTCCCTCACATGCTTCTCCTTCTGGATCAGACACGTCTGGGTCATCATGTACCCATCATATTGGATCAGAAGCAAACGCTACTAAACTGAAGACCGAGAACTTCGGTAATGTGACCGTGGAAGTAGCACGAGAGCATATGGATCTCTTAGCAGCAGTGGTTCATTCATATGATGGACTTGTTGCTGGGAAGATTGGAAACTGCCATCTGGCAGACGAGGACTACGAGCAGGTGGATGAGACGGAGCTTGAAAGAATGGATATAATGTGGGCCTTAGCAAGTGCTTTTTCGGAGGGCGAAGAAGTTTGTGAAAAAGACTGGACAGAACCTGGTTGCTACTAAGGACACCACCTTTGGCTTCGACAAGAGTAAAGTGACCTGCTTTAACTGTGGTGAGAAGGGGCACTTCAAACGAGAATGTGTCAAGCCAAAGAAGACGGGGAATGGGAACCCGTTCTCATCATTTACTCGCCAGGAAAAGCAACCCTCTAATTCTACTTCATCAACCAAGGATCCAAAAGCACTAACTGCTCATGATGATGAAGGACAGGATTGGAGTTTCAGGTTTGTCTCACCAGGAGAATCTAACATTGCCAGTGTCGAGGATATTGACGATGATTCTGCGAGTGAAGGTGATATAGCAGTTGAAATTGCAATGTCACATAGTGAAGAAACAACTGCAGCCGAGATCAGCTACAAGCCAAATGAGGAAGTTTCCACCTCAGAGACAGAAAAGCCAGAGTCAACAGAACCAGAATCATCTGATGCGACACTGATGGCTAATATTTCTGAACCAACTCAGGTAAGTACCACTGACCGACTTTTTAATAACCATGCTTGTTCTGATTGTGACACTTTTAGAAATAGCATAGATGAAAAATTTGCTAGGTTATTAGATCATAATGATAACTTAGTAAAAGATTTACATCTGTGCACTGAGGCAAATCGAGTACTAAAACAAAATGAGCATTGTTATAAAGAGAAGATAGACCTATTGACCAAACAACTTAGGGAAACTGAAGTAGTGGCTTTCAACCAAGCAAACGACATTAAGTACTATCTTAACTCCCTAGAAGACACTAAGAAACAAAAAGCAGTTCTAGAAGTCGAAGTTAATTCATTAAAACAGAAACTGCATAGTTGAACTAGCTCTTCACATATAGTCCAACACTTAGTAAGAGAAAGAAATAACGGGGAGGGATTAGGCTACAAATTGGTTCCACCACCACCTGAGACCTTGATGAACACCAAGTCTACACCTGTAAATAATAATCCTATCAAGGATCATGTGGTGACCACTCCTCTTGTTACTGATCCAGACACCTAATGTTCATCTACTGAATCTGGTAAGAAACAAAAGGAGGCCACTTCAAAGGCAAAGGGTAAAATGCCATGTGTTAACCTGGAAAATGAATTTGAAAAAGTTAATTTACAGTCAGGGTCAAATAGAGTCAAATCAGAACCTAAAAGGACTTCAAATGTTACTTTTTCACATGCTTCAAGTCAAAAACCAGTTCACCAAAAAGGAAAACAGGTTAAATCAGTAAAGTTTGTTATACCAGAGAAAACATCAAACATCCAAGAGTCAAAAACTAAAGTGTTTGATGTTACTAGAGTGTCACACACTTCTCCACAAAGAAAGTCTACTCATAAAGTTAATAGCAGGTCATGCTACAACTGTGGAGAATGTGGACACATTGCTTCTGACTGTCATTTCTATCAGACACCTAGGAAGAAGATTGATCTTCTGGACTCTAGACCTAGGTCTTCTAAGTGGAATTCTCTAACTCCACTTAGAAGAGCTAGTGAATCTAAAGTCCAACCTATAAGCCAGACGACTGTTTATCATAAACAGGCATTGCACAAATCTGGCTTATGGAAAGAAAAATCCACCCTTGTGTCTGATACTGATAACAAGAAAGAACCTGAGCTACCCTCACCTTCTAAGGGTCAATGGGTGGAGTTCATGACGTGTGATGCCTCTGGGAAACCCAAGACAGTCAAAGCTTGGGTTCCTAACCTAAACTGATTCTTTTACTTTGTATGCGCAGGGTGCTCGATATAGTGCTGAGACTAACACGTGGATTATAGACAGTGGAGCATCCAGGCACATGACAGGAAATAGCGCCCTTTTATCTAACGTCAAACAAATAAAAGGAGGGCATGTTTCCTTTGCAGGAAACAAAGGAGGCTATATCACAGCTCAGGGAGAAGTGGGAAATCAGAAAGTTAAGTTTGATAAAGTGAACTACGTTCAACAACTTCAGAACAACTTACTTTTTGTGCCCCAAATCTGTGATAAAGGATTAAAGTCGTCTTCGATAATCAGAAGTGTTACGTGCTGAAGAAAGAATATATGATCCCAGAAGACCAAGTTCTGATGACTGCTTCAAGATATAAAGACCTTTATGTCTTGGATTTGTCAACAGCTGCCACAACGGATCATGAGGTTCGGTATTTCTTATCTAAAGCTACTGAGAAGGATTCCATCTCTGGCATCGAAGAATGGGACACATTAGTCCAAGGAAGATGAATCATTGATTCAGAAGGATTTAGTTAGAGGAGTGAATGTCAAGAACTTCCAACTTCCTGACTTTTGTGTAGCTTGCAAGAAGGGCAAAGAGACAAAGAAGTCTCATAATGAAAAGAAAGTTCATTCAATAGAACTTCCTCTTGAGCTTCTTCACATGGATCTGTTCGGTCCAGTTAGTACAAGGAGCATCGCAGGCGACGCGTACTGTTATGTGGTCACTGATGACTACTCAAGGTTCACTTGGGTAATGTTTCTGAAATCAAAATCAGAAACTTTGGAGACATTCAAAGAATTAGTAACCACACTGGAATCACTCTACGAGCTCAAAGTTCGACAAATACGCTCAGACAAGGGGACAGCATCCACAAGTGATGCACCCTCGACTTCGGAACCTCAAACTCCAACCTCCTCAGATGCAGACCAAAATGTTCACAATCTTGGTTCGGAGGTGACTGTGCCGACTACTCCAGGATCACGACTAAACGTCTATCATCCCCTTGACAATGTTATTGGAGATGTCCGATCAGGAGTACAAACCCAAAATCAGCTATACTCAGCTGATTACGCCTTAGTTATGGAGAAGGGTTACATTCATGATGGTGCTTATCGATGTTTTGTCTCGCACGTTGAGCCAAAATATGTCAGTGAAGCACTAAATGATGAGGCGTGGGTGAGAGCCATGCAAGAAGAACTTCTGCAGTATAAGAAGTTAGGTGTGTGGACACTGGTAGATAGACCTAAAGGTGCTAAAGTCATTGGCACCAAATGGGTACTAAAATGTAAGAAGGATGACCAAGGAGTCATCATAGAGAACAAAGCTCGACTGGTGGTTCAAGGTTTTCGCCAAGTCGAGGGTATTCGTATCTTCCTCGCCTATGCCTCGTACATCAAGATTAAAGTCTACCAATTAGATGTGAAGAGTGCATTCCTTCATGGTGAAATAAGGGAAACAGTCTATGTCAGTCAACCCGAGGGATTTGAAGACCCTTATCATCGGGATAGAGTTTACAAGCTCGACAAAGCTTTATATGGCCTTCATCAAGCTCCTCGAGCTTGGTACGAGAAACTCTCGACTCATCTTGTGAAACACGGCTTTCGCAGGGGAGTCATTGACTGTACACTGTTTATTAAAGGAAAGGATGGTGACCTACTGCTTGTACAGATCTATGTTGATGACATAATCTTCGGGTCAAAGAACGAAGAGTTATGCAAAGAGTTTGAAGCAGTGATGAAGAAAGAGTTTGAGATGAGTGCAATGGGGGAGATGAAGTTCTTTCTCGGGTTACAGGTGGATCAAACACCTAATGGGATCTTTCTACATCAGACCAAGTATGTAGGAGACATTCTCAGTCGCTTTGACATGGAGAATGCTTCTGCTGCTGGGACTCCACTTGCTATGAATCATGATATAGCACCTGATGAGAGTGGAGATCTTGTAGATGCCACTATGTACGAGGAATGATTGGATCCCACATGTATCTCACTGCCTCAAGACCTGATATCATGTATGCTACATGTTTATGTTCCAGATATCAGGCTAAACCTAAGGTCAATCATCTGATCGGGGTCAAAAGGATCTTTCGCTATCTAAAGGGTACACCCACCCTGGGGTTGTGGTATCCTCATGATGACGATTTTGAGCTCACAGCGTATAGTGACTCAGACTATGGAGGCTGCAAAATGAACTACAAGTCTACATCCGCAGGGTGTCAATTCTTTGGGAGAAGATTAGTTACATGGCAGTGTAAGAAGCAGACATCGGTTGCATTGTCAACCTGTGAAGCCGAATATGTTGCTGCTGCAAGTTGCTGTTCCCAAATCATTTGGATTCAACAGCAAATGCGGGATTACGGTTTTAAATTCTCGTCTACTCCTATTTTTGTTGATAACTCTGCTGCAATTGCGGTAACCAAAAACCCGGTTCAACATCCTAAGACCAAACACATCGGTATTAAATACCACTTCATAAGAGACTGTTTTGAAAAGAACTTAATAGATGTGGTTAAAATTAATACTGATTTTCAACGTGCTGACCTCTATACAAAAGCCTTTGATAAACCACGTTTTCAATACTTGCTAGAGGTCAACGGCGTTAAAAGAAAAGTGAGGTAATTCCTGATGAGAATAATGTGTAGTCCGATGTAGTTTCGTTAAAGTTTATTTTATCTTATGTTATATGTTTTTTTGTCGGTTATATTTAAATTCATGTTATCTTGCTCTTTATTAAAATCCAAAAATAATAAATCCGAAATGATTTTAGTATTTTAGGGGGAGAATATGTCAGCAAGTTAATATTAAAAAAAAATGAGGGAGAAGGGGTAACTAGCTGAATTAAGGTAGATTGTGTCTGTGATACTGATTCAATACCTTTGGAATATGATAGTACACAGGAACAAATCAAGAGGGATTTTAAAATTTAAGGTTTGAAGAGATGCAAAAGTTCAAAGTATAAGTCTGTGTAGTCTAAGCAATATAAAAAGGGAAAATGATAGAAAACTGGCAACTCCTAAGGTGACACAGAGAAAGTAGACTTAGAGGCTGCTAGACCACAAATGATATGTTGGTAGATTCAACACAATAGACAATTAGACCTGATTGGTGATCTTAAGATCAAACTAAGTTGTTCAACTGACTGTGGGCTTCCATCTTATCACTGGTTAACACAATCAAATATATTCCAATAAGGGGTAATGAGCATTTAAACGCCACAAAAGTGTGCGGATGACCAAAATTAGAGCAAAGCAAGAAAAAAATTAAAGACAAATGCAATAAAGCTAATGACTCATGTTGTTGGTGCATATTGTGTAAAATAAAATAAGCTGCTCTAACAAGGAGATAGGTTGTGTGCCTCTCTGCTGTGCGATGGCACTGACCTGAGGATAAGCATCACCTAGATATTCTAGAATTCATTGTTGTTTGCCGCCTCTCTACTATGCGATGGCACTGACCTGAGGACATGCTTCTCTTTGAAAGCTCTAAGAATAGTCTCTTCTTGTAATAATACCCGTAGACCGCTAAAAACCTCTGAGGAATGTTGATTACCATATAAGTGTGGGAACCACAAATGTTAGCTGAAATAATTAAACCTAAATCAGTCACCAGTCTGCGTCAAAAGTCTGTGTATGGAATTAAGTGGACAAATATACTGACAATCTTAGTGGCTACATTCTCAAAAGTTCAAATCAATGTGAAAATCTAAGAGGTTCAGTATGATTTCCTTATGTTGCTAACGACTCTGGATGAATACCGAGAACTTAAGCATCAAAGAGCTTTAATAACAAGTCCCAAAATGATTTGATATTCCTGTATGATTCCAAAATTGAGTTGGTCCAGATATGATCAATCTAAGTTAAAGCTGTCTACTCCTAATCAAATCCCTTAGATTTTCATCTTAGGGTTTTATCTCTCACAAAAAGTCCAAACATAAACTTTAGTTGTGTAGTTAGTTTAAGTTACTATGTTTATCTTTTAATTTGTGTGTCTGTCGGACTACATCAGGGAAATCAGAAGGGAATTAACTTACCTAAAAAGGGTCATGTCTGAGATGGCCACATGGTTTTAAAATTTAAAAGGTCACGTCTGAAGTGACTGAATTAGTTAAGAGCTTACAATGTTATTATTAAAAGTGAAAAGGGTCTGAATAGTAAATGTTAAAAATGACTGTAAACTCACAAGTGTGACCCATTCGCACTAGTGGATCATGGTTATCGACCAACTATGCGAATGGCTTCCAATCGCCGAATGGACATGAAATTGATTCATTCGACCGAATGGAAGGGGGAGAATGAAACAGTAGACCGACTGAGGCTCAGTCGGTCAACTAAAGGGGCGAATGAAGGAGATCGAATGAGTCAGTCGACCGACTGAGACTCAGTCGACCGACCGACTGAGACTCAGTCGACCGACTGAATGCGATTGACTAGGCAATCGTACGACTGAACCTCAGTCGCCCGATTGAACTGAGCGACTGAGGCCAGTCGGCCGAATGAACCTAGGTTTAGTATTTAAGGGTCTTAATCGATCGCATATCACTCATCACTCCCAAAACACCCCGAATCGCGTTCATTACCGTTACCCTGTCGAAATTGCCTCCGATTCTGATATACATTGCGGTTAAGATTCTTACATTCCAGTGACGTTTTACAGGTACACTACTCCTTGAATCCTACCAAAATCAGTACATCACCGAACTACAATAGCGATATTGGATTAAATCAAGAACCGAACTGCGAATCGACCTAATCACCTATGTAAATGAAGCAAAATGTTAAAATTGAGTTTAATAGGTTATTAGTGACAAGTATACGAGACTAATGGACCATTACACACTGTTAAAAGACTTAGAAGGGTCAAGATTCGACCCACAGGGATCGAACCGGGGGCAAGCGACTGGTTGTTCGAATGAACTCCAATCGCACGATTGAACCTTGCGATTGGATCATTCGACCGACTGAACCACCCGAATGAGTCCAGTCGGCAGATTGAACTTAATCGCATGTCTCAATCGGCAGATTGAACTCAATCGCATGCCTCAATCAGCCGATTGAACTCAGTCGCATGTCTCAAACAGGCGACTGACTTCAGTCGCATGATTCATTCGCATGAATGAATCAAAATGACTTTCAACGTTACACTTAGAACATAAGTTTTCATGTCTTATGTATTAATAGTTCTATGTCTTGTGTGTTACAGATAAATGGCAGAAAAGTGGACCATAAATCCCAAGCACAACATCTGTGCCCACTTGGATCACACCACCAGAACGAGGCTGAGTTTACCGACATAATTGCATTTCTGAGACGGTCCCGGATCTATAAGGCGATCTCCACTCCTTGCACGCCTTACAGATCACTCCATCAGGCATTCTGGGAAAATGCCTCGGTGGACTGCTCTCGTGAGCCTTACTGTATCAGGAGCTCCATACTGGGCCATGATATTGAGATCTCTGCCGCCGATATTCAGAGGGTCCTAGAGTTCGGGAGGATGCTGATCATCCTACAAAACTACATCCATTGACTGTAAGAGGATGCTTCCTAAGGCTAAAGTACGCTGGGGATATCAACTCAGGTGTGCTCAACAAGAGCAACCTGAGCCCCCAGTACAAGTACTTAGCACACGTGATCCTAAAGTGTGTAGCTTCGAGGAGGGGTGGGTTTGACGACCTCTCAGACCAGATTCAAAATGCCTAAGTGGCACTGGTTCTGAACCACCCCTTTAGTTTTTCCAGCATGATATTCTCCTACTTGGTGGAGAATTTGGAGGTAAAGGGAAAAGAGGGGTTCTGTATGTACCCCAGATTCTTACAGCTCATCTTCAACGAGAAGCTGCCACAATTGCCCAAAGAGAGTCATGACGCCGTGGCCTTAGAGATAATGGATGATACTACTCTGGGCAGGATGAGAGTTTACAGGGGAAAGCAGATTAAGCCCCAAGTGAAGAGAATGATTGGCCACCTAGCAGATGAAAGCTATGTGGCACCGGGGAGACGCCAATGGCGTCACGAGGACAGTGACTCCGACGTGGAGCCAATTGTCCTCCCTACTGATGATTCTGAGGAGGATGACAGTGAGGATGACGCTATTCCATCCCGAGACCCTGTGTCTGACTCTGTTCCCTCAGTGTCTGTCTCACCTACTGAGGTAACTGAGTCAGCAGGATTCCATCAAGATTTTGTGCTTACCGAGGAAGATGAAGATGAATATGATGAGGAGCCATTGACCCGGACTGTGGGAAGGAAAGTGGTTCCCACAGAACACGGGTTGAGGGTTGTCGGTGAACAACCGAGAGGCTCCGGAGATACAGAGACTGATCCATCATATGCTCCGGGGTCCTCAGGCGGGGTTGAAGGGGGAGCATCCACCTCGAGGGGAACGAGGAGAAAACGGATGGCTCAACCCCATGGCCAGAAAAGGAAAAAGCGTAAGGTAACCTTCATCACCACCACATCCCCCATACCTTCCACCACTACCACCTCTGCAGACACACCTTCCACCACCATACCTCTCCCCACAGCAACCACAACCACCACCATACCGATCACCACAAGCCAGACCCCTGCCACCACTACATCATTCACCCCACACTCACCACCAACATCATCCAGACCTTACCCGATATTCACCACCTCCACCACCACCACTAGCCACCAAACCGAGCCCTCAGCCTACCCCTCACACACCTCTAGATCTCCTCTACCTCCAATCGGGGTAGAGGAACAGCTGGCAGCTTTAAATAGAATGGTGTTACGATGCTGGCGGTTGATGAGGAAAAGACCTCTCAGATCCGCCAGCTCACCGACCTGACTGCTGCACAATCGCAGAAAATTGTAGAGCGGGATAGAGCTATTGAGGAGCAGGCCCAGAAATTGGCTCCTCAGAACACTCAGTTGGACCAACTCCGAGCACAAGCGTCACAACAGGTAAGCAGATAGCAGAGTTGGAAAAGACGAAGAGGTCCATTTTGCTAAAAGTGAAAGGATCAAAGGAGGAACCTCTAAAGATAAAGGATGGAGAAAGAGATAGTGAGGATGATGATGATGATGATGACAGTGATTCTGATGAAGAGAAAACAGAAGAGTGGTGTGCAGATGAAGAGACTAAAGAAGGAGAAGCAGCTGAATCTGTCTCAGCTCCCGGTCAAGAGAAGAGAACAAAGAACCGACAGGATCAGTCAGCTTCTACTTCTGCACCTTCACACGAAGAGAGTAGCATACAGGATAAAAGTAAATATGGATGTTTATGTATTTAATTACTTTTGTATTCTGTATTGAAAAACGATGTACTGAATGTTTATATTAACTTAATGCATTTTGTTTGATATATTACTAATGATTTGAATGTGAAATGTGTAAATCAAACAGATCCAAAGTACCACAGAGATGAGTTTGATATTGCTCCCCTTCAACAGGTCAAGTCTCAACTCACAATGATTCTTGATCTGCAAGGGATTGTCAGAAGGTCGGTGAGTTATACACCTGAAGAAGGTGAAATAATTCACGACCTATCTAACGAGCAACTAGCAGAGATGTTCAGACTCAATCCTGATGATATTGTCAAGGATGCTCCACAGTTGATTCAACCAGTGACGACGAACTACACGACGTTGATGAAGTTGAGGTTGAAGATATTGCTGCTGAAGAGTACCCTCAATACACTGACAACGCGGGTAATGTGGTCCCCAATCTGGGTGAGTCCCTAGTCAGTGATATGTTTGAGGTACTAGACAAGATGGAGCAGGAAGCAGGAAAGACCGAAGGAATAGCCCAAGCCTCAAACGATGATGTATACATTCGAAAGGCTGAGTGGGCTGAATGTTTTAAAGAAGTCAGAGCCCAACGTGATGCACCGAAGAGGGATGCCTACACCAAGTTCTACAGCGTCAAGAAACATCTTATGGTGTCAGGCAGGATTATAGCATGGGCATATTTTGATGATCTTAATGTTTATGTCGTTAAGAGGGAAAAGGGCATAGAGTACTTTAGATTTCCACATGATCTAAAGACTCTACCTGGATTTGAGCTCAACCAGCTGGCCAAGTTGAAGCTGTTGTATGCTGACCCGAGAAAAATGTCAGGCTGGTTTAAGGCTGCCCTAAAGAAAGAGTACCACTCCAGGTGGATTAACTTCAGACCTCAACAACCTACAAGGTATATTAGAAGGTCTGAGATGGATGCCATTACTGGAAAACCTAAGATTGTGTTGAAGTGGAGTCCTCATCGCACTATGTCGAGAATTCCTCTCAGGGAAATGCCACAGGACTTCACTCCACACTTCAAATGGTGGTACTATGATTGGAGAACTGCTGAAGCAGTCATAGTTCTGAACAAAGGGGATCAAATGGATACTGTCAGGGTATTCGACCCAATGTGGCTAACCAACTTGTCTGCTAATGATGTCTATACATTATACAAGTGGCCACTGTTCTATGACATAAAAGACATTGTACAAGCCCTCCAGTTCCAAAATGTTATACGACTTTGCTTCGCGTTTGATATTCATGCGGGAGTCACACAAGAGGACAAGTACAAGAAATATGAGAAGGTAATGAAGAAAACAAGACATTAGAGAAATCTAGGTCGAAGGGGGAGTTTGTTGATACATGTATGTCCCTAGATCGTGATATGTGATGTAATAGATCTTGTTTGGTATGATTAATGAACTGATATTGATAGTCTGTTGGTTATAATGTTTAATAGTTCGTTAATGAGTTGTAACTGAATTGATTAGGTTTATAATTACTTGAATGATTACATATAATATTATATTAATTAACTAAAACATTCAAACTTAACTTAATGAAGTTCCCATGCGAATGGCTCATGCGAACGAACCATAAGCATGAAGAACCTCATACGATTGACTCAGTCGCACCACTGAACCAGGAGACTGGATCAGTCGTACGACTGTAACATAAGATTGGCTCAATCGCACGACTGAACACTCAGTCGCACGAATGAACCAACCGCATGGTTTAATCGCACGACTGAACCAAACTAATGGTTCAGTCGCACGATTGAAGAGTGCCAACCTATAAATACAACTCAATTCGTGAAAAACAGGGAGATTCGATCAAGTTCAATTCCATACGAACCCTAGCCGTCCAGAAACCTTCCAAATCATTCTCCAAGTTCATAGAACACATTAGATCGATTCCTTATCGATTTCTAACGTTAGTTTCAATCCTTGATTGATTCTTCATGTGTTCTCACTGATTGGATCGCCAATCAAATAGGATTCCGCACTATTTGATCGGGTACACACGTGATCTCTAGGTATTTCAGTCGAATACCAGGTCCTAACAACTATTCAGGCGCATGGGCACTATTTGTGCGTATGAACACTTAGACACATGAGTAATTCGGACGCATGGACACTTAGGCGCATGAGCCACTTGGGCGCATGGGCACTATTGGGGCGCATGGCCCTACACTTAGTCGTCCAGCTAACCTTTCTAGGCGCATGGGCCACGGTTCAGGCGCATGGCGCATTGTTCAGGCGCATGGCGCATTGTTTAGGCGCATGGGTTGTACTAATTCATTTCTAAGGTAATCTTAGGCGCATGGGCTACTGTTTAGGTGCATGGATTACACTTAATTCTTTTCTACGGCATTTTCAGGGGCATGAGCCTTATCTAGGTGCATGGACCTTCTGTTCAACATGTTTCCCGTATGTTTTGAACTCAATCATCAAATCCATCTGTTCTATGCTTAATGTGGCTATTCTAAACATGAATAACCTATAAGCATTCAAGAATC
Organism: Flaveria trinervia; assembly: GCA_025506515.1. NCBI lineage: Eukaryota > Viridiplantae > Streptophyta > Magnoliopsida > Asterales > Asteraceae > Flaveria > Flaveria trinervia. Next base: position 24,289,257 of record CM046442.1, on the reverse strand, counting down.
ACATTCATTCATGCACAATACATACGGGCATACATACTCAAACATTTGAAAATCATTTAAATACATTTTCAGCCCCAAGATGCTTGGAAACAAGTAAAAACCAGGGTCTAGAACTCACCTGGTGCAACTTGGGTGTTCTTCCTTTTTACCCGCTTGCTATGAGTTCAAAACAACTAGAAACAACTTCCAAAAACACAAACACCCGAGCACAAACACAACCCATAAGCACATAACCCGGATAAAACCCATCATAGACACCTAAAAAAACCACGAATTCTTACCTTGAATTCGTTAACTTCTTCTTCTTCTTCTTTCACTAGCCGACTCTCCTGCTCTCTCTCTCTCTAGAACCGAAGATATGTTAATGTGAAGTGAGGTTGGCCGGCCATGCCCATGTTTACACCAGATTTCCAAAGATTTTTTTTCCTTTTTACACTTTTTGTCCCTCCACTTGGACTTAATTGCCTTTCTTTCTTTTATTCTTTATATAATGTCTTTAAAAAAATAACCGGGTGTTACAGATGGTGATGTGATTAATCATGAGATCTGTTACAAGCATCATATCACTTCATTGTTATGAGTCATCATAGACCTGAAGTGCTGAGATATCCTTTCTTGTAAGTCATTATAGACCTGGATTTTCTCTTTGATGCAAAAGATGCCAATATGCACAATTTATTCAAATGGATAGTTAGAGCTGATCAAATGGTTATCCATGATCACTCTCTATTCATTTAAGTAACATGAGCTCTAGTTATACATATGTTTTAGGTAATAAGTTGAGTATGTGTTCTTTCTTGCATGTCTTGATGATAGTTGAGACCTCTAAGTCTTTGTATGAATTACATCATATCATATCTAAATATATCCTAATCAATCCAAGAATTGAAAAAGTAAGTGAGTTGATATTTTGTCAAAAACACTAATTTTATGTCCTTAGATCTTGTGTCACTTTTGCTATGATATCACTGACGTGGAACACACTTGACTAGGATTTATTCATCGTCTATGACTATTCAGATTTTTTTTATTTTAATGTGCTGATCTTCATTGATATGATCTCACTGTAGACATTAGTTCTTTTGTTTATACTAGATTTTGATTATGCTTTCATTTTGATTTTATGCATGTTTTCTGTGTGTGAAGGCAATGTAAACAATGAGATGTGTGATCTTATTATTTACCTTAGGAACTTATAAGTTGTTCAAACTTAAAAGTTTAGGGGGAGTAATAATGGAAGATTTTTTCTCAGAAAATCAAAATCAAAGTTAAAATGTTGAATTGAAAGGATGATACTATATGTTGAAAGTGTATGTGAGTTTGATAATGTAACTTTTAAAAATGATAATATGAACCTATATAAATTTGCAAATGGAAATGCTTCTTTCAAAAGTTGAAAATAGATATTTGATTATGTTTTGAGACTAAAATGAAGGGAAAGATAAATTTAAAAAAAATAGTTAAACATCAAGTGAAGACTTAATTGTTAAAAATTTAAATTTGAGTGTGCAAAATGTAAAAAGTTCAAATTTGAGGGACTAAAATGTAAATTTGGGAAATTCAAAAATATGCTTAAAATGTTTAAATATTAGTATGAAATATTACCAATATGTTTAAATAGTGTGTTGGTGAAGAATTTTGAAAAACACAAGTGTAAGACTCATGAAAGTCAACTCAAAGTCAACTCATGCGCCTAAATAGTGTTCATACGTCTAAATAGGAGCATGGTGAACTTTCAGGAAATTATACAAGTGTTTGGGCATTTTACACAACCCCATGCACCTAAACAGTGATAATGAATCTGATTTTAACCTAGTGTTAGACGTTTCAGGAACTTCATGCGGCTGAATAGTGCAAAAGCGCCTAAACAGTTCTTATGCATGTGTACAGTGCTCATACGTCTCATTATTTTGTGAATCTTAGGGTTTCATACGCACAAAAAGTGCTCATGCATCTAAAATTTCACTTAATATATATTGAACACTTACACTTGTTTCCCTTTCACACTCAAAATTTTACGAAAACAATAAGAACCTGAAGATTTCTTTGAGAGCTGAAGATGAAAGCTAAAGATGGAAGATAAAGGTGAAGGAAAGATAAAAAGAAGACAAGATTGGAGATTTTGAAGACCGAAGACCACGTAAACTTAGGGGGAGTATTGTTCGTACTCTAGAAAGATTAACATGTTGTCTTTATGTGTCTTTTTACCATTTGTAAATAGTATAGGGACTAGTTTTGTAATTTGTTAGTTCCTTGTGTTTCGTTATAAATAGCTTAGACTTGTAGCATTTATAAGAGGACGCTAAGGACAACAGTTTTAGAACATATTTAGAACTGCTTACTTACTTTGTAATTATCTTTGTTTGATATTAATGAAACAGAGCTCCCTTTGATCCTATCAAATGGTATCAGAGCTCCCTTTGATCGTCTCAGGTATATTGTTCTTCAGCAACAATCTTATTGACTTCCATAGATGTTTTGTTCTTCCGCAGAAGTCTTGTTCTCCAAGGGTACGTTGTTCTTCCGAATCAATCTTTGTTCTTCCGAAGCAATCTGGTTCTTCCATCCTCAATGTTGGTTGTTCATACGCAGAAGATCTTTGGATGCATTTTACTTGTAAGAAACATGTCTACGGCATAACAAAATGTTCATTCGTATATGTTTCTTACACTTAGTCAATTTCAGAAAATGACCAAGTATAATGTTTGTACTCGCAACCATACATAAATCAACACACATTCAAATGGGTTAACCTATATATATAATGCATACACAATAATGAATTACAACCATTCGTTACAGATATTAATTCAAATTCCAAGCCTATACAAAATGGACTAGATCTACTGATTCTAGACCTAACAATACTCCCCCTTAGGCTTAGATACTTGTAATCAGCTCTTCAGAACTGAAAGTTCTTTCAAGCTTGCCACCATCTTTTTGTTGAAGTATGATACTGCATCCTTTTGATCATCGTACATGTACTTGATCTCCATTCTGCATATCCTTTACAGAGTCTCAAAACTTAGGCCCAAAATTTCTTCTTCAGTGGTGAGTGTTTCCATTACACTTTCATTGTGCACTATCTCAAGCTCATCTTCCTCTGAGATTCTTAATTCTGATACTTCTTCAATGTTGGCTCCTTTTAGCAGCCCAGCGTCATGTCTTCTTCTTTTGTATGCTTTAGAATGTAGTTTTGTAAGGCGCCGTTTCCGGGCACCTCACAGTTGGTCATTCATTGCATATAAAACATTATAAAACATACATTTATTTTGCAACATAATTTAAAACTTTCATTAATAACTAAAAACATGTCATTTCATTCATTTACAACATTTGTTTTCATCTCAAAATACAAAGATATGTCAAAATACGGATGCGAGCCTCAAAATGCACCTAGTAGCTTATGCATCCATGCCTGCAACTCCTCAGCATCAATATAATACCTGCCAACTATCATGCATACAAAAGTCAGCGACACTAAGTGAGTTCTAGTTTTTATAATAAAATACTTACTTTTGTTAAAACCGCCCTTTACTTTATTTCGAAAATCATACTATACTTTACAATCATTCGTGATCATACATCATACGTACATACAGATAATATCATTATTATCTTCATCAATACGTTCGTTAACTTCGTTCATTCAACGTATTACATTATCGTTCACTTCTCTTTCTAGATCCGGACACACTTTACATTTTTTGTGGCACTCAGCCACGATTACTGAGGTCGAATGACAAGGATCCTGTTCAGTACGTTATTATGATAATTCAATAACGTTCATTTCATATGTTCGTTCTTTCATACATTATCTTTTGTTCATTACTCTTCATTACTCGAATCTTGTCTCATGCAATATCCCCGACTCATGCTCGAAAGCTGATGCTGTGCCGGGGCCTGTACACAAATCCCCGACTCATGTCCGAAGAATAACAGATCACCGGGATACGCAACAAAGATCCAATACGAGTCAATCACATGGATTGAACTCTATTCCAGTCTGTTGCAACACAAAGTCGCTCACCTCATTATCTCGTCTCATGGACAAAGATCTCTGTCGAGTCTGTTACGACACAGAGTCGCTCACCTCATAGGCAATCTCAACGATTGCACGCTATCCGAGTCTATTGCAACAACAGGGTTGCTCACCTCATGTATGCTTGGCTTTATGCCACACCCCCAAAGTTATACGTAACTCGGGTAACCATTATATATTTCACCCCCAACATTATGGGTAACTGCACCCCCATCGAAATGGGTAACAACACCCCCACCGAAATGGGTAACAACATCCCCACCAAAATGGCTAACAGCACCCCCATCAAAATGGTTAACACCACCGAAGGTCAATCACAAAGACTGGAACCCTTGCGTGCACACTTTAGGATTAGCTGAACCTCACGCGGTTGAGCTTAAGGCATTTAGAGCCATGCACTTCACTATACTTTGCTTGCAAGCCTCTCACGTTCACATTCATTCACTAATGCATGCATTCATTCATTACATTACTCTTTTCATTATCTTCCACATTACGTTACATAATACTTCATTACATTCATTAACGTTCAACGCAAAGCCAAGGGAAGACATACATACATAATAAGGAACATACATAATCACAAACATACACCATCACTATGCGGGCACAACATACATACATAACACACATCAGACATAAGCCATCACATCATAACCAAGCCTATCTCCCCATATTACCCCTTAAAAACCACTTAGAAAACCTCAAGTCCAAATTGGGCGCATGGGACCTTCTAGGCGCATGAGCATAAAAATTCTAAGTGTAAAACAGTCTGGGTGAATGGGCACCATTTTGGCGCTTGTGCCCTGTTCAGGCGCTTTGCCACTATGCAGGCGCATGGCACCTGTTTAGGCTCATCAACACTTAGTCGTTTCAACACTTGGGCGCACGAGCACTATTAAGGCGCATGGCCAACACTTGGGCGCATGGCCAACACTTAGACGCATGGGCCACTGTTTAGGTGCATGGACCACCTCTGGGCACATGGCCAACACTTAGGTGCATGGCTAACATGCTGGGTGCATGGGCCACTGTTTAGGCGCATGGCGAACACTTGGGCACATGGCCAACACTTGGGTGTCTGGCCACTCATGCTGGGCGCATGGGCCACTGTTTGGGCGCATGAGCCACCTCTGGGTGCATGGACCGCTGTTCATGTTCATGAGAACATTCTGAAATATTTACTATGCTACCAACATCACCAGATTACCACTCTAATCATACCCAAACACAGATCTAACATACTAAGGGCACCTAAGCATGCTAATCATCATCACTAACCCATAATCAACACTATAACATATATACATACATCATTTTGAACATAAGGCTGTAGACCCACGGTTACTTTGAAAATGTTTACTTAGTACGCATAATAGCCACAAACAAGTTGAAAATCAGTAAAAGAGGGTTTCTAGAAACTCACTTTGACCCGCCTTTGAGCTACACTTCCCGTTCGACACCCACCTTTGATTCAGCCCTTGAATCCCGAAAACAAACACTAAACAACCAGAACTTCGGTCAAGAACTCGAAACCCAGCTAAAATCGTGCTCATATAAGAGAAGATTTACCTTTGCAGCTGCTTCTTCCTTTTCCTCTCTCTAAAACCTGGGCTCTCTCTCTCTTCTTTCTTCCTCTGAGAGCAAAAGCAACTTTCTGCTTTTGATATGGGTGACCATGCCCCTTTAAACCTTCAAATAATAAGGTTTTGTACTTTGTACACTTTTTCCCCTCCACTTGTGCTCATTATCTATTCTATCAATTTACTTTTCTTTTTCTTTCGTTTAATATAAATTCGGGGTGTTACAAGTTTATCCACCACTTGAATCGTGTGTATATATAAGCATAGATCATTCTATGCTCTTTCATCTGACAACTTTGGAAAGAACTTATCATGTAGGTATGATGTGTAGCTGGGGTGTAGCAGTTTGATTTCTACTGGGTGAAAATTTCTTATCCTTCTCCTTTCTTCCCCTTAGCATTCCTTAGTAGCATCATTTCTTTTATCTTCTCCACATATCCCCACTCAGTTATAGGAGTAGTGTATTGATTTCCAGCTATGAATTGATAGTTGTTGTTTTTCTGTTTTGGTAGCCAACCCTCCTTAAGAGTTCATCATCAACCATAGTAGAGGAGTTGATGTTTGATCTTTTTCCTTTTGAAGTCTTTTCTTATGTTCAGCATCTTCCCTCTTAGCCTCCTTCAGTACATCATCTACAAATCTTGTTTTCAAATGTTCATCTTGGATGGATTGGATAGTTTTAGATGATTAGGCTTTGCAGTTCTTTGATGTCTCTCCCAGGAAGTCTCAGTAATGTTTCTACATCATGGAGCTATTCAATTCTTCCAGATGTCCTCTTGATGATAGCACAGTCCCATTCTTGATCATATTTCCAAGCCATGATTCTGTTGTCTTCCAAAGAGGATGGACTAGTAATGTTGTCAAACAATTCTATCAATGTAGACTTCTTCTCTGTGATTTCTCTGACTGTTGTTCCAATGGCCACACTTTGCCCGGAATGACTGCTCTTAGTTCTCTGATCAGTATTTCTTTTCCTTTGTGCTGATCTTTAGATTCAAGAGTTATATCAGTAGGAAGTTTGATCTGTTCCTCATAAGATGGGTGTGGAGCTTCAGTTTTGAATCTAACTCCAGTATCAAGTTCAACAAACATTACATGTTCCATCATTCTTCTCAGCTCAGCAACACTTCTTCCTTTAAGCTCATGACCCTTATAGTTGTGACCCTGTAGCCAACATACATATTGTACGTGCTTAGTTTTGTTGTATCATAGTGACCTAGATCTTTCTTGATTTTCTGAATGGCTTGAAAAGTGGTGAATGCTTCATAGTCACAATTTGGAATTATGAATCTAGCAAGCTCAAACTCTTTCAGCATATCTTTCATCTCAGTCAAGTTCATTCTTTCAACCATGTCAAATCGGAACCCATGATTGATGAGGGTCATAAACATAGATGACTTGGGCCTCTCTTCCATAATGTCTTTTGTTGTAAGAAAAACACCAGTCTTTGATTCTTCTTGATCTTTGTTAGTTTCATCTTCAATCAGCTCTTTCCATTCAGCATCACTCTCAGCTTCATCTTCATTATGAGTTACTTGGTTTAATGGTGAAACATCCACTGAAGGAGTGTGTTTTGAAGATGTATGCCTTGACTTCTTGGGTGTCTCTTCAATATTGATTGTTTGTATATTTGTTGAACCTAAATACTTCCTTTTTTTTGAGTATAGAATCAGTTGCTTAGAGGATGTTGCAGGTTCTTTTGGTTGTATTGATGTAGTGACAGACTTAGATTCCTGGGCACTTATTTTCGTCTTCAGCTCCTCAACCTCTTCATTCTTTCTTTGTATCTCATCATGATGTTCTTCAATAGTCTTGTTAGCTTGGTTGCTCTCCAACACAAGCTTTTCTATTTCATCCATTTGATTAGCAATAGATTCCCTTGTTCTATAACAAGATTCTGCAGAGCATCAATGACTTCATTGCTGCATTAAGCATCTTCTCTTAATCTTGTGATGATTGCTTTTTGTTGCATTAGCCAAACATCCTTTTCTTTTATAATCCCTTTCAGCTCTTGAATTCTTTTCTTTCTGCAGTTAGAATTGGGAATCAACTTGTTGTATTCAGCAACCAAATAACTCTTGCTGACAGGGATATCAGTATCACTTAGATCATCTTCATTATAGGCAATCACATTAACATAGTTTGCCTCTTCTACTTCTTCTTGATGTTGAGAAGCAATCTCATAATCATTTACTTTTTTCAGGGGCTACACTTGTTGAGCTTGAACTGGCCTCAATAGCTTGATCTTTTGGTTCTTTATGCAGTTGTTGTAGTTGTTGATGGTTAGTGACTGGAGAGACTGGTTTAGTTTCATTTCAGAGTACAGGGAATTCAGTTTTGGTTAAAGACAGTTAAACTATACTTGCTTGTGAGGCTAACTCTGTCTCCCCAGTGTAAATGCTCTTAGTGGATGAGTTTTCTAGATTTGGAGGTTGTTGAAAAAATTGCGTTTGAAGCTGATTTGGTGATTGAGGGTGAATTGGATAGATTGGTTGAGTGTTATGGCTGGCTGGTGATTGTGATAATCGAGGGTGAATAGGAAAGATCGGTTCTGTGTTTTGGCTGTCAGGTGAATTTGGTAATAGAGGGTAAATAGGAGAGATAGGTTCTGTGTTTTGGCTGTCAAGTGAATTTGGTAGGGATGGTTGAGGTTGATGGTGTATGTGTGATAGATCTGGTGAGTGAGTGTCTTGAACAGAGTTGGTTGATGAAACCTTCTGTTGATCTCCCACACAAGCTCTTGAGGAATGTTTCCATGAGCATCTACCACATGATCAAACATGGGCATGTCTCCTCCTTCATATTTCCCAGATATTTTATTCAGTATGGATCTTCCAAGCTATGCTTGAATGAACACATCACCATCCACAGTAATTCTAGCCAGATCAGCATTGATGATTAGTTGCAGAAACCTTGGAAACATATACATCTTTCAGACTTCAATATTTTGATGTGATCACATAAGCAGTTGAAGATGTACTTTGAGTAATTGTAGTTTCTTCCTTTAAAAACACCAATAATGCCTGAAGAGATATGCCTTGAAAATCTATCAAGTCCAGATTTTCTGTTTGAGATGCACTTAAGATAAGTGTGGCGGAGAAATCTGTATGGCTTGCACAGTCTTCCTTTCTTTATTTCTCCTTCTCGAAACCACCATCATACCCCATCAGAACAAAGACTTTTTCTATGTATTCATTGTCAAACACATCAAGGTGACCGGCTTCTATATCTCCCAACTCAAGAACCCTTCTTATTGTTCGTTCATCCACTCTCCATCTTTGATTCTTCACATCAACCACAATAACTTGACCGTCTTCCTTTATTTGGGCGGAGTTCCAGAAATCAGTGATGTGCGATTGGTGAATCACAGGCTCTGCTCATAAGGCATTGAACAGCCTAGATTTTCTTAGATATCCAATAATGTCTTGACACCCTACTGAAATAGGATCGTCAGGGTCTACGAAAGCACACATATTGTGCTCTTTCACAAAACTATTATCCATGTGTTCACAAGAAGAAGATTTCGTTAGAATCACATTGAGAATACGAACAGTTGGGAGACTAATGAGATTCGAATGGTTCATTATTGAATCATTACGACATGTTTTACCTTGAACACAGCGGATTAAGAGCACATATATATGTTTGTTTAATGTTTTGATTTGGTAAAATTTGAATGTTATAGAAGGAAGAAAAGTTTGTTGAGAGTGTGTTTTTCTAGGTTTGAAAAAGTGAACTGAAAAAGTGAATTATAAATTTTGAAGTCAAACAACATTTGTACTCTCAGACACATTAATTTTATTAATATAATGAAGTGGGACCCTCAACAAATTCTTCCGCAGATCATCTACGGATCCAATAAATCATCTGAGGATGTCTTAACCACATCTGCTAATGAAGTATACCTTACATTTGTTGGATCTTATATGCCCAAGACACATACAAGATTGATGTGGTTAGTACGTTATGATCCAAGTCGGGTCATACCCAATAACAAGCTATACAAACACCAATAAATGTTTACTTGTTGATGAGATCATACAAATAAACATTGACACCAATTTAGAAAATGCGTTTTCTAAAACATTGCTTTGTAATAGAACAACATTATATGGATAGTTTGTTCATGAGATATTATTTGTTTCATTATTTAAGTTGGTTAAATAATAACAAATACAAGTGTGTTATTGTTATAAAATTAAAATAGGCTTTAATTTGTATAAAAACAAAGGGTTGAAAGAGTGATTTTATAAAAATTTCAAAATGGGGGGAACCCATTTTTGGCCGCCCATATGGGCATTGGGACTCTCATTTTGTCTTGGATTGTGCAAGACTTTACTCATTCATTCACTCAACCAAAAAGCTACACCTTTCTCTCACACACACAAAGCCAAAAACTCTCTCAAAGAACAAGTGATTTTCGGATTCAAGAAGGAAGAAAAGACTGAAATTTTCAGTTTTCTTGCCTGCACTTCAAGAACTTCTTGGTTGATTTGGATTGTTCAAAAGGGAGTTCATTTTGGTGCTCTTCTACCTAACAAGATTAGGTGTTTGTTTGGGCTTGTGGGTATACAAGCTTGAGTTCTTCTCCTTTGAAGGCTAGACACATTCAAGAACATCATCACCTACCTCTTTTCATCTACAACATTTTGTTCTAGAAAGGTTGATTCTATGAACACCCTATGGTTGTTATGTTATGTTTGATAGCACATTATTTCCCATACATTTTGATCCTTATTCTTGGGTATTGTTTGTGTTTTAAAATGGTAAAATTTTCAGATTGGTAACCATATATTAAACATATATTCCGCTGCATTTTTATAGTTTAAATGGTTAAACTAGCAAGTTTTACATGTGAAAAAACCCAACAATGGCATCTAGAGCTAGTTATGTAGAATTTGTGCTTCAAAAGTCTTGAAAAGTGAGTTTTCATGGACTTTTTCAACCCATTAGGGGCTGTTTTGTTATGGATGTATGAATCCCTTATGCTTCAAGGTTTAATCTTACATGCTTTAGTGTAAACATTGAATGATTTACATCAAATGGTTGATTGTGTTGTTTGGACAAACCTTAAAATTTGAGTTCATGTTGGCTGAAATTTTAGGACTGAAATAAGGGATTCATTGTTGTTCTTGGATGTTGAATATATTTTATATTATGGTGCATAACATAGCTTTGGCCTTATGTGTTTGGTTTTGGTTGATTGTGATTTGTCATTTGGTTTTGATCCATTAAAGGCTTGTAATTTTTTGTTTTGTATTTTGGGTTGTAATTTGTTTATTCATTTGGTTATTTAATAAATAGATTAGGTGCATTTCTTTTATTAGAAAAATTGTATTAGGATATGATTTTTGTAAAAGAAGATGCACAAGATGAAGACTCAAAGAAGGGCACAAATGACATGGATACATGAAGCATTTGGATGTGGATTCAAGTGGGAGTTCATGGACACATTTAGATGTGTGACCTCAACCCTTAGGAAAGACCTTATGACAACACTTGTGACGGCAACAAGTGTGGTCAACTTAGTGGCTATGGTTATGCACTCATGTTTGTATGTTTATGCTTGTTTGGATGATTGTTGTTTGATTGTTTGGTTGATATTTGGATATGCGTTACAAACTCATTAACAACTTAACAAGCTGAAATTTTGATGGTTCTTTATAATTAAGTGATTAATAAAAGGTTATTAAAAGGATTAATGGTTTTAATAAAAGAGGTTTTATTAAAAGTGAACCATAGCGTACCCTGTATTTGAAATCATGCAAATATAAGGTACATGGAGTTTTCTAAACTAAGATTATGAAAACATTAAATTTCTTTTATAAACTAGTTTAACATCGTCCTTTTGCACAACACTTGTGTCATTTGGAAATTCTTAATGGGATAAATGTCATCTAACCGTTTTGTGGGAACTTGTGACTTGAGGTGGGGATACCATATTTGTGGGATAAAGATCACCTAACCACTTATGTTGGAAAACTCACATGTGTGTGCAAGTAGGGTAACTTGATTTGCAAACCATGTTAAATGGATCACCTACAATATGGTTTACAAAGGTGTTGATGGGATTAACATGCCGACTATACATATGATGTTTTAAAGTCGATCCCATACCCTAGAAGTTGCAAAGGGTTGCAATTGTCAAAACGTTGACTACCTTGTTAATTTAAATAATGGGATAAAGGTCACCTAACCACTATTTAAATGTAACATTGGATTCTAGATTTTAATATTGTGTAAGACACTTAAAAGAGGTTTTGATTATTAAAATATGAACAATATCGAAATTACTAAAATTGAACTTTGTTATATTTTGTAGATGGCCACCAACAATAATAAAAACAATGAAATCCCATCCGCTCACTCACTATCACTAAGGACCATTATCCAAAAAGAGCGTCTAAACCATAATAACTTTATTGATTGGTTTCGAAACTTGAGAATTGTTCTCAAGCAAGAGAAATGATCATACATATTAGACGATCCGATTCCCGATCAACCTAGTGAGGATGATGAGGAGGCCTACAAAATTGGGTAAAATACACTAAGGACTCGGTCCAGTGTCTTGCCTCATGTTGGCAAGTATGACTCCAGATCTCCAAAAGGAATATTAACATCATGGAGCATACGACATGATAACCCAATTGAAGGAAACGTTCCAACAACAAGCATGGGTTGAGCGCTTCGAAACGGTTCAAGCACTCCATGCGTGTCGTATGGACGACACCCAATCTGTTTCATCTTATGTACTTGAGATGAAAAGCAACATCGACCACCTCGAAAGGCTGAATTGTCTCGTCTCGAAAGAGTTGGCTACGGATTTGATCCTCAACTCTTTGTCAAAAAGGTTTGACAACTTTTTCATGAACTATAACATGAAGGAGGGAACAAGAAGAGGCCCTAACCCGCACCCAAGGCAAATGTTGCCAAGGGTAAAGGGCACGTTAAGGGAAACGGAAAGGGAGTTGTAAGAGTGCCACCACCATCTCAAAGAGTTGCAAGCAAAAAGGGATGCTGGGCAAACCTCAAGTACAATTTTTATGATTCATATTGATCTAAATTTAATATCCTCTAACACATAGGTATTGGATACCGGATGTGGAACTCACATTTGCAACTTATTGTAGGGGTTCAAAAGAAGTAAGGACTTTAAGAAAGGGGATGTAAGCCTCTACATGGGGAATGGGGCAAAGGTTCAAGTTCATGGCCGAGGGGACTACATCTTGAAGCTTCCAAATGGTTTGGAGGCAATGTTGAACAATATTTTGTATGCTCCTAGTTTGACTAGGAACATTATTTCTATTGCCCAATTAAGACAATATGGTTATGTTTTGTCATTTATTAAGAATGAAATACATGTTTCTTTAAATGGCACATTTCGTTTTAAAGCTATTCCTATTAATGGTATTTATGAATTGGTTCATAAAAACACATTATATGATAGCGTATTGTACCAAACCACCACTAAGAAACTCAAATTGGATTTGAGTGATACCTACCTCTGGCATTGCCATCTTGGTCATATAAACAAGAAGCGCATACAAACACTTCAAAGAATGGTCTTTTAAAAGCAAATGAATATGATTCATTGATGTATGTGAATCTTGTTTACAAGCTGAAATGACTAAGACATCGTTTAGTGGCATGTCCGAAAAGGCAAAAGATTTATTAGGCATCATACATTCGGATGTATGTGGTCCTTTTAAGCCGATGACTAGGTACAATGAAGATACTTCATTACCTTTACCGACGACTATAGTCGATATGGTTATGTGTACTTGTTAAGACACAAGGATGAAGCTTTTGAAATGTTCCAAATCGTCCAAAATGAAGTAGAAAATCAACTCACCAAGAAAATAAAAATTCTCCGCACCGATAGAGGAGGTGAATACCTAAGTGATGCTTTTAGAGATCATCTTAGAAGTTGTGGTATTGTCTAACAACTATCTCCACCTGGAACACCACAACATAATGGCATGTCCGAGAGGAGAAATCGAACTCTATTAGATATGGTTCGATCTATGATGGCTAGAAGCTCACAGCCTCTGTCATTTTGGGGTTTCACTTTGCTCTCTGCGGCCCATATCTTGAATATGGCCCCAACCAAGAAAGTGGAAACGACACCTTTTGAAATATGGCATGGAAGGGTTCCATCACTATCATATTTAAAGGTATGGGGTTGTGAGGCTTATGTTAAGACTCCCACCTCAAACAAGCTAGAACGCCGTTCACTAAGTGTATCTTCATTGGATATCCCAGAGATTCTATGGGATATTATATATATGATGAATTGGAACAAAAGGAGTTTGTTTCCAAGAAGGCTGAGTTCTTAGAAGCTAAGTTCCTTACAGAAGGAACTAGCAGTAGAACTGTGGATCTTGAGGAGGATCAAGAAGCACAAACCGATACACGTTTGGTTGAAACTAGCACACAAGATAAGGATGTTGAGAATGTTCAAGTGTTTGATCAATGTACACAAAACATTCACAGATTTGGTAGAATTAGTAATCCGCTTGAAAGATATGGATTTTTCGTAGATGGATGCTACGTGGTAGATTCCGATGAACCAACCACCTATCATGATGCAATGTCCAATTTGGATTGTGACAAATGGCTTGAAGCCATGAACATAGAGATGCAATCCATGTACGATAGTTGGAAGTAAGTGGGTTTTCAAGAAGAAAACCGATATGCATGGAAACTTGGATATTTATAAAGCTAGACTTGTAGCATAAGGTTTCACTCAAACTCAAGGGGTTGATTATGATGAGACCTTCTCACCAGTTGCAATGCTAAAGTCTATTAGGATATTATTTGCCATAGCTGCTCATTATGATTATGAGATTTGGCAAATGGATGTCAAAACTGCTTTTCTAATGGATATCTTGAGAAAGATGTCTATATGGTTCAGCCTGAAGGTTTTGTCAACTCAAAACATCCTAACAAAGTATGCAAGTTAAAGAAATCAATCTATGGATTGAAGCAATCATCAAGAAGTTGGAATCACCGTTTTGATGAAGAAATAATCAAATTCGGGTTCATCAAAAACGCTGATGAAACATGTGTATATAAGAAAGCTAGTGGGAGCATCACCACTTTCCTACTATTGTATGTCGATCACATCCTACTATTTGGAAATGACATTCCAACCATGGAAGGTGTAAAAACCTGGCTTGGAAGCTGTTTCTTAATTAAGGATCTTGGTGAAGCTGCCTATATTTTTGGAATAAATATCTATAGGGATAGATCAAGGCGGCTGATAGGTTGAATCAAAGTGCATACATTGATAAGGTCTTGAAAAGGTTCAAGATGGAAAACTCTAAGAAAGGTACCGTACCTATTCAAAGAGGAACAATATTGAGTAAGACTCAATGTCCAAGCTCAAAGGATGAGCAATACAATGAAGGGAATTCCGTATGCGTCTGCTATAGGATCCATCATGTATGCAATGATATGCACTAGACCGAACGTGTCATGTGCTTTGAGCATGACAAGCCGATACCAACAAAATCCTAGAAGCAGTCATTGGATGGTTGTTAAGAACATATTTACGTACCTAAGGAGGACCAAAGATATGTTCCTAATCTATGGATCTGGTGAGGAGGAGCTCGTAGTAAAGGGTTACACAGATGCGAGTTTCCAAACTGATCAAGATGATTCACGATCATAATCGGGGTAAATTTTCATCTTGAATGGAGGAGCAATCTCATGGAAGAGCTCTAACCAAGATGTGTGGCTGTGACAACTCGTATTTTCAGGTCAACCTGCTCGTTCCTATAACATATAACCTAACTCCTATTCGATTATAATCACATTTATACAAAAAATAATAAATAAATAAATAAATAAATAAAATAAAATTTTGATTGTTTACATAATTATTATTAATAAGTAAACATTAAACTAATTAAACTTATGAAACACCTCAATGTGTAAATAATAAAACTTTGAGGACTAATAAGCAAATTTCAATATCTCTTTCTTTTATATCCGTAACCACAATCGACATTTTTTTTAAACCCACAACCCTAATTCACCCTAACCCTACCACTGTCATTTGTCGTATCCATCTTTGACGATTGTTGCTAAACGTCCACCTCGTCACCGTGTGCAAGACTCCAGCAGCCGCTGTTCGCAACTTCTAGCCTCCGATGTTCTGTGTCAGGTGGCGATTTCCTATTACGGGTTTCTACGCGATCGAACGACGATTACCTGGTAATCAACGTCACTCGACAGCCACGAAAACTGACCGAAACAACCTATACGGTATGTCTCTTTCGTTCGTTTCACTTGTACGGTTTTGGTTACTGTTCGGTCGTCCGATCTCAAATGTTTCATGGTTTAACGTTTGGTTGATTATGTGTGACTTGCTTTTGGGTTGTGTATGTACACATTTGTTGTGGGTATGCACGTTTTGTCGTGTGCCGAGGGTGGGTCTGGTGCGCACGGTATGTGTTCGTGTACGGTACAATGGTGTATGTATATATGTGAAGTTTGTGTATACGTTGGTTGGTTATGGAAGGGTCCTCGACAGTGGTCCTGCGTATATGTGTATATATATATATGTGCATTTAAATGTAAATGGAGGATTGTTGCATAGGGGATTAGTTTGTATGGTAGGCGCATGGGGTGTTGTGTTGCATGTGTTTATGGCAGTGGGTGTGTACTATGGGTCTTTCATGTGTGAGTGGTTGATTAAAGTATGAGGTACAATTGTGAAGTGGTGGTGTGTTGTTTTTATTAATGGGCTTGTGTGCATGTACGTTGGTATATATGCATAGATAGATGTGTGTTTTGCATTCTCCAGGTTAGTGTATATATATATATAAGTGTAGTGGACTTTTATTTATAATTTGGGTTATACGTGAATATTGATTTATATGCTTGTGTGATTTTGTGTATGCTTGCGTTTGCTTGTGAGGACGGAGTCAATGGCTAACTCGCACCATATCCAAACTGAACCGTGATCACGAACCGTACCATTCTGCTTTGAAAAAAATAATTCGATTTCTAACATGTAATCTCAATTACATATTAAATGAAACCCAGGTTAATTGGAACCCGATCCTTTGTGCTTACATTTTTGTTGTTGCCAAGCACTCGAGGTGAGTCTTCACAGCCCCTATTTTACAATTCTTTCTTTTTTGGGGGAGAAAACATGCAAACTTTATTTATAAATGGTTTCTAGTATTATTGTTCATCGCCTGTTACGTTAGTGCAAACATACTTAAAAATCCTTACATTCTCAAACCGTTAGTAATGTGTAGCGAAGTAATTCTGAGTAGTACTACTGGGTTTGACAAACCCCGCCCGGGCTAGTCGCGCTAGCTTGATTGGAAGTCACATGGGTGCGTTATAGACCTAACATTTGTCACTGTCTGGGTTAGACGTGACGGGAAGTAAACAAACTTACAAACAGTTAGCTTCGGTTTGAACCGCTAACTAACTTGATTATAGGCTAGCTACCTATCGATATGCTTTAATTACTTTACCATTCGAACAGTTACAAACATTTTTATCTATTATTAAACCTGTGAACTCACCAACTTTATGTTGACACACTTTAGCATGTTTTCTCAGCTCACAGGAACGCTTAAGCTCATGTTGCACAATTAGGGAATGCACTCACGACATGCATCATCAAACTCATTTATTTTGCTTTAAACATTTTATTTTGACGTATACTTTGGGAACTTCTAGTATTGGTTTACATTTGCCTTTACACTTCCGCACTGATGTTTATTTTGTTTATGTTCACTCTGATTTAAAGATCAAATGTTTGTTTAAGTTCATATAGTGTCGTTTGATATGACCGTGTCTGAGATCCTGGTTTGTCACACGCCTTGCAGTAAAAACCCGCATGTGGAATTTGAGGGTGTGATAGATTGGTATCAGAGCCATTGGTTGTAGAGAACTAGGATTGCATTTGCATCTAGACTATAGCCTTAGACACAACACTAGCATTGCACAGACACTATTACTTATTTACAACTTTTGGACGTACATTTCATGGCATACTCGCACTACATTACAGAATGTCCACATCATCATCATCTGAACCATCGATGTCACCTATATCACCCTCGACTAGTAGAGAGACCGAGGATTCCGCTCGTCTGCCTTCAGCATCTATACCTGTTTCTTCACCCCCGGAGTCTAAGAGACGCCGACTTGAGCCTACCGTTGCCACTACGGGGCACAGGGAGCCCTTAAATTCCTATGACTCACCTAACACCCATGATTAGGACCGGTTACCAAGATTGATTGCCCGATGGATTAGGGAGGAGAACGTGCCCTACCCTCCTACTCCTTTCACACCTGCTTCTACTCCTATCCTACCATATATTCCTCACCCACCCGAACAATCATTCGCCGCCTTTGTAGCTGCGATGAAACGTGAGGTACGCTATATGCATCAGACAAGCGGAAGGATTAAAACCCTGTCAGAGGACACATAGACGCTTAGAACTTCAGAAAGAAAGCCTTGAATCCACTGACAACTGTCATAACAGACTCGTTAAGGAATTTAAACAACTAGTGGCCCGTGTTAACACTTTAGAGACTATACTTTGCTTTAACTCATTTATTTTGACATATACTTTGGGAACTTCTAGTATTGGTTTACATTTGTCTTTACGCTTCCGCGTTGATGTTTATTTTGTTTATGCTCACTCTGATTTAAAGATCAAATGTTTATTTAAGTTCATATGGTGTCATTTGATATGACCGTGTCTGAGATCCTGGTTTGTGACACGCCTCGCGGTAAAACCCCGCATGTGGAATTTGAGGGTGTGACAGTGGCATTATCAACTACAGAGTTCGAATACATCGCCGCTTCATTAGTAGCACAGGAAGCTGCATAGTTTAAGAAGTTCATTGCCGATCTAGTGGTGCTCCCTTCCATTCAGGACCCTTTAGAAATTCTTTGTGATAACGAGGGTGCGATTGCTCAAATCAAGGAACCCCGTGCACATCAAAAGACTAGGCATATTGAATGAAGATTCAACTACATAAGGGATGAAGTTGAAAAGGGAAATATATGTATTCTCAAAGTTCACACGGATCAAAACATTGCGGATCCACTCAAGAAGCTTCTTGAAAAGGCAAAGCATGAAAGTCATGCTTGTGCCATGGGGCTTCAATATTCTAGTGACTGGATTTGATCTTTAATTTCTGTAATGAGAATTGTAACCCTTTATTACTTGAATGAATTATTTGGTTATAATGATTCAACAAATATTTCTATTATGCATGTTTAAAATCCATGAGTAAATTGTTTACTCAGAACGCCGTAGTTGTTCATGCTTGTGGAAACAAGTATGAAGATAATACTATTATGAACTTGGATTGGTAGATATTCATATGGATGAATATAGAGCAAAAGGTTGTTGCTAAAGGTCATAGATATTTGTGGGATGCAAATATTGGACTGACCTGCATCTCAAATATTACTACATGGAATCTTCCTGATTGATCCTAAGTAATTTTGATTAAAGGCGAACATCATTTGGTATCCCCCGACCTGAGACACATATTGGGTCTTGATATTTACCGAATATTATACTTTGACTTACATCTTCGCTGTTCTGAAACATGGCAGTACATAACTCTGAGTTCAGGTATGATATAAGGCAATTGTGAGAGGCGTATGTCACCAAGATAGGATTTGTCCCTCTTATTCATTGAGAGTAAGATGTCTAAGGCCTAATAAAGTTAAATCAATGGAGAATGATCACTATGTGTCTCTAGGATTTAACATGACATCTGCAACAAAAGGATAGATGATTAATTCACCTAAAACATTTCAAGTATGGTACTTGAAGGAGATGATGTTATTGAATGGCACTTAGTCATACGTATTAAGGGTAGTAAACCGTTGTTAGGCGGTATTCACTACTTGCATCAATCTTCTATGAATCTTGTGCAAGTGGGTGATTGTTGGATCTTATATGCCCAAGAGACATACAAGATTGATGTGGTTAGTACGTTATGATCCAAGTCGGGTCATACCCAATAACAAGCTATACAAACACCATAAATGTTTATTTGTTGATGAGATCATACAAATAAACATTGACACCAATTTAGAAAATGCGTTTTCTAAAACATTGCTTTGTAATAGAACAAGATTATATGGATAGTTTGTTCATGAGATATTATTTGTTTCATTATTTAACTTGGTAAAATAATAACAAATAAAAGTGTGTTATTTTTATAAAATTAAAATATGTTTTAATTTTCTAAAAACAAAGGGTTGAAAGAGTGATTTTATAAAAAATTCAAAATGGGGGGAACCCATTTTCGGCCGCCCATATGGGCATTGGGACTCTGTCTTTGTCTTGGCTTGTGCAAGACTTTACTCGTTCATTCACTCAACCAAAAAGCTACACCTTTCTCTCACACACACAAAGCCAAAAACTCTCTCAAAGAACAAGTGATTTTCGGATTCAAGAAGGAAGAAAAGACTGAAATTTTCGGTTTTGTTGGCTACACTTCAAGAACTTCTTGGTTGATTCGGATTGTTCAAAAGGGAGTTCATATTGGTGTTCTTCTACCTAACAAGATTAGGTGTTTGTTTGGGCTTGTGGGTATACAAGCTTGAGGTCTTCTCCTTTGAAGGCTAGACACATTCAAGAACATCATCACCTACCTCTTTTCATCTACAACATTTGTTCCAGAATGGTTGTATCATTGAACACCCTATGGTTGTTATGTTATGTTTGATAGCACATTATTTCCCATACATTTTGATCCTTATTCTTGGTATTGTTTGTGTTTTAAAATGGTAAATTTTTAGATTGGTAACAATATATTAAAACATATATTCCACTGCGTTTTTATAGTTTAAATGGTTAAACTAGCAAGTTTTACATGTGACAAAACCCAATAACATTTTCACAGATTACCAAACTATGAAATTAAATTATATTTGTTGTTCTTTGCTCATTCGTAGTTTACCAATCTACGGATAACATTTAAATTTTCCACACTGTAGCTTCTGTGGCATATTGTTGTATGGTCCAAGTCCATTACTTAGGACCATTTATTGCTTTTGGACCTTGTTGACTTTGTATTCATGACTATTTAGCACAAGAAAGTTTACATGATTAAACAAGATTTCATGTATCCAGGAGCTAAGTTGGTGCTCAGATTCCAATTCCTTCAAATTGATAATGAAGTAGACAAAGCTGCTAATTGATAAACTCAACTTCATGAATTCTACTTTCCGTAAATTTGTGATTAATGATGACAGTAAGCATTTATCATAAATTTCTAAGAAGAATAGCATGAATGACAGCTAATTGTATGATGATTCTCAGACATATTTACACATACGATGGGATCATAATATAATACTAAGCCTCTTCCTAATGAGTTATTTTGTTGAATTAATACCTGAACAAAGTTCTGATTGCAAGTATATTGTCCACTTAAATCCATAGAAGAGATCATGTATCAACTAGGCATGATGTTTATCATGTTTTCATATTAAGTTGGAAATAACTGTTATGGGCTTCACATTCAATTCACAAAGATTTTTTCCTCCCTTTGCAAGTCAAATTGTTGGACCAAAAGAACCAATGAGCCAAGATCAGAAAACCTCTAAGTCCCACACGGTATCACAACAACTGCTGAAAGCCTCATCAGTAGTTTGACAAGTGCTGAAGACTTCAACAGCTGAAGATCAAGTGCTGAAGACCTTAACTGCTGAAGAACCAAAGTGCTGAAGTACAACAGCTGAAGAACACAAGTGCTGAAGCTGAAAGACCAAAGTACTGAAGTACAACAGCTGAAGAGTTCACAAGTACTGAAGATCAACAACTGATGTACAAAGTCTGAAGACAAAGACTGAAGACATCAGCTGATGATATCTACTGAAGTCATCAGCTGATGAAACGCCTGAAGGTCAAAGTCTAAAGATCAAGTACTGAAGCCTCAGTAGTTTGTCACAACTGCTGAAGAGTACTTCTTCAGTAGTTGTGATATCAGTAGTTATTTTCTTTGTTTCAGTAGTTTTGTAAAACGACTGAAGAGCTTGTCTTCAGTCGTTGTAGTTTCAGTAGTTTTATATTTTGTACTTAACTTGCTGATATGTTCTCAGTAGTTGTGAACATTTCAGTAGTTGTTAAGAATTAGTTATTTCTGTATTGGATCTGCCAGTTGTCACTTTCCGTGATAACAGCAGTGACTGTTGCACTCTATATAAGGAGTGACAACCTATTGTAATGATTGAGTGATATGAGCAATTGAATGGAATGATTGATTGATTCGATTAGAAATATTCTACATCTATAAACATTCCTAGAAATCAGAAATTCATATTCTCTCCCTATAACCGTATGCGATCTCAACGCTTACAAGTATCGATTGCTTGCTACAATTTGTCTAATTCGTGTTTGTATTCCGCTGCTTTATATTCTGATACATCAAACTTGTGATCACTGATCCTGTCAAATGGTATCAGAGCAGGTTAATCATTGATCGATCTAATAATTGATCATTGAAACTGCTATTCAAGATCCAAGTTTGATTGAATCAGCTTTTGTTTTTGCAAGAAACGGTTATAGAGATTGAATTTTTCTGTATTTCTGCTCATTCATCCTGAGATCTTTTCTTGGTTCTCATTGAGTTTGTTGTGGTTTGTCTAAAACTTCTTTTTAAACTTGAACTAAACTGTTTTTTGAACTGAAAATGACCACTCCCTCCAATGATCCTCACAATACTGGTTCCTCAACCAAGCCTCCTATGCTGGTTAGGAATGAGTATAACATATGGCAAAGACGTATGCTCCATCACCTGTCTGATAACAGCGCAGGGTGTTGGACATCTGTGGTACATGGTCCACACAAGCCTATGGTGAATACCCGGAAACCAATCAATGGTTCCGAAGAGGAGGGAGCAATACTCAGATGAGGATAAAAGTTGCTTGAGATTGATGCAAAAGCCCATGGAATTCTGGCCATGGCTTTGCCCAATGAAATCTATTCTGGGCTAATGCATCATGAAACTGCCCATGACCTCTGGATTGCTTTGAAAGAACAATTTGGAGGAACAGATGAGGTCTTGGCAAATAATAGAGAAATTCTTGCCCAACAATATGAGACATTCTCTCATAGAAAGGGGTGAGACACTGACTCAACAATATGAACGGTTTCTTGTTTGATCTCTGAACTAAAAATGGTCAAACTTGAATACACCAATATTCAGATGAATAACAGATTTCTCAGATCACTGCCTGAGAGATAGGACACATATACTATTGTCCTACGCTCCAGTGCAAGTTTGGACAAACTATCTCTCACCCAACTCCATGGGAAATTGCTCACTTTTGAGAGAGAGATAGAACAGAAGAGAAAGCTGTCTTCATCTGGAAAACTCACTGAAGACTTTATACAAGGCAACACTGCTTGGTGGGTCATGAGTCAGAATATGCTGCATCTGAATGTCAGTATGATGAGCATATTAATTTCTCTTCGAGCACTTCTAATTCTGCATTTGTAAGTGTTGATGGTCAGTTACTGGAGGTAATAATGACAATTTATGTTTCATTATGGATGATCTCAAGGGGATTGCTGATGATGACTTAGAAGAGATGGATATTTTGAGCCAAATGGCCTTGATAAATATCAGATCTCAGAAGTTCTACAAAAGAACTGGAAGAAAATTCCCAGGACTCTCTGGCAAAACCAAAGTTGGTTTTGACAAGAGCAAGTTGAGGTGTCACAAATGCCAACGGCTTGGACACTTTGCAAGAGAGTGTAGATCAACTGGTTCAAACTCTACTGCACCCTTTGTGACTTTCCTGGCAACAGTCAACAAAACAGAGGGCAACATCCTGTCACATCTAGTCATCATCCTCAACAACAATCTCCGGCATATTTTGTTCCTCAGGGTCAAATGCCTTATCAGTACCCTTGTTATTACATGCCACAGTCAAGTCAAGTTCAAGTTCCTATGACACCACAACCTCATGCATTACCAGAACCTCAGCCTTCCCTATCTCATCAACAACCTTCATCTCAACAACACAGCTTCTTCACCCCAGGAGTTGTTGACTGGAGCAGTTTACCAGATGACTTGTCTGTCATGATCAACTGTTCTCAGGTGCTGGTCAACATGGTGGTGACAGTCCCTTGGGAATCTAGCTCTTATGGCTTTGGAGTCTGCTGATACTTCATCCTCCAATGCCTCTACACCACAGGTATCACAGGTATCCTCTGAGGCAAAAGCCAAATTATGTTCTGAACAATGCATAGCAGCATTTGCTTCCATTAGAGAAGCAAATGTAGCTTTAATTAATAAGAACATTGAGCTAGAACAAGTAATTTCCAAAAACAAAGCTGAGTTTGAGTTTGTGCTCAAGATAAAAATGATGAGGTTATAAACTGAATTGCAAAATAATTGATGATAAGGCTAGAGAAGATGTACTTTTAGAGAAGTACAAAGATCTCAAAGAAACCCTTGCAGTTACCAGGTCGAGTGTGATAGATGGGTACAATCATGCAAAGGTTTTGAAATGCTTCTTAGTAAGCAATCTGCTTCAAGTGTGAAGTTTGGAATTGGTTACAATCACACTGCTCCACCTACAGATTTTACCCCAAGAGCAGAGGTAGAATCTGATGGTGAGAGTGATAACCAATCCATCAAGTCATGTGATCTACCTTCTGATACAGCACAATCAGAAGTAGCAGTCAGTATCAAGTCCTCCTTGAACCTATCAGCTGATGTTGATGGTCCAAATGCTGACATTCACATGATCAATAAGTTGATCAACTCAGGAGTCAATCCTGAAGGTCCTGAAAGGACTGGAGAGCAGGATTCACTCCTGAAGTTCAAACTTCAACTGCTGTCAGTACTGAAGAGAAGAAAACTGGCAGTAGAAAGAGTTTGAAGACTACTAAAGATGCTGTCAAGAAAGCAACCAATGCTTCCAAAGCAGTGAAGAACAAGTCTTCACCATCTTTAGTTGATGATCAACCTAAGATGAAGAAGAAACCATGTGAAGTATGTGGTTTGTTCAATCATCTTACAGATGATTGTTGGTACAAAAGAGGTTCCAACTCAAACAAAAGGAAGAAATTAATGAGAAAATGGTAAAAATGAAAACTGAGTTTGAGACCATTTGTATCAGCAACATCAAATCCTGTAACCCTTAAGTCCTTAAAGCAATCCAAAAGGAAGGAGTTAAACAGGTGACAGCTGAGGGTGCTCAAAAGAAGAAGGTACAACATAGGACTTTATCTAACTCCACTAGCAATGTGTCTGATGAGCTGAAAGTTTATCACAGAATCAGACACAGCTGGTGATGATGGTACAACATCTGTTGGGTAGAGTTAACCAACTAGATTCTCCTATGTTGAAACCACAGAAAAGGAGGTCTATGCCAAAGGACTCCTCTTCTGCACCATCTTCTTCCTCTCAGGCTGTTGTTACAAATAAACATGCTAGTTTACCATCTATTGATGAGACCAGGCCCAAAACCAAAAAGGTTTGGGTCTCTAAAACTAACTGATTGTTTATTATTGCAGGTTTCTTCAACAGGCCAAAATAGCATCTGGTATGTAGACAGTGGGGGATCCATGCATATGACTGGGAACATCTCTCTTCTTCATGACTACTCTCAAGGAAAGAAGGGATTTTTCTTTTGGCAATGATGCTAGGGGTTACATCATCGGTAAGGGCTTTGTCTCCAATGGAGAAATCAAATTTGATGATGTTAATCATGTGGAAAATCTCAAGTACAACCTCTTGAGTGTCAGTCAAATGTGTGATAAAGGCCATGTTGCCTTTTCACAAGTCAAAACTGTAGGATTCTGTCATCCAAAGTTTTGCCCTTGATTGACAAGGTGTTGGATGATCACACTCTCCTGAAAGCCAACAGGACAGGAAGAGTGTATGCCTTAGATCTCTCTAAGAAGATAGATCTCAAAGGCAATCCTTGCCTATTTTCCAAAGCCTCTTTTCAAGAATCTAAACTATGGCACAGGAGGCTTGGTCATGTTAATCTCAAAAACATGAATCAGCTTAGCCACAATAGTTTAGTCAGAGGCTTACCAATAAAGGAGTTCCACTGTGATGAAACTTGCACTGCTTGTTTAAAAGGAAAACAGCACAAGGTCTCATTTCCTCCTATTGAAGTGTCCAAGTCCACTGCCTGCTTACAATTACTGCATATGGATCTATTTGGTCCTGTGAGAGTAATGAGCATGGCAAAGAAGAAATACTGTCTGGTAATTGTGGATGATTACTCCAGATTTGTATGGACTTTCTTTCTACACTCAAAGGATGAGGCTGCTCAGAAGATTATCCACTTTGTGCTGTACATTGAGAAGCAGTATTCCCTTCCAGTCAAGTGTATTAGGAGTGATAATGGAACTGAGTTTAGAAATCATACACTTGATGACTTCTATCTCTCAAAGGGAATCAGAAGGCAGTTCAGCATTCCAAGGACTCCGGAACAAAATGGAGTAGTGGAGAGAAAGAACAGGACTCTCATTGAAGCTGCAAGGTCCATGCTGGCTGACTCAGGTTTGCCATTGACCTTTTGGGCCGAAGCTGTCAACACAGCTTGTTATGTGCAAAATAGAGTTTTAGTAAATCAGAGGTTGATGAAGACTCCATATGAAGTTCTCCATCATTTGGCTCCACTGATTTCATTTTTCAAAGCATTTGGGTGTCCCTTTTTATTCTCAACACAAAGGATCAACTCCACAAATTTGATCCTAAGGTGGATGCAGGATACTTTGTTGGTTATTCATCTACTTGCAAAGCATACAGAGTCTTCAACTGCAGAACAAAGATGGTTGAAGAAACTCTACATGTTAAGTTTAATGAATCTCCAAAGGACAAGATTCCACAAAGTCCTGTGGAGTTATTTGATTTGGACATACTGCAATATGTTCCCTATCAAACTCCTGCTGTTGCTCCTGTCAACAGTTCACCACCTGGTGGTACTGCTGATGATGATGATGTTTGCAGTACTCACCTCTTCAGGTTTAGTGATCAGCTGCCTGATTCAACTAGACCTGATGTTCCTGTAGCGCCAGTAGCACCATCCACAACAAATGCTGATGAGATTTCTTCGAATTCAACTTCCTTTGAATTACCATCCACTGATTGGTTTCAAGGAAATGATTCACCATCACCATCTGTTGCTGCTGAACCGGCTACAAACACTTGCACAGATCTCATTGTGTATCAAGATCTGAAGAATCACCCCATGTCTCAAATCATTGGTGATATCACTGCTGGTGTATCAACAAGAAGTCAATTGTCAAATTTCTGCTTCTATGCTCTCTTCATCAGTCAGCAAGAGCCAAAGAATTATCACATTGCTTTAAAGGACAATGGATGGGTTGATGCCATGCAGCTTGAGCTTCTTCAGTTCAAGAAACAGCAAGTGTGGGAACTGGTTCCTCTACCTCCAGGTAAGTGTGCAATAGGCACTAAATGGGTGTTTAGGAACAAAACTGATGAAAATGGGCTTATTGTTAAGAACAAGGCCAGACTGGTTGTTCAGGGGTTTGCACAAGAAGAAGGTATTGATTATGATGAAACCTTTGCCCCTGTAGCCAGACTGGAAGCAATTCGATTGTTTTTAGCTTATGCTGCTTATCAAAAACTTAAAGTCTTTCAAATGGATGTCAAAAGTGCATTTTTGTATGGAAAAGTTAAAGAAGAGGTTTATGTATGTCAACCTCCAGGCTTTGAGGACAACAAACATCCTAATTGGGTGTATAAGCTTGATAAAGCTCTTTATGGGTTAAAAAGCTCCCAGAGCCTGGTATGAGACATTATCAAACTTTCTTCTGGAAAACAATTTCACTAGAGGCTCCATAGACAAGACTTTATTTATTAGAAAGCTGGGCAGCATAATCTACTTGTTCAAATTTATGTGATGATATCATTTTTGCATCCTCTGATCCAAAGTTGTGTGATGCCTTTACAAAGTTGATGCAACAGAAGTTTGAAATGAGTGCCATGGGAGAATTACAGTTCTTTCTGGGGTTGCAAATCAAACAAAAGGCTGATGGAATTTTTATTCATCAATCCAAATATACAAAAGATCTTTTGCAAAAGTTTGATTTACAAAACTGTAAGCCCTGTTCTACTCCCATGAGCAGCACCACACAACTGGACTCAGATCAGAAAGGTAAAGTGGTTGATGAAACACTTTACAGATGTATGATTGGGTCCTTGATGTATTTAACTGCTTCTAGACCAGATATTATGTTTGCTACATGTGTTGTGCTAGATTTCAGGCTGCACCTAAAGAGTCTCATCTGATTGCAGTCAAGAGGATCTTTAGATATCTGCAAGGCACTCCATCTCTAGGTTTATGGTATTCTACCAGACATTCTGGTAAATTAGTTGCTTTTTCTGACAGTGACTATGCAGGGTGTAAGTTGACCAGGAAATCAACTTCTGGTGGATGTCAATTCCTAGGCAACTGCTTGATTTCTTGGCAGAGCAAGAAACAGACCTCAGTTGCTACATCCACTGCGGAAGCTGAGTACATTGCTGCTGCAAGCTGTACATCTCAGGTACTCTGGCTTCAAAACCAACTTTTGGATTATGGCATTACAGGGACTAAGACTCCATTGTTAATGGATAGTGCTTCAGCTCTTTGCATTGTCAAAAATCCAGTCCAGCACTCTAGGACCAAACATATAGAGATCAGACATCATTTTATAAGGGATTGTTTTGAAAAAGGTCTGATTGATCCTAAGTTTGTGCCCAGTGCTGATGAGCTTGCAGACATTTTTACTAAGCCTTTGGATAGTTCAACTTTCCAAAACCTGGTGTTAAGGCTTGGTATGCTGCAGCTAGAATAGGTGACAACTACTGATGATCTCAGTAATTCATATTGATGATCATGAGTGCCTGTCACATATTAGTACTGATGAGCTCTTTTAACCTCAGTACTTTTTATAACTACTGAAGGCTAAAGTTCTCACAAGTACTGAAGTACTTCATCTGCTCTAAACTACTGAAGTAGTTACAACTACTGATGCAGTCAAACTACTGCAATCAGTAAAAACAGATAAGTACTGATGTCCTATGAAACAACTGAAATCAGCCATAAGACTGATGAATGTGTTGAGGACAGTTTGAAACAGCTGAAAAGCTAAGAATTGACGAAAACAGCTGAAGAGAACTTTCTCCTCAGTCGTTTGTACCACTGCTGTTTCATTTTAAACAACTGAAGCAAAACCACGTCTTCAGCAGTTTTATAACTACTGATGACCAATACCAAGTCTTCAGTTGTTTACAACAGCTGATGACAAAACACTGTCTTCAGTAGTTTCATAACTACTGATGACAAACACCATGTCCTCAGTTGTTTCAATCACCTGAAGTCAAAACCACGGTATTCAGTAGTTTTCTAAACTACTGATGCCTAACACCGCGACTTCAGCTGTTTCAACGTTTGAAAGGATAATACCATGTCAACGGTCGTTTAAAACTACTGATGACTAACACCACATCCTTCAGTCGTTTCCTCACCCGTACCCTATATATACCCTTAACCTGAGCTCTCCATGCTTTATCTTCTTCAAACCTAACGTTCCTCTCCAAAAATTTCCATGGCGTCTATGCAAATTAAACCGCGACACAACTGTGTTGCCTACCTCACAAAATCGCCGATCTGGACTAAGTTCGATACTGCTATCGATCTTATGGTTCAGTCCCAATACAACAAGGCATTCCTTCTGACCCCGTTTTACATACCGAATCCTTGAACCAATTTTGGATGAACGTTAATGTCACTACTGAGGAGAGCAACACACATCCCTCCGGTCAGTCGTCAACCACAAAGAAGTAGTGATTACTCCTGCAACAATCCGTAAAATTCTTCAACTGAGTGATGCTACCTCTCCTGCTGGATATCCGAAGGGCACCATAGATCTATCATTTGCTCAGCATGGATATCAAGGTGATCTCACTGCCACCACCATCATGAAGAAACACTTAATGACGCTGAGCGCCTGATCTTTCACATGGTCAATGTATGTTTGGCCCCTAAGACATCGTCTTGGGATCAAATGTCCACCAAATGGCAGCAGGTAATGTATCTATCCTTGAGCAACAACCACTGAATTTTTCAGAATTAATATTTTCAGAGCTCAAAGATATGGCTCAAAAACTAACTGCCAACCGTTGGATACTCTATCCACGGTTCATAATGGCCATTATAATAGACCAGCTTAATGCTGAGGGACTTGTTGGCTTGGGAGTCCCTGCTACGGCTGTTTTGCCAGAAGTATACTCCCGGCACAACTCCGACCGGACACTCAAACTGGCTGCCAAGCTGCGAAAACCCACGCAGCTGGAACCCACAGCCACCACCTCCAAATCCAATGTCCCCACCAAACTCACACAAAAAGAAACCCAAAATGGCTACTCAGGGAATTGAGTCCCCTGAGGATGCTCCTGCACAACAAACGCAGGATATATCCACTAGTCCAAACCCCCTAGTGGATACCATGACTCCTCCAGCCACAGCCGCTCAGGCTTCCTCTCAACAGGAGCCTGCAGCAACCCAAGGGGCACCTACTTATCTGGGATCTTCCTCACTTGAGGAGATTGCCATTGAAGAGCACCATCCACCCCAGGTGCACACTGCTTCTACCCACGTACCCCAAACAACCGCCCCTCACAGCCCAACTTTAATAGTTGCTCAAGTGCTGACTCAATTGCACTCCTCACCCTCCCCAGAAACCACTTATTACTGGGAATACCTCTACAATTAGGGGGAGGAACACAGTGCATCTGAGAACCCACAGCACAGGGGTTTCCCAATTCTATCTCCTGGTGTAGAGAAGGAGCTTAGAATATCTAGTGAGGCTGCCACCTCCTCTGACTCAGCACATGACCAGAGTGAGGCTGGTAACATTGCTAAGACCTCCCTAGAGGCAACAGCTGCTGATGGACATTGTCCTGAGGCTGGAAGTCCCCAGTACCAAGCACAAGGGGCACATGCACCAACTGGTCTACACCCAGTGCATGTTCATCCTGCTCTAAGCAGGAGGTCAGGTGATTCAGTATCAACTGATGATGACCTGAGCTTCTTCTTCGATGTAGTTGCTCAAAACACCATTCTAGAGGATGAGGTTAGCAGACTCAAAGAGCTGCTGGCCAAGATGTCTCAGGATGCAAGTCCATCTGCCACCCTCATACACCCACAGATGGCACCTTCCCTTGAAGGTTTCCCAAATACAGAGCCACCCCAAAATCAACCACCTGCCTCCGCTTCAGGCCCTACTTCTCAGGAACAGAACCCTCCTGAGCAACTAGGTGCTGCACTCAAAAATTCCCTCCCTCTCATCACCCCTCTAATTACTGATATAGTGATCAAAGCCCTTGATGAGAGGCTTTCCTCAACATTACAGCCCTTGGTTGATGCTGCTGTCCACAAGACTCTTTCTGCGGTCTCAACCCCTTCCTCCAATGCAACCAAAAAGGGGGAGAGTCCTACAGTGAAAGAACAGAAGAGGAAAAGATCCAAGGAAAAGAAGGAAGCGAAGCAAGCCCAAAAGGATAAAGAACAGCAACCAATGCTCACCTACAAGCGAAAGAAAGGTGCTGATGAGTACATTGCTGAAGATAAAGCCCTGGAGCTACTGATAAAAGAGGCTGATGCCGAACACAGTAGATCAATGGACAACATCATTGATCAGCTGTTCAGGCAAGGTCATGACACCAACAAACTTGACTCTGAGATTCGACGACTAGAGATTGAAGAAATCCAGAATAGATGGGCAAGTTATGAAGTGTTAGAAAGAGAAAGGCTAGAAATCATGATAAGATTTATTGCAAAATATCTTGGAAGATCAATGATTGAGATCAAAGCTTGGTCCAGGGACAGTATCTTGGCAATCACCACCAAGATCTGTTCGTCTGAAGCATACACTAAGGGGCTTGTTATTGAAGCTTTGAATGAAGTGGGTGCTGGGAGCAGGACTGAGCTAGCAAAGCAATCAAAAGCCACACTCACCTCAAGGATGCTAGCACAGCCTGTCAACATTCCCACACCTAAACCACCCAAAACACAACCCACCAAACCAACTCCCTTTCCCTCAAAACCCATAGCCGATGATATACCCTTGAAGAAGAAGAGAAGGATATTGAGGCTAGAAGAAGATGAAGAAGATGATGAAGACAGGCTGCCGCTATCAGCTGTGATTCAGTTGCCTAAGGCCACAAGTCACTCCTCAGCAATTACTCCTGAAGTCCAGAGACAAATGGTTAAAGTGAAGCTAGAAGAAGAAGAGCTTCATAAACAGCATGATGAGGAATTGCTGAAGAGAGTTGACAAAGCTTATGCAGCCACATCTTCCATCATCAATATGAAGGAGCAAGCCCTCAGACTTTACACTCTCAGGCATACCTTTCAATATCAAAAGGAAAGAGTGAGGATTTGCCTGATCCCAGGGTCTCTCACAGAATTCATAAGAACAATATACCTCGGAGATACATTGGCCAGGTGAAAAAGATCGTAGATGAAGTGATCTCTCTGGTCTTTGTAGTTTCACCCTGGGAAATCCTAGAAGACTTCAAGAAGGCCTACAAAGCTAATCTAACCCCTCAGAAGATGCTGGAAAACAAAATAGTGAAAAAGGGGTTAGTTTACAAGAGGCTTGAGGAAGTCAGGAAAAATGAGCTCCAGTTGTTCCTAGAGGGTAATCACCCGAATGAGTTTGCTTACAGAGTAATAACAACTGTGGAGCTAATGAATGGAAACAGGCCAAATACCTGTCTGAGTATTATGGGCCGGAATCATTGTTTGAAGGAGGTGCTGAAGAGCTAACCATGGAGGAACAAATCACCTTCCTTGAGGCCTACACAAGAGAGTCGTACAGACTCATTATGGGGAAGTGAATCTCATGAATGGATAACAACTCTGTGTCCAGTTCCCCAAAACAGAGTTCCCATTCATACTCTGCCAAACAAATATTTGAGGTTCTTCCCAGGCCGGAGCGTACATGGGTCATCTTCTCTACTGATCAAGAAGGAAAAAGACCAACATTTTTGCCATCAATAAGTGGGAGTATAAATAAGTTAGAGGTTTTGGCTGCATTGGTTCAGGGGGAGTTTGTTGGACCAAAAGAACCAATGAGCCAAGATCAGAAAACCTCTAAGTCCCACACGGTATCACAACAACTGCTGAAAGCCTCATCAGTAGTTTGACAAGTGCTGAAGACTTCAACAGCTGAAGATCAAGTGCTGAAGACCTTAACTGCTGAAGAACCAAAGTGCTGAAGTACAACAGCTGAAGAACACAAGTGCTGAAGCTGAAAGACCAAAGTACTGAAGTACAACAGCTGAAGAGTTCACAAGTACTGAAGATCAAAAACTGATGTACAAAGTCTGAAGACAAAGACTGAAGACATCAGCTGATGATATCTACTGAAGTCATCAGCTGATGAAACGCCTGAAGGTCAAAGTCTGAAGATCAAGTACTGAAGCCTCAGTAGTTTGTCACAACTGCTGAAGAGTACTTCTTCAGTAGTTGTGATATCAGTAGTTTTATTTTCTTTGTTTCAGTAGTTTTGTAAAACGACTGAAGAGCTTGTTCTTCAGTTTGTAGTTTCAGTAGTTTTATATTTTGTACTTAACTTGCTGATATGTTCTCAGTAGTTGTGAACATTTCAGTAGTTTGTTAAGAATTAGTTATTTCTGTATTGGATCTGCCAGTTGTCACTTTCCGTGATAACAGCAGTGACTGTTGCACTCTATATAAGGAGTGACAACCTATGTAATGATGAGTGATATGAGCAATTGAATGGAATGATTGATTGATTCGATTAGAAATATTCTACATCTATAAACATTCCTAGAAATCAGAAATTCATATTCTCTCCCTATAACGTATGCGATCTCAACGCTTACAGTATCGATTGCTTGCTACAATTTGTCTAATTCGTGTTTGTATTCCGCTGCTTATATTCTGATACATCAAACTTGTGATCACTGATCCTGTCACAAATCATCACTTTTTCACACTTAAGAACTATGTACTTTAAGTTATAAGTCCTCTCTTGAGATGCATTGGGCATCTCATTAATGCAATGATGTAAAAGCTCTAGATTAATATACAATTGATCACATAGGATTCTTTTGAGAGCTTAGATATGATCATCATTAGGTCACCAGGTCTTTACTCACGTAAAACAGAGGTGCCTTTACCAAGGTCTTTGTTCACACAAAACAGAGGGATGATGTGGATCATTATCTTTTCACCTTTTGTAACTGATATTCAGTATGGTGATCATACACCCAGGTCTTTATTCACATAAAACAGAGGGTGTATGATTTGCGAAGATAGATATTATAGGTATTGGTACATAATGTGTTTAGATGAGTGATTTGGTCACATCTGTTCAAGACTCACTTTGTATTCTTAAAATGAAGTTTCCCACAAACAATCACTTAGCATTATGTTTGGCATGCACTTAGTGTAGTTTTCACTCAAGATGAATCTACTCACATATCAAAAAACTTGCTTAGATTTTATGTTATTTATGAATTGAGGAATAAGCAGATATATATTGTACTATCATTTCCCAAGCATATGTCATGCTGAAGCATCATTGCACATAGTATTTTGTTTGTTCAAATTGATTAATCTAAGTTAATCATGCCTAGAGACTCAATTAGAAAACTAAATCTGACTGAATCAAATGATTTAGTGAATAAATCAGCAAGCTGATTTGTTGTATCCAATTTGACTAACTTAATCAAACCATTTTCTGAGCAATCTCTCAGAAAATGATATATTATCTCAATATGTTTTGTTTTACTATGTTCCACAATATTAGCAGTTATAAACATAACAGGAGAACTGTCCATGTAAATTGAAGTTTGAAGGAAGTTGTAACCATAGTCAAGCAATTAGTTTTGCAACCAAAGGACTTGAGAGCAACCAGCTAAAGCAACTATGTACTCAGCCTCACCTGTGGATACATATACATTGGTTTGTTTCTTGCACTGCCATGATACTAGCCTTGGTCCGATAAATTGACATCCACCAGTTGTTGATTTTTTGTTACTGTTACATCCACCATAGTCACTATCTATGTATGAGTAGAGTGTAAAGTCACCATCCTTTGGATACCAAAGACCAAGTCCTGGTTTTCCTTTGAGGTATCTGAAAATCCTTTTACAGCATTCAGATGAGACTCCTTTGGATCAGATGATACCTAGCACACCACACAACAAACATAATGTTAGGTCTACTGGCAGTTAGATACATAAGTGAACCTATCATTGATCTATATAATTTTGATCAATAGATTTTCCTGAAGGAACAGGAACAATCTTATCAATTGTTGATGCAGGTGTTTTGCATGAGGATACTTCAGCAAGATTGTATTTTTTCAAAATTTGATGTATGTATTTTTCTTGATTCATTAATATCCCATCTGGTTTGTGATGAACTTGAAGACCTAGAAAGAAGGTTAATTCACCCATTGAACTCATTTAAAATTCTAATTCATTAGCTCTTCGAACTTTATACACAATCTCTTATTTGTTGAGCCAAATATAATGTCATCAACATATATTTGAACAACTAAGAGATCTTGATGTTCTTGTTTGAGAAAGAGTGTCTGATCAATGGTTCCTCTTTTGTAGCCATGCTTGAGCAAGAAAGATGATAGTATTTCATACCACTTTCTTGGTGCTTGATGAAGACCATACAAGGCTTTAACTAGCTTGTCTACCCTATGAGGATCTTCAAAACCAGGGGTTGTGATACATAAATTCCTCATCAATCTTCCATATAGGATTGCACACTTGACATCCATCTGATACACAATGAACTTCTTATTTGATGCATAAGCTAGAAACACTCTTACGCCCTCAATTCTTGCAACTGGTGCAAAAACATCATCATAGTCTATTCCTTCTTCTTGTGTGTATCCTTGTGCAATCAACCTTGCTTTGTTTCTTATATAATCCTCTATCATCAGTTTGTTTTTGTATAGCCACCTTATTCCAATAGGATGTTAACCTTCAGGAAAATCAATTAGAGACATACCTTTTGCTTTCTAAATTGTTGAAGCTTTTCTTACATAACTTCAATCCAACTATTGTCTTTCAAAGCAGTAGTGATGTGTGTGTTGAGGAACCACTTGTGAAAGAAAAAAACTGAAGAGACAAAGGTTGGCAGTTCACTTTGGCTCCTTGTAGTTCTATTTGTAAGATCTCCATGATGTTTTGGACCAAAAGAACCAATGAGCTAAGATCAGAAAACCTCTAAGTCCCACATGATATCACAACAACTGCTAAAGGCTTCATCAGTAGTTCGACAAGTGTTGAAGACTTCAACAGCTGAAGAAACAAGTGCTGAAGCTGAAGACCAAAGTACTGAAGTACAACAGCTGAAGAGTCTACAGTGCTGAGAGATCAACAACTGGTGTACAAAGTCTGAAGACGAAGACTGAAGACATCAGCTGATGAATCTACTGAAGTCATCAGCTGATGAAACGTCTGAAGTTCAAGTCTGAAGACCAAGTACTCAAGTTTCAGTAGTTTGTCACAACAGCTGAAGAGTACTTCTTCAGTAGTTGTGATATCAGTAGTTTTGTTTTTACTTTCAGTAGTTTTGTAAAACGACTGAAGAGCTTGTTCTTCAGTCGTTGTAGTGTCAGTAGTTTTATGTTTTTCAGTAGTTTGTAGTAACTGATAACACTTAGTATTTTTGTAAGAAGATGTCAGTTGTTTTGACTCTTCAGTAGTTGTGTTTCAGTTGGAATAATTTGTTAGATGTCACTATCAAGTGACATCAGCAGACGTCACATCTCTTATATAAGAGGTGTCGACCTAATTGTAATGTGACATTCCGTTACCACGAAATCGAATATTGAATGAAATATATCTGCAGAATTCTCTCTATCTAAACCGTTTTTGTCTTCATTGAATATCTTTTCGTTCTTGTGAATTGGCTAATCATTGTTAGATTTCCGCTGCTATACTCTCTATTCAATCAAACGTAGATCACTGATCCTAACAAGTGGTATCAGAGCTGGTTAATCATTGATCGATCTAACAATTGATCATTGAAACTGCTAATTGATATCTATGTTTTTGATTGAATTAGCATATTCGCAAGAACTGGTTATAGATTATTGAATTTCTGAAGCTTTCGTTCATTTATTTGAGATCTGCCTTGGTTCAATTGGTTGTTGTGTTTTGTTCTAAATCTGTTATAGCTTAATTGAATTTGATTGAATCTGAGATGACTACTCCTTCTAATGATCCTCATAATACTGGTTCCTCAACCAAGCCCCCGATGCTGGTTAGGACCGAGTATAACATATGGCAGCGAAGAATGCTTCATCACCTGTCTGTTAACAGTTCAGGTTGTTGGACATCTGTGGTACATGGACCACATAAGCCTATGGTGAACAATCCGAGAAACCAATCAAATGGTTCCGAAGAAGAAGGACCAATACTCTGATGAAGATCGGAAACTGTTTGAGATTGATGCTAAAGCCCAGGAATTCTGGCCATGGCACTGCCTAATGAAATCTATTCAGGCTTATGCATCATGAAACTGCTCATGATCTCTGGAATGCCCTGAAGGAACAATTCGGTGGCACAGATGAGGTCTTAGCAAACAACAGAGAAATCCTTGCCCAACAATATGAGACATTCTCTCATAGAAAGGGTGAGATAATGACTCAACAGTTTGAGCGTTTTTCCTGCTTGATCTCTTAGCTGAAAATGGTGAAACAGGAATACACCAATAGCCAGATGAATACAGGTTCCTCAGATCACTGCCTGAGAGATGGGACACATACATATTGTCCTACGCTCCAGTGCAAATCTGGATAGCCTATCTCTCACCCAACTTCATGGGAAACTGCTTACATTCGAAAGAGAGATAGAGCAGAAGAGGAAACTGTCCTCATCAGGAAAGCTCACTGATGACTTTTATACCAGGGAATAATGCCTTGGTTGGTCCTGAGTCAGAATATGCTGCATCTGAAAGCAATTATGATGAGCATATTGATTTCTCTTCAAATAGTTCTGATCATGCATTTGTTGGTATTGAGAGTCATTCTTGCAGTAATAGTGACAATCTATGCTTCATCATGGATGATTTGAAGGAATAGCTGATGATGATCTAGAAGAGATGGATATTGAGCCAATGGCATTGATTAATATCAGATCTTAGAAGTTCTATAAGAGAACTGCCAGGAAATTTCCTAGACTCTCTGGCAAACCAAAGTTGGTTTTGACAAGAGTAAGTTGAGGTCACAAATGCCAAAGGCTGGGACAGTTTGCAAGAGAGTGTAGATCAACTGGATCTAACTCTTCTGCACCCTTTGTGACTTTTCCTAGTACTAGTCCACAAAACAGAGGGCAACATCCTGCTGGTTCTGGTCATCATTCACATCCTAGGTCTCCTGCATACTTTGTTCCTCAGGGTCAAATGTCATATCCTTATCCCTGCTATTATATGCCTCAACCAAATCATGTTCAAGCTCCAATTGCACAACAACCACAAGCATTGCCTGAACCACAACCTTCCTAATCTCATCAACAACTCAACCTCAACAACACAGCTTCTTCACCCCAAGAGTTGTTGACTGGAGCAGTTTACCAGATGATTTGTCTGGTCATGAACAACTGTTCACTGGTGCTAGTCAACATGGTGGTGATAGTCCCTTGGGAAATCTAGCTCTTATGGCTTTGGATTCTGCTGATACTTCATCCACTAATGCCTCTACACCAAAGGTATCACAGGTATCCTCTGAGGCAAAAGCCAAATTATGTTCTGAAACATGCATAGCAGCATTTGCATCTATTAGAGAAGCAAATGTAGCTTTGATTAACAAGAACACTGAGCTAGAACAAACAATTTCCAAAAGAAAGGCTGAATTTGAGTCTGTGCTAATGAAAAGAATGATAAGTTTACAAACTTAAATGCCAAATCACAGATTATAAGGCTAGGGAAGAGGTACTTCTAGAGAAGTACAAAGATCTCAAAGAAACCCTTGCAGTCACCCAAGTGGAGTGTGATCGATGGGTACAATCATGCAAAGGTTTTCAAATGCTTCTTAGTAAGCAATCTGCTTCCAATGTGAAGTTTGGCATTGGTTACAATCACACTGCTCCACCTACAGATTTTACTCCCAGAGCAGAGGTAGAATCTGATGGTGAGAGTAATAACCAATCCATTTCCTCATGTGATCTACTTTCCGATTCAGCATTATCAGAAGTAGAAGTCAGCACTAAGCCCTCTTAGAACCTATCAGCTGATGTTGATGGTTCCACTGCTGACACTCACATGATCAATGAGTTGATCAACTCAGGAGTTAATTCTAAAAGTCCTGAAAGGACTAGAGAGCAAGATTTACACCTGAAGTTCAAACTCCAACTACTACCAGTACTGAAAAGAAGAAAACTGTCAGTAGAAGAGTTTGAAGACTACTAAAGAGGAAGTCAAGAAAGCAAACAATGCTTCCAAAGCACTGAAGAGCAAGTCTTCAGTTGCTTCATCCCCTTTAGTTGATGATCAACATAAGATGAAGAAGAAACCATGTGAAGTATGTGGTTTGTTCAATCATCTTATAGATGATTGCTAGTACAAAAGAGGATCCAAACTCAACATAAAGAGGAAATTAAAGAGAAAATAGTTAAAATGAAACTGTTTTGAGACCACATTTGTATCAGCAACATCAAATCCTGTAACCCTTAAGTCCATAAAGAAATCCAAAAAGGAAGGGGTTAAACAGGTAACAGCTGAGATTGCTAAGAAGAAGAAGGTGCAACATAGGAACTTATCAAACTCCACTGACAATGTGTCTGATGAGCTGAAAGCTTATCACAAAATCAGACACAGCTGGTTATGATGGTTCAACATCTATTGGGAAGAGTTAACCAATTAGATGCTCCTATGTTGAAACCACAGAAAAGGAGGTCCAAGCCAAAGGATTCCTCTTCTTCACCATCTTCTTCCTCTCAGGCTGTTGTTTGCAACAAACCTGTTAGTTTACCATCTGTTGATGAGACCAGGCCCAAAACCAAAAAGGTTTGGGTCTCCAAAACTAACTGATTGTTTATTATTGCAGGGTTTCTTCAACATGCCAAAGTAGCATCTGGTATGTAGACAGTGGGGGATCTATGCACATGACTGGGAACAGCTCCTTCTTCATGACTACTCTAAAGGAAAAAAGGGGTTTGTTTCTTTTGGCAATGATTCTAGGGGTTACATCATTGGCAACGGCTTTGTCTCCAATGTAGAAATAAAGTTTGATGATGTTAATCATGTGTAAAATCTCAAGTACAATCTCTTGAGTGTCAGTCAAATGTGTGATAAAGGCCATGTTGCTCTTTTCACCAGTCAGAACTGTAGGATTCTGTCATCCAAAGTTCTGCATTTGATTGATAAGGTGTTGGATGATCACACTCTCCTGAGAGCCAACAGGACAGGAAGAGTGTCCTTAGATCTTTCCAAGAAAATAGATCTCAGAGGCAATCCTTGCCTATTTTCCAAAGCCTCTTCTCAAGAATCTAAACTGTGGCACAGAAGGCTAGGTCATGTTAATTTCAAAAACATGAATCAGCTAATCCACATAGTTTAGTTAGAGGCTTACCAATAAAGAGTTCCACTGTGATGAAACCTGCACTGCTTGTTTAAAAGGAAAACAGCACAAAGTGTCATTCCCTCCTATTAAGAGCCTAAGTCCACTGCCTGCTTGCAATTACTGCATATGGATCTATTTGGTCCTGTGAGAGTAATGAGCATGGCAAAGAAAAATACTGTCTGGTAATTGTGGATGATTACTCCAGATTTGTATGGACTTTCTTTCTACATTCAAAGGATGAGGTTGCTCAGAAGATTATTCACTTTGTTGTTGTATGTTGAGAAGCAGTATTCCCTTCCAGTCAAGTGTATTAGGAGTGACAATGGAACTGAATTCAGAAACCATACACTTGATGACTTCTATCTTTCAAAGGGAATCAAAAGGCAGTTAGCATACCAAGGACTCCAGAACAAATGGAGTAGTGGAGAGGAAGAACAGGACCCTAATTGAAGCTGCAAGGTCCATGCTGGCTGACTCTGGTTTGCCACAGACCTTTTGGGCTGAAGCTGTTAACACAGCTTGCTATGTGTAGAATAGAGTCTTCGTAAATCAGAGGTTGATGAAGACTCCATATGAAGTTCTCCATCACTTGGCTCCTCTAATTTCATTTTTCAAAGCATTTGGGTGTCCTTGTTTTATTCTCAACACAAAGGATCAACTCCAAAAATTTGATCTTAAGGTGGATGCAGGGTATTTTGTTGGTTATTCATCTACTTGCAAGGCATACAGAGTCTTCAACTGCAGAACAAAGATAGTTGAAGAACTTTGCATGTGAAGTTTAATGAATCTCCTATGGACAAGATTCCACAAAACCCTGTGGAGTTTTTGATTTGGACATACTGCAATATGTTCCTTATCAACCTCCAGCTGTTGCAGATCCTGTGGATAATCATCTTCTGCAGCATGTCTTTCACCTGGTGGTATTGATGATGATGATGATAATATCAATACTCACCTATTCAATTTTAGTGACCAACTGCCTGTGTCTGCTAAATTTCATGTTCCTGTAGCTTCAGCAGTTCCATCCACAACAAATGCTGATGAGATCTCTGATTCCTCTACATCTTTTGAGTTACCATCTAATTCTTGGTTTCAAGAGTCTGCATCAACATCTACTGCTGCTGAAGGTCATACAAACACTTGCACAGATCTCATTGTTTATCAAGAACTGAAGAATCACCCAATGTCTCAGATTATTGGTGATATCAATGCTGGTGTTTCAACAAGAAGTCAATTGTCTAACTTCTGCTTCTATGCTCTCTTCATCAGTCAGCTAGAGCCAAAGAACTACCATGTTGCTTTGAGAGACAATGGATGGGTTGAAGCCATGCAGCTTGAGCTACTTCGGTCAAGAAACAGCAAGTGTGGGAACTGGTTCCTCTTCCCCCAGGTAAGAAACAGCTGAAAGGCTATGAATTGACGAAAACTACTGAAGAGAACTTTCTCTTCAGTTGTTTCTTACAACTGCTGTTTCATTCTAAACAACTGAAGCAAAATCATGTCTTCAGTAGTTTATAAACTACTGATGACTAACACCAAGTCTTCAGCTGTTTACAAAAACTGATGACAAAACCACTGTCTTCAGTAGTTTCACAACTACTAATGACAAACACCAAGTCCTCAGTTGTTTCATCATCTGAAGTCAAAACCATGGTCTTCAGTAGTTTTTTAACTGCTGATGCCTAAACCCACGACTTCAGCTGTTCACAACGTCTGAAAGGTAATACCATGTCACAGTCGGTTTAAAACTACTGATGACTAACACTAAACCCTTCAGTCTCTTTCTCACCCCTACCCTATAAATACCTGTCCTCTTCTCGAATGTTTCATTAGCCATTTTTTCTGAACTTCTCTCTCTCAAACATGGCGACCATGAGTCTGAAACCACGACATAACTGCGTTGCTTACCTTACCAAGTCGGCTTTCTGGAACAAATATGATAATGCCATTGACTTAATGGTGGATTCCCCATATCGCACAGCCTTTCTCTTGAATCCGACCATCTACCCTGAATCCCTCAGTCAATTCTGGTCAAATGCTTTTGTTCATACTGATGAGTCCCCCGACCAAATCTCTGTTCGGTCCCTTGTCAACCAGAAACCAGTGGTCGTTACAGCCGACATCATTCGTCAGGCATTACACTTACACGACTTCACCGCTGTGACTGAATACCCAAAGGGCATAACAGATATGTCCTTTATCTATCATGGGTATGAAGGTGATCTTCGGGCTACAACCATTCTAAAGAAACATTTCCATGACGCTTAGAAATTTATTTTTCACATGGTAAATGTCTGCTTAGCCTCCAAGACATCTTCTTGGGATCAAATGTCATCCCAATGGCAACAGGTATTGTATTCTATTCTAGAACACCAACCGCTAAATTTTTCTGAAATCGTGTTTCTAGAAATAAAGAACTTGGCTCAGAAACCTGCGGCAAACCGATGGCCATTATATCCCAGGTTTCTGATGGCCATTATTTTATATGAATTAAAATATGATGGCCTTGTTGGCCTTGGAGTCCCTGCACCAACTGTTTTGGCTGAGGAATACTCCAGGCACAACTCCGACCTTACTCTCAAAGAAGCTGCACGAATGCTAAAGCCCAAGCACAGGGAACCCACAGCTTCCACCACCAGAACCAAAGTCCCCACTAAACCAAAACCAAAACACCCCAAAACAGCTATTCAGGGAGATGAGTCTCCTGAAGATGCTCCTGTACCACCAACGCAGGATATACTTGCTGGCTTAAACCCCCCAGCAGTATCAGAGACTCTACCAGCCACAGCCGCTCAGGATTCCTCTCAAAAGGAGCCTGTAGCCACCACAGAAGGGGTACCCACACATCTGGGATCTTCCTCACTTGAGGAGATTGCTATTGAAGAGCACCATCCTCCCCAGGTGCACACTGCTTTTACCCCATCTCCCCATGAAACTGCCCCCAAAAGTCCAACCATAATCATTGCAAACGTGCTGACTCAGTTGCATGCCTCTCCTCCTCCCCAACAACCACCAACAAAGGGGAGAACCACAGATATTGAGGAAGAGGATCATCAGCTTCTGACAACCCACAACACCGGGGTTTACAAGTTCTATCTCCTAGTGTGGATAGGGAGATTAGAACATCTAGTGAGGCTGCCACCTCTTCTAAATCAGCACATGATCAGAATGAGGCTGGTAACATAGCTAAGACTCACTAGAGGCAACAGCTGATGAAGGACATAGTCCTGAGGCTGGAAGTCCCCAGTTCCAAGAAAAAGGGGCACATGCT
Organism: Flaveria trinervia; assembly: GCA_025506515.1. Taxonomy (NCBI): domain Eukaryota; kingdom Viridiplantae; phylum Streptophyta; class Magnoliopsida; order Asterales; family Asteraceae; genus Flaveria; species Flaveria trinervia. Next base: position 24,245,757 of record CM046442.1, on the reverse strand, counting down.
AAAACTGGTCTACACCCAGTGCATGTACATCCTGCTACAAGCAGGAGGTCAGGTGATTCAGCATCTGCTGATGATGACCTAGGCTTTTTCTATGACGTTCTAGCCCACAACACCATCCTGGAGGCTGAGGTAAGCAGACTACAAGAACTGCTTGCCAAGAAGTCTTAGGATGTAAGTCCATCTGCCCCCACCAACCCACAGATGGCACCTTCATTTGAAGGTCCCCCAAACACTTTACCCTCTCACTCCACTGAGCCTCCAACCTCTGCTTTTGGCACTATCTCTCCGGGATAGAACCCCCCTGAGCAGATGGTTGCTGTATTCCAATAATCCCTACCTCTCATCACTCCCATCATCAATGATATTGTTTATAAAGCCATTGATGAGAGGATCTGCTCAAGTCTACAACCACTCATGATGATGCTGTGCACAAGAAACTTTCTGCGGTACAAACCCCTGCCACCAATGCATCCAAAAAGGGGGAGAGTACTGCAGTGAAAGAAAAGAAAAGAAAAGAACTGAGATGAGAAGGCACAAGAGAAAACCAAGGAGTTGGAAAAGGAAAAGGAACAATAACTGATCACTTACAAAAGAAAGAAAAGTGCTGGTGATCAATCGAATGCTGAAGAAAAATCCTTGGAAGAGCTGGTAAAAGATGCAGATGAAAACACAGCCGATCCTCGACAAAATCATTGAGCAACTCTTCAAGCAAGGCTTTGATACTGCCACACTAGACAGTGAGATCAGGAGGTTGGAAGTAGAGGAAATTCAAAACAGATGGGCTGGGTACAATGTGCTGGAGAAAGAGAGATTGGAGATCATGATTCGATTCATAGCCAAATACTTAGGAAGATCACTGATGGAGATTCGTTCATGGACCAGAGACAGCATTCTGGCTATAGCCACCAGAATCTGTTTATCTGAGCAATTTCATAAGGGGATAATCATTGAAGCACTTGATGAGGCTGGGGCTGGGAAAAGGTTTGAAATGGCAAGACTCACAAAAGCCAAACTCACAACCAAAATGCTTGAACAACCTTCTCAATCACCCACTCAAAAACAGCCTACCCCTCAAATCTCCAAACCAATCTCAAAACCCAAATCCAAACATCCTCAACCTTCAAAACAAATTCCTTTACCACAAAACCAACCCAACCATCATCCAGTGATGCACCTAGAAGGAGGAGAAGGGTGCTGAGGATTGAAGAAGATGAAGAAAAAGAGGATGAAGATAATAGTCTGCCACTCTGCTGTTCTAAGGCTACCAGAACCCAGGAGTCAACTTATGATCACACCTGACTCACAAAGGGAAACGGTTAGAGTCAAAATAGAAGATGAAGTACAGCAGAAGCAGCACGATGAGCAACTACTGAAGATGGTTGACAAGGAATTTCCTCAGTCATCATCTATACAAGCCATGAAAGGGCATGCTCAGAGGCTGTACACTCTCAGACACACATTTCAGTATCAAAAGAAGAGAGTGAGAGTATGGCCAGACCCCAAGGTGAGTTCTAGAATCCACAAAAGATCCATTCCACATAGATACAATGGCCAGATTAGAAAAACAATAGACTCTACAATCATGTTGGCCATTGTAGTCTCACCATGGGAAATAATCGATGAATTCAAGAAGGCTCATCAATCAAAACTGACCCCTCAAGCCTTACTAGAAAACAAGATGATCAAAAAGGGGTTATTATATAAGAAGCTTGAGACATTAAGAAGAATGAGCCCCAGTTACTTCTTGAGGGCACTCATCCTGATGAATTTGTCTATAGGGAGGTAACTACTGTGGATTGAAGAATGGCAGGACTGTAAAGTACTTATCTGAGTACTATGGTCCAGGGTTCTTCTTTGAAGGAGGAGTAGAAGAACTCTCCAAGGAGGAACAGGTTGTTCTCCTTGAGGCCTATGTTCGAGAGTCATACAGACTCATCATGGGGAAGTAGATCTCATGAATGGGATAACAACTCTGTGTCCAGTTCCCCAAAACAGAGTTCCCATTCATACCTTGCCAAACAGATCTTTGAGATTTCTTCCCAGGCCAGTGCTTATATGGGTCATCTTCTTAACTGATCAAGAAGGAAAAAGACCAACCATTCTGCCAACAATAAGTGGGAAAATAATCAATTAGAGTTTTGGCTGCATTGGTTCAGGGGGAGTTTGTTGGACCAAAAGAACCAATGAGCCAAGATCAGAAAACCTCTAAGTCCCACATGATATCACAACAACTGCTAAAGGCTTCATCAGTAGTTCGACAAGTGCTGAAGACTTCAACAGCTGAAGAACACAAGTGCTGAAGCTGAAGACCAAAGTACTGAAGTACAACAACTGAAGAGTCTACAAGTGCTGAAGATCAACAACTGGTGTACAAAGTCTGAAGACAAAGACTGAAGACATCAGCTGATGACATCTACTGAAGTCATCAGCTCATGAAACGTCTGAAGTTCAGTCTGAAGACCAAGTACTGAAGTTTCAGTAGTTTGTCACAACAGCTGAAGAGTACTTCTTCAGTAGTTGTGATATCAGTAGTTTTATGTTTTTACTTTCAGTAGTTTTGTAAAACGACTGAAGAGCTTGTTCTTCAGTCGTTGTAGTGTCAGTAGTTTTATGTTTTTCAGTAGTTGTAGTAACTGATAACACTTAGTATTTTTGTAAGAAGATGTCAGCTGTTTTGACATCTTCAGTAGTTGTGTTTCAGTTGGTATAATTCTGTTAGATGTCACTATCAAGTGACATCAGTAGACGTCACATCTCTTATATAAGAGGTGTCGACCTAATTGTAAGTGTGACATTCCGTTACCACGAAAGCGAATATTGAATGAAATATATCTGCAGAATTCTCTCTATCTATAACCATTTTTGTTCTTCATTGAATATCTTTTCATTCTTGTGAATTGGCTAATTCATTGTTAGGTTTCCGCTGCTATACTCTCTATTCAATCAAACGTAGATCACTGATCCTAACAATGTTGTTGACTAGATGAGTATTATGGATTCTCATTGATGGATTTGATTCAACTAGCATAGATGATTCCAGGTTAGTCATTTCCATTGCCTCAGACTGATCCAACCCAGGTTGAGAGTTTAGAAAATAGTCAAAATGTTCAACATGAGGTGTAGGATCATGAGTGTCTTCTATGTGAGTTGTAGGAGCATCTCTAGAATCGGTTTGCTCTTCCATAGGAACTTCTCATCATTTTGCTATTCCATAGGAACTTCTCCGGAATTATTTTGCTCTTTTGTAGGAACTTCTCCGGAATCATTTTACTCTTCCTTAGGAACTTCTTCGGAATCATTTTGCTCTTCCGTGGGAGTTATAGGAACTTCTCTAGATGATAAGTGAGGACTTGAAACATTTCCAATGTTTGTTGTATTCACTTGAGAGCATGGATCTGTTGAAGAGACAACATTCACATCTCCGGATGCACCATGTTCATTTCCACATGTAGTGTCTATAGTAGCTACTAATGTGTTTCCACCCGAGGATGTGTGTATCCTTGGAGGATCAGTGGATAATGTTACATCAGTCATATGAGGTGGAACAAATGGATAACATACTTCATCACATCCTATAGTGTTCAATGATCATAGTTAAATCATTTAGTTAGAGCATCTATGTCAAATAACCATGATGAACCTTTAACTGACTTAGTATATACGGATTCATCAAACGATACATTAGGAGTTTCTTCCACAATGTTATGTTATGGAATATAAATCCTATAAGATTCAGATGTTGAAGAGTATCCAACAAAGAAACCATCATATGATTTTTCTGAAAATTTTCCTAATGACTTTTTTATGTTTAAAAAAGATACATGACATCCAAAGACTTTAAGATATCCTATGTATGGTTTTATTTTAAACAAGAGCTCATAAGGAGTTTTGTTATATTCTTTGACAATTAATGTTCTGTTCTGAACATTGCATGCAGTATTCAGTGCCTCAGCCCAAAATGTGATGGGCAATTGTGAATCAGCTAGCATTGTTCTGGCTGCTTCAATGAGAGTTCTGTTTCTTCTTTCAACAACTCTATTTTGTTGTGGAGTTCTTAGTGCACTGAATTTCCTTGCAATACCTTTGCTCCGTCAAAAGGAATCCAGTTCAAAATTGACAAATTCAATACTATTGTCACTCCTAAAATTTTAAAATTTTGTATCAAGTTGATTCTCAATCTTGATCACAAAGTCCATTAATGTTTATGATGTTTCACTCTTTTGTTTTCAGAAAAAAACCCATGTGAATCTTGTGAAATCATCAACTATCACCAAACAATATTGCCTTTTTCCAATGCTCATCACATTGGTAGGACCAAATAGATCCATGTGAAGCAATTTGAGTGGTGTAGTATTAGTATTGATAATTTTGGATTTATGGGAAACTCTATGTTGTTTTCCTTTGTAACAAGAAGAACAGTGAGGTTAGCAATGAAACTATTTATTTGGCAATCCAATGACAAGGTCATTTTTCACCAATTTAGTCATGTTCTTCATGTTAGAATGGAGAAGCCTTCTATGCCATAATTGAGGTACATCTTTTGATAACTTAGATAGAAGGCATGTTTCATGTTTTGTGAGTGATGTGTTGTTCATATCCAAAACATAAGTGTTTTCTTTTCTTGCTGCTTTCAGGAGGACCCGTTCTTCTCGAACAGTAAACGCTGGCTTAAGAATGTAACAATTAGTATTATTAAACAATGTAGTATAATTTTCATCACAAATTTGAGAGACGCTTATTAGATTATACTATAAATTTTCACAATAATTTACTTTCTTAAATTTGAGCACACCATTTGTTATCATTCCATCACCAACAATTTCACCTCCCTTTTTATCCCCACCAAATGCCACATAAGAAGCATTTTTATGTTTGAAATCATGGAGATGTGAACAGTTTCCTATCATATTCCTGGAACAACCACTGTCAACATACCACTTGTTGTCAGCTCTCTAATATTGTTCCTACATTTAGAAATAAATCAGTTAGAATTGACAACCCAAGTCTTGATGATCTTGGGTTTGTAATAGTGTCTAAAATAGTTACTCCTTCATGAACAAGTCTTGAAGCTTCAGTTTTAGTTTTGGTTGATTCATTCTGAGTTGTTTCAGATGAGGATGATTCAGTTGAATGGGATGTTGATGAACTAGGTTCTTGGTTGCCAAATTCTTCTTGATTCAACTTAGTTTTGATAATGAAACTTTATGATTAAATATCTCACAATCTTTTGTTTTTGAATGAGGTACATGATTTCCCTTTTCAAATTTATCAAAGAATGCATCATCATCCTTTGTTTTCTTATCAGCCAAATGCCCTTTTGTGAGGTGTTTTTGACTGCTGGAAAATTGGTCTTTTCTTTAATGGATGAGCACTTGATGATGTTTTGTACTTTGATTTTGACTTTGATTATAGTTCAGACTTCTTCAGTTTTGAACCCTTTTCACAATCAGTAGATTGAGTATCTGATTCAGACTTATCTGATTCTTTCTTCTTTGTTCCTTTTATCTTGTTCTTTTTGTTGAAATAACATTCCTAAGTGGAATGGTTATTTTTGTTGCAGATGGCACAATGTTTGTTGAAGTAGCAGTCAGCAGTCACGTGATTGTTCATATTGCAAATAGAGTAGTAGCTACTGAAGTAACAATCTTCAATATTGTGATTTTTCATGTCACACCATTTGCAATACTTTTCATCTGATTCATTCTCAGAATCATTCTTATGGTTTGCTAACTTTTGATGTTTTTCATTCTTCTTCAGCTTTGGATGAGATTCTTGTTTTTCCACTTTATGCATCTTTTGATTGTTTGTTGCGGAATTCCTCTTCCGTAGATCATCTACTGAATCAACATTAACTTTTACTGAAGTTTTCTTTTTCATAGATCTAGTACTGGAAAGAGGTTCCTCTTCTGTTGACGATCTGCTTATTCCTTTTTCTTTCCTTCTTCCATGGATTTGTCTCTTTCCTTAGTAGAATCATCTTTCTCATTTACTTTATTGGAGGAGGTTTGTTGCTGATTTAGCTCTTGTACACCTTCATACAATTGAGCTATTTTCTTGCAAATGGTTTTCAGCATGTTTCTTAATTTAGGAGGGTATGGCAGCTTTGTTTCTTCAAGCACTTTTGGAATATTGTTTCAAACACAACATTCTTACCCTTGTTTAAAAGATCAGCATCATGTTCATCAGAATCATCCAAGTCATCCCACTCATCTAAGTGGAATTCTGAATTAAATTAATTAAACTTTTCTGATTCAGAATACTCAGTTTCATTTTCCTCATTATCAATGTTTTGTTGATTTGAGCTAGTTCCTATATTGGTGCTAGTCACAAATGTTTTGACAGATATTGTCATTGATTAAGGCAAAGAAACATAGTTATTATTAACTGGAGGGCCACAGCATTGTATCCCAACCCAACCTTTTCTTTGATTCGATATGAGAATTTAGTAATTTCTCATATTATTGAGATGAGAGCTAAAACTTTTGAAGTTTCAATTCAGTTGATGCGTGATCAGCCATGGATTTTGTTAAGGAAGTGGTCAAATGCTCAACTTGTGCTTTTAAACTATAATTTTCAAAAACAATTTTGTCTAAATCCTTTTATAAAGAGTGCAGGACCGTTTAAGGGCTTTAACACAATTACAACACAATGACACAAAAAGAGGAGATTAACTAAACTTTAATCAAATAGTGAACTGGGTTAACCAAAGTGATAAAGTAAAGTAAGAGACAAAACAAGAGAGTTTGGTTTTCAAGAATGCAGTATATTGCTTTCTCTATTTCTTTTACAAGTGTTTCAAAGCATAAGATAAAAGATACAAGAACATGAGATACTTATACTACATCCTACAGCTGGCTATACTTTGAAAGCCAGCTGGATACAATGACTAGACACACAAACAAAATCAATTGTAGAGTCAAAAGGCAGATTGCCTTTTGACTTGTGACTATGACATGCCATAGCTCACATCCTTATCTATTACAAAAAGGATAAAGTACATAAAGTAGAAAGTATACAGACTCAAGACCTCAATGTATAGTTACCAAAAGCATGGACCTTTTCACCAACTCATGTAAGTTGGTGACTTGCAGAGGTACAGCCGAAAGGTGTCCAGCTTTACAGAAAAGTACATCAGAAAAAGCATGTCTTAAAAGTCTTCAGATGAAATCTGTCTTCATAACTTGAAGCTTTGGAAGACTTTGTCTCTGAGGCTTCGAAAGACTTCATCTTTGGCTTCGGAAGATATTGGTATTGGCTTCAGAAGTTTTTACACTTAGAGTATTTTCTAATGCATTGTGTAAAACTTCCGAAGCATTCTTCACTTCAGTACTTAGTGCATGTTGCTGAGACACTTTGGATGTTTTGGGTTGCATCAGACTTAAGGAATCCTTACAAACTCCCCCTAGGCTGATGCTACCAAAACACTTAGAAGATCTTCAGATGTTGGTAGTCTTCAGTACAATCAAGACCATTCCTTTCTTCATTAGATGGTCGGGATCATCAAGATTCTCATAGTATCTTCTCATCTCAAAGAGATCATGCAGAGGTAAGTTGATTATGTCTTGCCAGGAGTAGACATTCTCAACACCTTGATCTCTGATAACATGCCATCTTTCTGGATTGGTAGAATAAGTCCAGGACAAGATGGGTGTCTCAATGTTAGAGGAGCCACTTGCATAGGAGTTGATTGGGTTGCCTCATCATGCACTTCCTCAGGTTGATCTGGTTCAGCCTGAGGTGTAGAGGTAGATGACTCTGGCTTCTTCTTCTTAGTCTTTGGTTTAGAAGCGATTTTCTTCTTCCTCTTAGATGTCTTTAACTGAGAAGACTGGTCTGCAGCACCATGTTGATCATCAGTGTCTTTCTCATTTGGGTGTTCGTCCCTCACAGGTTCAGAAGGAGAGGGTTTGACCCTGTCTTGGATCAGAAGATGAAGTTTGCTGAGGCTTAGCTGGAGGTTCTGGTTGAGGTGTCTCAGGTTGTTCAAACTTGACCTCCACTTCAGGTGGGACTTGACTTGGAAGAGAGTGCAAGTCAATGAGTTCTCCACTTTTAATCTTTTGCTTGATCACCCTTATATGCTCATCCATTGTAGATAGAGACATGGGGCCAAGTCTCCTTCCGGAGAATCCATATAGCTTCAAGAAGCTCATCATTTTTTGTCTGTTAGCAGACTTCTTTGCATTCTTTTGAATGATGGCTCTTGACTTTGCAGCTTCTTCCCTTAGCTTCCTTTTGGTTGTTTTTCTTTCTTTGACTAGCTCAAGCTCAAGTTGCTTTAGGTATACAAACTCAATGCAGTCATAGGATAGGGGAAGAAGTGCATTTGCCTGATAGAAGCCTGTGGCACTCAGGTAGTTGATCATCTTGATCCTATCTCTTCTTTATCTACCTGAGGTTCTTGTGGAGCCACATCTTCCTGTGCAGGACTTTCTTGAACTGGAGAGAGAGTGGGAGCATGCTTGAAAGCCTTTTCTGTCTCTTCTCCTCTTTGAATTGGAGAAGTAACCTTGCATCCTCTTTCTCCTTCATCTCTCTTGACACTTCCATGTCGGCCAGATCATTTAACTCTTCTAAGGGGAGGGAGATGATTTCATCAATATCATAGTTCCTGGTTTGTAAATAGGTAATCCGGATGCCTTTAACTCACCATCTTGAGTATTTGGTCTGGGGGCAGCCCTGATTGCAGCTTGCATGAAGGTAGATGACCAGAAGAACTTTCTCCCTCAGCTCATTTTCCTCTCTCTCTCTTCCTCCTCAATTTCCTCAGGAGTCATTTTCCTTTCCCTTTGTCACCAACAGACCTTTGTGACTCAGGGTGGATTGAGACTTGACCTTCATTGCTTGGTGTAGCTTCAATGCTCTGGCCAGAGAGAGGCTGAGAAACACCTTCACCAGTAGGTGTTTTAGATGGAGTTTGGACCTCTGTAGCAGTTGTTGATGATGAGACAGGGGTCTCAGGTTCTGCCACTGGGCCTTCAGTCAGGTTTCCTCCTATGAAGCTAATCTTAGGGTCCACCTCAACATCCAGTTGAGCGATGACACTGCCTGATTGCCTATGTCTCCTTCTTAGAGAGAACTCTGCAAGGATCCTTTCTTGGATTCTTTGAGCCAGCCTGTTAGCTTGTCTTGAATTGCTTGGATTGACAAGTGACATGTTGACTAAATCCAGTCTTTCATAGAAGCTCAGGCTTTGGAACTGAAAAACTTCTTGTTGGCCTTGAACTCTGTGAAGTATAAGGGCTCTTCTATCCTCATCATACCTCCACTTATGATGTAGTTGCCAATCCTTGGTATACCTTCCTCAAAGAGACTCCTGATGATTGAGTCTATAGAGTCCACATTAATGTGAACTTGAGGAAGTTGCTGAGAATGCACAACAGCAAGTGAGGATGGTGAGTCCTCTATGTCCATTCTCTTTGAAGGACTCCCAGGTTCTGTGGTTGTAACAACTTTCTCCCCCTTTTTGGTAGCAGCACCCACTTGCATAGGTGAGCTGGAGGATAAGTCAATTACTTCCACAGGTTCTTGTGTTCCTGGTTGAGTTTTCCTTAAAGGTCTCTCAGCTAGTTTTTCCTGCAGATATGAAATCTGAAGTTGTTGATCATTGACCTGGTTTTGTAAGGTAATCACCTGAGATTCCAAGTGACTAACCTTAGAGACTAAATAGGTGCATGTTTTTGACAATTTCTGCACCTTTAGTCTCAAATTCCCCTCATCTTCATGAGAAGAATCAGTGGGGGATGAGATGATTGGACCAAAGTCCTCTCGCTCACCACCAGCTTGAATTTCTTGGCTGCTGGTTTTCCTCTGCTCACTGGCAGCCTCAGTTGAGATGCCAGGGATCTGAGTTGCCATGGTGGAGGTCTTAATGATGTAATCACTTTCAAAAGTGAGAGCCTCTTCCATATGGACATCCTGAACAAGTTCAGAAGTGTCCACCTCAGTAATAGGTGACTGATATGGGATAGACTGAGGAGAGTCAGAGGTACTCATCTCTCTTGAGTAGGTGATGGGAAGAGAGAGTCATGGTACTCACTGAATCCTAAGTCTTCATCAGTATAGAAGGATAGGTTGGGAATGGTTGGTTGAGATCCAAAGGCTGGGGATGGTAGCTGTCCCCGGAAGGTTGTTCACTTGAGTGTTGAGACTCAGAGTGAAGGCTTAGGCTTTTGGGCTAGTGAGCTCATTAGGCTGAGCATGAGGAACCTCAGCACTGATTCTTGGAAAAATGAGAGTGGTCTGCTCCTCAGGAGAAGTGGGAGCTCCAGTATCCACTTCTTCCTGTATGAGTGAGTATATGGTGCCTCCTCAGATGAATAGTCTGAGCAGGGGTTCGTTTGTATTTTCTTTGGTAGGTGATGGATATTTGGGGCTGTGTAGGTGGTTGGAAAGCAGCAGGTGTGGGTTCAACACTAGCTTGTACTGCTAGGTTGTCACCTTGAGCAATGAGCTCTAACATTTTTGGGACTAGGGCTGTTTCTACCCCTAAGAAGCCTATAGTGGGCTCTTCATTATTTTAAAGATGACGGGCTTCATCTGTCCCAATTTAAGAATATTACTTGTTTCCCTCAACTGTGAGCCCAGTTCACAATTGAGAATGTGTTAAACATATCTAGCAAACATGTAATACTCTAAGGAGTCTAAGTTTGCAAGTAAATTAGTATAAACAAATTGTGAATACCTGAACTTGACCCCCTGAACAATTCCCTGAACTATAAAGGAGAGATCCTCAGGAATCTGGTCCCATCCACCATGCTTGTTTGATAAGTTGTGGATAACCACGTGGAGCAGGTATTTCCACTGGGATGAGACCTTCCCTTTCCTGAAGGTCTTTACAGAGAAATCTCCCTCATAGCCCATCTACTCAAAGGAATGATTAACCGCTTTCTTTGGGAAGGACACCTCACCTTCTTCATCATCCAGCTGCAAATGTTGGTTAATGATGGCTGGAGTGATCAAGATTGTCCTCCCTTGCACTGTGGCAGACAGTGCCTTCTCCCCATCCATAATGACCTCTTGGCAGGTCTTCTAGAATACAAGCAAGTGATCCTCATATAGAGTAGGATCAATGGTCAGGGAGGTGAAGTAGTGAGACAGAGACAAGAAATGGCAAACCTCTGAGAAATGAGGATCTTTCTCAGAGCATAACAGAGCAACTTGATTATGTTGTCTGTGTAGCTGCATGGTAAAGTTGGGATCATTTCTGTGAGCAAGGTTAGCCATTGTGAGGTAGCTTAGAGTGAAGAAGAAATTTCAGAGAGAAGAATTTGGGTTTTAGGTTTGGATGAAAAGCATATGAGAGAAGAGGGGGAAACCGTTGGGTTTATATGAGAGAGAGGGATTTCAGATAAAGTTTAATGAAAGAGGATAAACTTTGAAATCCAAACGTCGGTCCCACCTCTGAAAAAGTAGTTTTCTTGAAATTCGAAAAGCTTCCGAAGGTAAATTATCTTCGGAAGTTTTAATGAAAAAGCTTCCGAAGCTGAAATGACTTCGGAAGAATTTCCTGAGAGTTTGATGATTTTGCTTCGGAAGAAAATTTTAAGACTTGAACGCTTTGTATAGGGATCAATATAGCTTCCGAGAGTTAATTATTGCTTCGGAAGGAAATGGTCCTTGAAAATAAGTAAGTGTCTAAGATAACTATTTAAGCTTCGGAAGATAAAATTGAAATTTCTTCCGAAGATAAATTTCTTAGATAGTTAAATATTTTGAAGATGTGATTTTCTTCCGAAGTTAAAATGAATAACTTCCGAAGTATAAAATCATCAATTAATCTAAAGAAAATCTTCCAATCCAAGGAAAAAACATGAGCTTATGAAGATGATTGACTAGACAACTTAGAACACACATTTTTAAGAAATAATAAGAATTAGTTTTAAGAAAAATTTACTCAAGGTTGATCATCCCAATAGCTGATATTAGATATTTAAATCTGTGTTCATCAAAAGCCTTTGTAAACAAATCAGCATATTGGTCATCTGTGTGAACCTTGACAAGTTTAATTAATCCCTTTTCATAATTATCTCTTATTAAATGATACCTGATGTTGATGTGTTTGGTCCTTGAGTGCTGCATAGGGTTCTCAGTGATAGAGATAGCACTATTGTTGTCTATGTGGATAGGAGTCTCTTTGAAGTTAAATCCATAGTCCAGCATCTGATTTTGAATCCAAAGCACTTGAGCACAGCAGCTTGCAGCAGCAATGTATTCAGCCTCAGCAATTGATGCAGACACACAGGATTGTTTCTTGCATTGCCATGAGACAATCCTTCCACCAAGGAATTGACATCCCCCAGATGTAGACTTTGCAGTCATGTTGCAACCACCATAATCACTGTCTGTATAGGCATACAGATTGAAATTAGGATTCTTTGGATACCATAGACCAAGTGTTGAAGCACCTTTGAGGTATCTTAAAATTCTTTTCACAGTGATTAAGTGAGACATCTTAGGGTTGGCTTGATATCTTGCACAAATACATGTAGCAAACATGATATCAGGCCCGCTAGCTGTAAGATACATAAGAGACCCAATCATAGCCCTGTATAAGTGTTCATCTACACACTGCCCCTCAAGATCTGGACCAAGGGAGTGGTTTCTGGCTATGGGTGTCTTAGCAATCTTACAATCAGTCATGTTGAACCTCTTGAGTATGTCTTGAACATACTTTGACTGACTTATAAAGATGCCATCCTCACCTGCTTCACTTGAATTCCTAGAAAGAAGTTGAGTTCTCCCATTGACTCATTTCAAATCTGTCTTTCATCAGCTTCTCAAAGTCTTTACAGAGCTTTGGATTGGTTGAACCAAAGATGATGTCATCTACATATACTTGAACCAGCAATAAGTCATTTCCCTGTCCTTTGATGAGAGAGTTCCATCTATAGCACCTCTCCTGTAACCATGTTTACAGAGATACTAAGAAAGTGTCTCATACCACTTCCGGGGTGCCTGATGCAGCCCATAAAGAGCTTTGTCAAGCTTGCAGACATAATCAGCATGATCAGGGTCTACAAAACCAGGTGGTTGTTTGACATAAACCTCCTCATCAATCACTCCATATAAGAAAGCACACTTTACATCAAGTTGATAGACTTTGAAGTTCTTGGATGCAGCAAATGCCAGGAATATCCTAACAGCTTCTAGTCTCGCTACAGGAGCAAAGACATAACTGTAGTCAATCCCTTCTTCTTGTGTGTATCCTTGAACAACTAGTCTTGCCTTGTTCTTGATGATGATTCCTCTATCATCCTTCTTATTCCTAAAAACCCATTTGGTGCCAATGGTACTCTTCCCATGAGGAAGTGGACAAAGGTTCCAAACTTTCTGCCTTTTGAATTGAAGCAACTCTTGTTGCATAGCTTCAACCCAACTTCCATCCTTTAGAGCTTTATCAACTTTCTTTGGCTCTATCTGAGATAAGAAACAAGAGTGAAGACAAATATTTGCTTCATGAGTTCGTCCTCTTGTTCTTACCCCTGTGTCAACATCTCCAATGATGTTTGTGGTGGGGTGAGACCTGTGGATCCTTAGTTGAGGGATCACAGCAAGTTGCTGAGAGAGATCCAATTTGAGAAATTTAGATCTAGGCTTAAAGATTTACGTTCCACATTATCACACTTATCAAGATTAACTTGATCCAATGAGTGTGTGACATCATTGATGTTGTCATCTATGGTATGGTTATTAGCATCAAGAAATTCCTGATCACTATCACCATCACCATTGTTGTCTTCTACAATTGAGGTGTCTTTATCTGGTTGAGAAGCCTCTAGCTGGAATTTGAAGGCATACTAGATGTAAGCTGAATTTGTCATTGTTGTGCTGATAGAAACTTCATTTGTTGAAGTAGTTTCAACTGGAGCTGAAGATGTATGTCTTGAAGATCTTCCTAGCACAAATCTTGGGTCAGGATCACCTGTATTTAAATTTTCTACAGATCCTGAAACATGCTCACAAGATTTGATAAAACAGTTGGTAACTAAATCAAGATCAAACAGCCAATCCGGACCAGAACCAGCAACACATGGTGTGTGTTCATTGAAAGTCACATTGGCTGACTCCTCAACTATTCTAGTTCTGAGATTGTATACTCTATAAGCTTTAGCTTGAGAGGAGTATCCAATGAAGTGTCCATTGTCTGATTTCTCAGCAAACTTGGGGATTTGATCTTTGGTATTCAAGATGGTGCAGGGACATCCAAATGACCTGAGAAAACCAATGAAAGGTTTCCTCTTGTGCCAAATTTCATAAGGGTTTTTACCATGTGTCTTAACTACTAAAACTTTGTTCTGCACATAGCAAGCAGTATTAACTGCCTCTGCCCAGAAGGTGATAGGCAGTTTAGAGTGAGGCAACATAGTTCTTGCAGGTTCAATAAGTGTCCTGTTTCTCCTCTCAGCAACTCCGTTTTGCTGAGGAGTCCTGGGAGCACTATATTGTCTTGTAATACCTTTTTCATCACAAAATGTATCAAGGATTTGGTTCTTGATTCAGTTCCTTGATCACATCTTATGGTTTTGACCTTATGATCACATTGATTCTCAACTTTTAAGATGAAATTATTCAGAATCAGGGTTTCATCCTTAGTTCTAAGGAAAAAGACCCAAGTGAATCTTGTAAAGTCATCTGTGATCACCAAACAGTAAGAGGTCCTTTCTAAACTCATTACACTGGTGGGGCCAAAGAGATCCATATGTAACAAGTGTAGGGGAGTAGTGATGGAGTTCTTTTCCTTAGGCTTGTGAGATACCTTGTGTTGCTTCCCTTTCAGGCATGCAACACAAAGACCATCACTTGTAAACTCTTTCTTTGGCATTCCAGTTACCAGATCATGTTTAATCAATTTATTTATATTCTTAAAGTTTACATGGCACATTCTTTTATGCCATAGGAATGACTCATCACTATTTGCTTTAGATAGAAAGCATGAAACTTCTCCAGAAGGAGATGTTTCTTGCAAATCCATCTTGTACATGTTCCCTTTCCTGGGGGCTCTGAGCAGGATATGCTCATGAGGAATGACCACTCCTGGCTTGAGAACAATGCACTCATGCTCAGTAAAGAGAATGTTATGACTCTGATCACAAAATTGGATACACTCAGAAGATTGTACCCAAGCTCCTTAACAAAGTTTACCTTCTCGATGCTGAGCTTACCATTTGTGACCTTGCCTTTCCAGAAATGTAACCACCTTTATGTCCTCCAAAAGCAACTGGTCCTCCATCAATTCTCTCAAAATTAGAGGAGTAGAGACCTATTGCCTGTCATGTGCCTGGAACCGCCACTGTCAATTATCCAGACATTCCTGTTTGTCTTAAGTTGTTCCTGCACAAGAAAATGATTAGTTACATTTGGAAACCCAAGCCTTACTTGTCTTGGGCTTACTAAGTGTAATAGAAGGTAATGCAATAGTAATAGATCCTATGGTTGTACTATGGGGATCTTCAGCTGTTGTTGATGGAGAAATTTCAGTCATTTGGTCTTTCTTAGACTTCCACACCACCTTTGGAGTCTTGGACTTGACCTTCAAAACCTTAGAAGCTTTTGGAACTTCACACATTTTGATGACTGAACCTTCGGAAGATTCTACAGTCACTGCAGCAGACTTTAGTGCTTCGGAAGAACTCCTTTCTTCCGAGACCAATTTTACTTTTGAAGGTAATTTTCCATTTACCTTCTTCTTTGATTTGGAGCTTCCGAAGGAACAGACTTTCCTTCCGAAGCTTGAGACTTCTTGAGATTCTTTGAAGTCTTTGAATTGGTCATGTGGATGGTACTTTTAGGATTGTATGGGCAATCCTTGGCAATGTGAGAAGTACTTTCACACATGACACATAACATTTTCTTCTTCAAAGGAGTCTCCTTTTGAGAGCAAGACTGGCTTTGGTCACATTCCTTCTCCACCTTCATCTTGGTAGATGCTGAGACAGATCTTTTGGGCTGTGAACTGTTCTTGGAGTTTGATGGTCCAGGCTGTGCAGCAGTGGTACACAGCAGCTCAGTCTTTCTTTGCACTGTGATGATTTGAACATGAACCAGTACTCTTAGCTGAGGAGTCTTGGTTGATGTCTTCAGTCTTTACTACTTTGAAACCTGCAGAGATAAAAACTTGTTTCTGCTTAGCATCAAAAGTAGCCTTGATTCTTGAGCCTTCTTTGCTTTCCTTTTGCTCTTCCTGATCAAGTGCTTTCTCTTAGACTTGGTCATCACAGTTGATTTCTTCACCTCAGAAGGATAGTGGCCCTTGGAAGAATCCTCATCTTCACTCTTCTCAGAGGAATTCTTCACTATCACTTCTTCATCATCCTCACTTATAGGATCTATGAGAGGAAGCTCATCTTCACAAGTTCCACATCTAGGAGATCATACAGACAAGATTGTGTGTGGAGGAGCTATCTCATTTGATCCCAGTCCCTGTCTGTTTTGATAGCACACCTTGTTGTGCAGGGATGAGGATATCATGTTCTTGAAGGTCTCTTCTTCAAGAACACTCTTTTCTGCCCTGGCTTTGCTGATCACAAGTCTGTGTGTTCAGTTTTAGAGCTGAAATGGTTTTCTCTAAGTCCTCTATTTTCAGTTTATAATCATTTTCAGACTTTCTAAAATCAGATTTTAAAATGTTTAGGACTCAAGATCAGATCTCATCTCCAATTGTAGAACCTGTATCTATTTACTTTAGCAATGCATTCAGGAGTACAGAGATGTTCCAATACCTTGGCTTCATCATGATCACCATCAGTGCTTGGTTTGGAGAAGCATCTTCCACCTGAAAACTCCAGTCAAAACCTCCTTCTTCAACAGCAACAGCAGCATGTTGCTTAGTCTTCTCAGACTGAGGAGCTTTGTCAGTGTAGTTTGGTCTGGGTTGTGTTTGGCCCCCATTTTCTTTAGGTGCCTTACACTCCGTAGCAAAGTGACCCATAAGGTTGCAGTTGTAACACTTAACTTTGCTTTTATCCAGCCCAAACTTTCCACTGATAGCATTGCTTGGAAATCTTCTTCCTGTTCTCTTGTAGAACTTCTTGGCTCTATGAGTGAGGAGAGCCATCTGCTGAACTATCTCCATGTATTCCAGGTCACTGGATGAATGCAGTCTAGGCCTTCAAGAGTGAAGAGATAATTCCCCTAGCTTTCATCAGTAGACACAAAGGCTTGAGAAGAACTTGTCTCTTGGAATGGACTTCCTTGAGTAAGTTCTCTCTTGGTGTCTCCGGGAAGGTGATGAAAAGACCCTTATGTGAGTTGTCAGGGTAGCATATGAGATGATGTTGGGGATCTATGTTGTTCCTTTCAACTACATGAAGGCTGAACCCATTTGATTGTTGGAGTTTCCAGATGAACCTTGCATGTTCATTTCCATCTGGTATCCACTGAGAATCCCATACAACTCTGTCAGAGTAAGAGTTTTAAGGTTCTCAGTCCTCTTGATCACCACACAATAGTGTGTCCATTGCCTAGGAAATGAGGACACAAACTTCCTTACAATGTCCCTGTTCTCAAGAGGTACTCCTCCATCCACTAGGGTATCCACAATCTCAACATACCTGAAGTATTGTTGGGTCATGTTTCACCTGCTTTGAAGGTGAAATTTTCAAACTGCTACTTCAGAAGATCTTTCTTGTTCTCCTTGGCTTCAGAGGAGCCTTCATACATCAGCTTCAGTGCATCCCACAGCTGTTTAGCTGTTTTGCACTTCTTAAAACCTCTGTATACAGAGTTTTGGAGAGCAGTCTGAAGAGCAGTCATGGCCTTCCTATCAATCTCTACTCTTTTCCTATCTTCATCTGAGTAGTTGGCCATATCTTTAGGATCATACCAGCACAAGTAGCAGAGGGGTGCTGGGTATGAAAGGTCCATTTACAACAGATTCCCTTCTTGAGTCAAGACCTGATGAAGCCTTCCATCCTCATCCACCAAGTGTCAAAATCATCAAGAGTGATCAGTGGGATTTGTTCATGGTTCCAGTCTCCATATCAGTCTTGAGATCGATCCATTTGAAGAGTTTAGTTTTTGTGGTGTGAGGGATCTTAAGATGGTTAGATCTCATATCAAGACCTGAAAGCTCTGATACCAATTGCAGGACCTTTTAAGGGCTTTAACACAATTACAACACAACGACACAAAAAGAGAGATTAACTAAACTTTAATCAAATAGTGAACTGGGTTAACCAAAGTGATACAAAGAGCACAAGTAAAGTAAGAGACAGAACAAGAGAGTTTGGTTTTCAAGAATGCAGTATATTGCTTTCTCTATGTTCTTTTACAAGTGTTTCAAAGCATAAGATGAAAGATACAAGACATGAATACTTATACTACATCCTACAGCTGGCTATACTTTGAAAGCCAGCTGGATAAAATTGACTGACACACAAACAAAATCAAATGGTAGAGTCAAAAGGCAGATTGCCTTTTGACTTGTGACTATGACATGCCATAGCTCACATCCTTATCTATTACAAAAAGGATAAAGTACATAAAGTAGAAAGTATACAGACTCAAGACCTCAATGTATAGTTACCAAAAGCATGGACCTTTTCACCAACTCATGTAAGTTGGTGACATGCAGAGGTACAGCGGAAAGGTGTCCAGCTTTACAGAAAAGTACATCAGAAAAAGCATGTCTTAAAAGTCTTCGGAAGAAATCTGTCTTCATAACTTGAAGCTTCAGAAGACTTTGTCTCTGAGGCTTCGGAAGACTTCATCTTTGGCTTCGGAAGATATTGGTCTTGGCTTCGGAAGTTTTTACACTTAGAGTATTTTCTAATGCATTGTGTAAAACTTCCGAAGCATTCTTCACTTCAGTACTTAGTGCATGTTGCTGAGACACTTTGGATGTTTTAGGTTGCATCAGACTTAAGGAATCCTTACAAGAGTTAATTTTAATTTGATATAGTTTATGTTCTTTTACATGAGATTCATTTAAAATCATTTTTTCTTTAACTTGTCAGCTAATTGTTGAGCATGAACTCTATATCTTTGTACTTCCTCAACACATATTGATGAACATAACCTGTCTCTTACCTCACTTGTTGATGTAGTCAGAAACAGAGAGATAGATAATTGAGCCTGTTGATTCAACAAAATACCAGGAACAATTCTTCTAACGATCGTTGATTCACAAATTATACCGATAATCAGGGTTTACACTAACACACACTGTGATAGAGAGAAAACACAGATTTTTCAAAAACTTCAATAATTCTTTCCCTCATCTCTTACAAACATATAAAGAAACAAAACCAAATTTGAATTGGCCACAAAACATAAACCGGTCGAAAACTGAGCAAAATGTAAAGTTCAACAAAATGTAAAAATAAGACAAAAGCGTAAATAACTCATAAAATAAGCCGTTTTTGGGCCCAAAAGATGACCCAAACCGCCTACGGCCATTTGTGAAAACGTGCTCCTCGGTCCAACGGTCGTTTTGACTGGTTCCAGGCCTGAAGCGGAGACTTTTAGCCCAAGTTATGCCCATTTTAGTGAAGCCCCTTTTGATAAGCCATCTTGGGCCTCCAAAAAGGCTAAAGCTTGCTCATCCACACTTGGGCCTACATCACTTACCATGGGTGGAACCTTGTTTTCCATGTGAGCCATTAGAGCTTGATTTTCTTCTAATACTTCCTTCTAATACACACTTCAGTCACATGTTCCATCTTGAAGAATGATCATCCCAGAGTCTTTAGAGTTTCTAGTTCCTGCTGGTGAATTGGTGGCTAGTGGGAATGAGTTGGTCAGTAGTGGCTGTCTAAAACATCTTTGAGTTGATTAGGGTTGTTTGGTCTGATGATTCTAATGTTGTGTTGTGTTAGAATTTTGTTGATTGCATTCTCTAGAAAAGTGTCCATAGAGATTGCACTTGAAGCATCTTACCTTTGACTTATCAACTCCAGTACGTGACGATTTACTTGCAGCAGCCAAATTCTTATTTCTTCTCAGATATTGTTTGGCTCTATATGCAATCATTTCCATTTGACATTGTAGATCTATTTCCTCCACTACATCCGAAGGCAGATCTTCTAAATCTTGTTGGCACATGTTGGCAGTGGGCAATGTACTTCCTAGGTAAGCTTGAAAGCTTGAACTGAAGGCTGCAAAAGCTACCTTTTGTTCTTCAGAATCTAGAATGACAGTGATAGACTTTGATTGATTGTTGGATGATGGTTTTTTAAATGATTTATCTCTTTGTTCATCAGATGTTTCTATCTCTTTTCTTAACATACTTTGAGAAGATTTCTTAGGAGGTTTTGAAGCATAGAAACTTACTTCCCCTTCATCTTCACTCAAAGTACAAGAGCTATCACCATCATTACTTGACATCAAGCACTTCCATCACTTCTTGTTTCTTTAAAGTGATATGGTGATACATGAGTTCTTATACTCTTGTTTCTTGATTTCTCATCCAGTTCAAGAGCCTCAACTTTAGCCACTAGAGTGTCTAGTCCAACTGCTTTGAGATCTATGGTATTCTTGAACATGGATACAGTTTGCTTCCAACTTTCTGGTAAAGTATGGAGCATTTTCTTGTTTAGTTCCTCATTTGTGTATTTCAACTCCAGAATGCTCATTTTTGTGACAAGTTGTATAACCTGTGGAGTTGTTGAGGAATTGATTCACCCTCAATATGATGAAAGGTTTCATATTGTGAACGAAAGGTGTCCTTCCTAATGCTTTTCATTTCATCACTCCCTTCACAAAGTGTATGAAGAATCTTCCACAAGGAATTTGATGTTTTATAATATTCACATTTGATCAATATTTCTTCTGGCAAAGCCATACTAAGCAAGCTATATGCTTTGATATCAACTTTAACCTTCTTAATATCATCAGGTGAAAGATCTTTTGTGCTTATGGGTTAATTGTTGTCACTATAAATCCGGCCCAAGGGTGGGTGGAATATAAGGGCCTTCTGTTATAGAGACCCATAAGTCCGAATCTGTATAATTTACATGATTCCTAAACTTGATTTTCCATGATTTGAAGTCTGCTTTTGTTTTGTAACACCCGGTTATTTTAAAAAGGACAAGAAATGAATAGTAAAAGAAAGAAAAGCAATAAAGTCCAAGTGGATGGACAAAAAGTTTCCAAAAGGACAAAATCTTTGAAAAGTTGGTGTAAAGGTGGGCATGGCCGCCCACCCTCTTTTCACATCACTTTCACTTTGGTTTAGAGAGAGAGAAAGGAAGAGAGCAGAACTTCGGGTTTTGAAGAAGGAGAAAAAAAGAAATCGAATTCAAGGTAAGAATTCAAGGTTTTTAAGTGTTTATGACGGGTTTTATCCTGTTACATGCTTACATGCTTATGTGCTTGTGTGTGTGTTCTTGCATGTGTGTTTTTAGGTGTTTGAACTATGTTGCAAAAGGGTTAGAAAGGAAGAAACACCCAAGTTGCACCAGGTGAGTTATAGACCCTGGTTTTTTCTTGTTTTAAACTCTCTTTGGGGCTGAAAATGTATTAAAACGATTTTTAAATGTTTATGTATGTATACTCGTATGTATTGTGCATGTTGGATGGTGATTCATGAATGCTTATAAGTTTTTCATGTTTAGAATAGCCATGTTAAGCTTAGAACATATAGGTATGATGATTGGGTTTGAAAACGTACTAGAAACATGTTGAACAGAAGTTTCATGCGCCTAGATAGGGCTCATGCGCCTGGGAATGCCTTAGAAGGATTTAAGTGTAACCCATGCGCCTGAACAGTAGCCCATGCACTTGAAATATGCCATAGAAATGTTTAAGTATAGCCCATGGCCTGAACACTGGTCCATGCGCCTAGAAATATTAGTCGGACGACTAAGTGTAGGGCCATGCGCCTAATAGTGCCCATGCACCCAAGTGGTCCATGCGCCAAAGTGTCCATATGCCTGAATAGTTCATGCGCCTAAGTGATAAAATGATTAGTGTTGGCTAATGCGCCAACATAGTGATGAAATCCCCAACAGGGCTCATGCGCCCAAATAGTGTCAAAGCGCCTAAACACTTGGAAATTATTACAGAATTTTTGGGAGTGTGCTTTTAGGGTTTTGACCAAGGTTTGACTAGGGCTTATTAATGATGAGTTTCGTGCATGATTATGATTGTTCCTTATTATTATTATTGCTATTATTATTATTACTTACAGTGTGTGACTTTACGTGGTATGTTTATTGTCGTAACGTAAAGTATATCGTAATAATAAAGAGAAAGAGCAATAAAGAAAAGAAGAGGAACATTAATAAAATGTTAACAAGTCTTGCAACCTTACAGGAGGTACACGATCGTGTTGTCGTTAGCTCAACTGTGTTGCGGGTTAGCTACCCTATTATGCACACAGGGCCAGTCTTGGAGATTGGCAGGACCTCTGTAGTGTACCCTAGGTGTTTGGGTCAGCCTTGGATACAGTAAACAGAGCCTTTTTGAGGGATATAGATGGCCCATCACCGGTTTTCATCGCGCATATAGTTTAGGGTGTTGCTCATTGGTCCATACAGAAAGTGAAAGAAAAAGATAAAAGATTACATAACATACAAGGCATACATTAAAGAGAACGAACAGTATCTGTTCATATAGTTAATGCATGCTCGCATACACAGTAAAGAGTTTTATTTCACAGAAAGAGTATTTTCATATACAACATACAGAAAGTATTTTATTACCTTTAAAACTAGAACTCACTCAGCAATGCTGACTTTTATACATTTTCAGTTGGCAGGTAATTATTGCTGAGGATGGCACGAGGGTGAAGCAAATCGGCAGGGAAAGACGGACATCCATTCGTATTTTATGTCGTTGTTGTTTTGTAAAGCATTAAAACAATTCTTTTGTAATTTATTAAACGATGATGTATTGCTCAATAATAGTGTTTTAAATGAAATGAATGGTTTTTGATAAATTATTTCTGCTGCTTAAGTTTGTATAATTATAATTTTTAATGTTTCAACTGTTGTGATTGACCAACTGTGAGGTTTTCGGGAACGGGGTCTTACAAGTTGGTATCAGAACCAAAGTTTAAGAGAATTGAAATAAATAAAATTTTTAAAACCTAAACTTAAACTGAAAATGGGACAAATGGAGGGATGTCAGCCCGAGTAGCTATGTGCCATCAGGTATGTCTTTTCTTAAAGTTTATCGTCATTATGTGCGCATGCTATTTGACTTGTGTGCTCTTAGTAGATTTAGATACCAATTACGTCAGGATAGGAATGCTTGGGGTATGAAGAGTAAAGTAAGTGGATAATCACAACTGGCCACTTTATTTAGGGACTTACTATACTTGACATAAACTCAGCTATTACCTTGAATGACCGCGTTAGTGTTTGAATCTTATAATGTGCGTTTAGAGGATGGTTGGCGGTATATCTTCGAAAGCCTCTCGTGGTGGAGGTCATGGTGCTGCTCCGCGACCCAAGAAAGGGAGACCTAGTGTCGAGAAAGTGGTTCATGAAGAACCAGAGACCCCTCATCCGGAGGGTGGCAACGAGAGCGCCAATCTGAGAGCCTGAGTAAAGGAGGCTGTTGTGGAAGAACTTCATCAGGTCATGCAGACGATTCTACCATCTGTGGTGACCGAAGTAATCAAAGCAATAAGGGAATGGGAAAGAAAGGAGAGAAACAGGTCCTCAGGAGGACGGGAGCAACCAGAGCCGGAAACAGTTCTCTCTGATGATGAGGGGGAGGAAGAAGAAGAGCCTGCGCCAGAGGCAGCCCGAGGCTGTAACTACGGGGCGTTTATGAGATGCAAGCCCCCTACCTTCAATGGAAACGGCACTGCTACTGCTGCTCACCGGTGGGTGAGGGAAATAGAGGTTATCCTTGATATCAGTGAGTGCCGTAAAGATCAGAAGGTGAAATTCGCTACTCATTCTTTTGTGGACTCGGCTTTGTGCTGGTGGGACAACATTGTCCAAGCCGAGGGTAGCAGGGCCATTGGGAGAATGAAATGGCTTGAACTGAAGAAGTTAGTGATTAAGGAATTCTGTCCCCACTGAGAGATGGATAAGGTAGAAAGAGAGTTCCTGCAGCTGGAGGCGGGAACGATGACACAGTAGCAGTAGACCACAAAATTTAATGAAATGGCACGGTCGGTGCCTCATCAAGTGACACCACTATCACGAAAGATTAAGAGATACATCCAGGGGTTGTCGACAGATATCCGTAGGCATATGATCGCCGCCCGGCCAAGCACTTTTAGGTCGGCGGTTGATTTGGCAAGTAGATTATATGATGAGCACGAGGTGGTGGTGGCTGAGGTGAACAAGAAGGGTGGTGGTGACCGGAACTAGAATGGGAAATGGTTTGGACGTAGTGGAGCCGCTCCAAACAATAAGGTGGCGAAGGTGGGTGACCGACATGTGGTCACATCTAGTGCAGGGTTGAAGATGTGTGGCAAATGTGGAAGGGAACATACTAGTGAGTGCAAGATGGGAATGAATGTATGCTTCAGGTGTGGCCAGCCTGGCCACATCACCAGAGACTGTAAGAAGCCGAGGGCGGAGAGCTCTGGAGTAGAGAAGAAGAAGCCGAAGGAAGGAGGACAGAGGGCAAGTGCTAGAGCTTACACTATGACCCAGGAGGAAGCCAGATCTGATCCTGATGTTTTGTCAAGTATGTTTCTAGTAAACCAAACTTATGCCTCTATATAGTTTGATTCCGGTGCTAGCAGGAGTTTTATTTGCACTACTTTCTGTGCTAAGTTGCCTGTTAGTAATAGAAAGGTCAGGGCACCATTCGATGTAGAAACTGCTACTGGTAAGTCCGCTAGAATTACTGATGTGATAGAGGACTGTGCCATAGAACTAGAAAGTCATAGGTTTGCTGTTAGGTTACACGTGATACCCCTAGGTGGATTTGATGTAGTACTAGGGATGGAGTGGTTAGCAACCTATGAAGCAAACATCTTATGTCGCAAGAAGATGATTCGATTAGTTGCATCCGATGGGAGTTTGTTAACGATTTATGGAGATCGCGTTACTACGATCCCAAAGATGATTTCGATGGCGGTGGTGGGGAAGTGCATGAAACATGGATGTAGTGCCTACTTGGCCTACGTAAAAGATGTGATGCGTTGGTACCGCAATTATCCGAGGTACCAGTGGTGTGAGACTTTCAAGACGTATTCCGAAAGACTTACTGGCGTGCCACCAGATCACGAGATTGAGTTCCAACTTCATTTGATACCCGGTGCTCAACCCGTTGCCAAAGCACCGTATCGGTTAGCTCCGACAGAAATGAAAGAGTTGATGGAGCAGTTGCTAAAGCTACTCGATAAGGGGTTCATTAGACCGAGTATCTCTCCCTAGGGTGCTTCGGTATTGTTTGTAAAGGAAAAGGACGGAAGTATGTGAATGTGTATCGACTACGGAGAGCTGAACAAGTTAATAGTGAAGAATCGGTACCCGTTACCAAGGATTGATGACTTGTTTGACCAGCTCCAAGGTGCCAGTTGGTTCTCGAGAATAGGTTTACGATCTGGCTACCATCATTTGAAGGTGAAGGAACAAGACATTCCTAAGACAGCTTTCCGTACGCGTTATGGACACTATGAGTTCCTCGTTATGTCTTTTGGTCTAACTAACGCGCCAGCTGCCTTCATGGATTTGATGAATCGACTGTGCCGGCCGATGTTGGATAGATCAGTTATTATGTTCATTCATGATATTCTGATCTACTCGAAGAGTGAAGAAGAGCATGCCGGTCACATTCGGGAGGTGTTGGATACATTAAGAAGGGACAAGTTGTATGCCAAATTCTCCAAGTGCGCATTCTGGTTACGCGAAGTTCAATTTTTAGGTCACGTGATAAATCCGAGTGGATTATGGTAGATCCCACAAAGGTGGAGGCAGTGATGGAATGGAAGTCTCCAAGGACGCCATCCGAGATTCGTAGTTTCTTAGGGTTGGTGGGATATTATCAAAGGTTCATCAGGACTTTTCCAAGATCGCTTCTCCACTAACCAAGTTGACCCGAAAGGATGTAAAGTTTATATGGGGTCAAGCTCAAGAGCAAGCATTCGAGGAGTTAAAAGCACGGCTGACTCAAGCTCCTGTTTTGTCATTACCTGAAGGATGCTAGGATTTGGTGGTTTATTCAGATGCTTCCTACTCAGGGTTGGGGTGTGAGTTAATGCAGAGAAGGAAGGTTATAGCCTATGCATCCCAACAGTGAATGTTCATGACGTCAATTATCCCACTCATGACTTGGAGCTAGCAGCGGTGGTCATTGCGTTAAATATTTGGAGGCACTATCTATACGGGACGAAGTGCACCATTTTCACTGACCACAAGAGCTTGAAGTACTTCTTTGAGCAGAAGGATCTGAACATGAGGCAAAGATGATGGTTGGAGCTTATAAAGGATTACGATTGCGAGATCCATTACCATCCAGGCAAAGCCAACGTGGTGGCTGATGCCCTTAGCTGAAAGGAGAGGCCCGAGCCGATTCGGGTGAAAGCATACCAACTAATCATGACCTCTGAGGTAATGAAGCAGCTCAAGGAGTTTCAAGATGAGGCATTAAAGGAAGATCATCTAAAGTCTGACAGAATGAGAGGTTGGTTGGGGAATTGGGTGAAAACACACTCGGTGTTAAAACTCGATTTGGGCATCTACGGGTGAAGATAATGGATGAAGCAAACAAAACTCGATACTCCATCCACCCTGGTGCACAAAAATGTATCAAGATATGAAAAAGGATTATTGGTGGCCGGGTATGAAGCGCGATGTGGTGGGATATGTGAGTAAGTGCCTTACTTGTTTGCAAGTGAAGGCCGAGCATCAAAAGCCGTATGGGATGATCCAACCTTTAGATATACCGGAATGGAAGTGGGAGCACATCACCATGGATTTCATAATGAAGTTGCCACATACTCCGAAAGGGTATGATGCCATATGGGTGATTGTCGACCGTCTGACGAAAAGTGCTCACTTCCTATCGATCCGCAAGTCATATTCATCTGAGAGATTGGCGGATCTATTCATCAAGGAAATTGTAACCCGTCACGATGTCCTGGTGTCTATTGTGTCTGATCGTGACATCCGATTTACATTTAAAAATTTTGGAAGAAATTCCACGCCTCTATGGGAACGAGATTACATATTAGCACGGCTTATCATCGCCAAACTGATGGTCAGTCAGAAAGGACCATCCAGACATTGGAGGACAAGCTTCGGGCATGTGTGATTAATTTTGGGGAAGTTGGGATGATCACTTACCGTTAGCTGAATTCTCATACAACAACAGCTATCATGCTAGCATTGGCATGCCACCATATGAGATACCATATGGTAGGAGATGCAGAACACCGTTTGCTGGGGTGATATTGGTCAGAAGGAATTGGGGAGCTTCGAGGTAATCGACGCTACGACCGAGAAGCTTGAGAAGATTAAAGCCTTCATGAAGGCAGCTAAAGATAGGCAGAAGTCGTATGCCGATAAACGACGCAGACCGATCGAGTTCCAAGTGGGTGACCGGGTTATGTTAAAGGTCTCACCTTAGAAGGGTATTATCCGATTCAAGAAGCGGGGCAAGTTGAGCCGAAGATATATAGGCCCTTTCCAAATCATTGCTCGAGTAGGAGGGGTGGCCTATAGGTTGGAGTTACGAGAGGAGTTAAGTGGGATTCACCCGACATTCCATGTATCTCATCTGAGAAAGTGTGTAGATGTTGAAGACATGATTGTTCCACTGGAGGATATCGAAGTAGACGAAAGGCTCAATTATGTGGAGCAACCAGTGGCGATCATCGCTCATAAAGAGAGGAGATTGAGGAATAAAGTGGCTCCTCTTGTGCGTGTACTGTGGAAGCACATGAAGGGATCTAAATCTACATGGGAAATTGAGGAGGAGATGAGGCAGCATTACCCTCGCCTGTTTGAGGAATAACAGGTTTCGAGGACGAAACGTATATAAGGGGGGTGGACTTGTAACACCTGGTTATTTTAAAAAGGACAAGAAATGAAGAGTAAAAGAAAGAAAAGCAATAAAGTCCAAGTGGAGGGACTAAAAGTGTCCAAAAGAACAAAATCTTTGAAAAGTTGGTGTAAAGGTGGGCATGGCCGCCCACCCTCTTTTCACATCACTTTCACTTCGGTTTAGAGAGAGAGAGAGGAGAGAGAGAGAAAGGAAGAGAGCAGAACTTTGGGTTTTGAAGAAGGAGAAAAGAAGAAATCGAATTCAAGGTAAGAATTCAAGGTTTTTAAGTGTTTATGTTGGGTTTTATCCCGGTTACATGCTTACATGCTTACATGCTTGTGTGTGTGTTCTTGTGTGTGTGTTTTTAGGTGTTTGAACTCTGTTGCAAAAGGGTTAGAAAGGAAGAAACACCCAAGTTGCACCAGGTGAGTTCTAGGCCCTGGTTTTTACTTGTTTTAAACTCTCTTTGGGGCTGAAAATATATTAAAACGATTTTTAAATGTTTATGTATGTATACCCGTATGTATTATGCATGTTGGATAGTGATTCTTGAATGCTTATAGGTTGTTCATGTTTAGAATAGCCATGTTAAGCTTAGAACAGATGGGTTTGATGATTGGGTTTGAAAACATACTAGAAACATGTTGAACATAAGGTTCCTGCGCCTAGATAAGGCTCATGCACCTGGGAATGCCTTAGAAGGATTTAAGTGTAACCCATGCGCCTGAACAGTAGCCCATGCACCTGAAATATGCCTTAGAAATGTTTAAGTATAGCCCATGCGCCTGAACAGTGGTCCATGCGCCTAGAAATATTAGTCGGAAGACTAAGTGTAGGGCCATGCGCCCCAATAGTGCCCATGCGCCCAAGTGCTCCATTCACCTAAGTGTCCATGCGCCTGAATAGTTCATGCGCCTAAGTGATAAAATGATTAAGTGTTAGCTGATGCGCCTACATAGTGATGAAACGCTCAAACAGGGTTTAAGTATAGCCCATGCGCCTGAACAGTGGTCCATGCGCCTAGAAATATTAGTTGGACGACTAAGTGTAGGGCCATGCGCCCTAATAGTGCACATGCGCCCAAGTGGTCCATGCGCCTAAGTGTCCATGCGCCTGAATAGTTCATGCGCCTAAGTCATAAAATGATTAAGTGTTGGCTGATGTGCCTATATAGTGATGATACACCCAAACAGGGCTCATGCGCCCAAATAGTGTCAAAGCGCCTAAACACTTGGAAATTATTACAGAATTTTTAGGAGTCTGTGCTTTTAGGGTTTTCACCAAGGTTTGACTAGGGCTTATTAATGATGAGTTTCATGCATGATTTTGATTGTTCCTTATTATTATTATTGCTAT
Organism: Flaveria trinervia; assembly: GCA_025506515.1. Lineage (NCBI taxonomy): Eukaryota > Viridiplantae > Streptophyta > Magnoliopsida > Asterales > Asteraceae > Flaveria > Flaveria trinervia. The sequence goes on along the minus strand of CM046442.1, from coordinate 24,216,504 downwards.
TATTATTATTACTTATAGTGTTTACGTGATATGTTTACTATCGTAACGTAAAGTATATCGTAATAATAAAGAGAGAGAGCCATAAAGAAAAGAAGAGGAACATTAATAAAATGTTAACAAGTCTTGCAAGGTTACAGGAGGTACACGACCGTGTTCTGTTAGCTCAACTATGCTGCGGGTTAGCTACCCTATTATGCACATAGGGCCAGTCTTGGAGATTGGCAGGACCTCTGTAGCATACCATAGGTGTTTGGGTCGGCCTTGTATACAGTAAACAGAACTCTTTTGACGGATATAGATGGCCCATCACCGGTTTTCATCGCGCATATAGATTAGGGTATTGCACATTGGTCCATACAGAAAGTGAAAGATAAAGATAAAAGATTACAGAACATACAAGGCATATAGTAAAGAGAACAAACAGTATCTGTTAATATAGTTAATGCGTGCTCGCATACCCAGTAAAGACTTGTACTTCACACAAAGAGTATTTTCATATACAACATACTGTAAGTATTTTATTACCTTTAAAACTAGAACTCACTCAACAACGCTGACTTTTATACATTTTCAGCTGGTAGGTAATTATTGCTGAGGATGGCACGAAGGTGAAGCTACTCGGCAGGGAAAGACTGACATCCATTCGTATTTTATGTCGCTATTGTTTTGTAATGCAGTAAAACAATTCTTTTGTAATCAGTTAAATGATGATGTATTGCTCAACAATAGTGTTTTAAATGAAATGAATGGTTTTTGATAAATTATTTTCACTGCTTATCTTTGTATAATTATAATGGTTAATGTTTTAACTGCTGTGATTGACCAACTGTGAGGTTTCCGAGAATAGGGCCTTACATGTTTCCAACTTCGGTGGTTGGTAAGATGATCCACTGAAGTTGCTCATGATTAGTTAAGATATGAGATGTTAATTGATGAATTTGATCAATAGGATCTGCTATTCAATTGATTTGAATATAGATCCAAGTTAATCTAACTGACTACTGTTGAATGACAAACAAGTTTCACAAAATCCTATTAATAAGAATTCAAAGCAATTAAACACAACTAACACTGAGATCAATCGATCTAAATCAATGAGCACCTGGCTCTGATACCACCTGAGAATACAAGGATCACAATCAGGAATTATCAATGTTGGTTGAAGGCAAGTCAACGTCTGCGGAATCAATGTTGGCTTGGTTTAATTGTTTTTAATATCAATAAAGATTCAAGAACACACTAAAAGAAACGCAATTAAGGAATAATATGTATTTCATTAAAACATGTTAATGATTACAAATAATGAATGAATGATATTAAATTTTGTGATGAATGATGCGACGGCTGCTAGGGTTTGATTGTGAGATTTGATGTGATGTTTACTGTTGTGGAATTGTCGTCTTGCTATTGATGTTACTGTAGAAGCCGCCCATGACTCGAAACCTAGGATCCATTTATATAAAAAAAATGATGTTTCTGTTAAAGGAAACATCGGATCTCTCAGGATTTGAATTGTTTTTGTTAAGGAATAATCAGATTTCTTGGGATTCGCATAACTGCCTTATTGACTTGTTGACTTGTAACACTTGTATTATACAAGTGTTTGGACTCCGCAGGAATATTGTCTTCCGTAGATGTTTTGTTCTTCCGCAGAAGTCTTGTTCTTCCAAGTGTACATTGTTCTTCGACGGCAATCTTATTGACTTTCGTAGATGTTTTTTTTCTTCCGCAGAAGTCTTGTTCTTGCACGAGTACATTCTTCTTCCGAAGCAATCTTTGTTCTTCTGAAGCAATCTTGTTCTTCCATCCTCAGTGCTGGTTGTTCATACGAAGAAGATCTTTGGATGCATTTTACTTGTAAGAAACATATCTACGGAATAACAAAATGTCATCCGTAGATGTTTCTTACACTTAGTCAATTCAGAAATTGACCAAGTATAATGTTTGTACCTGCAACCATACATAAATCAATACACATACAAATGGGTTAACCTATATATATAATGCATACACAAAAATGAATTACAACCATTCATTACGGATATTAATTCAAGTACTAAGCCTATACAAAACGGACTAGATCTATTGATCCTAGACCTAACAGGTGCACTTCGTCCCATACAGATAGTGCCTCCAAATCTTTAACGCAAAAAACATGGCTGCTAGCTCCAAGTCATGAGTAGGATAATTGACCTCATGAACCTTCAACTGTCGGGATGCATAGGCTATAACCTTCCCTCTCTGCATTAACACACACCCCAACCCCGAGTAGGAAGCATCAGAATAAACCACTAGATCTTCACTTCCATTGGGTAATGACAGAACAGGAGCTTGAGTCAACCTCGCCTTCAATTCCTTGAATGCCTTCTCTTGAGCTTGACCCCATACAAATTCACATCTTTCTGGGTCAACTTGGTTAGTGGAGAAGCGATCTTGGAGAAGTCTTGAATGAATCTTCTGTAGTAGCCCGCCAAACCCAAGAAACTACGAATCTCGGATGGCATCTTTGGAGACTTCCTTTGCATCACCGCCTCCACCTTTGCTAGGTCCACCATAATCCCGTCGGGTTTTACCACGTGACCCAAGAACTAAACTTCGTGCAACCAGAACGTGCACTTAGAGAACTTGGCGTACAACTTCTCCTTTCTCAGCATCTCCAGAATCTCCCGAATATGACCAACATGCTCTATCTCACTCTTTGAATAAATCAGGATATCATCAATAAACACAATCACTGATTTGTCCAACATCGGTCGACACACTCGATTCATCATATCCATAAAAGCAGCTAGTGCATTGGTCAAACCAAATGACATGACAAGAAACACGTAGGGACCATAACGCGTGTGAAAAGCTTTTTTAGGGATGTCCTGCTCCTTCACCTTCAACTAATGGTAGCCCGATCGAAGGTCTATCCTTGAAAAGAAACTGGCACCTTGATGCTGATCGAACAAATCATCTATTCTCGGTAAGGGATATCGGTTCTTCACCATCAACTTGCTCAGCTCATGGTAGTCAATACACATCCTCATACTACCGTCTTTCTTCTTCACAAACAGGACCGGAGCACCCCAAGGAGAGATACTCGGTCTAATGAACCCTTTATCAAGCGGCTCTTGCAACTGCTCCATCAACTCTTTCATCTCTTTCCGAGCCAACCGATACGGTGCCTTGCCAACAGGTTGGGCACCTAGTATCAGATCAATCTAAAACTTGAACTCTCTGACATGTGGCACTCCTGGTAAGTCTTCTAGGAACATATCTGGAAAGTCACACACAACCAGACTTTTGACAATTGTGGTGTTGGTGTATCCACATCCTTTACATAAGCCAAGTAGGCGCTACATCCACCCCATTGAGATTACTTTCGGGATCGTCGTGACCCGATCCCCATACATCGTTACCGAACTCCCCTCAGGCGCTATCAGACAAATCATCTTCTTTGGACACATAATGTTTGCCTCGAACTCCTCTAACCAATCCATCCCAAGAACCAAATCAAAACCACCTAAGGTCATCACGAACGGTCTCACAGGAAATTTATGACCCTCTAGTTCCACGTCACAACCCTCTATCATCTCGGAAATCCTGGTAGACTTACCTATGGCAGTTTCTACATCAAAGGGTGCATCAACACGTCTACTACTAACAGGCAGCTTAGCACAGAAAGTAGCAGAAATAAAACTTTTACTCGCACCCGAATCAAATGCAACAGAAGCTAAAGTTTGGTTCACAAGAAACGTATCGGACACAACATCAGGGTCCATCCTAGCATCCTCCTGTGTCATAGTGAATGCCCTATTGCTTGCCCTTGGTCCTTCACTCCCCTTCTTCTTCACCCTGGAACCCTCAGCCCTCGGCTTCTTACAATCCCTACTTATGTGGCCCTCCACGCTACAGTTAAAGCACTAGACCGTACAATAGTCCCTTGCCATATGCTCCATCTTCCCACATTTGAAGCACAAGTTCGACCCTAGCCTGCATTCCCCGCTATGCTCTTTTTCCACACCTACCACACTTCTTCAAACCCGCACCCGATGCGACCACACGGCGGTCGTCCACCCGTGCTTTCTTGTTACCCGTCGAGGCATCACCCCGACCAAACCTCTTCCCGTTCCGGTTACGATCACCACCACCCTTCTTGCTACCTTCAGCCACCACCACCACTTCTCTCTCATCATACAATCTTCCTGCCAAATCTAGCGCCGACCTAAACGTGCTCGGTCGGGCAGCGATCATGTGCCTGCGAATATCCGCCGGCAAGCCCTGAATGTACCTCTTAATCTTCCACGACAGAGGCGTCACCTGATCCGGCACCAGACGTGCCATCTCATTGAACTTGGTAGTATACTGCTGATGTGTCATGGTTCCCACCTCCAGCTGCAGGAATTCTCTCTCAACTATATCCATTTCTTTATGAGGACAGAACTCCTCAGTCACCAACTTCTTCAGTTTGGACCATCTCATCCTCCCAATAGCCCGACTACCCTTAGCTTGGACTATATTGTTCCACCAGCACAAAGCCAAGTCCACAAAAGAGTGGGTAGCAAACTTTACTTTCTAATCCTCCCAGCTCGCTAATGTTCAAGACAGCTTCCATTTCTCTCACCCACCGGTGAGTAGCAGCAGCAATGCCGTTACCATCAAAAGTAGGGGGCTTGCATCGTTGAAATGCCCCGTAGTTGCAGCCTCATGCCACCTCCGGCACAAACTCTTCTTCTTCCTCTTCTTCATCATTAGAGAAAACTGTTTCCAGCTCTCGTTGCTCCCGACCACCCGAAGACCGGTTTCTCTCCTTTGTTTCCCCTTCTGTACCCTTGATAACTTCGCTCACCATAGACGGTAAGATCGTCTACATGACCTGATGAACTTCTTGTACAACATCCTCCTTTATTGAGGCTCTCCCATTGGCACTCTCATCACCGCCCAACGGATGAGGGGTCTGTAAGGCCCCGTTCCCGGGACGCTTACAGTTGGATTCTCATCGCACATAAAACATATATTTACATTCGTATTTCATAATCATTGCAGCGGAACATTTAAAATAATATTTCATTCCCATGTAAATGCTTTTGGAAGTTAATACAACACTCATTACAAAACGCAATTTGTTCGCATTACAATGCAAAAACACTAATCAAAAGAATGCCATCCCAAAAGAGCCGAGTAGCTGCCCGTGCCATGCTCAGCAATCATTACCTGCCAACTGGAAACACATAAAAGTCAGCGTTGCTGAATGAGTTCTAGTTTTATAATAAAACATACTTTTCTATCGTTAAAACCGTTCTTTACTTTCTTTCAATTCATACAACGCTTTACATTCATTCGTGACCATGAAATATACGTACACATTGATAATATAATTATTATCTTCCATTACATTCATTAACTTTCGTTCATTCTATACGTTCGTTCTCCCGAGTCTATTATGACAACAGGTCACTAACCTCATTAGCAATCCCAACGATTGCACGCTATCCGAGTCTATTGCAACCATAGGGTGCTCACCTCATTGCCAATCTCAACGATAACATGCTATCTGAGTCTCTTGCAAAAACGGGGTTGCTCACCTCATGGCAACTTCATGATAGCATGCTATCCGAGTCTGTTGCAACCATAGGGTTGCTCACCTCATAGGCAATCTCAACGATTACATGCTATCCAGGTCTGTTGCAATAACAGGGTTGCTCACCTCATATATGTGCTTGCAAGCCTTTCCTTCATTCATTTATCAATCAATAATGCATGCATTCTTACTTCATGTTCCTCTTTCGTTATCTTTCACTTTACGTTACATAATACTTCATTCATTCATTAACATGACACGTAAAGCCACAAGAAAGATAAACATACATCATAATAAGAAACATATCATACACAGTCATTATCATCATACAGGACAACATCATACATACATAACATGCATAAACATGCAACATCATCATCATACTCACATGCACTCTAAGGCCTCAATCCTTATCTTACATGCTCTTACGGGAACCTTTACGTCAAAACTTACATCTGCACTTTTCCCCGAAGTCAGAAGCCAAACTACACTTTCCTCGGGTGCAACGGCCCTATTCAGGCGTATGGACACCCTTCAGTCACATGGCCTCCATGCGACTGAACATCATGCGAATGAACCAATGCGGATGGACACTCATGTGAATGAACACCCAATCGTGCGAATGGACTAATGCGATGGACCTCATGCGAATGGACTAATGCGGATGAGCACTTATGCGACTGGACCTTCATCGCGTGACCTCCATGCGACTGCCCTTTTAATCGTGCGAATGGACCTCAATCGTGCAAATGGAACCCAATCGCACCCTATTCGGCCGTATGGCCTCCATTCGATCTCCAGTTAGTCACCTAGCCCTAGCTGATGCAGAATGCAGTTCCAGCCGAACGGAAACTGCCCTTTTCGACTTCGGAACTCATCTAAACCCATTCCAAGCCTAAATCAACCATCCTAGACCTTAGGAATGCATACCACAACACCATTCAAGCACACACAAGCCTGGAAACAACCTCTAAACGCATGAAAAGCAACACACCCAAATGGGTCAAACACACATACATACAAAAACGTGTTTTTTATGCTTTCTAGCCCCAAAATCATTTGAAAACAAGTAAAAGTGGGGTCCTAGAACTCACACAAACAACACCAAGAAGTAGAGCTTCAGTTTGACTCGCTTCTCGACGATTTCGGCTCACTCGAACCAACCCGAACCAACTTTTTCTCTCTTTTTCTCTTCTTTCTCTCTTCTCCTCTTTCTTTGGCTGTAATATTGGTGTGGGAGAGGGTAAGGGCTGCCCTCTCCCTTTATATACCCCACTCACTTTCTTTCTTTCGTTGGCGAGTTTGGTCCCTCGACTTAGAACTTTATTTCTTTTCTTCTTTCGTCGGCTTTAAAATAAATAAATAACCGGGTGTTACAGGGTATTGGGTTCTTCATGAACCACCTTTTTGACTCTGGGTCTTCCCCTTTTCGGTCGCGGCTTAGCACCAAGCCCATAACAACCACAACCACGAGAGGATTTAGAAGAGCTACCACCAGCCATTCACACGCACACTAAAAGATTCAAACACCAACACGGTCATTGAAGGGAACAGCTTAGTTTATGTCAAGTATAGTAAGTCTCTAATTACAGTGGCCAGTTGTGATTAGCCACTTACTTTACTCATCATACCCCAAGCATTACCTATCCTGACTACATCCGTATTTTAATCAACAAACAACACATAACCACATAACATGCGCACATAATACCGGTTATCATTACGAAAATACCTGATGGCAAGAAGCTACTCAGATTGGCATCCCTCCCCTTTCCGTCCCATTCTAAGTTTAAGTTTAGGTTTATGTTGAAAATTTTACCTGTTCACTTAAACTTTGGCTCTGATGCCAACTTGTAAGGCCCCGTTCCCGGGATGCTTACAGCTGGTCGATCATCGCACATAAAACATATAATTTCATCATATTACATAAAAACGTTGCAGTGGAAACATATAAACAAAACATTCCATTTCATAATAAAGGCTTTTGCAAAAATAATACATCGTTATCAAGTTACAAAATACATGTTGCATTACATCACAAAAGCATTATAAAAATGGATGTCATCCAAAAGAGCTGAGTAGCCACCCCGTGCCATCCTCAGCAATCATTACCTACCAACTGGAAACACATAAAAGTCAGCGTTGCTGAGTGAGTTCTAGTTTTATAGTAAAACATACGTTTCTTTCATTAAAACCGTTCTTTACTTTCATGCGATCATACATCATACGTATACATAGATAATGTCATTATTATCTTTATCGTTCATTAACTTCTATTCATTCATACATTCTTACTTTCATTCATTCATTCATCATTACATATTTTCTTTTCGTCAAAACCATGAACTTTACCCTTCCGTCTCATGGTACTGGCCGAAGCGTATCATAGACCTTCCATCAAAGTGCATAGCACCTCTGGCCCCATTACTGCAGATAAAGTTCAGGTGTACCATTATCATGTGCTATGCCCTTCCGTCACATGGTACTGGGCTGAAGCCATCATAGACCTTCCATCACGGTGCACAGCACCTCTGGCCACAGTACCGAAAGCAAGCAACATGGTTCCATACAAATGGTCAATCCAAAGAAAGACCCTGATGTGCATCCTTCTGGGGTAGCGAACCCACACACCGTTGGGCTAGCACCCTACAATGGGGCGTGTCTCGACATACAAGGCTTGCAAGACTTTCACTACTTTCATCATATGCATGCATTCATCATGTTCCTCTTTTTATTATCATCCACTTTACGTTATGTAATAATTTCATTTCATTCATTAACATTCCACGTTCAGCCAAGGGAAATTAATCATACATAATAAAAAGGATCATCATACACAGTCATCATCATCATATAGGGCACCATACATACATACATAACATTCATCATGCATAATCATACAACATCATACATCATCAACATCAACATCATGCCCAACATAACCTCTAAGGCCCGAACAGTCATCTTACATGAACTTACGGAAAACTTCCACGTCAAAACTTACATGTGCACTTTTACCCGAAAGTTAGTAATTCAACTACGTTTTCCTCGGGTACACAAGCCCTACTTGGGTGTATGGGCACCCTTCAGTTGCATGGCCTCTAGGCGACTTAACATCATGGAAATGGACCAATACGGATGAAAACCTATGCGAATGAACCAATGCACATGAACACCTATTCGAATGAATCAATGTGGATGGAACCTAGGCGTATGGACCTCAGTCGCATGACTCCCCATACGAATAACCCTCAGTCACATGAGTAGCATGCGTATGACCCTCAATCGCACGACTGGCATGCGTATGAACCTCAATCGCCTTCCTTTCGGTCGTATGGCCTCCGTTCGGTCGCAAGGCCCTAGCTGATGCAAAATGCAGTTCATTCCGAACCCAATGTGCGATTTTCAGCCTCTAAACCCTTCCAAACCCATTCTAAGCCCAAATCAACCATCCTAAACCTTAGGAATGCATACCACAACATCATTCAAGCACACACAAGCCTAAAATCATACATCACTCGCATCACACACAAACACATACACACAGGTCAAACACACACATTTCAAAAACGGGTTTTCGCTATGTGTTCCAGCCCCAATCAGTTGAAAACGGGTAAAAGAGGGGTCCTAGAACTCACACAAACAACTCAGTCGAGTAGAGCTTCGATTAGACCCGCTACACTTTGACTTTCAAGCTCAAATCCACTCGAACCAAGCTTTTTATCCCTTTTTCTCCCTTTTCTTCTCCTCTCCTCTCTTTAGCTGAATTATTGTGGGTGTGGGGAGGGTGTGGGCTTCCCTCCCCTCTTATTCTCCTACTCTTCCGAACTTTCTCCCGTTTTGGCAAGTTTGGTCCCCTAACTTTGGACTTTATTTCTTTTTCTTCTTTTGTCGGCTTCGAAGAAAATATCCGGGTGTTACAGTTATGGTTACATTATAGTATTAGTAGACAAAATTTAACATAACCCTATTGTGACACCATACAAATATCCCACATCGGTCGTAGACATAAGATATTCCTGGTTCATAAGGAATCTCTTGCCTCTAACATCATCAACGCGTTTTGAGCGTATTGGTTATGGATGAGAGGAGAAATCCATAGTTAAGCATGCTCAAGTGGGAGCAGTCCAGGGATAGGTGACCTCCCTGGGAAGTTTTCACCTAGGCAACCAAAAGCAATTCGTGAGCTCCTCGTGGGCAAAGCGGACAATATTGTTGATGTGAAAGGTCGGGTGTTACAAAATGGTATCAGAGCCACTCTTGTGTCGTTCGGGATGTTAAACATACCTCACCAAGGATAGTGCCTTCTCGGGCTCATCAAGGACGATGAGTCCAAATAGGGGTGCTTGTCACACCGTACACATATCCCACATTGGTCATGGACATAAGAGATTCCTGGTTCATAAGGAATGTCTTGCCTCTAACACCAACAATGCATTTTGGGTGTATTGGATGAGGATGAGAGGATAACTCCAAAGTTAAGTGTGGTAAGGTGGGAGTAGTCCAGGGATAGGTGACCTCCCTGGGAAGTTTTCACCGGGGCAACCAAAAGCAAATTCGTGAGCTCCTCGTGGGCAAATTGGATAAAATTATTGATGTGAGGGGTTGGGTGTTACACCTATTAGAAAACATATTATCTAACTGCTATATCTTCAGAGACAATGGAAGTGAGCATCCACTGATACGCTAAGATCGTACAGATTAACACATAGATTTACACAGACTTTCCCCACAACTTTACCCCAGCCATTATACATATCAAATGAGAACATAGTGCTCTTAGACATGATGATTTCCTGAAAAAAGCATACTCAAACAATCAACATAAAGTTGGTGATATCATAGTTTAACATGGTAACAAAATACATATATTGATGCATCATAGATAAGTTTACAACCAAACCTACTTATAAGTCGGGTGATTCATAACTGTCACAATGTAAATCAGAAAAATTGGATAATATAACATCAAAACACTCATCCTGTTGGTGCAAAAAATATTTTCCTAAGTAGTGTTACCTATATTATTTAGTGGTTCCACATCCGAATTAATTGTTATAACATAAATGATAGTATATCTCAAAAATCTTATATATATGCATCAATTTCAAAACGGTATGCTTTTTCTCTAAAAACTTATAAATTCAAAATGTGGCTATGAGTCTCTCCTCTTACTCAAGTAGGTAGCATATAAAATAGTTATAGATTAGGAATAAATATCTTTTTTTTTAATTTCCAGCATCTCAGATTATAAAATTTAAAATAGAAGTTATATTTACTCAAATGTCACAAAATTTTTATAGTAGAAACATTCAAAAATCTTTTTTAACATGTCAAAGTTTAATATATCAACTATTTATAGTTTATTTCTTGGAATTTTACAATATTTGAATATACTAACAAAAATACTTTTGGTTTCTTTAAAAATTCACCAAAATTTATCAGAATTCACATACCAAAATTTATGTTATTTCATAAATTCTTGGAATATTAAATCATAACAAAACTCTTTTTAATGATTTTTACTATTTTGAAAATAATTGGTAAACATAGCATAACATAAAAAATTAAAAATTTCATACAAACTGTTCAAATCAAGTTATTATTCCTTTTATAAATTTCTCATGATTTATCTTATAGTTTAGGTATTTTTCCTGATTTTTGAGTTACAGTTTTTTCAAAAATGTATAATTCAAGCATAACTTCAAATTAGATCATGAAATTTATTCTACAAGTACTACATAATATAAAAATCATCATATAATTTTTTTAGCTCTTTACCTGATTTGGTTCGTCCGGTTGATAATTCGCTTTTAATACCTTAAATAAATTATATAAATTATTTTATCTATCATAAACATAACAATTTTGCAGAATGTAGTTTCTTAATATGTCTAATAAGTTTTCAATTTTTATTCCCACAATGGAAGTTATTTAAATAACATATCAAATGATCAAGAATACACATAATTTTAACCCTTTATTTTTGTCTAAATCCTTAATTTACAATATTTTTCAAAATTTTATACTTTTCTTATTGATCTTTGATTAAGGTGAAGTGTTTATATGGTATTGTAAAGAACTTGAATGTTTAACCAAAAGGGTTGGCTATTTGTGTTTGTTAGAACACATATATATTGTTGTAAGCTTAGTTAGTTATGGGGTTAAGGTTGGAACCTTGAAATTGATAGAAAGAGAGGATGAAAAGAGGTGAATGATGACTTGTACTTTCTTGATGATCCGGTTAAGATGATCCTTTTTGAGCTTGGTAACTAATATGTTGGATTGAAGTTGAGGATGTTGATTATTACCGTGACCTAGAGGGCGTAGAAAGGTGTGATGGTGGTTGTCTCCTGCGGTTTTTGGTGGTTCATGGTGGTGATGCTTGTGGTCAAGAGCCGAGGGTTTTTGGTAAGGGTGTTGAGAAGGTGGCGGTTGTGATGGTATGGTTGTGGCCGATGGGTTTGTTTATGGTGGATTCAGCCGAAGGCCATTAATGATGATAATCATCATATCTACCCTTAGAGTGGTGAGTAACCTAGATACATGAGTTTAGGTGTCAAGTTCTTGGGGTGCTTAGTGTTCTAGTGGCTAGGTGGCAGTCAAGGGAGGTGGTTTGGTGTCCTAACCGATTAAAGTGTTAATCACCTAGTTTAGAGCTTTAATTGGGTGGTTTAATCCTTTAATGATATGAGATTGGAGCTTGAGTTTGTGTTTAGGTGTTTAAGGTTCACTTAGTTTCATTTTGTTGCTAAGTTATGTTTGATGTTATCTTTGTATGGTGCTAAAATATTGAGATAACTAATCAAATAATATTTACTATAAGAAGTTTATGCATATGAATTCATGCACACGTAAGTTCAATGCGTGCATGCGTACGTACCACACATACACACACACACACAAACATATATATATATATATGTATGTATGTATGTATATGTATGTATGTATATATATATATATGTATGTATAAATATATACACACACACACACTAAAACACGTATAATTCATAAGGTGTTAGTTAAATAATCTAATATGTAATTATGAAAATTTCTTAAAACATTAATTTTTCTAATCTTAATTTTAAGGTTGTCACATTGAGTGAGATCAATGTTCTTAATTTAAAGGTATTTTAAAATACTCTTCTCATATGTTTTATATATAGTGTAATATATATATATATATATATATATATATATATATTATATATATATATATATATATATATATATACACACACACATATATATTGACAGGATCAGTGATCTCAAGTTTGATCGATTAGAGTGTAACAAAGCGGAATAAGAACAAGAATTAGACAAATTATAGCAAGAATTTGATATTCGTATGCTTTAAGAACAAATACGGTTGTAAAGAGAGAATAGATTTCTGTGAAAATGAATGTTTCAATAATATCAAATGTTTCTGCTCAATCATTCACTTATTACAAATAGGTTGACACTCCTTATATAGAGTGCAATCACTGCTGATATCACGGGATAGTGACATCTAGCAGATTTATTACAAAAATAACTAAAACTTAACAAACTACTGAAATGTTCACAACTACTGAGAACATATTAGAGTGCTAAGTACAAAACATAAAACTACTGCTACGAGACTACTGAAACTACAACAACTGTAGAACAAGCTCTTCAGTCGTTTTACAAAACTACTGAAAAGAAAAACATAAAACTACTGAAAGAAAACCGTCACAACTACTGAAGACGACCTCTTCAGCTGTTGTGACAACGTCTGATACTTGGTCTTCAGCACTTGTGTCTTCAGACTTTGTCTTCAGCACTTGTGTCTTCAGACTTTGTCTTCAGCACTTGTGTCTTCAGACTTTGTCTTCAGCACTTGTGTCTTCAGACTTTGTCTTTAGCACTTGTGTTCAGACTGTCTTGAGCACTTGTCTTCAGAATTTGTCTTCAGCACTTGTGTTCAGACTTTGTCTTCAGCACTTGTCTTCAGACTTTGTCTTCAGCACTTGTGTTAAGACTTTGTCTTCAGCACTTGTCTTCAGACTTTGTCTTTAGCATTTGTCTTCAGACTTGTCTTCAGCTCTTGTCTTCAGACTTTGTCTTCAGCACTTGTCTTCAGACTTTGTCTTCAGCACTTGTGTTCAGACTTTGTCTTCAGCACTTCTCTTCAGACTTGTCTTCAGCACTTGTCTTCAGACTTTGTCTTCAGCACTTGTCTTCAGACTTTGTCTTCAGCACTTGTCTTCAGACTTTGTCTTCAGCACTTGTGTCTTCAGACTTTGTCTTCAGCACTTGTGTCTTCAGACTTTGTCTTCAGCACTTGTGTTCAGACTGTCTTCAGCACTTGTCTTCAGACTTTGTCTTCAGCACTTGTGTTCAGACTTTGTCTTCAGCACTTGTCTTCAGACTTTGTCTTCAGCACTTGTGTTCAGACTGTCTTTAGCACTTGTCTTCAGACTTTGTCTTCAGCAGTTGTTGTGACGTCTGTGGGACTTAAGGTTTTTCTAATCCGTCTCATTGGTTCTTTTGGTCTAACAACTCCCCCTGAACCAATGCAGCTAAAACCTTAACTTTATTGAGGTCCCACTTATTGTTGGCAATAAGATTGGTCTTTTTCCTTCTTGATCAGCTAAGAAGATGACCCAATTAAGCACTAGCCTGGGAATAGATTTCTGAAATTTGGTTGGCATAATATGTATAAGAGCCCTAACTTTGGGGAACTGGACACAGGGCTGTGGTCCTATCCATGAAATCTACTTCCCATGTATAAGCCTGTAGGATTATCTGGTGTATGCTCTGAGAAACATAATTTGTTCTTCCATGGTAAGATTTTCAGCTCCACCATCAAAAATCCTTCACGCCCATACAACTCTGAAATGTACTTAGCCTGTTTGCCATTTTTGAGCTCAACTGTTGTGATCTGTCTGTATGTGTTGGACCAAAAGAACCAATGAGCCAAGATCAGAAAACCTCTAAGTCCCACACGGTATCACAACAACTGCTGAAAGCCTCATCAGTAGTTTGACAAGTGCTGAAGACTTCAACAGCTGAAGATCAAGTGCTGAAGACCTTAACAGCTGAAGAACCAAAGTGCTGAAGTACAACAGCTGAAGAACACAAGTGCTGAAGCTGAAAGACCAAGTACTGAAGTACAACAGCTGAAGAGTTCACAAGTACTGAAGATCAACAACTGATGTACAAAGTCTGAAGACCAAGTACTGAAGCCTCAGTAGTTTGTCACAACTGCTGAAGAGTACTTCTTCAGTAGTTGTGATATCAGTAGTTTTATGTTTTATGTTTCAGTAGTTTTGTAAAACGACTGAAGAGCTTGTTCTTCAGTCGTTGTAGTTTCAGTAGTTTTATATTTTGTACTTAACCTGCTGATATGTTCTCAGTAGTTGTGAACATTTCAGTAGTTTGTTAAGATTTAGTTATTTCTGTATTGGATCTGCCAGTTGTCACTTTCCGTGATAACAGCAGTGACTGTTGCACTCTATATAAGGAGTGACAACCCATTGTAATTATTTAGCGATATGAGCAATTGAATGGAATGTTTGATTGATTTGATTAGAAATATTCTCCATCTATAAACATTCCTAGAAATCAGAAATTCATATTCTCTCCCTATAACCGTATGCGATCTTAAAGCTTACATATATTGTTTGCTTGCTACAACTTGTCTAATTCGTTTGTGTATTCCGCTGCTTTACATTCTGATAAACATCAAACTTGTGATCACTGATCCTGTCAAATGGTATCAGAGCAGGTTAATCATTGATCGATCTAATAATTGATCATTGAAACTGCTATTCAAGATCCAAGTTTGATTGAATTAGCTTTTGTTTTTGCAAGAAACGGTTATAGAGATTGAATTTTCTGTATTTCTGCTCATTCATCCTGAGATCTTATTCTTGGTTCTCATTGAGTTTGTTGTGGTTGTCTAAAACTTTTTAAAACTTGAACTAAACTGTTTTTGAACTAAAAATGACCACTCCCTCCAATGATCCTCACAATACTGGTTCCTCAACCAAGCCTCCTGCTGGTTAGGAATGAGTATAACATATGGCAAAGACGTATGCTCCATCACCTGTCTGTTAACAGCGCAGGGTGTTGGACATCTGTGGTACATGGTCCACACAAGCCTATGGTGAATAACCCGGAAACCAATCAAATGGTTCCGAAGAGGAGGGAGCAATACTCAGATGAGGATAAAAATTGCTTGAGATTGATGCAAAAGCCCATGGAATTCTGGCCATGGCTTTGCCCAATGAAATCTATTCTGGGCTAATGCATCATGAAACTGCCCATGACCTCTGGATTGCTTTGAAAGAACAATTTGGAGGAACAGATGAGGTCTTGGCAAATAATAGAGAAATTCTTGCCCAACAATATGAGACATTCTCTCATAGAAAGGGTGAGACACTGACTCAACAATATGAGCGGTTTTCTTGTTTGATCTCTGAACTAAAAATGGTCAAACTTGAATACACCAATTCAGATGAATAACAGATTTCTCAGATCACTGCCTGAGAGATGGGACACATATACTATTGTCCTACGCTCCAGTGCAAGTTTGGACAAACTATCTCTCACCCAACTCCATGGAAATTGCTCACTTTTGAGAGAGAGATAGAACAGAAGAGAAAGCTGTCTTCATCTGGAAAGCTCACTGAAGACTTTATTCAAGGCAACACTGCCTTGGTGGGTCATGAGTCAGAATATGCTGCATCTGAATGCCAGTATGATGAGCATATTAATTTCTCTTCGAGCACTTCTAATTCTGCATTTGTAAGTGTTGATGGTCAGTTCACTGGATGTAATAATGACAACTTATGTTTCATTATGGATGATCTCAAGGGGATTGCTGATGATGACTTAGAAGAGATGGATATTTTGAGCCAAATGGCCTTGATAAATATCAGATCTCAGAAGTTCTACAAAAGAACTGGAAGAAAATTCCCAGGACTCTCTGGCAAAACCAAAGTTGGTTTTGACAAGAGCAAGTTGAGGTGTCACAAATGCCAACGGCTTGGACACTTTGCTAGAGAGTGTAGATCAACTGGATCAAACTCTACTGCACCCTTTGTGACTTTTCCTGGCAACAGTCAACAAAACAGAGGGCAACACCTGTCACATCTAGTCATCATCCTCAACAACAATCTCCGGCATATTTTGTTTCTCAGGGTCAAATGCCTTATCAGTACCCTTGTTATTACATGCCACAGTCAAGTCAAGTTCAAGTTCCTATGACACCACAACCTCATGCATTACCAGAACCTCAGCCTTCCCCATCTCATCAACAACCTTCATCTCAACAACACAGCTTCTTCACCCCAGGAGTTGTTGACTGGAGCAGTTTACCAGATGACTTGTCTGGTCATGATCAACTGTTCTCAGGTGCTGGTCAACATGGTGGTGACATTCCCTTTGGGAATCTAGCTCTTATGGCTTTGGAGTCTGCTGATACTTCATCTTCCAATGCCTCTACACCTCAAGTATCACAGGTATCCTCTGAGGCAAAAGCCAAATTATGTTCTGAACAATGCATAGCAGCATTTGCTTCCATTAGAGAAGCAAATGTAGCTTTAATTAATAAGAACATTGAGTTAGAACAAGAAATTTCCAAAAACAAAGCTGAGTTTGAGTTTGTGCTCAAAGATAAAAATGATGAGTTTATAAACTGAATTGCAAAATAATTGATGATAAGGCTAGAGAAGATGTACTTTTAGAGAAGTACAAAGATCTCAAAGAAACCCTTGCAGTTACCCAGGTCGAGTGTGATAGATGGGTACAATCATGCAAAGGTTTTGAAATGCTTCTTAGTAAGCAATCTGCTTCAAATGTGAAGTTTGGAATCGGTTACAATCACACTGCTCCACCTACAGATTTTACCCCAAGAGCAGAGGTAGAATCTGATGGTGAGAGTGATAACCAATCCATCAAGTCATGTGATCTACCTTCTGATACAGCACAATCAGAAGTAGCAGTCAGTATCAAGTCCTCTTTGAACCTATCAGCTGATGTTGATGGTCCAAATGCTGACATTCACATGATCAATAAGTTGATCAACTCAGGAGTGAATCCTGAAGGTCCTGAAAGGACTGGAGAGCAGGATTCAACTCCTGAAGTTCAAACTTCAACTGATGTCAGTACTGAAGAGAAGAAAACTGGCAGTAGAAAGAGTTTGAAGACTACTAAAGATGCTGTCAAGAAAGCAACCAATGCTTCCAAAGCATTGAAGAACAAGTCTTCTGTTGCTTCACCATCTTTAGTTGATGATCAACCTAAGATGAAGAAGAAACCATGTGAAGTATGTGGTTTTTTCAATCATCTTACAGATGATTGTTGGTACAAAAGAGGTTCCAAACTCAAACAAAAGGAAGAAATTAATGAGAAAATGGTAAAAATGAAAACTGAGTTTGAGACCACATTTGTGTCAGCAACATCAAATCCTGTAACCCTTAAGTCCTTAAAGCAATCCAAAAAGGAAGGAGTTAAACAGGTGACAGCTGAGGGTGCTCAAAAGAAGAAGGTGCAACATAGGACCTTATCTAACTCCACTAGCAATGTGTCTGATGAGCTGAAAGCTTTATCACAAAATCAGACACAGCTGGTGATGATGGTACAACATCTGTTGGGTAGAGTTAACCAACTAGATTCTCCTATGTTGAAACCACAGAAAAGGAGGTCTAAGCCAAAGGACTCCTCTTCTGCACCATCTTCTTCCTCTCAGGCTGTTGTTACAAATAAACATGCTAGTTTACCATCTATTGATGAGACCAGGCCCAAACCAAAAAGGTTTGGGTCTCTAAAACTAACTGATTGTTTATTATTGCAGGGTTCTTCAACATGCCAAAATAGCATCTGGTATGTAGACAGTGGGGATCCATGCACATGACTGGGAACATCTCTCTTCTTCATGACTACTCTCAAGGAAAGAAGGGATTTGTCTCTTTTGGCAATGATGCTAGGGGTTACATCATCGGTAAGGGCTTTGTCTCCAATGGAGAAATCAAATTTGATGATGTTAATCATGTGGAAAATCTCAAGTACAACCTCTTGAGTGTCAGTCAAATGTGTGATAAAGGCCATGTTGCCCTTTTCACAAGTCAAAACTGTAGGATTCTGTCATCCAAAGTTTTGCCCTTGATTGACAAGGTATTGGATGATCACACTCTCCTGAAAGCCAACAGGACAGGAAGAGTGTATGCCTTAGATCTCTCTAAGAAGATAGATCTCAAAGGTAATCCTTGCCTATTTTCCAAAGCCTCTTTCAAGAATCTAAACTATGGCACAGGAGGCTTGGTCATGTTAATCTCAAAAACATGAATCAGCTTAGCCACATAGTTTAGTCAGAGGCTTACCATAAAGGAGTTCCACTGTGATGAAACTTGCACTGCTTGTTTAAAAGGAAAACAGCACAAGGTCTCATTTCCTCCTATTGAAGTGTCCAAGTCCACTGCCTGCTTGCAATTACTGCATATGGATCTATTTGGTCCTGTGAGAGTAATGAGCATGGCAAAGAAGAAATACTGTCTGGTAATTGTGGATGATTACTCCAGATTTGTATGGACTTTCTTTCTACATTCAAAGGATGAGGCTGCTCAGAAGATTATCCACTTTGTGCTGTACATTGAGAAGCAGTATTCCCTTCCAGTCAAGTGTATTAGGAGTGATAATGGAACTGAGTTCAGAAATCATACACTTGATGACTTCTATCTCTCAAAGGGAATCAAAAGGCAGTTCAGCATTCCAAGGACTCCGGAACAAAATGGAGTAGTGGAGAGAAAGAACAGGACCCTCATTGAAGCTGCAAGGTCCATGCTGGCTGACTCAGGTTTGCCATTGACCTTTTGGGCCGAAGCTGTCAACACAGCTTGTTATGTGCAAAATAGAGTTTTAGTAAATCAGAGGTTGATGAAGACTCCATATGAAGTTCTCCATCATTTGGCTCCACTGATTTCATTTTTCAAAGCATTTGGGTGTCCCTGTTTTATTCTCAACACAAAGGATCAACTCCACAAATTTGATCCTAAGGTGGATGCAGGATACTTTGTTGGTTATTCATCTACTTGCAAAGCATACAGAGTCTTCAACTGCAGAACAAAGATGGTTGAAGAAACTCTACATGTTAAGTTTAATGAATCTCCAAAGGACAAGATTCCACAAGTCCTGTGGAGTTATTTGATCTGGACATACTGCAATATGTTCCTTATCAACTCCTGCTGTTGCTCCTGTCAATAGTTCACCACCTGGTGGTACTGCGCTGATGATGATGATGATTGCAGTACTCACCTCTTCAGGTTTAGTGATCAGCTGCCTGATTCAACTAGACCTGATGTTCCTGTAGCACCAGTAGCACCATCCACAACTAATGCTGAGATTTCTTTCTTCGAATTCAACTTCCTTTGAATTACCATCCACTGATTGGTTTCAAGGAAATGATTCACCATCACCATCTGTTGCTGCTGAACCGGCTACAAACACTTGCACAGATCTCATTGTGTATCAAGATCTGAAGAATCACCCCATGTCTCAAATCATTGGTGATATCACTGCTGGAGTATCAACAAGAAGGCAATTGTCAAACTTCTGCTTCTATGCTCTCTTCATCAGTCAGCAAGAGCCAAAGAATTATCACATTGCTTTAAAGGACAATGGATGGGTTGATGCCATGCAGCTTGAGCTTCTTCAGTTCAAGAAACAGCAAGTGTGGGAACTGGTTCCTCTACCTCCAGGTAAGTGTGCAATAGGCACTAAATGGGTGTTTAGGAACAAAACTGATGAAAATGGGCTTATGTTAAGAACAAGGCCAGACTGGTTGTTCAGGGGTTTGCACAAGAAGAAGGTATTGATTATGATGAAACCTTTGCCCCTGTAGCCAGACTGGAAGCAATTCGATTGTTTTTAGCTTATGCTGCTTATCAAAAACTTAAAGTTTTTCAAATGGATGTCAAAAGTGCATTTTTGTATGGAAAAGTTAATGAAGAGGTTTATGTATGTCAACCTCCAGGCTTTGAGGACAACAAACATCCTAATTGGGTGTATAAGCTTGATAAAGCTCTTTATGGTTTAAAACAAGCTCCCAGAGCCTGGTATGAGACATTATCAAACTTTCTTCTGGAAAACAATTTCACTAGAGGCTCCATAGACAACTTTATTTATTAAGAAAGCTGGGCAGCATAATCTACTTGTTCAAATTTATGTAGATGATATCATTTTTGCATCCTCTGATCCAAAGTTGTGTGATGCCTTTACAAAGTTGATGCAACAGAAGTTTGAAATGAGTGCCATGGGAGAATTACAGTTCTTTCTGGGGTTGCAAATCAAACAAAAGGCTGATGGAATTTTTATTCATCAATCCAAATATACAAAAGATCTTTTGCAAAAGTTTGATTTACAAAACTGTAAGCCCTGTTCTACTCCCATGAGCAGCACCACACAACTGGACTCAGATCAGAAAGGTAAAGTGGTTGATGAAACACTTTACAGATGTATGATTGGGTCCTTGATGTATTTAACAGCTTCTAGACCAGATATTATTTTGCTACATGTGTTTGTGCTAGATTTCAGGCTGCACCTAAAGAGTCTCATCTGATTGCAGTCAAGAGGATCTTTAGATATCTGCAAGGCACTCCATCTCTAGGTTTATGGTATTCTACCAACCATTCTGGTAAATTAGTTGCTTTTTCTGACAGTGACTATGCAGGTGTAAGTTGACCAGGAAATCAACTTCTGGTGGATGTCAATTCCTAGGCAACTGCTTGATTTCTTGGCAGAGCAAGAAACAGACCTCAGTTGCTACATCCACTGCGGAAGCAGAGTACATTGCTGCTGCAAGCTGTACATCTCAGGTACTCTGGCTTCAAAACCAACTTTTGGATTATGGCATTACAGAGACTAAGACTCCATTGTTAATGGATAGTGCTTCAGCTCTTTGCATTGTCAAAAATCCAGTCCAGCACTCTAGGACCAAACATATAGAGATCAGACATCATTTTATAAGAGACTGTTTTGAAAAAGGTCTGATTGATCCTAAGTTTGTGCCCAGTGCTGATGAGCTTGCAGACATTTTTACTAAGCCTTTGGATAGTTCAACTTTCCAAAACCTGGTGTTAAGGCTTGGTATGCTGCAGCTAGAATAGGTGACAACTACTGATGATCTCAGTAATTCATATTGATGATCATGAGTGCCTGTCACATATAAGTACTGATGAGCTCTTTTAACCTCAGTAGTTTTATAACTACGATGGCTAAAAGTTCTCACAAGTACTCAAGTACTTCATCTGCTCTAAACTACTGAAGTAGTTACAACTACTGATGTAGTCATAACTACTGAAATCAGTAAACACAGATAAGTACTGATGTCCTATGAAACAACTGAAATCAGCCATAAAGACTGATGAATGTGTTGAGGATAGTTTGAAACAGCTGAAAAGCTAAGAATTGACGAAAACAGCTGAAGAGAATTTCCCTTCAGTCGTTTGTACCACTGCTGTTTCATTTTAAACAACTGAAGCAAAACCACGTCTTCAGTAGTTTTATAACTACTGATGACCAATACCAAGTCTTCAGTTGTTTACAACAGCTGATGACTAAAACCACTGTCTTCAGTAGTTTCATAACTACTGATGACAAACACCATGTCCTCAGTTGCTTCAATCACCTGAAGTCAAAACCACGGTCTTCAGTAGTTTTCTAAACTACTGATGCCTAACACCGCGACTTCAGCTGTTTCAACGTCTGAAAGGATACTACCATGTCAACGGTCGTTTAAAACTACTGATGACTAACACCACATCCTTCAGTCATTTCCTCTCCCGTACCCTATATATACCCTTAACCTGAGCTCTCCATACTTCATCTTCTTCAAAACCTAACGTTCCTCTCCAACAAATTTCCATGGCGTCTTTGCAAATTAAACCACGACACAACTGTGTTGCCTACCTCACAAAATCGCCGATCTGGACTAAGTTCGATAATGCTATCGATCTTATGGTTCAGTCCCCATACAACAAGGCATTCCTTCTGAACCCCGTTTTACATAACGAATCCTTGAACCAATTTTGGATGAACGTTAATGTTACTACTGAGGAGAGCAGCACACGATCCCTCCGGTCTGTAGTCAACAACAAAGAAGTAGTGATTACTCCTGCAACAATCCGAAAAATTCTTCACCTGAGTGATGCTACCTCTCCTGCTGGATATCCGAAGGGCACCATAGATCTATCATTTGCTCAGCATGGATATCAAGTGATCTCAGTGCCACAACCATTATGAAGAAACACTTCATGACGCTGAGCGCCTGATCTTTCACATGGTCAATGTATGTTTGGCCCCTAAGACATCGTCTTGGGATCAAATGTCCACCAAATGGCAGCAGGTATTGTATTCTATCCTTGAGCAACAACCACTGAACTTTTCCGAATTAATATTTTCAGAGCTCAAAGATATGGCTCAAAAATTTACTGCCAACCGTTGGATACTCTATCCACGGTTCATCATGGCCATTATAATAGACCAGCTTAATGCTGAGGGACTTGTTGGCTTGGGAGTCCCTGCTACGGCTGTTTTGCCAGAAGTATACTCCCGGCACAACTCTGACCGACACTAAAAATGGCTGCCAAGCTGCGAAAACCCACGCAGCTGGAACCCACAGCCACCACCTCCAAATCCAATGTCCCCACCAAACCCACCAAAAAGAAACCCAAAATGGCTACTCAGGGAATTGAGTCCCCTGAGGATGCTCCTGCACAACAAACGCAGGATATATCCACTAGTCCAACCCCCTAGTGGATACAATGACTCCTCCAGCCACAGCCGCTCAGGCTTCCTCTCAACAGGAACCTGCAGCAACCCAAGGGGCACCTACTTATCTGGGATCTTCCTCACTTGAGGAGATTGCCATTGAAGAGCACCATCCACCCCAGGTGCACACTGCTTCTTCCCCTGTACCCCACCAACCGCCCCTCACAGCCCAACTTTAATAGTTGCACAAGTGCTGACTCAATTGCACTCCTCACCCCCTCCCCAGAAACCACTTACCACTGGGAATACCTCTACAATTGAGGGGGAGGAATACAGTGCACCTGAGAACCCACAGCACAGGGGTTTAACTGTTCTATCTCCTGGTGTTGATATGGAGATAAGAACTTCTGGTGAGGCTGCCAACTCTTCTGAATCAGCAAATGATCAGACTGAGGTTGGTAACATAACTAAGACCTCACCAGAGGCAACAGCCGATGAAGGACATGTCCTGAGGCTGGAAGTCCCCAGTTCCAAGACAAAGGGGCACATGCTACATCTGGTCTACACCCAGAGCATGTATATCCTGCTACAAGCAGGAGGTCAGGTGATTCAGCATATGCTGATGATGACCTGGGCTTCTTCTATGATGTTCTTGCCCAGAACACGATCCTAGAGGAGGAAGTCAGTAGACTGCAAAACCTACTTGACCAACTCTCTCAAGGAGTAAGACCATCTGCCACCACATCAACCCACAGATGGCACCTTCATCTGAAGGTCTCCTAAACACACAACCACTCACAAAATCTCAGCCACCTGCCTCTGTTTCTGGCACCATTCCTCCGGGACAGAACCCCCTGAGCAACTGGCTGCTATCCTCAAAATCCCCTATCTCTCATCACCCCACAGCTAACTGAATTGGTGTTCAAAACTGTTGATGAGAGACTTTCTTCTGTCTTACAACCCATGGTGGAGAATGTTCTGAGCAAACAACTTTCTGCTACTCAATTCCCTGCAACCAATGCACCCAAAAGGGGGAGAGTTCAGCAGTGAAAGGTAAAAGAAAGAGGAAAGAGAAGAGAAGAAACAGAAGAGACAGTAGTGGAAACTGAGGAGTGGTTGAGGAGACTGAGAAAGAGAAGGAAAAAGAGAAGAGGAGGCTACCATGGAGAAAGTGACTGAAAGTTCAAAACTTTCATGTCACATACAAGAAAAGAAGAAGGATGAAAAAGAGAAAGCCTTGGAGCTGATGGTGAAAGAGGCTGATGCCGAACACAGCAGATCAATGGATAACATCATTGATCAGTTGTTTAGGCAAGGCCATGACACTGAAAAACTTGATTCTGAGATCAGAAGACTAGAGATTGAAGAAATCCAATCAAGATGGTCAAGTTATGATGTGTCAGAAAGAGAAAGGCTGGAGATCATGATCAGATTTATAGCAAAACATCTTGGAAGATCATTGATCGAGATCAAAGCTTGGTCCAGGGACAGTATCTTGGCAATAACCACCAAGATCTGTTCGTCTGAAGAATATACAAAAGGTTTAATTATTGAAGTTTTAAATGAAGCTGGTGCTGGGAGCAGGACTGAACTAGCCAAACAGTCAAAAGCCAAACTCACATCCAAAATGCTAGAACAGCCTGTCAACATTCCCACATCAAAACTACCAAAACCACAACCCACAAAACCAATTCCTCACCCTCTAAACCAACAGCCGATGATGCACCCAAGAAGAAGAAGAGAAGGGTGTTGAGGCTAGAAGAAGTAGAAGAAGAGGATGAAGATGATAGTCTGCCACTCTCTGCTGTTCTGAAGCTACCAAAGCCCCAGAGTCAATCCATGATCACACCCGACTCTCAAAGGGAAATGGTCAGAGTAAAGATAGAAGAAGAAGAACAGCAGAAACAGCACGATGAGCAACTGTTGAAGATGGTTGACAAGGAATTTCCTCAGTCATCATCTATTCAAGCCATGAAAGGGCATGCTCAAAGGCTGTACACTCTCAGACACACCTTTCAGTATCAGAGGGAGAGAGTGAGAGTATGGCCAGACCCCAGGGTGAGTTCTAGAATCCATAAAAGAACTATCCCACACAGATACAACGGCCAAGTACGAAAAACAATAGAATCTACCATCATGCTGGCCGTTGTAGTCTCACCTTGGGAAATCATTGATGAATTCAAGAAAGCTCACCAAGCAAAGAAGACACCTCAAGCCTTACTAGAAAACAAGATGATTAAGAAGGGGTTGTTATACAAAAAGCTTGAAGACATCCAAAAGAATGAGCTCCAGTTACTCCTTGAAGGCAACCATCCGGATGAATTTGTATACAGGGAGGTAACTACGGTGGAGCTGAAGAATGGCAGGACCATGAAGTACTTATCAGAGTACTATGGTCCAGAGTTCTTCTTCGAAGGAGGAGCTGAAGAACTCTCTCAAGAGGAACAAATTGTTCTCCTTGAGGCCTATGTCCGTGAGTCTTACGGACTCATCATGGGGAAGTGAATCTCATGAATGGGATAACAACTCTGTGTCCAGTTCCCCAAAACAGAGTTCCCATTCATACTCTGCCAAACAAATATTTGAGGTTCTTCCCAGGCCGGAGCGTACATGGGTCATCTTCTCTACTGATCAAGAAGGAAAAAGACCAACATTTTTGCCATCAATAAGTGGGAGTTTAAATAAGTTAGAGGTTTTGGCTGCATTGGTTCAGGGGGAGTTTGTTGGACCAAAAGAACCAATGAGCCAAGATCAGAAAACCTCTAAGTCCCACACGGTATCACAACAACTGCTGAAAGCCTCATCAGTAGTTTGACAAGTGCTGAAGACTTCAACAGCTGAAGATCAAGTGCTGAAGACCTTAACAGCTGAAGAACCAAAGTGCTGAAGTACAACAGCTGAAGAACACAAGTGCTGAAGCTGAAAGACCAAAGTACTGAAGTACAACAGCTGAAGAGTTCACAAGTACTGAAGATCAACAACTGATGTACAAAGTCTGAAGACCAAGTACTGAAGCCTCAGTAGTTTGTCACAACTGCTGAAGAGTACTTCTTCAGTAGTTGTGATATCAGTAGTTTTATGTTTTATGTTTCAGTAGTTTTGTAAAACGACTGAAGAGCTTGTTCTTCAGTCGTTGTAGTTTCAGTAGTTTTATATTTTGTACTTAACCTGCTGATATGTTCTCAGTAGTTGTGAACATTTCAGTAGTTTGTTAAGATTTAGTTATTTCTGTATTGGATCTGCCAGTTGTCACTTTCCGTGATAACAGCAGTGACTGTTGCACTCTATATAAGGAGTGACAACCCATTGTAATTATTTAGCGATATGAGCAATTGAATGGAATGTTTGATTGATTTGATTAGAAATATTCTCCATCTATAAACATTCCTAGAAATCAGAAATTCATATTCTCTCCCTATAACCGTATGCGATCTTAAAGCTTACATATATTGTTTGCTTGCTACAACTTGTCTAATTCGTTTGTGTATTCCGCTGCTTTACATTCTGATAAACATCAAACTTGTGATCACTGATCCTGTCAGTATGCAAACTCATCTGGGTGAGTCCCTTCAAGTAACAGACTGAGCTCATTTTGTTTGAAGTTCTCAAGCCTCTTGTAGACTAACCCCTTTTTAATTACTCTTTTCTCTAACATCTTTTGGGGTGGCTGTTTAGTTTCATAGGCCTTCTTGAAATCTTCTACAATTTCCCAGGGTGATACTACAAGGACCCTGTGATCTCTTCATCTACGATCCTTTTTACTTGGCCCTTGTATCTTGAAGGAATGTCTTTCTTCACAATTATGTGAGACACCCTAGGATCAGGCCATATTCTCACCTTTTCCTTTTGATATTGAAATGTGTTAGCAAGGGTGTACAATCTTAGAGCTTCCTTCTTCATACTGATTATTGATGAAGAAGTAGCATAAGTTTTGTCTATGCTTTTCAGCATCTCATCATCATGAAGCTTTTGTTGCTGTTCTTCTTCTATCTTTACTCTCACAACTTCCATCTGTGAGGTGGGAGTGATGGGCATAGGTTTGGCTTTAGGCAAAGTTAGGACTGCAGAAAGAGGTAGCCTATCTTCTTCCTCATCATCCTCTTCTTCTTCTTCTTCTAGCCTCAACACCCTTCTCTTCTTCTTCTTGGGTGCATCATCGGCTGTTGGTTTTGAGGGTAAAGGAGTTGGTTTAGTGGGTTGTGGTAGTGGTGATTTTGAAGTGGGAGGTTTTGCAGGTTGTTCTAGCATTCTTGTAGTGAGTGAGGCTTTTGAGTGTTTTGCTAGTTCCTTTCTGTTCCCAGCACCTGCCTCATTTAGTGCTTCAATCACCAATCCCTTAGTGTATGCTTCAGACGAACAGATCTTGGTGGTTATTGCCAAGATACTGTCCCTGGTCCATGACTTAATCTCGATCAATGATCTCCCAAGGTACTTTTCAATGAATCTGATCATGATCTCTAGTCTTTCTCTTTCTAATACATCATAACTTGCCCATCTTGAGTTAATTTCTTCAACTTCAAGTCTCCTAATCTCCGAGTCAAGCTGTGCAGTATCAAACCCCTGTCTATACAGTTGATCAATAATGGAGTCCATTGATTTACTGTGTGTAGCATCCGCCATTTTGATCATCTCATCGAGTTCGAGCTCTTTTTCTTTTCCATCAACCTTCCTCTTCTTATATGTGACATGAAAGTCTTTGTGACTTTCACCCACTTGATCAATGTCAGCTCCCTTCACAAACTCCTCTTCCTTCTCAGTCTTATTTTCTTTCTTCCCCTCTATGCTCTTCCTCTTTGCTTTCACTGACTGACTCTCCCCCTTTTTGGTTGCATTGGTTGCAAGGGTTTGAGTAGCAGAAAGCCTTGTGCTCACAATCTCCTCCACCAGGGGTTGTATGATTGAGGGAAGCCTCTCATCCATGGTTTTGATCATAATGTCTATGATCATTGGGGTGATGAGAGGTAGGGATTGCTGAAAGATAGTAGCTGTTTGCTCAGAGGGGTTCTGTCCCTGAGAAGCAGTGCCAGAAATAGAAGCTGGTGGCTTGGAAGTTTTGAGTGGCTGAGTGTGTGGGAGACCTTCAGGTGAAGGTGCCATCTGTGGGTTTATGTTGGTGGCAGATGGACTTGTGTTTGAGAGAATTGGTCAAGTAGTCTTTGTAGTCTACTGACTTCTTCCTCAAGAATTGTGTTCTGGGCCAGAACATCATAAAAGAAGCCCAGGTCATCATCAGCAGATACTAAATCACCTGACCTCCTGCTTGGAGCAGGATGTACATGCACTGGGTGTAGACCAGTTTTAGCATGTGCCCCTTTTTTTTGGAACTGGGGACTTCCAGCCTCAGGATGATGTCCTTCATCAACTGTTGCCTCTGGTGAGGTCTTAGCAATGTTACCAGCCTCAGTCTGATCATGTGCTGATTCAGAAGAGGTGGCAGCCTCACCAGATGTTCTGGTCTCCATATCCACACCAGGAGATACAACAGTTAAACCCTCGTGTGTGGGCTGTCAGAAGCATGTTGATCCTCTTCCTCAATTGTTGTGGTTTTCCCCATTGTTGGTGTTTGTTGGGGAGGAGGAGAGGCATGCAGCTGAGTCAGCACGTTTGCAATAATGAGAGTAGGACTTTGTGGGGCGGTTGCAGTGGGAGATGGGATAAAAGCAGTATGCACCTGGGGAGAATGGTGCTCTTCAATGGCAATCTCCTCAAATGAGGAAGATCCCAGATTAGTGGGTACCCCTTCTTTGGTTGCTGCAGGCCCCTTTTGAGAGGAAACCTGAGCGGCTGTGGCTGGTGAAATCCTTGTATCCACTACGGGGTTATAACCAGTGGATATATCCTGCGTTTGTGTTGCAGGGGCATCCTCAGGGGACTCATTTCCCTGAGTAGCCTTTTTTGTCTTCTTTTTAGTGGGTTTGGTGGGGACTTTGGATTTGGAGTTGGTGGCTGTGGGTTCCAGTTGCGTGGGTTTGCGCAGCTTGGCAGCCATTTTTAGTGATTGGTCAGAGTTGTGTCGGGAGTATACTTCAGGCAATACAGCCGTAGCAGGGACTCCCAGGCCAACAAGTCCCTCAGCTTGAAGCTGGTTTTCAATTATGGCCATTATGAACCGAGGATATAATATCCAACGATTAGCAAGTTGTTTTTGGGCCATATCCTTGAGCTCTAAAAATAGTATTTCAGAAAAATTTAAAGGTTGTTGCTCAAGGATGGAGTACATAACTGTTGCCACCTTGTCGACATTTGATCCCATGATGAAGTCTTGGGGGCAAGGCAGACATTTACGAGGTGAAAGATGAGACGTTCGGCATCCTGGAAATGTTTCTTTAATATGGTAGATGCACTCAGGTTACCGTGGTATCCATGCTGGGCAAATGATTGATCGATTGTGCCCTTTGGATAACCAGTTGCGAAAGTGGCATCATCCAGATTGAGGGTTTGGCGAAGAATGTCTGGAGTAATGACCACTTTTTGACGATGGACAAACGATTGAAGAGACTCTGTGTCATTCTCCTCAGAGAAAAGAGTGATGTTTGTCCAGAATTGGTTAAGAGATTCGGCATATATGGTGGGATTTAATAGAAAAGCCGTTTTGTAAGGTGACTGAACCATTAAATCAATGGCGTTGTGAAACTTGGTCCAGTATGGCGATTTTGTGAGATGTGCGACACAGTTGTGTCGGGGTTTTAGTTGCATGGTCGCCATGGATGAAGAGAGGTTAAAGAGTTTTTTTGAACGTTAGGTTTGAGAAGAGAAGAAAGTAAAAACTCTGAAGGTGGGATAAGGTATTTAAAGGGTAGGGTTAGAAAACGACTGAAGGTTTTGGTGTTAGTCATCAGTTGTTGAAACTACTGATGACGTGGTATTAGCTTTCAGAGGTTTGGAATGACTGACCGTATTGGTGTGATCAGCAGTTGTTATAAAACAACTGAAGACTTGGTTTTAACCGTCAAACGTTGAAACAGCTGAAGTCTTTGATTCAGTCATCAGTAGTTATAAAACTACTGAAGATTTAGTCATCAGTAGTTATAAAACTACTGAAGATTTAGTCATTAGTAGTTATAAAACTACTGAAGATTTAGTCTAGTAGTTATAAAACTACTGAAGACAGTTTTGACTTCAGGTGATGAAACAACTGAGGACTTGGTATTAGTCATCAGTAGTTGGGAAACTACTGAAGACTTTGGTTTTACCATCAGTTGTTGTAAACAACTGAAGACTTGGTGTTAGTCATCAGTAGATGAGAAACTACTGAAGACATGGTTTTGCTTCAGTTGTTTAGAAAGAAACAGCAGTTGGGAAACTACTGAAGACAAAAAGGCTCATCAGTAGTTGTCGTCAATTCATTGCATTTCAGCTGTTTCATACTGTCCTCAACACGTACTCATCAGACGTTTTCATCTGTTTGCAGATGTTTCATAGGACATCAGTACGTATTTGTATTTCTGACAATAGTAGTTGTAGCTACATCAGCTGTTGTAACTACATCAATTGTTTTAACAAATAAAGTACCTGAGTACTGAGAAGTTAAGCTCTAGTAGTTTAAAGAAAACTTCCGGAGAAAATAACGTCAGTACTTATATATATGACAATATAAACTAATGATCATCAGTCCTTGTGAGCTGAGATCACCAGTAGTTATCACTTATTCTAGCTGCAGCATACCAAGCCTTAACACTAGGTTTTGGAAAGTTGTGCTATCCAAGGGCTTAGTGAAAATGTTTGCAAGCTCATCAGCACTAGGAACAAATTTTGAATCAATCAGACCTTTTTCAAAACAATCTCTAATAAAATGGTGTCTGATTTCAATATGTTTAGTCCTAGAGTGCTGGACAGGATTCTTGACAATACAAAGAGCTGAACAGCTGTCCATTAACAATGGGGTCTTAGTCTCTGTTATGCCATAATCCAATAATTGGTTTTGAAGCCAGAGTACCTGAGATGTACAGCTTGCAGCAGCAATGTACTATGCTTCAGCAATTGATATAGCAACTGAGGTCTGCTTCTTACTCTGCCAAGAAATCAAGCAGTTGCCTAAGAATTGGCATCCTCCAGAAGTGGACTTTCTTGTCAACTTACACCCTGCATAGTCACTGTCAGAAAAAGCAACTAATTTACCAGAATGTCTAGTAGAATACCATAGACCTAGAGATGGAGTGCCTTGAAAATATCTAAAGATCCTCTTGACTGCAATCAAATGAGACTCCTTAGGTGCAGCCTGAAATCTAGCACAAACACATGTAGCAAACATAATATCTGCTCTAGAAGCTGTTAAGTACATCAAGGACCCAATCATACATTTGTAAAGTGTTTCATCAACCACTTTACCTTTCTGATCTGTATCCAGTTGTGTGGTGTTGCACATGGGAGTAGAACAGGGCTTACACTTTTGTAAATCAAACTTTTCCAAAAGATCTTTTGTGTATTTGGACTGATGAATGAAAATTCCATCAGCCTTTTGTTTGATTTGCAAACTCAGAAAGAACTGTAATTCTCCCATGGCACTCATTTCAAACTTCTGTTGCATCAACTTTGTAAAGGCATCACACAACTGTGGATCAGAGGATGCAAAAATAATATCATCTACATAAATTTGAACAAGTAGATTATGCTGCCCAGCTTTCTTAATGAATAAAGTCTTATCTATGGAGCCTCTAGTGAAACTATTTTCGAGAAAAAAGTTTGATAATGGCTCATACCAGGCTCTAGGAGCTTGTTTCAACCCATAGAGAGCCTTATCAAGCTTATACACCCAATTAGGATGTTTATTGTCCTCAAAACCTGGTGGTTGACATACATAAACCTCTTCTTTAATTTTCCCATACAAAAATGCACTTTTGACATCCATTTGAAAAACTTTAAGGTTGTGATAAGCAGCATAAGCTAAAAACAATCGAATTGCTTCCAGTCTGGCTACAGGGGCAAAGGTTTCATTATAATCAATACCTTCCTCTTGTGAAAACCCCTATACAACCAGTCTGGCCTTGTTCTTAACAATAAGCCATTTTCATCAGTATTGTTCCTAAACACCATTTAGTGCCTATTGCACACTTACCTGGAGGTAGAGGAACCAGTTCCCACACTTGCTGTTTCTTGAACTGAAGAAGCTCAAGCTGCATGGCTTCAACCCATCCATTGTCCCTTAAAGCAATGTTATAGTTCTTTGGCTCTTGCTGACTAATGAAGAGAGTATAGAAGCAGAAATTAGACAATTGACTTCTTGTTGAAACGCCAGCATTGATATCACCAATGATTTGAGACATAGGGTGATTCTTCAGATCTTGGTACACAATAAGATCTATACAAGTGTTTGTAGCAAGCTCAGCAGCAACAGATGGTGATGGTGAAGATTTCCTTGAAACCAATCAGTAGATGGTAATTCAAAGGAAGTTGAAGTTGTAGAAATCTCATCAGCATTTGTTGTGGATTGTGCTACTGAAGCTACAGGAACATCAGGTCTAGCTGAATCAGGCAGTTGATCACTAAACTTGAAAAGGTGATTACTGATATCATCATCATCATCAGTAACACCAGATGGATGACTAGCTATAGAAGATGATGGATTCATATGATCTGCAACAACAGGTGGTTGATAAGGAACATTTTGCAGAATGTCTAGATCAAACAACTCCACAGGGTTTTGTGGAATTATATCCTTAGGGGATTCATTGAACTTCACACGCAAGGTTTCTTCAACTATCTTTGTCCACAGTTGAATACTCTATAAGCCTTGCAAGTGGATGAATACCCAACAAAATACCCTGCATCCACCTTAAAATCAAACTTTTGGAGTTGATCCTTTATATTGAGAATGTAACAGGGACACCCAAATGCTCTAAAGAATGAAATCAAAGGGGCTAAATGATGTAAAACTTCATAAGGAGTTTTCATCAACCTCTGATTTACTAAGGCTCTATTCTGTACATAGCAGGCTGTATTGACAGCTTCAGCCCAAAAGGTCAGTGGTAGACCAGAATCAGCCAACATGGACCTTGCAGCTTCAATGATGGTCCTGTTCTTTCTCTCCACTACTCCATTTTGCTCTGGAGTCCTTGGGATGCTATGCTACCTCTTGATTCCCTTTGACAAGTAAAACTCATCAAGAGTGTGGTTTCTGAATTCAGTACCATTGTCACTCCTCACACACTTAACTGGTAGGGAATACTGCTTCTTAACGTGTAACACAAAGTTCATAATGGACTGAGCAGCCTCATCCTTTGAATGCAAGAAGAAGGTCCATACATATCTAGAGTAATCATCCACAATTACCAGACAGGATTTCTTCTTTGCCATACTCATTACCTTCACAGGGCCAAAAAGATCAATGTGCAGTAGTTGTAAGCAGGCATTAGACTTGGACTCTTCTATGGTTGGGAATGAAACTTTATGTTGTTTCCCTTTTAAGCATGCAGTGCAGATTTCATCACAATTGAACTCCTTTATTGGAAGACCTCTCACTAAACTCTTGTGGATCAGCTGATTCATGTTTTTGAGATTAACATGACCCAGCCTTCTATGCCACAGTTTAGATTCTTGGAGAGAGGCCTTGGAGAACAAGCATGGATGGCCTCTCAACTCAATTTTCTTTGACAGATCGAAGGCATATACTCTTCCTATCCTGTTAGCCTTCAGGAGAGTATTATCATCCGGTACTTTGTCAATCAGGCTCAGAACCTTGGAAGACAGAATCCTACAGTTCTGGCTTGTGAAAAGAGCAACATGTCCTTTGTCACACATCTGACTGACACTCAACAGATTGTATTTGAGATTCTCCACATGGTTGACATCATCAAATCTAATATCTCCATTAGACACATCCCTTTCCAATGATGTAACCTTTAGCATCATTTCCAAATGAGACAATCCCTTCATTCCCTGAGAGTAATCATGAAGAAGAGAGCTGCTCCCAGTCATGTGCATGGATCCTCCACTGTCCACATACCAGATGCTTCTTTGGCATGCTGAAGTACCCTGCACATCATAAGAAACTAGTTAGCTTTGGAGACCCAAACCTTTTTGGTTTTGGGACTGAATTTATCAACAGATTTAACCATAGCTGGTTTCTCATGATTAACAGCTGATGAAGATGGAGATGGTGCTGAAATGGATTTGGGCCTGGAATTCCTCTTCAGTGGTTTGATCACAGTGGCTTCAAGTTGGTTAACTCTCCCCAACAGATGCTGAACCATCATAACAAGCTGTGTCTGATTTGAACCTCCAGAGCTTGTTTTTGATGAGTTCCTGTGACCCACCATTTCCTCCTTCTTAGATTTCACAGACTTAGTTTTATGTTTATCATGAGGAACAATATCAGCTGTCTTCTGATAAACCGTATCCTTCTTAGTGGATTTAGGTAAGGCCTTGGGTTTATCAGGTTGAGATGATTGTGGTACAAACTTGGTTTTAAACTCAGTTTCTATTTTATTTATTTCTAGTTTAATGAGCTCATCCCTTTGGAGCTTTAAACCCTTTTTGTACCACATTCATCAGATAGATGATTGAATTTACCACAAATTCACATGGTTTATTCTTCATCTTGGACATCTAAACTGCTGAAGTGGAAACTACTGAAGGTGTGATCTTCAGTACTGTCCTCCTATCAGTACTAGGTACTAGAGGATTTGTAACAGCTGAAGACTGGTAATTCAACTGTTTTCCATCCGTCCTAATAGACTGTTTGATGGATTCCTCAGCAGTTGTTAGTCCTTGTATTTCAACTGATTTGAAATGCTTTTCAGATGTTGGGTCTCTTTCAGTACTTGGGGTACATTGAGGAACAACATCTGAAGTACTCAGCTTCATATGAGTCTCAGTAGTTAGATCATAGTCAATTTATTTGTTGAGATCTTAACACTAGTTTCATTCTCTGACTCACATTAATGTGGTTTGGAGATTGCTTTCACTTTCAGACTTAACTATGGAGTTAGGAGTAAAGTCTGTTGGTGGAGCAGTATGGTTGTAACCAATGCCAAACTTCACATTTGAAGCAGTTTGCTTGCTAAGAAGCATTTCAAATCCCTTGCATGATGAGACCCAGCGTTCACACTCAACTTGGGTCACTGCAAGTTTTTCTTTGAGACTACTGTGGTCTTCCAGAATAACCTCTAGCTTGGCCTTTTCATCATTTAATTGGCATTTAAGCTTATAAATCTCATCACTTTTACTGTGAAGAGCATACTCATACTCAGCTTTTCTTTTGAAAATGGTTTTCTCAAGCTCAAGTTTTTGATTTATTAATGCTACATTTGCCTCTCTAATAGAGACAAACGCAGCTATGCATGATTCAGAATATAACTTGGCTTTAGCCTCTGAAGATACCTGAGTTACCTGTGAAGATGATGCATTTGAACAGGAACCCTCATTAGACTCCAGGGCCATGAGAGCAAGATTTCCAAAAGGGTGTTCACCACCATATTGACTAGCACCAACATAGTATTGCTCAGTGTGATCAGACAAGTTATCAGGTAAGCTACTCCAGTCAACGACTGCAGGTGTGAAGAAGCTATGATGAGGTTGTGATTGAGATGGAGATGGTTGAGGTTCTGGTAGAGCATGAGATTGTGGTACAATAGGAGCTTGAGCTTGATTTGACTGTGGCATATAATAGCAGGGATAAGGATATGGCATTTGACACTGAGGAACAAAATATGCAGGAGATTGAGGGTGTGATGAATGACTAGAACCAGCAGAGTGTTGCCCTTTAAATTGTGAATTGTTATTGGAAAAGTCAAAAAGGGTGCAGAAGTGTTAGATCCAGTTGATCTACACTCTCTTGCAAAGTGTCCAAGCCTGTGGCATTTGTGACACTTCAACTTGCTCTTGTCAAAACCGACTTTGGTTTTGTCAGAGAGTCCAGGAAATTTCCTGCCAGTTCTCTTGTAGAATTTCTGAGATCTGATATTGATCAAGGCCATTTGGCTCAAAATATCCATCTCTCCTAAATCATCATTAGCAATGCCCTTCAAATCATCCATGATAAAGCATAGATTGTCACTATTATTACCAGAATGACAATCAACACTCACAAAGGCATGATTAGAATTGTTGAGGTGAAATCAATATGCTCATCATAGTGGCATTCTGATCCTGCATACTCTGACTCATGACTTACCAAGGCAGTGTTTCCTGGTATAAAATCATCAGTGAGCTTTCCAGATGATGACAGTTTTCGTTTCTGTTCTATCTCTCTCTCAAATGTGAGCAATTTCCCATGGAGTTGGGTGAGAGATAGTTTGTCCAAACTTGCACTGGAGCGTAGGACAATAGTATATGTGTCCCATCTCTCAGGCAATGATCTGAGAAATCTGTTATTCATCTGGCTGTTTGTGTACTCATGTTTGACCATTTTTAATTCAGAGATCAAACAAGAGAACCGCTCAAACTGTTGAGTCAGTGTCTCACCCTTCCTATGAGAGAATGTCTCATATTGTTGGGCAAGGATTTCTCTATTATTTGCCAAGACCTCATCTGTTCCTCCAAATTGTTCTTTCAAGGCATTCCAGAGGTCATGGGCAGTTTCATAATGCATTAGCCCAGAATAGATTTCATTAGGCAGTGCCATGGCCAGAATTCCATGGGCTTTTGCATCAATCTCAAACAATTTCTTATCCTCATCTGAGTATTGCTCCCTCCTCTTCGGAACCATTTGATTGGTTTCCGGGTTATTCACCATAGGCTTGTGTGGACCATGTACCACTGATGTCCAACAACCTGAGCTGTTAACAGACAGGTGATGGAGAATTCGTCGTTGCCATATGTTATACTCATTCCTAACCAGCATCGGGGCTTGGTTGAGGAACCAGTATTGTGAGGATCATTGGAAGGAGTAGTCATTTTAGGTCCAAATACAATTTAATTCAAGCTTTTAAAAGATTTTACACAGACCACAACAGACTCAATGAAAACCAAGAATAAATCTCAGGATGAATGACCAAAACACAGAAAATTCAATCTCTATAACCGTTTTTTGCAAAAATGCTAATTCAATCAAACTTGGATCTTGGATAGCAGTTTCAATGATCAATATTAGATCGATTAATGATGAACAGGCTCTGATACCATTTGACAGGATCAATGATCTCAAGTTTGATGGATTAGAGTGTAACGCAGCGGACTAAGAACAAGAATTAGACAAATTATAGCAAGAATTTGATATTCGTATGCTTTAAGAACAAATACGGTTGTAAAGAGAGAATAGATTTCTGTGAAAATGAATGTTTCAATAATATCAAATGTTTCTGCTCAATCATTCACTTATTACAAATAGGTTGACACTCCTTATATAGAGTGCAATCACTGCTGATATCACGGGATAGTGACATCTGGCAGATTTATTACAAAAATAACTAAAACTTAACAAACTACTGAAATGTTCACAACTACTGAGAACATACCAGAGTGCTAGGTACAAAACATAAAACTACTGTTACGAAACTACTGAAACTACAACGACTGAAGAACAAGCTCTTCAGTCGTTTTACAAAACTACTGAAAAGAAAAACATAAAACTACTGAAAGAAAACCGTCACAACTACTGAAGAAGACCTCTTCAGCTGTTGTGACAACGTCTGATACTTGGTCTTCAGCACTTGTGTCTTCAGACTTTGTCTTCAGCACTTGTGTCTTCAGACTTTGTCTTCAGCACTTGTGTCTTCAGACTTTGTCTTCAGCACTTGTGTTCAGACTGTCTTCAGCACTTGTCTTCAGACTTTGTCTTCAGCACTTGTGTTCAGACTTTGTCTTCAGCACTTGTCTTCAGACTTTGTCTTCAACACTTGTGTTTAGACTTGGTCTTCAGCACTTGTCTTCAGACTTTGTCTTCAGCACTTGTCTTCAGACTTTGTCTTCAGCATTTGTGTTCAGACTTTGTCTTCAGCACTTGTTTTCAGACTTTGTCTTTAGCACTTGTGTTCAGACTTTGTCTTCAGCACTTGTCTTCAGACTTTGTCTTCAGCACTTTTCTTCAGACTTTGTCTTCAGCACTTGTCTTCAGACTTTGTCTTCAGCACTTGTCTTCAGACTTTGTCTTCAGCACTTGTCTTCAGACTTTGTCTTCAGCACTTGTGTCTTCAGACTTCGTCTTCAGCACTTGTGTCTTCAGACTTCGTCTTCAGCACTTGTGTCTTGAGACTTCGTCTTCAGCACTTGTGTCTTCAGACTTTGTCTTCAGCACTTGTGTTCAGACTTTGTCTTCAACACTTGTGTTCAGACTTTGTCTTTAGCACTTGTCTTCAGACTTTGTCTTCAGCACTTGTGTTCAGACTGTCTTCAGCACTTGTCTTCAGACTTTGTCTTCAGCAGTTGTTGTGACGTCTGTGGGACTTAAGGTTTTTCTGATCCGGCTCATTGGTTCTTTTGGTCCAACATATATACATATATATATATATTGGATCATATGCAAGCCTTATTTTTATAAAAACCATAACAATCATAGTGCTATCTTAATATAATCGAGTGTAATTGTAAAAATAGCATGAAATTGTGTTTATATACAAATAAATTACGGTTTAAAAAAACATAGTTTGTATCAAAATCATTTTCTATAGACACACATATTATGCATTTTCAACTGTTGGCGTATACTTGAATTGATTTTTAATTATTTCACGAACCTTTACTTATAGTTTGTGCATATGATTGTAGTTAGTTTTTGGTGTGGGCCCAAGTGTGAAGAAGCAAACAATTGTTTTTTGAAGGATCAAGATTATTTGTTAAAATAAATTTACTGAAATGGTCATAACTTCATATAAAAGTTTTTATTTTGGGCGTGCAACCAGTCGAAACGATTGTTTGCGTCATTGTTTCCGGCTAAGATACTTTTGGTTTCTTTAAAAATTCACCAAAATTTATCAGAATTCACATACCAAAATTTAGGTTATTTCATAAA
This sequence comes from Flaveria trinervia, assembly GCA_025506515.1. Classification (NCBI taxonomy): domain Eukaryota; kingdom Viridiplantae; phylum Streptophyta; class Magnoliopsida; order Asterales; family Asteraceae; genus Flaveria; species Flaveria trinervia. The sequence continues at coordinate 24,177,316 of CM046442.1, read as the reverse complement.
TTCTTGGAATATTAAATCATAACAAAACTCTTTTTAATGATTTTTACTATTTTGAAAATAATTGGTAAAAATAGCAGAACATAAAAAAATTAAAAATTTCATACAAACTGTTCAAATCAAGTTATTATACCTTTTATAAATTTCTCATGATTTATCTTATAGTCTAGGTATTTTTCCTTGATTTTTGAGTTATAGTTTTTTCAAAAATGTATAATTCAAGCATAACTTCAAATTAGATCATGAAATTTATTCTACAAGTACTACATAATATAAAAATCATCATATAATTTTTTTAGCTCTTTACCTGATTTGGTTCGTCCGGTTGATAATTCTCTTTTGATAACTTAAGTAAATTATATAAATTATTTTATCTATCATAAACATAACAATTTTGCAGAATGTAGTTTCTTAATATTTCTAATAAGTTTTCAATTTTTATTCCCACAATGGAAGTTATTTAAATAACATATCAAATGATCAAGAATACACATAATTTTAACCAACTATGTTTTGTTACCCATTCGACTTTTGGTTTGTTTTTTTATATGCATGTAAGCAATGGGAGAAACTGGTTTTACAAGTTTATAAAAAATCCATTTTCTCTTTATGACGGTGTATGTTAGTGTGAAATCCTGATTATTGGCATTGTTCGTGAATCAACGATAATTGTAAGATTTGTTTATGGTATTCTTGTTGAATCACGAGGTTCAACTGTTTATCATTTTGCCTCCGCCTACATAGTTTTATTTGTCGATTACTTTTCATCTTAAATAAATGTTTACATCTTTGGGTTCAAATGAATAAATGATCATAATCTGTTATAAGGAATTAGTTGTGGATTTAAGAAACATCATGCATAGCTGGAATATAATGTTGTTTCAAGAAGTGCTAATAATATATGTATATGAATTTAACATGTGAAACATGTTTGCCTTAAAAAGGATAACCCCCATCACTTTTGATACAATTTCTATGGTTGTTAAAGAGGTCGTATATTGTACTGAAAAAGAAGAAGTGTCATAGTAACCTTGCTAAGGAACAAAGAAAGATCACATGCATGTGAGTGCATTTATCATGATTTGTCGATTACAGACTGTCTATAAGTACATGGTGTTCAAATCATTTTGATATCCAAACCACCCTTGAATATCCTTCTAGATTTACCAAAAAGGTGGAAATGGCTTCTATTGAAGCTTATGCTTTTTTGTTATTCCTAGCAACATTTTTGTCGCTCACCTTGGTGTTCCACAAGTCCCGTGTTACTTTATATTTGGGGACGCGTTATATGATAATGGCAACAATAATGACCTAGTTACAGAGGCAAAAGCCAACTTCCCACCCTACGGGATCGACTTTCCTGACGGCCCGACCGGAAGGTTTTCCAATGGTCGAAATATTGCCGATGTTATCGGTCTGTATGCCTTCCCCTTTTATAAAATATTCATGTTGCATATATAGATAATTAGAACATGGCTATAACTTTATATCCTATAGTTTCCATAATAGCATCATTTGTACAGCAAAATGAAAACTTTATAAAATATTGTCTACTATTAATCTACTATTGAATACGATAGATATAAATCTAAAACCTGTTATTCCAATAATTCTTATATACGTGACAAATCCTGACTAATAAATAATTTTCCAATCTTCTCAGCTCAACTACTTGCGTTTGAAACCTTCATCCCACCATACGCTTCCGCAAATCATGACGAGATCCATCTTGGCGTAAATTACGCATCAGGTGGGGCGGGTATTCGTGATGAAACTGGCCAACACATGGTAGTTTTCTCTGCATAATTGACACGATGCATATCTACAATCTAAACTCATCAAACTAACGTTTGCATGGATGGCTCTTGTATAAGTGACCTGGATCCTATTTACAGCTTTGCTATGAATATGATTTACGGTGCACATTTGTTCGCTTATTATCATTATCATTTAATCAATGTTGATAATTTGATAACAGGGTGGTAGGATAAGTTTGAATCAGCAACTAGCACATCATGCAACAACAATATTGCAATTAGTGGACTTAATTGGAAATGGGAATATAGCCCCAGTTAGAGAACATCTCAGCAAATGCATATACACAGTTGCCATGGGAAATAACGACTTCATCAATAATTATTTTCTACCACAATACTATAAAACAAGCAATCTATACCCTCTCCTAGCATATGTACAAGCTATTGTACAACAATATACTGAACAGCTAACGGTACGTGTATACATCAATGTTGTTAATAATTTGTTAGAACTAATCGCCGGGGCAATTGTTTTAATCGTCATTTTGGTTTGTAGAAACTCTATGAGTATGGAGCAAGAAAGTTTGCGATATCAGGAGCGGGATATTCAGGATGCACACCCGCGATGATGACGAGGTATAATACTAATGAATGTGTTGATGTGGTCAACGGTGCGGTTGTACAATTCAATGCCATGCTTACTACTGCTCTTGTTGAACTCGAGAATAAACTCTCTGGAGCAAAGTTCATATACATTGAGCCTCCCTTGAGCTATTCTTCTGGTACTATACTTCAACTTTTACCTTAAAATATATTGAGATAAAAGTAATGTAGAACTATTTCTTCGGCTAAAACAGACAAACAAACAAACATATGTTGTAATATATCTGATGCTCGTCATCAAGTCATGCAAAAACTAATAACGTAGATAGCTAGAGTAAGTAGGGTATTTTATCTACGAAAAACTTGTGGTTGGTATTATACGGTAATTTATTTGATTATGAATGGTAAAATTAACCAAATATGTAAATTGATGTGATTTAAACAAATGTTGAACTAAATTGCAATTAAATTAGAAACATGAAACACAAAGAACATGATAATTAAGAAACAAATATATCTAAAGTAAGTTTAACTTGACATATTCAGTTGGTCATATGTTTGCTAGAGGTGATAGAAACCAACTTGAAAGACAATTAGTTGATCGATCTACTGTTTAGTAATAAATTTATATATGTATTTTTCTCAATATTATATAGTTAATCAAGCGTAATAATAAATCAACTTTTACATAAATTTCCCAGAGCAATGATACAATGATTACTAAGTTATTGTTTTAGTATTGTTTCCTGATACTCTGATACAGTTATATAACATAATCTGGTGTACGTAAATCTATGGTTAAACACATCCAGATTTCAATGTTACGGATAAACCCTGCTGCATTGTCTTCACGACGTTTGGTGAGGGCCAATGTGCTCCAAATCAAGTGCCATGTACTGCTAGGCAAAACTACGTCTTCTGGGACGGGTTTCACCCAACAGAGAGTATTAGCATTGTAGACGGAGCAAACGCGTATGCAGCACTCTCCCCATTTTATGTCTCTCAGACTAAACTATCAACGCCGGTATCAAACAAAAAATTCGTAGGTGATGCTTAAGGGATGAAGATTGAAGAAGAAGATGTGCTTGTTAGTCGTCCCTTAATGTACCAAGGGTTGGATGTTTATTCGGCTTGTAGTTGAATGATTTTATCCTAGTAAAATAAATGTCACTCTTGTATTGCTCTATTAATTACTAATAAATGTCTAAGTCAATTAAAAATGCCAACAAGAGATCGCAAGGTCTAAACATCAGATAAAATCTCTAAACAGATCGTACTAACCAAACTCAAAGTATAATAAACGAATAGTGTCAAGATAATCAATCACCGAAAGGTCTCATCAACTCAATGATAGCTAAACCAAAGGATACAGACAGTATTCATCAAGAATCAAAGATAAACAACAAAAAAATGAGTAGATTTCAAGAGAGAACAAGAGAAAATATCGGAGTGCAGAAGAGAAAGAATCATAAAAAGTGAAGACTCCTACTCTTCCTCCTTAATCTAAAGCATTTGGAATTGCAAGGTTCTTACCTTTAACCCCAAACACTAAGCTTAATAACTTAACATACTCCATTTGTAGTTAAAAAAATTAATAATAACAAATAAAAAAACAAAAAAGAAAAGACCAAACATAAAACTAAACATACTGAACAACCTTACAAAGAATTTCATGTTGAGAAACATACAAATATTAAGAAAAGAATTCTGCTAGTTGGCTATCCGTCTTTGTGAGAATTGTTTTAATTATACCAGCAGACATTTTTTTCTTTACAAACACAATCAATCTCAATGTGTTATGTTCTGTCATGAAAGTAACCCAAAACAAAATTAATACAAATGTCCACTGGAATTTAAAATTCACATAACACGTTAACATAACTAAAGAATTTCACAACTTGCTGCACACATGGCTCGATATACAACCTTAACTAAAGACCGATACACAATGCTTTGTTTTTTTCTTCTTCGGGATATTAAAGACTGTCTTATAAAAACACAATAACCAGTTACCGACTTATGAGAGTTCTTGCGTTAACCCTGACCTGAATCTTCATAGGAAGTTAATGCAAAAGACTCACTTTTTTTTATTAAAATACCTATACTATAAGGGCTTTTGGAAATAACCTAAGAGTCTAAAACTCATATTTAGATGAGCTTTTTTGGGATTATACATAAGTTGATTAAAAAACTAGTCAGCATATGATCATATGTCTATTGAGTATGGGATAAATAAATAAGTTTCCTAATAACTTGTGATGATCAAAACACTACAAGAAAAAGGTCTATGGCGATTAGACCTATGACGATGACATGGTGTATGGCGACGAGATGTTATCACCATAGGGTCAGTTTGATTTTTGGCTAGATGCCAAGTTGTCGTCTTAGGGTGCAATCTATCGCGACAATAGAAAGTCTATAGTCAAACATGGTCAATGTATGTTGTTTTATTGTAATTTTGATTTATCTTATGTTGCTGCCATAAGTAAAACCAAAATATTTTTCCCTCTAAATAACTTGGAGGGAAATAAGCCCATCTATTATGAAACATCTATGGTGACGATCGCCATAAATGTTAACGTAAGGATCATTATAATAATCCGATCAATTTTGTAATTGTGAATGCGAAATGTAAACAATTATGGATTTTGAAATAGAAGTGTAGAATTGAAGAACACAAGGGAAATAACTTCTCTTCTATTGCTCTCTGAATTCAGGGGTTTACAAAAGATTACAAATTCGAGAAATGAACCAAGAGCTTAACAATAACTAAACAAACTAACTATTTATACTAATTTGTAAGTTCTCGTGCGAGATCAACTTCTCACGCGACTAGAACAAATCACGCCACAATTCAACTTCTCGCGCGGCAACTACAAACTTCTCACTTGACTTGTAACTTTGTCTTTATTTGATTTCCTGAGGCCCTAGGTTCAACCCCTACAATCTCCCCATAGGCTTGGTAAATCAAAGCTGTTCATAAGTCCACATCATCAACTTTGTAACTGCCCCATAAGCATACATCCTTTTATCCAGGGCCTTCGTAATCAACCAACCGATCTATGCTACTAGAAGATGAATAGATTCATCATTTGCAATCGGACATACCTACAACTTCATCAAATCTTCTTTTCCAAGCTTTAGCAAATCAACATGGTCAATGACACGGTACTCTTTGTCTTTGCATTTAATCAACGCGTGTCCCATGTCTTGTCTCCTTCTCATAACTCCACCCAATTGGCTTGGATAAGTTTTTAACTGGAACTGAGCATGTATAGGGATCTTCCTTACATATCTTGGATGTCTATAAACTCATATCTTTATTGGTTTCTTTGTGTTTGGATCAATACGGTTCTCATCTTCAATAACTTTGGATTTAGCTGTTTTAAAGTCTTTGAAGTTGGTTTTGGTTTATCTCCATATCATATTCCTAATCTAATTCCCCTTACAAAAGTTACTTGTATTTACAAAAGGTACATGACCCATAGCATATAAGTCTGAAGCTTTTAGAGTATGAAAGGTATGCTTATCTTGAAAGTACTCAATGGCTCCTACTTTCCTCTTTATAACATAAACTAGTTTTCTTTGTCAAACGCCCAACTAATAATTGGCTCTGAATTTTCGTACCTTGTAAATGGTTTGAAATGCTGAAGTGTATGAACATAAGCTAGCGGTGGAGGTGCATCAATTATAAGATTACCAATATGACAAACAGTCATTTGACAATTTTGGTTTAATGCCTTGTTAGTGTTCTTAGAAGTACTAGTCTCACCAAAAACTTCCCCTCTTATAACACAATCTCAGAAATAAATCCTTTTGTTGTTCCAAAAAATATCAATATATTCCACATCTTCTTCTAGATAATCAAAAGATCCATAATATACACTTTCCTCTTCTTCCGATATATGTCGTTGAAATGAGTAAAATTCCTTCTCATACTCAGCTTTTGTCGTAGGATCTAACAGTGTATAATCAACTGCATCATTAGGACTTGGTCCGGAGACATTAGCAGTTCCTGATGACCCATAAGTACTAGTAGCAGCACCCATATCACCTCCTTGATCATGATCATCATTTCCATCACCATCACTATTTCCACTACCATGATCATTATTATCATCATTCTCAACGTCATCCTCATCATCATCCTCATCACTATTATCATAATCAACAATATCCAAGTCATTATTATCATTGACTGGATCAAGGATAGGCATGATATGCTGAGGCTCCATAAACACCTCTCTAATATAACATAGAAGGTTGATCCTCAGTAGCCTGATTAGGAACATCTGAAATAAGCTCTTGATCAACAACAACATTGTTTGTTGTCCCTTCAGTAGTAACTAGATCAACAACATGTTCTTTAGAAGTAATTGGCTCATCAACCTAATCTGGACCAGCTTCTTGCTGTCCACTAGATTCTCCAAGTTTTGTGGCATGTTGATGTGTAAATGATAAATACACACAAGAAGTGAGATCTCTTATATTTGCTCCATAATCTGAACATAAGTGAGCATACACTGCTACTGACTTTCCAAACTCCTAAACTTTCATCCCTTTCATACATACTCCTATACAAGTCATCAATCACTTGAGATGTTTCCAACATCTCTCTCTCAAGTGTACTAACTCTCTACTCTAGGCAACCCTTGTTCGAGATAAAGTAGAAGACTCTGGTTGATGTTTGGGTTTAGGAGTAGTATTGATGAAATATGTATCACCAAACATATCATCTGTGACTAAGACAAATGCGGATGAACTAAGACAAACACGGATGAACAAAGGCAAATGCGGATGAACGCTTAGAATATTTCTGACTTTTTGCGGAAAAGTGGAAGTGTAAGCTTTGACTTCGGAGGTTCCTGGGGGCTATGTAAGTTGACTTTTTGAGGTCATAGATGGTATGATGGCCATGTTATAATGTATGATTATGCATGATGTATGTTATGTATGAATGTTGATGCTCTGTTTATGAAAATGGTGATGTGAAGTGAGGGGGGCGGCCATGCCCACCTTTACACCAACTTTTTGTGTACTTTTGTCCTTTTTACATTTTTAACCCCTAAAATTTGGGTTCATTGACAATTCCTTCCTTTATTCTTCAACTCTTATTCTCCCTTTTCTTTTAAGAAATAATCGGGTGTTACAAGTATAAAATTTTAGAAAAACATGTCACTTTTAGTTGAAAAAAATGCATTTTTAAAATAAAAGAAATATATATTTTTATTTGAGAAAATGATTTTTTAATAAAATATTAAATATTTTTTCTTGAAAACTCTTATTCTCCTTTTCTTTTAAGAAATAACCAGGTGTTACAGGTCCACCCCGTATATAGGTTTCGTCCCCGAAACCTATATTATTCCTCAAACAGACGAGGATAGCTGCTCCATCTCCTCATCAGTTTCCCATGTAGATTCGGATCCCTTCTTGTGCTTCCACTGTACACGCACAAGAGGACCCACTTTATTCCTTAGTCTCTTCTCTTTATGATCAATGATTACCACTGGTTGCTCCACATAATTGAGCCTTTCATCTACTTTGATATCTTCCAGTGGAACAATCATGTCGTCATGAGCTAAACACTTTCTCAGATGAGATACATGGAATGTCGGGTGAATCCCACTTAACTCATCTAGTAATTCCAACCTACAGGCCACCTTCCTACTCGAGCAATGATTTGGAAAGGGCCTATAAATCTTGGGCTCAACTTGCCCCGTTTCCTGAATCGGATAATACCCTTCCAAGGTGAGACCTTCAACATAACCCAGTCAGCCACCTGGAACTCGATCGGTCTGCGACGTTTATCGGCATACAACTTCCACCTATCTTTAGCTGCCTTGATGAAGGCGTTAATCTTCTCAAGCTTCTCGGTCGTAGCCTCGATTACCTCGACACTCCCAAATTCCTTCTGACCAATATCACCCCAACAAACGGGTGTTCTGCATCTCCTACCATATAGCATCTTATATGGTGGCATACCAATGCTGGCATGATAGCAGTGTTGTACGAGAATTCAGCTAACGGTAAGTGTTCATCCCAACTTCCCCCAAAATCAATCACACATGCCCAAAGCATGTCTTCCAGTGTCTGAATGGTCCTTTCTGACTTACCATCAGTTTGGGGATGATAAGTCGTGCTACTATGTAACCTCGTCCCCATGGTATCATGGAATTTCTTCCAGAATTTCGAGGTAAACCGGGTATCACGATCAGACACAATGGACACCGGCACACCATGATGAGTTACAATCTCCTTGATGAATAGATCCGCCAACCTCTCAGATGAATATGTTTCACGAATCGGTAGGAAGTGAGCACTTTTCGTCAGACGGTCAACAATCACCCATATGGCATCGTACCCTTTCGGAGTACGTGGCAACTTCGTTATGAAATCCATAGTGATGTGCTCCCACTTCCATTCTGGTATATCCAAAGGATGGATCTTCCCATACTGCTTCTGATGTTCGGCCTTCACCTGTAAGCAAGTAAGGCACTTACTCACACACTCCACCACATCACGCTTCATACCCGGCCACCAATAATCTTTCTTCATATCTTGATACATTTTTGTGGCACCAGGATGAATGGAGTATCAAGTCTTGTGAGCTTCATCCATAATCCTCACTCGTAGATCCCCGAAACGAGAAATCCACACCCGTCCAAATCGAGTTTTAACACCATGTGTGTTTTCACCCAATTCCCCAACCAGATCTCTCATTGTTTTAGAGTTTAGATGATCTTCTTTTAAGGCCTCATCTTGAAACTCCTCGACTTGCTTCATTACATCAGTGGTCATGATCAGTTGATATGCTTTCACCCTAATCGGCTCGGACCTCTCCTTTCGGCTAAGAGCATCAGCCACCACGTTGGCTTTGCCCGGATGGTAATGGATCTCGCAATCATAATCCTTTATAAGCTTCAACCATCACCTATGCCTCATGTTCAGATCCTTCTGATCAAAGAAGTACTTCAAGCTCTTATGGTCAGTGAAAATGGTACACTTCGTCCCGTACAGATAGTACCTCCAAATCTTTAGTGCAAAGACCACAGCTACTAGCTCCAAGTCATGAGTAGGGTAGTTGACCTCATGAACTTTCAACTTCAGGATGCATAGGATATAACCTTCCCTCTTTGCATTAATACACACCCCAACCCCAAGTAAGAAGCATCTGAATATACCACCAAATCCTCGCTTCCTTCGGGTAATGACAAGACTGGAGCTGAGTCAACCTCACCTTTAACTCCTCGAACGCCTATTCTTGGGCTTGACCCCATATAAACTTTACATCCTTTCGGGTCAACTTGGTCAGTGGAGAAGCAATCTTGGAAAAGTCCTGAACGAACCTTCGATAATACCCCCACCCAACCCCAAAACTACGAATCTTGGATGGCGTCTTTGGGAGTCCCTTGCATCACAGCCTCCACCTTATCAGGGTCTACCATAATCCCCTCAGGATTTATCATGTGACCTAAGAATTGAACTTCGCGTAACCAGAACACGCTCTTGGAGAATTTTGCATACAATGTTCCCTTCTCAATGTCTCTAACACCTCTCAAATATGATCGGCATGATCCTCCTCGCTCTTCGAATAAATAGATATCATCAATAAACACAATCACTGATTTATCTAACATTGGCCGACACACTCGATTCATCAAGTCCATAAAAGCAGCTGGCGCATTGGTCAGACCAAATGACATAACAAGGAATTCATAGTGACCGTAGCACGTGCGAAAAGCTATCTTAGCGATATCCTGCTCCTTCTCTCCTTCAGCTGATGGTAACCAGATCGAAGATCTATCCTTGAAAACCAACTGGCACCTTGGAGCTGATCAAACAAATCAGCAATCCTCGGTAAGGGGTATCGGTTCTTCACTGTCAGCTTATTCAGCTCATGGGTCGATGCACATCCTCATGCTACCGTTTTTCTTCTTCACAAACAGACCGGAGCACCCCAGGAGAGATACTCTGTCTAATGAACCCCTTATTGAGCAGCTCTTGAACCTCCTCCATTAGTTCTTTCATTTCTGTGGGAGCTAACCGATACGGTGCTTTGGCAACGGGTTGAGCACCGGGTATCAAATCAATTTGAAACTCAATCTCACGATCCGGTGGCACACCTGGTAAATCTTCTGGAAACACATCCGGAAAGTCACACAAAACTGGTACATTAGATAGCTGTGGTGTTGGCGCATCGACATCCTTTATGTAGGCCAAGTAGGCACTACATCCACGCTTCATGCACTTTCCCTCCACCGCCATTGAAATCATTTCGGGATTGTCGTGATGCGATCACCATAAACCGTCACCTTATTCCCGTCAAGGCGCTATCAATCGGAATCATCTTCTTGCGACACACGATGTTTGCTTCATAGGTTGCTAACCAGTCCATCCCTAGTACTACATCAAATCCACCTAGGGGTATCACGTGTAACCTAGCAGCAAACCTATGACCTTCTAGTTCTTTGGCCCAGTCCTCTATCATATCAGTAATTCTAGTGGACTTACCAATAGCAGTTTCTACATCGAATGGTGCACTGACCTTTCTACTAATAACAGGAACTTAGCACAGAAATTAGTGGAAATAAAACTCCTACTAGCACCAGAATCAAACAATACAGAGGCACAAGTTTGGTTTACTAGAAACATACCTGACACAACATCGGGATCAGCTCTGGCTTCCTCCAGGGTCATAGTATAAGCTCTAGCACTTGCCCTCTGCCCTCCATCCTCCGGCTTCTTATTTTCTACTCCAGAGCTCTCCGCCCTCGGCTTCTTACAGTCTCAAGCGATGTGGCCAGGCTGACCACACTTGAAGCATAAGTTCATTCCCATCCTGCACTCATTAGTATGCTCCCTTCCACATATGCGACACTTCTTCAAACCCTGCACCAGTTGTGACTACACTTCGATCACCTACCTTTGCCACCTTATTGTGTGGAGCAGCTCTACCACGTCCAAACCGTTTCCCATTTTAGTTTCGGCCACCACCGTCCTTCTTATTCACCTCAGCCACCACCACTTCGCGGTCATCATATAATCTGCCAGCCAAGTCAACCGCCGATCTAAAAGTGCTTGGCCGGGCGGCGATCATATGCCTACGGATATCCACCGGTAGCCCCTCGATGTATCTTTTAATCTTCCGTGACTGTGGTGTCACTTGATCGTGCACCAGCCGCGCCATTTCAATAAATTTAGTGGTAGACTGCTGGTGTGTCATCGTTCCCGCCTCCAGCTGCAGGAACTCTCTTTCTACCTTATCCATCTCTCTGTGAGGATAGAATTCCTCAATCACTAACTTCTTCAGTTCAGGCCATCTGATTTTCCCAATGGCCCTGCTACCCTCGGCTTGGACAATGTTGTCCCACCAACACAAAGCCATGTCCACAAAAGAGTGGGTAGCAAATTTCACCTTCTGATCTTCACGACACTCACTGATATCGAGGACAGCCTCCATTTCCCTCACCCACCGGTGAGCAGCTGCAGAAGTGTCGTTTCCATCAAAAGTAGGGGGCTTGCATCTCATAAACACCCCATAGTTACAGCCTCAGGTCGCCTCCGGCGTAGGCTCCTCTTCTTCCTCCTCCTCATCAGAGAGAACCATTTCCGGCTCTGGTTGTTCCCGTCCTCCCAAGGACCTGTTTCTTTCCTTCCTTTCCCCTTCCCTTACTGCCTTGATCACTTCAGTCACCACAGACGATAGAATCGTCTGCATGACCTGGTGAACCTCTTCCACCATAGCCTCCTTTATAGAGGCTCTCATATTGGCGCTCTTATCGCCACCCTCCAAATGAGGGGTCTCTAGTTCTTCATGAACAGTTTCTCGACTCTGGGTCTCCCTCTTTTGGGTCGTGGAGCAGCACCGTGACTTCCACCATGAGAGGCTTTTGAAGATCTACCACCATCCATCCTCTAAACACACACTATAAGATTCAAACACTAACGTAGTCATTCAAGGTAACACTCGGTTTATGTCAAGTATAGTAAGTCCCTAGTTATAGTGGTCAGTTGTGATTAGCCACTTACTTTACTCTTCATACCCAAGCATCTCCTATCCTGACATAATCAATATCTAAATCTACTAAGAGCACATAATCAAATAGCATGCGCACATAATACCGATTAACATTAAGAAAAGACATACCTGATGGCATGTCGCTACTCGGGCTGACATCCCTCCATTTATCCCATTTTCAGTTTAAGTTTAGGTTTTAAAAGTTTATTTAACCCAATTATCTTAAACTTTGGCTCTGATACCAACTTGTAAGGCCCCGTTCCCAGACACCTCATAGTTGGTCAACCACAGCAGTTAAAACACTACACATTATAATTATACAAACTTAAGCAGCAGAAATGGTTTATCAAAAACCATTCATTTCATTTAATTCACTGTTGTTAAGCAATACATCATCATAAACAGTTTACAAAAGAATTGTTTTACTGTATTACAAAACAACAGCAACATAGAATACGAATGGATGTCAGTCTTTCCTGCCGAGTAGCTTCACCCTCGTGCCATCCTCAGCAATAATTACTGCCAACTGAAATTGTATAAAACTCTGTACTGTATATGCGAGCACACATTAACTATATGAACAAATACTGTTCGTTCTCTTTACTGTATGCCTTGTCTGTTCTGTAAACTTTTATCTTTATCTTTCACTTTCTGTATGAACCAATGAGCAATACCCCAACTATATTCAGGCGCATGGGCACTATTCGTGCGTATGAACACTTAGACGCATGGGTTATTCGGACGCATGGACACTTAGGCACATGAGCCACTTGGGCGCATGGGCACTATTGGGGCGCATGGCCCTACACTTAGTCGTCCAACTACTGTTCAGGCGCATGGACCACTGTTCAGGAGCATGGGTTACACTTAAATCTTTCTAAGGCATTTTCGGGCGCATGAGCCTTATCTAGGCGCATGGACCCTCTGTGTAACATGATTCTAGTCTGTTTTGAAACCCAGTCATTAATCCCATCTATTCTAAGCTTAGTGGGGCTATTCTAAACATGAATAGCCTATAAGCATTCAAGAATCAACATCCAACACGCATACTACATACGGCTAACACATACATAACCATTTAAAATCGTTTAATACATTTTCAGCCCCAAAAGATAGTTTAAAACAATAAAAACCAGGGTCTAGAACTCACCTGATGCAACTTGGGTGTTTCTTTCTTTCTAACCCTTTTTCAACTTAGTTCAAGCACCTAAAAACACCACCAAGCACACACACCCAAGCACATACACAAACACATAAGCACATAATTTGGGTTCATTGACAATTCCTTCCTTTATTCTTCAACTCTTATTCTCTCTTTTCTTTTTAAGAAATAATCGGGTGTTACAAGTATGAAATATTAGAAAAACATGTCACTTTTAGTTGAAAAAATTGCATTTTTAAAATAAAAGAAATATATATTTTTATTTGAGAAAATGAATTTTAATAAAATATCAAATATTTTTTCTTGAAAACTAGATAATGTTAAGAATAATATGTTGTGTTATTTTTCAAAATGCACCATATAAAAGGATTAATAGTGCATGTTCTCATATACAAACATGGTATTGTTCCTTTGAATCAAATTTCTAGGTTATAATATAGTATTGTTAAAACTTTAGGTTATATTGTTTATTTAACCGTATTATGTTAACTCGCATGTACTATTGCATGTAAAACCTAGTGAATCTTTCGAAGCCAATGCACTGTCTTCAATGTTATTTCTAGAGTGATGAACATATTCTATGATTTTCAAGCATGTGTAAGTGTGTATATTGTATTATTTCCTAAAATGTAAATTTTAAAAGCTTATACTTATTTATATATGCAAACTATAAAATGTTTACAAACTTATTTTTTATTATTCGAGAATAAATATAATTTGTGCGTTGTTGAGAGGTATGAAGAGGACGATACCTTACACCCCGAACTTGATGTGGAATTATGGTCACAAACTAGCGGGGGAAATAAGAAAGGTAGATTGTACGGGACTAGCAACAGTTGTGACCTATATGTGGTGCTAACCGATACACCATCAATGCATAGGAGTGATCCACCTAGGAGTAGTGATGAGTTTGTATTCTCTTTTAGTAATAGAAATTCGATATATTTTAATAACAAAAAATATATTTATTGTGATATCAATTATTCATCATAGTAGAAAGTAAGTATTTACACATTTTAAATTGTTGTATGGAAATATAATTGTTTGCATGAATTAGTAACAACTAGAGATGACAGTCCTAACCTATTGTTTGATTGATCTGGACATTATTTACATGAGCGTGGATAGACTTGGCAGAACAAAGGCACTCATTATGTTTTGAGACATTTTCTAACAACTTAGGTTAGTTTGGGCAAAATACTTTTATAATTGGCATTAACTGATCAATATGGATAATAGAAACTAAAGAAATGGGTAAAGATGAACCATTCGTTCACAAACACACTATTTACTTGAATGAAGTGCTTTATATTAAGCCTTATTTGTTTGTAATTTGTTAAAAATAAGAATTTTTAATGTATTTGGTATTAATGTGTTATGAGTGTAATGTGCTAATTTATTTATTATAGGTGCAAAGATTAAAAGAAAAAGTAGCGGAGTTAGAATGTGATAAAGCATATAAGAATGCTATAATACAGAAACTTGAAGAAAATGCAAGGTTATATGCTGAAATGAATGAGAAACTTCGATTGCTATCACAAAACCTACCACAAAACATTCCATCAAATTAAGGAAGAAGTTTATGCTTGTAACCACTATAATTTCTATATTAATGTTTTTGATTGATTTGGATATTTTATACTATTTGGTTTGGATTAACTGTGATGTTTTTGGATATGTATTGCAATAGAATGTTTAATGTATTGCAATTGGATGTTTAATGTATGCAATTGGATGTTTTATGCTTTTTGGTTTCGGTTAACCTTTAATTACAATTGTATATATTATAAAAGTTGTGGCATATATCATTTACAACAAAAACTTTAATAACATTCTAAAAATAAATCTTTTGAAAAGCTTAGACCAAATTCGTATCTAAACCCATAGGAATATATTTATAAAATCCGTAGCAAAAAATTGCAAAGCCATAGAAAGATTGGTAGCAAAAGTATAACTAAACTCATAGAAAAATTCGTAGCCATTTCTAGCCAAAATGTAACAAATCTATAGCTAAATTTCCTAGCAAATATTTGTAGCAAAATCCTAGATATATCATCCATAGCAAAATTGTGGCTAAAATCCATAGCAAAATCATAGCAAACTTTTCCATAGCAAAATTTTCTGTAAGGCCCCGTTCCCGGAACGCTTACAGCTGGTCAATCACTGCAAATAAAATATATATTTTCATCATCTTACATAAAAAAGTTGCAGTTGAAACATTTAAACAAAATATTCCATTTCATAATAAAGGCTATTGCAAAATAATACATCGTGATCAAGTTACAAAATACATGATGCATTACATCACAAAAGCATTATAAAAATATATGTCATCCAAAAGAGCTGAGTAGCCGCCCCGTGCCATCCTCAACATTCATTACCTACCAACTGGAAACACATAAAAGTCAACGTTGCTGAGTGACTTCTAGTTTTATAGTAAAACATACTTTTATTTCATTAAAACTGTTATTTACTTTTATGCGATCATACATCATACGTAGACATTGATAATATCATTATTATCTTCATTAATCGTTCATACTTCCATTCTTTCATTCGTACGTTCATTACTTTCGATGACAAGTACATTACCCCGAACATTGTGCACGAAGCAAGTAATTGGGCCTGAGGTCTTTCATAGACCTCGAACAATTGGCACAGAGCTCACTCCAGTACCTAGGGTAAGTACATTCACCAATTATCTTTTCTCTTCATTCCGGATCAATGCCATATGCAATACCCGGAACATTGTGCACGAAGGTGGTAACTAGGCTTAAGGTCTTTCATAGACCTCGAACATTATGCACGAAGCTGACTCTAGCACCTAGGGCAAGCGGCAAGGATCCCATACATATGGTCAATCACAAAGATTGGACCCCAGTGTGCATCCTTCTAGGGTAGCTAACCCGCACATTGTTGAGCTAACACCCTTCATTGGGTGTGCACCTCCGTACATTTGCTTGCAAGCCTTTCTTACATTCATTCATTCATTATGCATGGATTCATTCATCATGTTCCTTTTTTCATTATCTTCCACTTTACGTTACATAATACTTTCATTTCATTCATTAACATTCAATGTAAAGCCACAGGAAAGATAAACATCCAAAGCAAGGAACATAACATACACAATCAATAACATCATCATACAGGGCATCATCATACATACATAGCATACATCATGCATAATCAACAACATCATACCAAAACATGCCCATCATGATCTCTATGACCTCAAAAGTCAGCTTACATGACTTACTACGGGAAACTTCCACATCAAAACTTACATGTGCACTTTCCTTCGAAAGTCATTAATTAAACTACATTTTCCTCGGGTACAACAACTCTACTTGGGCGTATGGGCACCTTCAGTCGCGTGACCTCTCATGCGAAAAAACACCATGCGAATAGACGAATGCGAATGAACACCTATGCGAATGAGCCAATGCGGATGAGTCCCATGCGAATAGAACTAATGCGGATGAACACCCTGTGCGAATGAAACTAATGCGGAGAACTAGGCGTTATAGGCCTCAGTCGCATGACTCCCCATGCAAATAACCCTCAGTCGCACGACTATCATGCGTATGGGCTCTAGTTGCACGACTTACATGCGATTGAACCTCGCGCGCACGACTGACATGCCATTCGGTTGCATAGTCCTAACCGGTGCAAAATGCAGATTCATCACGGACCCAATCTATCATTTTCGACCTCCAAGCTCTTCCATACCTCTTCTAAGCCCAAATCAACCATCCTAAACCTTAGGAATACATACCACAACACCATTCAAGCACACACAAGCCCGAAATAATACATCACTCGCATCACACATAAACACATACACACGGGTCAAACACACACATTACAAAACGGGTTTTAGATGTTTTCCAGCCCCAAAATGATTCAATAAAATGTAAAAGAGGGGTCCTAGAACTCACACAAACAACACCGTCCAGTAGAGCTTCGATTAGACCCGCTACACTTTGATTTCCATGCTCGAATCCACCCGAACCAAGCTTGAAACCCCTTTTCTCCCTTTTCTCCTTCTCTTCTCTCTTTGGGTAGAATTTTGCAAGTGTGGGGAGGGTGTGGGCTGTCCTCCCCTCTTATTTTCCCACTTACCCAATCTTTCTCCTGTTTTAGCGAGTTTGGTCCACGACTTTGGACTTTATTTCTTTTTTTCTTCTTTCGTTGGTTTCAAGAAAATATCCCGGCGTTACAAGTTCACCCCCCTTAAATAGGTTTCGTCCCCAAAACATGTTATTCCTCGAACAGACGTGGGTAAAGCCATCTAATTTCTTCTTCAGTCTCCCACATTGACTCGGATCCCTTCCTGTGCTTCCACTGTACACGCACAAGAGAAACCGCTTTATTCCTCAGCCTCTTCTCTTTTCGATCGATGATTGCCACTAGTTGTTCCACATAATTGAGTTGTTTGTCTACTTTGATATCCTCGAGTTGAATAATCATATCTTTATTTGCCAAGCACTTTCTCAGATAAGATACATGGAATGTTGGGTGAATTCCACTTAACTCATCTGGTAACTCCAGTCTATAGGCCACCTCTCCTACTTGATGATTGATTTGGAAATGGCCTATGCCCTGCTTTCAAAACTAGATGATACCCTTCCAAGGTGAGACCTTCAACATAACCCGGTCACCCACCTTAAACTCAATCGGTCTGCATTGTTTATCAGCATACGACTTCTGTCTATCTTAGCTGCCTTCATGAAGGCCTTGATCTTTTCAAGCTTCTCAAGCATAGCCTTGATTACCTCGACCTCCCTGGTTCTTTTTGACCAATATCACCCCAACAGACGGTTTTCTGCATCTCCTACTGTATAGCATCTCATAAGGAGGCGTACCAATACTGGCATGATAACTATTGTTATATGAAGAACTCAGCTAATGGTAAGTGGTCGTCCCAACTTCCCCCAAAATCAATAACACATGCTCGAAGCATGTCCTTCAATTTCTGAATGGTCCTCTCTGACTGACCATCAGTCTGGGGATGGTAAGCCGTGCTGATGTGTAACCTTGTCCCCATAGTATCGTGAAATTTCTTCCAAAATTTGGATGTAAACCGGGTGTCATGATTAGACACAATAGACACCGGTACACCGTGATGAGTTACATTCTCCTTGATGAAAAGATCCACCAACCTCTAAGATGATATGTCTCGCATATTAGTAGGAAGTGAGCACTCTTCGTCAAACGGTCAACTATCACCCATATGGCATCATACCCTTTCAGGGCACGCGAAAGCTTCATAATAAAATCCATGGTGATGTGCTCCCACTTCCATTCCGGTTTATCCAAAGGTTTGATCTTCCTATATGGCTTCTAATGCTCGGCCTTCACCTGCAGACAAGTAAGGCATTTAGTCACATACTTCACCACGTCACGTTTCATACCCGACCACCAATAATCATTCTTCATGTCTTGATACATCTTTGTGGCACTTGGATGAATAGAGTATCAAGTCTTGTGAGCTTCATCCATGATCCTCATGCGTAGATCCCCAAAATAAGGAATCCACATCCATCCAAATCATGTTTTAACACCAAGTGTGTTTTCATCCAATTCCGCAACCAGACCTCTCATTTTTTCCGAGTTAAGATGATCTTCCTTCAAAGCCTCATCTTGAAACTCTTTAACTTGCTTCATCACGTCAGGGGTCATGATTAGCTGATACGCTTTCACCCGAATCGGTTCGAATCTCTCTTTCCGACTAAGGGCATCCGCCACCACATTGGCTTTGCCCGGATGGTAATGGATCTCGCAGTTATAATCGTTTATGAGCTCCAACCATCATCTGTGTCTCATGTTCAGGTCCTTCTGCTCAAAGAAGTACTTTAGGCTCTTATGGTCAGTGAATATGGTGCACTTCGTCCCGTAAAGATAGTGCCTCCAAATCTTTAACTCAAAGACCACGATTGCTAGCTCCAAGTCATGAGTAGGATAATTGACCTTATGAACCTTTAACTGTCAGGATGCATAGGCTATAACCTTCCCCTTCTACATTAAAACAAACCCCAACCCTAAGTAGGAAGCATTAGAATAATCCACCAGATCTTCACTTCTATCGGGTAATGACAGAAGAGGAGCTTGAGTCAATCTCGCCTTCAATTCTTCGAATGCCTTCTCTTGAGCTTGACCCCATACAAACTTTACATATTTCCAGGTCAACTTGGTTAGTGGAGAAGCCATATTAGAATTCTTAGATAAATATTCTGTAGTAGCCCGCCAAACACAAGAAACTACGAATCTCGGATGGCGTTTTTGGAGACTTTCATTGCATCAACGCCTCCACCTTTGCCGGGTCCACCATAATCCCATCAGGATTCACCACCTGACCCAAGAACTGAACCTCGCGCAACCAGAACACGCACTTGGAGAACTTGACGTACAACTTCTCCCTTCTTAGAATCTCTAGAACGTCCCGAATGTGACCGGCATGCTCTACCTCGCTCTTCGAATAATCTAGATATCATCAATAACACAATCACTGATTTATCCAACATCAGCCGACACACTCGATTCATCAGATCCATAAAAGCACTTAGCACATTGGTCAAACCAAAAGACATGACAAGAAACTCGTAGTGACCATAACGCGTGTGGAAAGCTGTTTTAAGGATGTCTTGCTCCTTCACCATCAACTGATGGTAGCCCGATCGAAGGTCTAACTGGCACCTTGAAGCTGATCGAACAAATCATCTATTCTCGATAAGGGGTATCGGTTCTTCACCGTCAACTTGTTCAGCTGATGGTAGTCAATACACATCCTCATACTACTGTCTTTCTTGTTCATAAACAGGACTGGAGCACCCCAAGGAGAGATACTCGGTCTAATGAACCCTTTATCAAGCAACTCTTGCAACTGCTCCATCAACTCTTTCATATTCGTCGGAACCAACCGATACGGTGCCTTGGCAATAGGTTGGGCACCCGGTACCAGATCAATCTGAAACTCGATCTCTCTTTAGGTGGCACTCCTGGTAAGTCTTCTGGGAACACGTCTGAAAGTCACACAAAACCGGTACATCAGACGATTGTGGTGTTGGTGTATCCACATCCTTTACATAAGCCAAGTAAGCGGTAGATCCATGCCTCATACACTTTCCCGCCACCGCCAGTGAGATTACTTTCGGAATCGTCGTGACCCGATCCCCATAAACAGTTAACGAAATCCCGTCAGGCGCTATCAGACAAATCATCTTTTGGCGACACACAATGTTTGCCTCGTAATCTGCCAATCAATCCATCCCAAGAACAAAATCAAAACCACCTAAGGTCATCACGAACGGTCTAACAGGAAACTTATGACCTTCTAGTTCCACATCACAATCCTTTATTATCTCAGAAATCCTGGTAGACTTACTTATGGCAATTTCTACATCAAAGGGCGCATCAACACATCTACTACTAAGAGGCAGCGTAGCACAAAAAGCAACAGAGATAGAACTTTTACTTGCAGCAGAATCAAATAACACAGAAGCTAAAGTTTGGTTCACTAGAAATGTACCGGACACAAAATCAGGGTCCATCCTAGCCTCCTCCTGTGTCATAGTGAATACCCTGGGGCTCCCCTCGGTCCCTTTCCTTCGGTCTTCTTCACCCCGGAACCCTCAGCCATCGGCTTCTTACAGTCTTTACTCATATGACCACTTTCCCCATAGTTGAACACCTTATACCCCTGTATTCTCTAGCCATATGACCAGGCTTCCCACACTTGAAACAAATGTTCAACCCCCACCTACACTCACCACTGTGCTCCTTCTCACATTTGCCAAACTTCTTCAATCCCGTACCTCGTGTGACCACACGACGATCATCCACCCGTGCCTTCTTGTTACCCGTTGAGGCATCACCCCGACCAAACCTCTTCCCATTCCAGTTCTGATCACCACCACCCTTCTTGCTACCTTCAGCCACCGCCACCACGGCTCTCTCATCATACAACCTCCGGCCAAATCTATCGCCTACCTGAACGTGCTCGCCGGGCGCCGATCATGTGCGTGCGAATATCCGCCGAAACCCTTGAATGTATCTTTTAATCTTTCGTGACAAAGGCGTCACTTGGTCCCGCACCAAACGTGCCATCTCATTGAATTTAGTGGTGTACTACTACAGAACTCCCTCTCCACCTTATCCATCTCCCTATGAAGACAAAACTCCTCAATCACCAACTTCTTCAGCTCCGACCATCTCATCCTCCCTATTGCCCGACTACCCTTGGCTTGGACTATATTGTCCCACCAACACAGAGCCGAGTCCATAAAGAGTGGGCAACAAACTTTACCTTCTGATCCTCTCGGCACTCGCTGATGTTCAAGACAGACTCTATTTCTCTCACCCACCGCGTGAGCAGCAGCAGCTGTGCCATTACCGTCAAAAGTAGGGGGCTTGAATCATTGAAATGCCTTATAGTTACAGCCTCGTCCCGCCTCCGGTGCAGGCTCTTCTTCTCCTCTTCTTCATTATCAAAGAGAACCGTGTTCGGCTTTGACTGCTCTTGTCTTCCCGAGGACCTATTCCTCTCTTTCCTTTCCCCTTCCCGTACAGCCTTGATAACTTCGGTCACCACAAATGGTAAGATCGTCTGCATGACCTGATGAACTTCCACAACAACAGCCTCCTTCACCGAGGCTCTCAGATAGGCACTCTTATCACCACCCTCCGGATGAAGGGTCTTGGGTTCTTCATGAACCACCTTTTCCACTCTGGGTCTTCCTCTTTTTGGTTGTGGTTCAGCACACGACCTCCACCATGTGAAGCTTTCGAAGATCTACCATTGGCCATTCACACACACACTGAAAGATTCAAACACAAACACGATCATTCAAGGAACAACTAAGTTTATGTCAAGTATAGTAAGTCCCTAATTATAGTGGCCAGTTGTGATTAGCCACTTAATTTACTCTTCATACCCCAAGCATTACCTGTCATGACTACATCATCCTTAAATCTACAAACAACACATAACCACATAACATGCGCACGTAATACCGGTTAACATTACAAAAATACCTGATGGCATGCAACTACTCAGGCTGTCATCCCTTGTCTTTCCATCCCATTCTCAGTTTAAGTTAGGTTTATTTTGAAAATTTACCCATTTCACTTAAAGTTTGGCTATGATACCAACTTGTAAGGCCCCGTTCCCAGGACGCTTATAGTTGGTCAATCATTTCACATAAAACATATATTTTCATCATCTTATACAAAAATGTTGCAGCGGAAACATTTAAACACACCATTCCAATTCATAATAAAGGCTTTTGCAAAATATACATTGTTATCAAGTTACAAAATACATGTTGCATTACATCACAAAAGCATTATAAAAATGGATGCCATCCAAAAGTGCTGAGTAGCCGCCCCGTGCCATCCTCAGCAATCATTACTTGCCAACTAGAAACACCTAAAAGTCAATGTTGCTGAGTGAGTTCTAGTTTTATAGTAAAACATACTTTTCTTTAATTGAAACTGTTATTTACTTTCATGCGATCATACATCATACGTAGACATTGATAATATCATTATTATCTTCATTAATCGTTCATACTTCCATTCTTTCATTCGTACGTTCATTACTTTCGATGCCATGTACATTACCCCGAACATTGTGCACGAAGCGGGTAACTATGCCTGAGGTCTTTCATAGACCTTGAACATTGGGTACGGAGATGACTCTAGTACCTAGGGTAAGTACATTCACCACTTATCTTTTCTCTTTCATTTCGAATCAATGCCATATGCTATACCCCGAACATGGTGCACGAAGCTGGTAACTAGGCCTGAGGTCTTTTATAGCCCTCGAAAATTGTGCACGAAGCTGACTCCAACACCTAGGCAACCGGCAAGGATCCCATACATATGGACAATCACAAGATTGGACTCTAGTGTGCATCCTTCCAGGGTAGCTAACCCGCACACCGTTGAGCTAACACCCTTCATCGGGTGTGCACCTCCATACATTTGCTTGCAAGCCTCTCTTACATTCATTCATTCATTAATGCATGCATTCATTCATCATGTTCCTCTTTTCGTTATCTTCCAATTTAAGTTACATAATACTTTCATTTCATTCATTAACATTCAACGTAAAGCCAATGGAAAGATAAACATACCTAGCAAGGAACATAACATACACAGTCAATAACATCATCATACAGGGCATCATCATACATACATCATGCATAATCATACAACATCATACATCAAAACATGCCCATCATGATCTCTATGACCTCAAAAGTTAGCTTACACGAACTTATGGGAAACTTCCATGTCAAAACTTACATTTGCACTTTCCCCCGAAAGTCAGTAATTAAACTACGTTTTCCTCGGCTACACCGGCCCTACTTGGGCGTAGGGGCACCCTTCGGTCGCATGACCTCTCATGTGACTGAACACCATGCGAATGAGCCAGTGTAGATGAGTCCAATGTGAATGGAACTAATGTGGATGAACACCCTGCGTGAATGAAACTAATGCGGATGGAACTAGGCGTATGGGCTTGAGTCGCATGACTCCCCATGCGAATAACCCTTGTTCGCATGACTGGCATGCGTATGGGCTCCAGTAGCATTAGTTACATGCGATTGAACCTCATTCGCATGACTTACATGCCATTCTGTCGCATAGCCCTAACTAGTGCAGAATGCAGATTCATCCTGAACCCAATCTGCCATTTTCAACCTCCAAGCTCTTCTTAACCACTTCTAAGCCCAAATCAACCATCCTAAACCTTAGGAATGCATACCACAACACCATTCAAGCACACACAAGCCCAAAATTATACATCACTCGCATCACACATAAACACATACACACGGGTAAAACACACACATTACAAAAACGGGTTTTAGATGTGTTCCAGCCCCAAAATCATTCAAAAACATGGAAAGAGGGGTCCTAGAACCCGAACCAAGCTTGAAACCCCTTTTTCTTCCTTTTCTCCTTCTCCTCTCTCTTTGGGCAGAATTTTGCAAGTGTGGGGAGGGTGTGGGGTGCCCTCCCCTCTTATTCTCCCACTTACCCAATCTTTCTCCTGTTTTGGCGAGTTTGGTCCCCTGACTTTGGAATTTATTCCTTTTTCTTATTTCGTTGGTTTCAAAGAAAATATCCGGGTGTTACATTTTCATAGCTAAAATCAAACAAAACTATGTAACAAACTCCATAGCAAATATTCGTAGCCAAATGCGTAGCTAAATTAGCTATGCCAATTTTTATAGCTCAATTCGTTGCAAATATTGGTCCGTAGTGAAAATCTGTAGCAAGACAAATTAGCGACGAAAGTCTCACCAACAAACCAAATCCGTAGCAAATTCGTTGCAAACACTCGTTTTGCTATGGATTCGTTACGGTTTTGACCATAGCAAATATTTTTTTCTGTAGTAGTGTGTATTAACAACTTAACTTTTCTTTTTATGAATTTTCAAAAATAGAATCATATTTCTTTAGAAATCAATCGTTAACAATCTTCCAGCATTGATTTTATATAAAAACGTTTATGTTGATTGTCAATATACTGTATCCTTTTAAACTTAGACTTCAAGTTTACTTAGACACATAAGCTACGATTTTATCATGTTTTGGTTAAGTTATATGATTTCAGTATAACCGATATTAGCTAAGAATGACTTTCCTTTTCTTACCTTGAGTATGACTAGATTATAACTCTCAGTCTGTTTTAACATAGAATCGGTGTATTCACAAAACCTTGACGGGTTACCCACTTCAGTCATAGATTATTATTTTTAGTGTATCATAGTACATAGTTCTTTTCATTCTTGATCGTCAAGCTTATCAACATATCACACATAATAAAAGTTAGTTTCTTGTATACCTTCAGATGTAACGAATTGAAATCAAGAAATATACTACCATTTCCTATATTGTCCTGAAAATTTTATTTTCTCAAACTTTGTAAACATAAAAAATATTTTTGTATTTTTCTTCATTCTTTTTACTCCCCCTAAGAATAAAATCTTTTCTGAAACTTTCAAATATTCACCCCCTAAATTTTGATTATCTAAACAGAAATAACAATTTTAGAACAAAACAAGAAAATATTTTTGAAAAAGGTGTAAAATAAGAGTTAACCAAAATTAATCATTCGTAGAGATTGGACTAAAATGTCAAATCTGGAGTGATCAAATGCCTTAGTAAACAAATCGGAAATTTTGTCATCCAAAGAAAAAGATTCTAAATGAATAAGCTTCCATTCAAAACAATCTAGGATAAAGTGCATCCGGATGTCAAAGTGTTTTATCTTTGAATGTTGAATCAGACTCTTCACAATATTAAGAAATGCAGTATTATCACATAAGATGTGAGTGTCATAGATGCTAAGGCCATAATCAAGAAGTTGTTGCTGAAACCAAACTATCTAAGAACAACAACTTGAAACAGCCACATATTCAGCTTCTGTAGTAGAAGTAGACACTATCTGTTGTTTTTTTCACTGTCACGATATTAAAGGATTTCCTAAAAATTTATACCCACCAGTTGTTGACTTCCCGTCCAAGTTACAACCAGCATAACCAAAGTTAGTATAAGGAAATAAATTGAAATAAGAGTTTTTAGGATACTAAAGACCAAATGTTGGTTGACCCTTGAGATACTTAAAAATCCACGTGATAGCTTTCATGTGAGATTCCTTTGGAATACTTTAATAATGTACACACTGACAACACATGGAACATAATGTCCGGTCTATAAGATACATTAGGGATCCAATTATTGATCGATACATGTATTGATCGACATCTTCTCCTGGGAGATCAGGAGTCAAAGTAGTACGAGAAGACATAGGAGTTGGAGTAATCTTGAAATCTTGGAACTTGTATTTGTCAAGAATAATGTGAATATACCTTTCTTTATGAATCAATATTCCTTTATCATCTTGCTTAACTTGAATAGCCAAGAAGAATGACATTTCTCCAAGAGAAGTCATTTCAAAATTCTTCTTCATCACTGCCTCAATTCCTCACAACTCATCATTTGTAGATCCAAAAACAATATCATCAACGTAAACTTGAACAAGAATAAGATCATCACCAACCTTCCCTAAAAACAATGTTTGATTAATAGCACCTCTCGAATAACCATTTGTAAGAAAATATTGAGGCAAAGTAGCATACCAAGCACGAGGTGTTGATGTAAGGCATAAAGTGCTTTGTAAAACTTTTTTACACATATTCAGGATGATCTGAATCTTTTAAACTTGGAGGTTGACAAACATAGGTCTCATCTTTCATTTCACCATACAAGAAAGTCGTTTTAACATCCATCTAATAAACTATAAAAGTTCTTGTATGAAGCATAAGCCAGAAAAATACATACAACCTCCAGTCTTGCAACAGGAGCATATACTTCTTCATAATCCAGTCCTATAATTTGATAGAGTCCTTGAACAACATGTCTGGCCTTGTTGCGAACAATACATCTTTCTCATATGTCTTGTTCTTAATATTCATTTTGTTCTGATTGGTAACTTTCCTTTTGGAAGTTCAAGCATATGCTAGAAATTAAGCTTTTTAAACTGCATCAACTCATCTTACATGGCCTCTACTAAACTGTTATCTTTTAATGCAATTTCAACATTCTTTGGCACAATCTGAGAGATTAAATATGAATACAGACAAGTATTTCTGGCACCAGATATGCTTTGAGTTTGAACTCCTTATGATAATGAACCGATAATTGCTTTAGTTGGATGATTTAAGTGAATTCTCAACTGTGTGATAACATCTTCAGAAATAACCTCTTCTAAACTAGAAATATGGCCAACTTGTTCTTCAACAATATGTCCTCCCTCTGGTTAATAAACTATATCTTTCTCTAAATGATAATCATTGGTAGAAGATAAATCATCAAATGAAATTAAATAGTATCAATTGGATCAGTTTGAGTAGAGGAAGAACTATTATCGAAAACTTGTGGAGCTTGTTCAATAATAGGCTCAGAAGATGCCACTACAAATTTAGAAACTTGTGGAACAACTGAACTATTTGAAGAAGAAGGTATATCAGATGATGTCATTCTGGGTTGAGAAGATATAGTACCAACATCATTAGTGAAAATATCCGGAATGGAGGAAGTCAAAGGAAGATTAGCTGTGAAATAATAGACGATTGATTAATACCTCAAATAATGAAGCATAATCATAAACCCATGAAGGTGCAGAACCTACATCAATTTTGTTAGACTTGCAGGATCGTTTTTGATACTCAACACAAGTATTTCTCTTAAAGTCACTAACAAACAATCAAGAAGTAGAGTTCTTCTAAGAGTTGATTATAATATACTAAGTAACACAAAGAAAACAAAAGAGAATACTTTTCAAGATACTTGTATATATTATTTCTCAACTCAAAGTTTACAAGACTCTTACTTGCTTACTACAAGAGTTACAATGAGAAACTATATACACTACTATCTATAGCCGGATATACTTTGATACTAGCTGGAATCCTCTAACTTCAGCAGATACTACAAAGCTATAGTTTAAGGTATCTTAGATAATGTCTTATCTAAGATATGGTAGTCATGACATGTCTATGACTTACCTTTTGTCACCAACTAAAGTTGGCAATTTGTACTAACATATAAAGGTGAACAATGGAATAAAGTATATGGTCAACTACATGGCCTTTTAGGAAAACACCATGAAGTATCAGAGGTCTACAGTAGAGTGTCAGAGACCATACTTATGTCCACTGGTTCATAGCAGCATCTTTCGAAGGTTAATTGGCTTCGGAAGAACAAGTTCTTCTGAAGCCTTTATACTTCGGAAGAGGCTGCTTCTTCCATGGCTTAGGGACTTCTACTTCGAAAGTCATTGTGTTTGAATTCTTCTAAGTCTTGAACTTCGGAAGAGAATACTTTGTCTTTAGAAGTTGGAGCTTTTCCTTCAGAAGTTGATTCTGCACTTTGTTTTTGGAGGAACTCCATATTCTTCGGAAGATCCATACTTAGTTTTGGAAATCCTTTACAAGTTGTACCAAAAATAGTCTAAGTGTTTGGTTTTGGTTGCACCAGCCTTCTTCTTGATCCAGCAAACTCCCATTAGGCTGATGCTACCAAAACCTCACTTGTTCTTGCTTCTCAAAAATTTCAACACCAGGGAAAGCATATACTTATCTGTTTCTTTGTTCTTCCCGGAAGTGGTGCTGAGAAGTTTGTACAAATCGTTCATAGATAGGAGATCCAGTCTATCACTTTGAATGATATGTACCCTTTGCTGAGTCCCTCAGAAGAGAGTTAGTTGATGGGAGCTATAGTCATACTCCCATCTAACTATTGATTCCAATTCAGGGCATTCCACCATCTGCAGAAAGGCCTTGCATTTGGTGGTTGACCTTTCCTTGTCTTCCTCCTCTCTCAGCTTCAACTCCTTTTCAATCTTGGCTTTTGCAGTTAGCTCAACAAGATGAAGGATGCTTAGATGATTTCTGATGTGAGCAGTTGTTTCAGAGTTGGAAGGATTAGAGAATGGCTTCTCTACTAACTCATCAATATCAAATCTGCTAGAGTGTAGTAGGGAAGAGGCATTCACCTTGTTACTCTTTCCATCCTCTCTCTCCACAACAAGTTGTGAGAGACTTCATAGAACCTCTGCTGGATAATTTTTTTCTAGGCACAAGAGGCTGACTAGAAACCTTGTTCCCATTCTTTGTATTGAGTATAGTCACCAGCTTTCTTCTTAGCTTCCTCTCTTCATCGTTTAGTGAGTCAGAGTTGAGGCCAAGGATTTTAATAGCCTAGTCCACTATTCCTTTTGGAAAATCAAGAAATTGATCTCTTGTGAGGGACCATGAGGATCCATCAATATAAGTCAGCTTGATAGAATCCTCCTCATAGGAGATGTCACTCAAGGTTTTGCATTTGTTGAGCTTCATCTTGATCTCCTTAAACTTCTCCAAGGATAGAGAAGTGAAGCCTAGTGACCTGGGACTTTGGTCAATGTCTAATGGCATTGAGCCTTTGGTGGGGCTGTCCCTTTTTGGTTTATTAGGAGAGTGTTAGGACACATCTTGAGGTCTTGCAGCCTGGGTTTGGGGCTCAGGGAATTGAGACTGAGGAGGCTCATATCCCATATTGAGGTTGAAGGAGAAGGATGGGGAGACCTCTGACGAGTGGGAGCCCATGATTCGACTCTAGTCTTTTTGGTTTGAATAGGAGGGGCTTGCTCAATCAGAGTAGACTAAGCAAGGGTTTGTTTGCGTCTCTTATATGTGTGTTTGAATGGGTGAGTAGGCAAAACAATGGTAGTTGTTGGTGTGGTTCATCACCACTTAGGTGAATAGGGATGTCACCAGGAGTAATTAGCTCAATCATACCTGGAAGAAGATCAGTGTGTCTTCTAGTGAAGTTGGTGGACACTCTTTCCAAGATCATGAAAATGGACGACCTCATTTGAGGGACATGTAGAGTAGCTGCACAAACAAGCTTACTCTAGTCCATCTCACAGTTGATTATGTGCTGAAGAAACCTAGGATACATAAAGAGTGTATCCATTTGGAGATTTGCTAGTAGGTTAGTCAACACAAACCTTAAGTAATTGAAGTAGAGGTTCTTCACCAATCCATGAACTAGGTAGCCCAATTCATATGTGATTTGATCCCATCCCCTAGACTTATTTGACAGATAATGAAGAACAACATGAAGTAGGAACTTCCAGTTATAAGAAAATTGAACTTATAAACTATAGACCTATTCACATCTCCATCGTATCCTATTTCAAGATAGGTGTCATCAAGGTTTGATTTGGGGAACTAAGTAGGAGCACCTTCATCATAGAGCTCTAGATGCTCTCGGATGACCTGTTCAGTAATGACTAACTCCTGGACAGAAATGCACGTCTGAATAACCCTAACTCTATTTAGGAGTACTATCTGACCGTTACACCAGAAATCTTCCATGTGGTTCAAGTAAACGGTATGGTTTACGGTCAGAGTAGTGAAGTAGGAAGATTGGGTAAGGAAGGAGATGATATCTGAGAATTCAACATCCTTGGTAGAGTCAAGGAATGTGACTTGGTTGTGCTGAGGGTTGAGTGCAATTGTGAGAAAGGTGATGATGAAACAAGTTTGAGCCGGGTGAATTTGGGGTCAAGGAGGCTTTAGACAGTAAATTTTGGTAAAAAGATTAAAGTGACGAGTTGAGATTATTTAAATGAGTGAAATGGAGGTTTTGGGTGGATAAGGTGAAAAGATGGTTTGGGGTTAGATGTGACAGTGGGAGCATGGTGAAAAACCATTCAAAAGATTCCAACATCATTAATAAAATCTTTGATTATTACTCTGTGGGGCCCAATGGTATCCATTACAGAGAGGAGTCTTCTTATGAAGGTAAAAGTAAATCCGATAGATTTTCTCTTCCGATAAAACTTTTTTCCGAAGGTATATGAATTTACTTCCGAGAATAAGAATGTCTTTCAAATGAAGAAGTTTTCAAGCTTCGAAAGTAGTGTATATATATGCTTCCGAGACTAAAATCTCTTCAGAAGATAAAACTTGAATTGAGAAAATTGCCTTCAGAAGATAATGAAGAGTTCTTCGAAGGCTAATTTTCTTTTCGGAAATACTCATACTTAATCAATTGGGAAGAATTACCTTTTGTAACAAAGCTAAGATTGTATTTGACAAAAGACAAGACACATTTTAAAAAGGTTTTCAAATAAGATATATTACTCAATGTTTATCATTCTAATAGCCGTAATGAGATACTTGAATCTTTGTTCATCAAAGGCTTTGGTGAACAAAGACTAATTAATCAAGTTTTTGTCATGAATATCTCTAATGAAATGGTACCTAATATCAATGTGCTTTTTCTTAGAGTGCTTCATAGGATTTTTAGTGATGGAGGTAGCACTAATCTGTCAATGTGGATAGGGGTACTCATGAAGTTGAATCCATAATAGAGCATCTGGTTTTGATTCCATAGTAGTCGAGGACAATAACTTGCAGCAACAACGTATTCAACTTCAGCAGTAGATGTAGAGACATAGGATTGCTTCTTGCATCGTCATGAGATGATCCTTCCACCAAGAAATTAACATCATCCTATTGTAGATTTCTTGTTAATGTTACAGCCACCATAGTCACTATCTAAGTAGCCATATAGATTGAAGTTGGAGTTTTTAGGATATAAGAGACCAAGCTTTGGTCCTCCTTTGAGGTATCTAAGAATTCTCTTGGCAGCAACTAGATGAGACACCTTTGGAGCAGCCTGACATCTTACATAGATGCATGTAACAAACATGATATGAGATCTACTTGTTGTGAGATAAATTAGAGAACCGATGATTGCCCTATACTGATGTTGATCAGTATCCTCCCCCTTAGAGTCAGGACAAAGGTCATGGTTTCTGGGTATGGGTGTCTTCGCTGGCTTACAATCCTTCATATCAAATCTTTCTAAGATATCAGAGACATACTTAGATTGATTGATAAAGAACCCTTCCTTCATTTGGTTCACCTGAATTCCAAGGAAAAAATCTTATTTTCCCATGAAACTCATCTCAAACTTCTTCTTCATAATGCTCTTAAAGTCTTTACACATTTGGTGATTTGAAGAACCAAATATGATATCATCAACATAGACCTAAACGAGCAATATGTCTTTCTTAGACTTCTTAATAAAAAGAGTCTTATCAATGGTTCCTCAAGTGTAACCATTCTTCAGCAAGAAAGATTCTTGATGATCAAGCCTTCCTCTTGGATGTATCCTTGAACAACCAGTCTAGCTTTATTCTTGATGATAAAGCCTCTATCATATCTTTTGTTCCTGAAAACCCATTTGGTGCCTATATGGACTTGACCAGATGGTAGCGGGCAAAGGTTCCATAGCTTTTGTCTTATGAATTGAAGCAACTCTTCTTGTATTGACTCAACCTAGCTACTATCTTTTGAAGGCTTCTTCTACTTTCTTAGGTTCCATCTGACACAAGAAGCATGAGTACAGGCAAACACTCCCATGATGAGTTTATCCCGTTGTTCTCACACCTTTAGAGGCTTCTCCTATGATGTTCTCAACTGGATGAGTGTTCTGAATCCTTAGTCTGGGAATCACTTCAAGTTGCAATGATAGATCCAAGTCGAACATATTTTGCTCAGGAATATGAACACTTGGTCTAGTTTCTATTTCAATGTCATTAATAAGGACTGATTGAATGAAAGAGAAACATCATGAGCATCAGTTGATTAGATGTAGTATTAACAGGTGCATGTTCCTTTAGAATACTAATTCCATTAGCTTGTGTTGTAAGTTATCAGCTAATGACTTATTTGGCTCACTTTGTTAGTAACTTGTTGAAGCTCCACTGGTTCTTGAAATGGTCATTCTATCGCATCTACCAATGATGGGAACTTGGGGTTTAGAGACTCTTGGAGAACTTGGAAGAGGTCTGGGTAGCTCAAATAGTTGGTCTTCATTAGAATTACTTTGAGCACCTATTCCAACTGAAAACTTCTCACAAGATGGTTTAGAATAGTTTGGAAACAATTCTAAATCAAATATATGATGAGGGCCATTCCCCCTAACACAAGGAGTATGCTCATTAACAATAATGTCGGATGATTCATTAAATTGTTGATTTTTGATGTTATAGACTCCATGTGAGGACGGTTTTCGGTACGGAGTACTAACTGATTTACATGTGTACCAAATCAAATACTGTAGAATCCTATTTGATTGGCAATCCAATCAGTGAGAACACAAGTATAATCAATCCAAGAATGAAACTAAACGTTAAGAACGATAGTAGGATGATTTACTACGATCTATGAACTTCGAACAAGTGTTCTAGGGTCTCTGGACGGCTAGCGTACGATTTAGTGTGTAGGGATTCATGTCACACCCCAACCTTGACGGCGGAAACGTCAAGGAGTGAGAGTTAAGATCGTTCACAGCCACATAACGCTATTTTTAACCCAAATATTATTTAATCATAAAATTGGATTGTATCATTACAAGCTTAAGTCCCAAAGAAATAAAAACATAAAAGATAACAAGTCATTCTTATTTCATTCATTTATCTAGGTCCATTCCTAGATGTGCAAGCTTCAAAGAGTAGATATCAAACTTGGGCGTTTCCTGAAACATGTTAAAAATAAATGGGTCAACAACAATGTTGGTGAGCATTCCATTGTTTTAAATACATAGATTATATAAAAGATGGTGATTCAAGTCATAAGTTAGTGAATAAAAGTGATTAGGGATGTTATGAACAATGCAACATCAAACCTCCACAAAGTTTTACAAGTCTCAAACGTTTACAAGATTATACGATCAGCTAAGTGTACTTGGATCAACCAAAGCAAGCTTGTTTTGCCCATAGATCTATGACTTCGCTGGGCTAGCAATAGTTAATGATTGTACATATAACGCCATAACATGGTAACCACAAAAGTTCAACTAACCACAACTTTGCATGATGAATTGCCATAAAGATTACAAGTCTCAAATAAGTTTACAAGTACAATGATAATAAGTTAACATGTTTCACTCCAAAGTGTGAAAATAACCAAAAAGGGGTATGGAAATACTCACTTTATCAAAAGTATTTATTGGATGATTAATAAGAAAATAATCAAAAGCATCGATTCAACGTAGCCCTTCACAATGCACCTAAAATATATGTATTTATAAGATTTTTAAGTTAATAAAAGAATTAACGTTTTAACGCGAACAAGAGTTTAGGATTTTTTTGGGGTTTTATAAACAATTAGTAAACCCTTATTTATATATTTGGTTCAATAGAGAAGTATTATAAAATTTTAAAGGAGAAAATAGCCGTTGTTAATAATTTGTGCAACAAAACATATATCTTTAATCAAAGAAAACATAAGACTCAATAATAATTAATAATTCAAATTATTATATAAATCCATTTGTTTGTAACAATTCTTAGTTATAACTTTTATAATAAAATATTAAAATATTTTATAAGGATAAATTTTCAGAAAATATTTTGTTAATTTTGAAAAATTTAGAAGTTTGTAAAAATCATTTTTATATGTAATAGAATTTTCTAAAATAAAATTAAGGCTAAAAAGACATTTTAAAAATAATAATAGGGTGCCCGGGTTCGAACCCGGGACCTCTAAGTTGGAATGTGGAGTGTGAACCGGTGAACCAAGGCTTTCAGCCGCGGTATAACCCGGTTTCAAATGGATTTATCCTAATTCAACAGAAAACTCCCAAATCCAAGAACCCTAATTTCGATTGGATTCAAATTGACCCACAAATCAAAGTTGTTAATCGAATTAATGTTAGGGCTTTTGTTCCCCAACAGAAATCGAGCATGTATGTATGTTCAATTACCCGAATTGCGCACGGATTGATGATGAACACTCGAAGAACAACCGCGACTGTGTTGCGATTCGTTCATGTTACAATTGATGATGAAACTCAAATTCGCTTCACAGAAAGCTTCGAATAAGTTAAATGATGAAAAGCCCTATGTTGATTTCGAGTTTTGAAGCTCTGAAGATGATGTTCGAATAGATGCAGGTTCGTGAAAGAGATGATGATCGATGCTTATGTTCGCGTTTGATTCAGATGAAAATTGAGAGTTGTAATGATTAGTATCAGATAAACGTTCGTTTAGGTTTAGTTAATTCGATTATTATTAGCCTTAAATGTTCGAACAGATATTTGCGTTTGATGGTTTCGGTTACTCGATGATTCGAGTACTAACCGACGATTTAACTCAATTAAACCATGCATTTAAGTTCGAAACGTGCAAAAGGAACGATTTGGGTCGGTTTTGGGTTAAGATTTGATGTGAAACAGATGATTTGAAGCCGCTGGAGCTCGGCCGGAGAATGGCCGGAGCTCTCGCCGGACTTTCGGGTTTAAAAGTGGGCAGGGGGTTGGGTTGTAACTTTTAAAGTTACCTAATTGGCCCTTGTAGTTTAATTTGTTATTATTTTATGCCCAAACCTTTATATTAAAGTTTATAAATTAACAATAAACCCCCTTAAACTTTATTTCCTTTCAAGTTTCAACCATTTTAAGTTTACTAAACTTAATGAATTATTATTATTGTTATTATTATTATTGTTTATTATTACTATAATTTTTATTGTTATTATTTCATTTATTAAAATCATTATATTAATTATTGTTACTTTATAATTATAATCTTTCAAGTTAAATGATTAAAAGACCAATTAAGGCATAAGTAACCCATAAGTTTCATGAATGAAACAACTAATCTATACAAGAATTTAACAAAGCTAACTTTAAATTAACCCAAAATTTCAAGATGTTACAATTCAAATTGTTAACTTTTTCCATGAATAAAGTGGTATTTACAGTTTAGGGTTTTCCATTCGTGCGACTGAACGTTTCGCATGGTTTAGTCATGCGATTGAAGCATGCGGTTGATCCATCCGCACGATTGAAGGTTTAGTGGTACGACTGAGTCAATCTCGTGTCACACTCGTGCGACTGATCCAGTCTCCTGGTTTAGTTGTGCAACTGGTTCATTAGCATGAAGTATTCATGCGTATAGTCCATTAGCATGGTCCATTCGCATGAGAACTTCACACGATTAAGTTTAAGCATGTTTCTCAATCATTACTGACTAAGAAGTATGTAAACAACCACAACATATATAGTTAGTCCAATATGCATTAACACACAATAATCAATGAAATATTGAACATAATAAGCATCACAAACACAATATATTTCATTCACACCTATTCTGTTACATATATGTAAGACATGAAAGACAATTTACATTAAGCTCATAAACTAGGTACACATGTATCTACAAACTCCCCCTTGGACCTAGTTTACTCTATTGTCTAACATTCTTCATCAGCTCTTCATATTTCTTGTAAATCAATGATGATCAAACTTGAATCAAATCATGGAGATTATAGATCAAAATATAATAAACAAACTTAAAACCCCTTTGATCTTCAATTAGATTGCAAAATATTGTTTACAAGTAATCCCTCAATCTATTGGTCATTCAACCATTTCAACACTAATGACAATTAACCTATTTATAGTCTAGACTAATATTCACTAATTGCACTTAACCCCCTAGACTTAGGCTAATTAATGGAAATTACATATAAAACATAAAAATAACTAAAAACAAGATAAAATATATTTTGTTCACACAAAATATATTTATTACAATAAAACTCCTAGTCATCTTAATCTTCACGTCTCATCTCGGTTCTTCATCTCAAACGTGTCGTGTTTGACTTTTGTTGACTTTGACCATGACGTTGACTTTTGTTGACTTTGACTGTGTTGATAATATAGACTATC
This sequence comes from Flaveria trinervia, assembly GCA_025506515.1. Lineage (NCBI taxonomy): Eukaryota > Viridiplantae > Streptophyta > Magnoliopsida > Asterales > Asteraceae > Flaveria > Flaveria trinervia. The sequence continues at coordinate 24,140,463 of CM046442.1, read as the reverse complement.
TTGTACAGCCCCAACATTTCTTGTACTTCTCCTCCCTTGTAACTCCTGCATGTATTTTGAATGCAAAGAAGAGTCTTATCACGTTTTGCAATTGGAGGGCTTGTATAGTGTCTTGTGCGTCATAGAACAGTGGCCACTTGTATAAAGTGTAGACATCGTTAGAAGATAAGTTAGTTAGCCACATTGGGTCAAATACCCTGATAGTTTTCATATTTCTGTTTCTATTCAGAACTATGACCACCTCACCTGTTCTCCAGTCATAGTACCACCACTTGAAATGTGGAGTGAAGTCCTGAGGCATTTACCTTAGAGGGATTTTTGACATTGTGTGCGGAGGACTCCATTTCAGCACTATTTTTGGCTTTCCAGTAATGGCATTAACTTCAACCGTTGGATGTACCTTGTCGGTTGTTGAGGTTTAAAATTGACCCACCTGGTGTGGTACTCTCTTTTCAAAGCAGCTTCAAACTAGTCTGACATCTTTCCTGGGTCAGCATATAACACCTTCAGTTTGGCTAGCTGGTTGAGCACAAAACTAGGGAGAGTCTTCAGATCATGTGGGAATCTGAAGTACTCGATTCCTTTCTCCCTCTTGATAGCATACACATTTAGATCTTCAAAATAGGCCCACGTGATAATCTTTCCTGACACCTTGTGATGCTTCTTCACTTTCTAGAGCTTGGTGTAGGCACTCGGCTTTGGAGCACTGCATTGGGCTCTGATCTCTGCAAAACATGCCATCCATTCAGCCTTTTTGATGTTGACATTGGTGTCCGAGACTTGGGCTTGATCCTTATTCTTCTCCGACTCTTGCTCCATCTTATCCAGTGTTTCAAATGTATAACTGACAAGAGTGTCACCCAGATTGGGGACTACATTTCCGTTGTTTTTAGCATACTCTAGATGATGTTTGGCTGTGACATCTTCAATCTTTATCTCATCCACATCATTAAGCTCATCATCACTATCCATGTCAATTGTAGGAGCATCCTTCACTATTTCAATTGGATTCAGTCGGAATATCTCAGCTAGTTGCTCATCGGTAAGGCCATGAATTATTTCTCCTTCTTTAGGAGTATAACTCACAGACCTCCTGACAATCCCTTGCAAATCAAGTATCATTGTTAGTTGAGAGTTGATTTGCTAAAGGGGAGCAACATCATACTCATCTTGCTGAGATAAATGATCTGCTTGATTTAAACACATAAATAGATCAACCATTAGTCAAGAATCAAGACATTAAAAAATTTACTAAATATAAACATTATGTACATGAGTTTAATACATATTCATTACACATGATTTAAAATTACATAAACATCTAGGCATTACGTTTGTCTTGAATCATGTGCTCCTCTGCAGTCGGGGCTGAGGTCGAGGCACCCTGATCTTGATTCTTCTTGGTCCGCTTCTCACTAGCTTGTGTGGCACCCAATGCAGATGCATCACTTTCTTATCATCTCCTCCATCTCCTGCACCTTCATCATCTCCTCCCTCTATTTCATCCTCATCATCATCCACTTTATCATCATCCTCATCATCATCGTCATCACTATCCTCATCACCATCCCTTTCTCTTATCTTCAGAGGCTCATCCTTTGTTCCTTTAAGCTTGAGCATGATGGTCTTTTTGGTAGCCTCCAACTCCTCTATCTTCTTTGTTGATAGAACTTTATGCTCCTGGAGTTGGGAAATCTCTTGACTTTGAGCCACCATCTGCTGAGCCTGATCCTCTATGAACTGGGCCTCCTGAGCAATCTCCTGTGCTTGGGCAGTGTTCAGCTCCACAAGCTGTCTGATTTGTGTAGCTCTTTCCGCATCAGCAGCCCACAGCTTCAGCATCATCCTATTAAGTGTTGTCAGCTGATCCTCTACCCTAACAGAAGGTAGGGAGGATCCTATAGTGAATGGCTAGTGGGATGATGGTTTGGGCTACTGGCTGGTGGTAATGGTGGTGGATTTGGTGAATTTGGGTGGTGGTATATGTGTGGGGGGTGATGGGTAGGCTGTAGTGGTGGTGGAAGTAGTGTAGATGGGTGGTGGAGTGGCTGTAGTGGTAATGGTGGGTGAAGTGGTAGTAGTGGTGGTGGTTGTTGTGGTGGAGGTGGATGGGAGTGTGGTAGTGATAGGTGGTGTGGTAGTGGTGGTGGTAGCAGTAGTGGCTGTGGTGGTGGTTGTGGCTGTAGTAGAGGTCAATGTAAACTTTAGTCTCTTCCCCTTCTTGCCATAGGGATGAGCCATTCTCTTCTTCCTTGTGCCTTTAGGCACTATGGCTCCCCCTTGGCTGCTGGGCGGGTCCGGGATATATGATGGATCTGTATGTGCAGCAACAGCATCCTCGGACTCCCCTTGGCACCAGAGACTCTTCCTCAGACACCTCCTCCTCCATCTAAAAGTCAAGGTGAATAGGAGTTAGTTCGGTTCCTCCCTAACCATCCCCTCCTTGATCAACATCATGATCATCATCATTCGAGTCATCGGAGGATAGAGCAATCTGCTCTTCATCCGAGTCACTGTCCTCGTGACGCCACTTTCGCCGAGCTGGCGCCACATAGTCTTCTCTTGCCAAATGCCCAAATAGTCTCTTTACAGGGGGCGTTACCTGCTTGCCCATGTATATCTTCATTCTTCCAAGAGTGGTGTCATCCATGATCTCAAGAGATACAACATCATGGCTCTCCTTAGGCAATGAAGGAAGCTTCTTGTCAATGATCATCTGCAGAAATCTCGGGTACATACAGAAGCCTTCCTTGCCTTTGGCCTCTAGATTCTCGATCAAGTAGGAGAAAATTAAGTTGGAGAAGCTGAAGGGGTAATTCAGCACCAGTGCCACGTAGGCATTCTAGATTTGGTACAAAAAATCATCAAATCCACCCCTTCGAGAAGTGATGCACTTCAGGATGACGTGAACTAGGTACTTGAACTAGGGACACAGGTTGCTTTTATTGAGCACACTTGCATTAATGTCCGCAGTGTACCTCATCCGTAGAAAGCATCCTCTTATAGTAAGAGGATGTAGTCTAGTTGGGTAAGCAGCATCATCTCCCAAATCAAGAACACGTCTCGGATTGGCTGCTATAAACTCAATCTCCTAGCCAAAGATGGTGCTACGTATACTGTAGGGCTCAGTCAATCGGTCAACGGAAGCACCTTCCCACAAGGCTTGTTGTATCGACCTATAGGGTGTGCAGGGTGTAGATATCGCTCGATATATCCTCGATCCCCTTAGGAATGCAATAATACCGGCAAACATGGCACCATTCCGATTGGTGGCATCCAAGTGAGCACAAATATTATGCTTGGTGTTTATGATCCACCGATCTACCATGAATCTGTAACACAAGACACATACATATTAGATCAACACATAACAAAAGCCATTTCACTTTAAACTGTTTGAGATCAATCTGGTTCAATCGTGCAATTGAACCATACAACTGAGTTAAGTCTGTTGATTTGGTATGTGACTGACTTCAAACGGGCGACTTAGCATGCAACTGGGTTTAGTCGGTGACTGAGCCTGCGACTGGGTTCAGTCGGGTGACTGATCCTGCAACTGAGTTCAGTCGGGTGATTGAGCCTACGACTGAGTTCAGTCGAGCGACTGAGCTCATATTCCTAGTTCATTTGGCCGACAGAGTCATTCGCCCAGCTCAGTCGTGCGATTGAAGTTCATCAGGGTGTCCATTCGCATGACAGACCGTCTATTCAATTCAAATTCAAATTTTGAGGAAAACTTAATGTTAGACGTCGTGGTTTGGCTCATTAGTCTTGCAAGTGAACGATATAATACCTAATAACTTTCAATTTCACAATATACTTAGTTTTATTAGTTTATTCGTCAAAACTAAGTCTCGGTTCTATTTAGGGCTTAATTTAGTCATTTAGGGCACAAAGCGATTGACATTTGAGTAGATTGCACCGCATTGCACCTGAATAATCATTGACAATCGTCAGAACACAACAATTTGTAGTCCAGAAAGGTCAAGGGAAAATTGGGCAAAGTAACGACACTATCAGGTGATTTTAGGGCGAATGAGGAGTGATGAACATATGTGACCAACTTTAGCCCTATTTATACTCAATCTGGTTTCAATCGGGCGACTGGATCCATTTGCTCTTTTCATTCGCACGATTGGATCTCAGTTGTGTGATTGGTTCAGTCGGTCACATTCAGTCGGCCGACTGGATTTCTGTCGGCGACTAACTCATTCGATCAACCCCGTCAAGCGACTGGCTCATTCTTGTAAGCCGTCATGTGAATGGTTCATACTCATGCTCCATTCGGTTGACTGGTTCATAAGTATGGTCCAATCGTACAACTGGTCCATACTCATGGTCCAGTCATGCGAATAGCCTCTACTTATGATTTTAACTTAATAACCATTCGATACTTAACCCTTTTAACTATAGATAAAACATTTTAAGCAATCTATAGTCACAAATATGACCATTTCAACTTTGAAAACATTTGATCACCTCAGACATGTTCCTTTTAACATTAGAAAACCTGTTTTGGTCACCTCAGACGTGACCCTTTTTAGTTATTAGATCCCAGATAGAATTCCAATACGTAGTCTAACTTTTAACAACTAAACTAACAAAATTAAACAAATGAAACTACTAGAACTAAAAAACAGAAGTAAAACATATTTTGTAAATTTTGTGTAAGGTGGAAATCCTAAGATAGATATCTAACAGATTTATTTCTAGAATAGGCGGCTTCAAGATATTTTGACCATTAGTTGAATGATTCATTAAGGAATCATATTGGTAAGTCAAATTATTCAGGACAAGTTATCAAAACTTTTTGATGCTTAATTCTTGTTGGACCAAAAGAACCAATGAGCCAAGATCAGAAAACCTCTAAGTCCCACATGGTATCACAACAACTGCTGAAAGCCTCATCAGCAGTTTGACAAGTGCTGAAGACTTCAACAGCTAAAGATCAAGTGCTGAAGACTTCAACAGCTGAAGAACTAAAGTGCTGAAGTACAACAGCTGAAGAACACAAGTGCTGAAGCTGAAAGACCAAAGTACTGAAGTACAACAGCTGAAGAGTTTACAAGTGCTGAAGATCAACAACTGATGTACAAAGTCTGAAGACAAAGACTGAAGACATCAGCTGATGATATCTACTGAAGTCATCAGCTGATGAAACACCTGAAGGTCAAAGTCTGAAGATCAAGTACTGAAGCCTCAGTAGTTTGTCACAACTGCTGAAGAGTACTTCTTCAGTAGTTGTGATATCAGTAGTTTTATATTTGTAGTTTCAGTAGTTTTATGTTTCAGTAGTTTTGTAAAACGACTGAAGAGCTTGTTCTTCAGTCGTTGTAGTTTCAGTAGTTTTATATTTTGTACTTAACACTCTGATATGTTCTCAGTAGTTGTGAACATTTCAGTAGTTTGTTAAGAGTTAGTTATTTTTGTATTAGATCTGCCAGTTGTCACTTTCCGTGATAACAACAGTGATTGTTGCACTCTATATAAGGAGTGACAACCTATTGTAATCGTGGGGGGATGAATGAATGGAATGAATGAATGATTTGATTAGAAATATTCTACATCTATAAACATTCTTTGAAATCAGAAATATATATTCTCTCCCTATAACCGTATGTGCTCTTAATGCATACAAGTATCGACTACTTGCTACAATTTGTCTAATTCCTGTTTGTATTCCGCTGCTTTGAATCCTAATACATCAAACTTGTGATCGCTGATCCTGTCAATTCTTGTTTTCATCGAGAGTCATTAGCAAGTCTAGAAAATCATACTTGTACCACAACATGCACACAGTGGTGTTGACTTTCAAGAGTTGCAGTCACGATGATTGTCAGTATACTTGTCCTCTTAAATCCATACACAGGCTATCGACATAGATTAGTGATGGTTTAAGGTTTAATTATTTCAACGAGCATTTGTGGATCCCACGCTTATATGGTGATCAACATTTCTTAGGAGATTTTCAAGCGGTCTACAGGTAGTATTCAAGAAGAAACTATTCTAGAGCTTTCAACGAGTTGCAAAGCCTCAGGTCAATGTCACCGCACAACAGAGAGGCGCAAACACCAATCAATTCAAAAGTATTTATGTTGTGCTTATCCTCAGGTCAGTGCCACCACACAACAGAGAGGCACACAACCTATCTTCTTGTTTGAGCAATTTTATTCTTTTTGCACATATCGCACCAATAACATAGGTTATTAGCTTGATTGCTTTTTGTATTTTTCATCATGTGCTTTGCTCATATTATGGTCATCCGTACACATTTGTGGCGTTTATTTTGCTCGTCACCCCTTATTGGAACTCTGTTGATTGTGTTAACCAGGGATAAGATGATAACCCACAGCTTGTTGAACAACTTAATTTGATCTTGAAATCACCAACGAGGTCTACTTATCAATTGTGTTGAATCTCCGGACACATCATCTAATGGTCTAGCAACCTGTAGGTCTACTTTCTCCGTGTTATCTTAGTAGTAGCTAGTTTTACTATCATTTTTCCATTTATTTTTGCTTAGACTTCTCAGACTTATACTTCGAATTTTGCATAGTAAACAAATTCTTTGTTTAAAGTCCCAAACAATTTGTTCCTGTGTACTATCATTTTCCACAATCATTGAATCAGTATCACAAATACGATCTCATTTCTTTTAGCTTACCTGTCCTCCTCCTTTGTTTTTTTATGTACTGAAATTAATCCTAACTTAACCTATTCTCCCCTTAAAATCCTAAAACCGAAAAAGTTTTGCTTTTAGGATTTAAATAGGTGAAGAAACTAAATAAAATAAATAAAATAAATAAAATGGAAAAGTAAAATGAAATCTACTTGTCGGACTAACTACTGTCATCGTCGTAAATCACATCACTTTTCTTTTTAACGCCGTTGACTTCTAACACATATAGAAAACGTGGTTTATCAAAGGCTTTTGTGTAGAGGTCAGCACGTTAAAAATTCGTATTAATTTTAACAACATCGATTAAATTATTTTCAAAATAATCACGTATAAAGTGATATTTAATTCTGATGTGTTTAGTCTTAGGATGTTGGACTAGGTTTTTAGTTATGGCTATAGCAGCAGAAATATTAACAAATATAGGAGTGTTAGAGAATTTCAAATCATAGTCCCGCATTTGCTGTTGAATCCATATGATTTGAGAACAACAGCTTGCCACGGCAAGATATTCAGCTTCACAAGTTCACAGTGCCACTGATGTCTGCTTCTTACACTGCCACGTGACTAATCTTCTCCCAAAAAATTGACATCTCGCTGATGTTGACTTCTAGTTCATTTTGCAACCGCTGTAATCCGAGTCACTATATGCTGTAAGCTTGAAATCGTCATCATGAGGATACCACAACCCGAGTGTTGGGCTACCCTTTAGATAACGAAATATCCTTTTGACTCCAATTAGATGGTTAACTTTTGGTTTCACCTGATATCTTGAGCAGAGACACGGTGCGTACATGATGTCAGGTCGTGAGGCAGTGAGATACATGAGAGAGCCAATCATGCCTCGATACATGATTGTATCCACTAGCTCACCATTCTCGTTGGGCGCTACATCATGGTTTGTAGCAAGTGGAGTCCCAGCTGCGGAAGAATTCTCCATATCAAACCGACAGAGAATATCGCTAACATACTTTGTCTGATTTAGAAATATCCACTGTGGTGTCTGATCCACCTGTAACCCGAGAAAGAATTTCATCTCTCCTATGACACTCATTTCAAATTCAGCCTTCATTACTACTTCAAATCCATTACATAAGTCTTCATTCTTGGAACCGAAGATTATGTCCTCAACATAGATCTGTACAAGCAGTAAGTCACCATCCTTCTCTTTGATAAACAATGTACAATCAATCACTCCTCTTCGAAACCTGTGTTTCACAAGATGAGTCGAGATTTTCTCCTACAAGGCTCTGGGGCCTTGATGAAGCCTGTATAGAGCCTTGTCCAGCTTGTAAACTCTATCCTAATGATACGGATCCTCAAATCCCTCGGGTTGACTGACATACACTGTTTCTTCGATTTCACAATGAAGGAATGCACTTTTCACATCAAGCTGATAGACTTTAATCTTCATATATGATGCATAGGCTAGGAAGATACGGATGGCTTTCATTCTTGCCACGGATGAAACACTTCGTTGTAATCGATTCCATCGACTTGTCAAAATACTTAAACTACAAGTTGAGCCTTGTTTCTGAAAATGACCCCTTGGTCATCCTTCTTGCATTTTAAGACCCATTTAGTGCCAATGACCTTAGCACCTTTACGTCTGTCACCAGAGTCCACACACCTAACTTCTTGAATTGAAGAAGCTCTTCTTGCATGGCACTCACCCAAGCCTCATCGTTTAAGGCATCACTTACATATTTTGGCTCAAATTGAGACACGAAACATCAATAAGCACCATCGTGAAGGTAGCCTTTTTCCATGACTGAGGCATAATCAGCTAAATATAGGTGATTTATTGTCTATACTCCCGATTGTACATCCCCCATGACATTGTCCAAAGGATGATAAACATTTAGACAAGATCCTGGAGTGGTGGGTACAACTATCTCATTATCCAGATTGTGAACCACAGGTTCTGTATCTGAGGCAGTGGGAGTTGGGGTTCTGAAGTGTCAGAGGCATCAACATCTGATGCGTGTGTACTTATAGTAGTTAGCACCTGTTCCTCCTGATCCACTAAAACATTTTCCACTTCTTCATCATCAGAAGAGGAATCACTTAACTCCAGTGCTCCCCCTTAGTTACTAGAAGACTGGCCTTGAGAGTCGGATGTTGTTAAGTCTAGAGGTGGTGTGTTTAAGAGCTCATACGTCATCTTGTTTGCTAACTCGTCTTCAGAAGTGGAGAGAGGATATTGAAGGATTTAAAGAATCCATCATAATTGAAAAATAATGCGGGTCCTTTTCCAGCTGGGGGTGGTGTATCTCTGAACGTCTACATTACAACACACTTCTACTTGACCCGTTGAGTTATTGTAAACTCTCTTATTCAGTATGTTGTATCCTAGGATAATTCCTTTGTCAGTCTTCTCACTGAACTTTCCTTCCTGAATTTTCTTCAATAGGGTACAGGGTGCGCCAAACGGTTCGAGATACTCTAGATTTGGCTTACGTCGTTGAAGTAGCTCGTAACATGTCTTACCATGACGTTTGACCACCAAGACTCGATTTAAAGTATAACATGCATTGGCAACTGCCTCATTCCAAAACTGGATGGGCAGTTTCGAGTTTGCTAGCATTGTCCTTGTTGTCTCTATCAAGCTGCGATTCTTTCTCTCAGCAACTTCGTTCATTTGTGGGGTGTAGGCAGAAGTGAACTGGTGCACAATTCCCTTTTCTTTGCAGAAAGCCTCCATCCACTGATTGTTGAACTCGGTACCATTATCTGAGCGTACTTGTCTTACTTTCAGCTTGAAGAGAGACTCTAACGTAGTTACTAACTCTTTGAATGATTCAAATGTTTCAGATTTGGACTTCAGATACATTACATAAGAGAATCTTGAGTAGTCATCTGTAACTACATAACAGTACATGTCGCCAGCAATGCTCCTTGTACTGACTCGACCAAATAGATCCATGTGAAGAAGCTCAAGAGGAAGTTCAATGGAATGAACTTTCTTGGCCTTATAAGACTTCTTAGTCTGTTGCCTTTCTTGCAGGCGACACAAAAATCTGGTAGTTGGAAGTTTTTGACGTTACTCCTCGCACTACATCATTCTGGATGAAATGGTTCATCTTCCGTGGATTGGTGTGTCCCATTCTCCTATTCCAGGAGATCGAATCGTTTTCTGTAGCCTTGGAGAAGAAGCACTGAACTTGATGATCCGTTGTGGAGGCCTTTGAAAGATCCAAGACATAAAGGTCGTTATATCTTGAAGCCGACTTAAGACTTGGTCCTCCGAGATCATGTAGTCCTTTTTCAGAACATAGCATTCTTGTTGTCGAATACTACTTTAAATCCTTTGTCACAGATTTGGGAGATAGAAAGCTAATTATTTGAAGTTGTTGAACATAGTTTACCTTGTCAAACTTCACTTTCTGATTCCCCACCTCCCCTTGAGCTGTGATGTAACCTCCTTTGTTTCCAGCAACTGAACATGACCTCCATTTATTTTTTTGATGTTTGACATGAGTGTCTGGTTCCCAATCATGTGCCTGGAGGCTCCGCTATCTACAATCCAAGTGTTTGTTTCAGCACTATAGCGAACACCCTGCACATTCAATGGAAAACATTAGTTAAGGTTAGGGACCCAAGCCTTAACCGGCTTGGGTGTCCCAGAGGCATCACACATCATAAATTCTACCCATTGTACATTAGAGGGTGATGGAAGATCATTCGTCTTCTTGTTCTCATTACCAGACATTGAACTACACTTTTCTTTCCATAAGCCAGTTTTATGTAAGGCTTGTTTGTGATAATCAGACGATTGGCTTATGGTTTGAAATTTATGTTCACTAACTCTTCTTGGTGGAGTTATAGAACTCCTTTTAGAAGAATTGGGTTTAGAATCGTGAAGTTCAACTTTCTTCCTAGGTGTCTTATAGTAAGGACAATTAGACACGATGTGTCCATACTTTCCACAGTTGTAGCAAGATCTACTTTCGACATGCTGGTATGGATGTTTCTGCGGAGAAGTGTGTGACACTCGTGTGACTTTGACTTGTTTGAGTTTTGACTCCTCATGTTTAGATGTTTTATCTTGTTTAACAAAATTAATTTTTGAACCTCTCTTTTGTTTATCTGGACTTAGACATGATGCGCGTGTTTGGTTAACTTGTTTGGTCGTCTTAGGTTCAGAATTAGACGTATTTGAACCAGACTTTACCCTAACCTGCTCAATTTTTTTCATCGAGATTAACAATAGGCATTTTACCTTTTGACTTTAAAGTGGTCTCCTTTTATTTAGTGACAGATTCAATTGGTGTACTTGTGGTATCTGGATCACTTACAAGAGGAGTGGACACCACATGATCCTTGATTGAGTTGTTATTAACTTGTTTGCTTTTAGCATTCAATAAGGTCTCATGTAATAGTGGTACCACTATGTAACCCAACCCCTCCCTGTTGTTACCTTCTCTCACTATGTGCTGAACTATGTGAGAAGAACTAGTCCAACTGTGCAGTTTTTGTTTTAATGAATTTACTTTGACTTTCAAAACTGCTCTTGTTTCTTAGCTTCTTCTAGGGAGTTTAGATAGAACTTAATGTCATTTGCTTGGTTAAAAGCCACAACTTCAGTTTCCCTAAGTTGTTTATTTACCAGTTGTATTTCTCTTTGTAACTGTGCTCATTTAATTTTAAAATATGATTTTCTTGAGTGCATAGTTGCAAGTCCTTTACTATGCTATCATTATGATCTAATAACCTAGCAAATTTCAAATCTATGCTTTTTCTAAATTTATTACAATCAAAACAAGCATGATTATAGAAAAGTTGGTTAGTGGAACTTACCTGAGAAGGTTCTGTTGAATTAGCCATCATAGCAGAGTTTGACTTTTCTGGTGCAGGTGATTCTGAACATGTTGAACTTTGGCCTTCATCATTCAGGTGATTTACCACATTTGCAGTTTCTTCATTATTTGACATCACGAGTTCCACTGCTATATCTCCTTCGCTTGTAGAATCGTCATCCAAATCCTCAACGCATGCAATGTTGGATTCTCTCGGAGAAACAAACCGAAAGCTACAATCTTGCCCTTCATCATCGTGAGCCGTCAAGGCTTTAGGATCCTTGCTTGATGATGCCGGACTTGTGGGTTCATCTTGACGATTGAAGGGTGAGAACTGATAACCATTTCCTGTCTTCTTAGGCTTCACACACTCATGCTTGAAATGGCCCTTCTCTCCACAGTTAAAACAGGTCACTTTGGTTTTGTCAAAACCAAAGGTTGTATCCTTTGTGGCAATCAAGTTTTGTCCAGTCTTTTTAACAAACTTCTTTGCCCTTCGCACACAACTTGCCAATGCCCACATGATATCTATTCTCTCTAGCTCAGTCTCATCTACTTGTACGTCGTCTTCATCTGCCAGATGGCAGTTTCCACTCTTCCCCGCGACTAGACCATCATATGAGTGAATGGCAACTGCCATGAGATCCATATGCTCCTTTGCTACGTCTACAGTCATGTTACCGAGATTCTCGGTCTTCAATTTTGTAGCATTGGATTCAGGTGCTATGTATTGGGTGCAAGACGACCCTGACATGTCAGATCCTAAAGTAGTTGCTTGAGACGGAGCGGCTGAACTAGATACGAACGCCGTTTGAAGTGGTGCTCCAGACGTTTTTGCTTGAGGAGTGGAGTTTTAAAGTGATGGGTTTTGATCATATGACGCCTTTTGAGACCTGTACTTCATCCTCAACTCTTCCTCTCTTAGCTTCAGAATGAAATCATTGATATCCAACTTCTCCAGCATATCATTATGCCTGAGGTTTGACACAAAGAAACCCAGTTTTCTGGTAATCCATCTGCAAAATTTGATACCTTGTCTTCCAGGGACGTAACAACTCCATGAGTGTGCAGCTCACTCATCAAGTGATTGAAACGGTCGATAACGTCATCCAAGCTCTCCTTTCCTATCGACGAGAAGTTATCAAACTCTTTTTCAATGTTTAGCCTTTAGAGCTTTTAATGAGGCATTCCCTTCATACCGTTTTCCAGAGCATCCCATAGCTTCTTTACTTGCTTGTTCTTAGAAAACTGATGGAAACTATCCTGAGGAATGGACTGAGTTAACAGAGCATACACCTTCTTCTCTACATTGTACTTTACCTTTTTCCTTTAGTCATTCCTCCTAAGGTAAGTCTAACTCCATCTGCACCAACCGGCATGCTATACCATGTCTCTGTGATTCCCAGAGATTTAGGTCTACTCCATTTAGGTAGATCTTGAACCTTTGCTTCCTTTGTTGGTAATCATCTAACGTTATGAGCTTAGGGGGCTTATTGTGATTCCCCACTTCATTTTCCAAAAGCAATAGATTCTAGATCCGTGAATCTCCACCTGCGGTGAATACTGAATACTGATCTTCCTGCTATTTACTTTTGATTTTACAACAAACTTTTGTACTTGTGCGAATGGAGGAATGCGCTTGGGCTATTCGTGCGATTGAACAATGCAAATGGCTCAATCGTGCAATTGAACAAATGCAGATGGCTCAATCGTGCGATTGGACAGGTACGGATGAACAATGTGAATAGGGTGTTTAGTCGTACGAATGGATGAACGACTAACTGCAATCGTACGTATGGGAGGTGCGTATGAGTCCAGTCGTGCGATTGAGTCAATCATGCGACTGAAGCTGCTGGTTTTTGAAAATTTGAGGGGTTTAGGTACTTTGACGCAAAAACATGAATTTTTCACTAACCCCAATTGTCGTATTCCGGAAAAACGTTAACTTTTTGACCTGGAGATGTTGAAAACAGTGTTTGACATAAAAAGAATACAGTTTTCAGTGAAAATTGCGATTTTTTATATCAAAATCGATTGGATCACACGCAAATCAAGAGCCAAGGCTCTGATGCCACATGTGACGACCGTTTTCGGTACGGAGTACTAATTGATCTACGTGTGTACCAAATCAAATAGTGCGGAATCTTATTTGATTGGCGATCTAATCAGTGAGAACGCGAGTATAATCAATCCAAGAATGAAACTAAACGTTAAGAAAGATAGTAGGATGATTTACAGCGATCTATGAACTTGGAACAGGTGTTCTCGGGTCGCTGGACGGATAGAGTACGATCTAGTGCGTAGGGATTCGAATTGTTACTTTTTCCATGAATTAAGTGGTATTTATAGGTTAGGGTTTTCCATTCGTGTGACTGAACCATTCGTATGGTTCAGTCGTGCGATTGAAGCGTGTAGTTGATCCATCCGCACGACTGAAGGTCTAGTCGTGCGACTGAGTCAATCTCATGTCACACCCGTGCGATTGATCCAGTCTCCTAGTTCAGTCGTATGACTGGTTCATTTGCATGAAGTATTCATGCGTATGGTCCATTAGCATGGTCCATTGGCATGAGAACTTCACACGATTAAGGTTAAGCATGTTTCTCAATCATTATTGACTAAGAACTATGTAAACAACTACAAACCTATATAGTTAGTCCAATATGCATTAACACACAATAATCAATGAAATATTAAACATTATAAGTATCACAAACACAATATATTTCATTCATACCCATTCTGTTACATATATGTAAGATATGAAAGAAATTTTACATTAAGCTCAAAAACTAGGTACACATGTCTTTACACTCTATAAGAAATAGAGGTGGAGGAATATCCAACAAAGATAGCATCATCCGACTTCTCAACAAATTTTTCCAAGTTTTCCTTTATGTTAAGTATGGTATACCTACCGGCAAAGGACTTTAGAAAGCCAATGAATGATGGTCTAATGTTCTGTAGCTCATAAGACGTTTTTCCATGTGGCTTGACAATGAGGACCCTGTTCTGCACCTAGCATGTAATGCTGACTGCCTCTACCCAGAATATTATAGGCACCTTTGAATCAGCTAACATGGTCCTAGCAGCCTCAATAAGTGTCATGTTCCTCCTTTCAGCAACACCGTTTCGTTGAGGAGTTCTAGGAGCACTATATTGTCTGGCAATCCCTTTTGAGTTACAAAATGAGTCAAGAATTTTATTCATAAATTCAGCCCCTTGATCACTTCAATGTATTTTTACCTTGTGATCAACTTGATTTTCTATTTTAAGAATAAAAGATGTTAACGTTTCAGCAGTTTCATCCTTAGTATTTAAAAAGAATACCCATGTAAATCTTGTAAAATAATCAACTATCACAAGGCAATATGATTTTCTTCCAATGCTCAATATACTTGTTGGACCAAAAAAATCCATGTCCAATAAGTGTAATGGGGTGGTGATAAAGTTAACCTCTTTGAATTTGTGAGAGACTCTATGTTGCTTTCCTTTTAGGAAAGCTACACAATTGTCTCTATACAAAAATTCCTTTTGGGCACACCATGTACCAAGTTATTTTTAACCAATTTATTCATGGTTTTAAAATTTACATGACACATAAGTTTATGCCATAAGGCAGACTCATCACCATCAGCTTTGGAAAGGAAGCATGATACTTCACTCAATGGGGAAGCATTGTTCATATCCAGCTTGTACATATCCCCTTCCTGGGAGATCTAAGAAGCACCAATTCCTGAGCACTTGTCATCCCAGGTTGAGGATGATGCACTCATGTTTTGTCAACAACATTTGATGTGTTTGATCATATAATTGAGAAACGCTTAGGAGATTGAGTTCAAGCTGCTTGACAAAGTTTCGTTTGTCGACTTTAAACAAGCCATTGGATACACTTCCTCTGTCTCAAATGTATCCTCCAGTCTCACCTCCAAATTGAACAGGACCTCCATCAATATGTTGAAATTATTGAAGTAAAGATCTGTCCCCGGTCATGTACCTCGAGCATCCACTATTCACTATCCAGACATTATTTTTCTTGTCTTGTGAATGTCCCTGCACATAAGGAGAAAAGTTAGTTTTGATTGGAAACCGAAGCCTGGCTAGTCTTGAGATTTTCTATTAATGATGACATAATTGAACCAAAATGAATGGTATAGGATTCAATGATGTCTTTGAAGAGGAAGGTATGGCTGCAACATCTTATCTGATCTTCTATTTCGTCCCATGGTTGGTCAGTTTAGATGAGCTTGTTGAAGCTTGAGTAGCATGACTTTCTTCCAAAGCTTCTTTGTTTTTGAAAGAAGCATTCACTACTTTCTCTTCAAAGTATCATTCTTCTTGGAAGGTTTTGAGAAGGCTCTTTGTTTTTTTGAGCTTTTCTACGCTTAACTTCCGAAGCCATTTTCCTTTCTGAATAATGCATTCCTTCTGAAAGCAACTTAGCTTCAGAAACTAGTTTTCCTTTTCTCATCACTTAAACCATGTGATAAGGTCCAAATGTGAATCCTTCCTTGGCGACTTCCTTTTTAACATAATTTGCATAATGTTTGCTTGCTAGATTGTAATAACAATCTTTAGCCAATTGGTTTTGTAGACCACATATTATGCATGTAATGTTAATCTTGGGGATTTTGAGGGCTGAGGTTTCTTAATCTTCTTGTCTTCCTATGCAGCCTTCCCTTTTAACTTCTAATCCTTTGGCAGGATAGGAGTGTTGGTACAACACTCCTTTCCTGAATCAGAAGTGCCTACCACCTGGAATCCAGCTGAATTGAAAACACCCTTTTTCTTTGGGTCAATCTTCAGCTTAGATTCAGCTACTTTCTTGGCAGTTCTTTTGGCTGCCTTTGTCTAGTTTCTTCTAGCTTTGGTGGATAGGGGTGGATCATCACAAGTAGAAATGGGTTTATTTACCTTTTCCTTCCCTGTGGTGGTCTCCATTTTGTATCATTCCTCAACTCAAGTGAAGATGGGTCAGTAGATACGATCTTTTGTTCTTCCGTACTACACCTTGGTTGTCTAATAGACTTATAAGAGTGTGGTGGAGCAAACTCATCGGTCCCCAACCCTCCTTTTTGATAACAAATTTTGGAGTGGGAGGATGATGCAAGAATGGCTTTGAAGTTTTGCTCAGAAATAACATGCTTCCTTGCTTGAGCCTCAGCTATTACTTGCTTGGCTTGAGCCTCAGCTAACTTAGATATTAAATCCTTGATTTCAGTGCTGTAATTGGTGTACTCATGTTTTAAAGAAGATACTATTTTCTCTAACTCCTTAATTTTATGTTGATAGTCAGATTCAGCCTTCTTAAAATCAGCTTTAAAGATGTTTAAGGACTCAATAGCGAATTTAATTTCCATGTTATAGTCCAGGTACATTTTAACCATAGCAATACAGGCTTAAGTACATAGATGATCATATGCCTTAGAGTTGTCTGCTCCAACCATGAGTGCCTGAGCAGGGGTGACATCTTGAACCATAAAGCTCCAATCAACTTCTTATGCTACAGCAGTAGTTTCAGTTGATTTTCCACCAGCTTTTAGTGTTGAAGGATAAGAGGAGGCATGAGCATATCCCAGGTTTGATTTGGGAGCTTTGCATTCCCTTGCAAAATAGCCAACTGGTTATAGTTGTAACATTTGGCCTTTGCTTTGTCAAACCCAAACTTGCTGCTAGTTGGGTTCTGAGGGATCTGGCTTCTAGTTCTTTTGAAGAACTTCTTTGCCGTGTAGGTTAACACAGCCATTTGTTGGACTATGTCCATGTATTCCGCATCATCTAGGCTGAAACTCTCTAGATCTTCAAAGCAGAATTGAAAATTATTAGAGTGTCTACTCCCTGAGACAAAAGCACAGCTATCCTAAAAGGGACAAGGCTTAGCCTATTGAGACCTTGGGGTCTCAGAGAATGTGATGTAAGGCCTAGAAGAGGTTTATGACTGCTGGGAGTATGGTAGGTACTGCTAAGGTTTAGGGGGTCTTGGGCCTTCCTCAACCATGAGAGCGTTTGTTAGGATTTGGTATTTGACCAAACACCAACTGATTAACGTGTTAAACCAAACCAAATAGTGCGGAATCCTATTTGATTGGCGATACAATCAGTGAGAACACACGTAGATACAATAATGTATTGAATCTAACGTCAAGAATTGATTAGGAATCGATCTACAACGTTCTATGAACTTGGAGTACGAACTTAGAGGATTCTGGACGGCTAGGGTACGTCTGGAGTCGAAGTGGATTGAATGCTTACGTTTTTCCATGAATTAGGTGGTATTTATAGGTTAGGGTTGCTCATTCGGGCGACTGAACCATTAGCATGGTTCATTCGTGCGATTGAGCCATGCGGTTGATCCATTCGCACAACTGAGTGTTCAGTCGTGCAACTGAGTCAGACGCATGAAGTTGTTCAGGCGTATGAACTATTTAGGTGCATGGACACTAAGTTGCATGGCCATTCGGACGCATGACCACTGTTGGGGCGCATGATCCAGTCGGACGCATGAGAACTCACTTCACCAAGTTTGAATTTATTCAATATTATAACCTTATGCATAACACTTCAAACAATCACAAACCTATATAATCAAGTCAATATGCGTTAAACAACTCATTAATGAAATATTAAACATTCTAGACACAACCAAACATTTTGTATTTCATTAAATACCCAATAATTACATAAGTGTAAGACATATTACATTCAGATCAGGATCTAGGTACATATATGTATCAACAAACTCCCCCTTAGACCTAGATCTATCTATTGTCTAACATCTTTCATGATTTCGTCAAACTTCTTGTACTTAGCTTCTTTGGTGACTCCTATGTTTATCTCAAAAACAAAACAAAGTCATATCACTTTCTGGAACTGTAAAGCTTGTACAACATCCTATAGGTCGTAGAACAGTGGCCACTTGTATAAAGTATAAACATCTTGTGCTGACAAGTTGGTGAGCCACATCGGGTCAAACACCCTTATGGTTTCCATTGAGCCATTCCTGTTCAAGACTATCATGGCCTCTCTCGTTCTCTAATCATAGTACCACCATTTGAAGTGTGGAGTGAAGTCCTGAGGCATCTCACGTAGTAGGATCTTTGACATTGTACGTGGTGGACTCCAGTTCAGCACTACTCTAGGTTTGCCAGTTATGGCATCAACTTTAGATCTTCTGATGTACCTCGTTGGTTGTTGAGGTTTGAAGTTGACCCATCTGGTATGGTACTCCCTCTTTAGAGAAGCTTCAAACCAGCCCGACATCTTACGAGGGTAAGAATATAGCAAGTTTAACTTTGCCAACTGGTTGAGCTCAAAACCTGGAAGAGTCTTTAGATCACGAGGAAATCTAAAGTACTCTATTCCCTTCTCACGTTTAACCGCGTAAATGTTGAGGTCTGCAAAATGTGCACGCTATGATCCTGCCTGCCACCTTTTGATGTTTCTTTACCTTATACAGTTTGGTGTAGATAGTTGATGTTGTAGCTCTGCATTGGGCTCTGATTTCTTCAACACATGCTACCCATTCAGCCTTTTTGATGTTGACTTCGGCGTCTGAGGCTTGGCCTTCTCTTTATCCTTTTCTGACTCTTGCTCCATTTTATCCAGAGTCTCAAAAGTGTCATTGACAAGAGTTTCTCCCAGATTAGGAATGACATTTCCCTCATTGTCAGTGTACTCTGGATAGGGTTGTGGAATGACATCTTCAATCTCGATCATCGACATCCTACAGCTCATCGTCACTCTCCTTTTGCACAGTTGGAGCATCTTTCACAATCTCATCAGGATTGAGTCTGAACATTTCAGCCAGTTGCTCGTCGGTGAGATCATGAATTACTTCTCCTTCTTCAGGAGTGTAATTTACTGATCTCCTGACAATCCCGTGCAGATCAAGAATCATTGTGAGTTGAGTCTTGATCTGTTGGAGGGGAGCAACATCATATTCATCTCCTTGAAAATTAGGATCTGCTTGATTTAAAACATGTAACACATCAATCATTTAGTCAACAAACAGAACAGTAAAGATTAATAATAACCATAAACATTAATTACATTTATTAGATACAATATTCAAATACACATAGTTTAAATAACATAAACAATATGCATTACTCTTGTCTTGAATAGCTGGTGTCTCAGTAGGATTAGCAGAAGATGATGGGGCTCATTGGTCTTGATTTTTCTTTGTGCGCCTCTCTTGACCTTGAGCTGATGTAGATGCGGCAGCTGCATCTTCTTCATCATCATCATGATCAACATTATCACCCGCATGAGTGTCATCCCCTTGATCATCACAGTCATCATCTTCATCATCATCACTGTCATCGTCATCACCATCATCTCCATCTCCTTCTCGGATCTTTAGGGGCTCATCTTTGGATCTCTTCAGTCTTAGTATAAGCTTCTTGTTCTGGGCCTCTAAATTTTGTATCCTCTGTATGAGGATGTATGCATCTCTCTCAGCTCAGTAATCTCTTGGCTCTGGGCCTCTATCCTTTGGGCTTGGGATGCATTAAGCTCCATTAGCTGATTAAGTTGAGAGGCTTGCTGTTCATCGTCGCCAGCAGCTTCAGCACTAACCTGTTAAGGTTAGCCAACTGCTCCTCCAACCCAACAGATGGGTAAGCGGATCAAAAATAGGTGGGACCTATGAGGAGGTCCCAACTCCATGGGCTGTGTGGTGGTAGTGGATGTAGAAAAGATTGGGGTTGGTATCGATGTGGATGGCTGTGGATGAGTTGTAGTGGTGGTGGATGGGAAGTGTGTATCTGGTGGAGTAGGTGTGGAAGTGGTGTATGAACTGATGGTAGTGGTGGGGGGAATGGTGGTAGTGTGGTAGTGGATGTAGTGGTAGTCGTGGTAGGTGGAATAGTGGTAGCTGTGGTGGTGGCTGTGGTGGTGGCTGTGGTGGTGATAAAGGTGATTCTGCGTTTCTTTCTTTTCAAGCCATGGGGCTGAGCCATCCTCTTTTTCTCGATCCAGTCGAGGAGGATGCTCCCCCTAGAACACGGCCTAGAAGATCAGGAGTATAAGTAGGATCATCAATAGTCTCTCCCAATCCGCTGGGCATTCACCAACCACCCGGAGCCCTCGTTCTGTGGGAATGACTTTACTTCCCACAGTCCGAGTCAGTGGCTCCTCATTTGACTCCTCCTCTTCCTCACCACGCATGAAATCCTGGTGGAACCCAGCAGTCTTCACTCCATCTCCAGTGGGGGCAGATGTTGGAGATGGAATATCAGCAGTGGGTCCTACATCTCCTTCATCCCTACTATCATGGTCATCAGAGTCATGCTCGGGAGCAGTAGCTGCTCGTCGTCGGAGTCACTATCTGTGTGACGCCACTTACGTCTCCCTGGCGCCACATTACTCTCATTGGCCAGATGGCCTAGCAGTCTGTTCACTTGGGGCTTTACTTGCTTACCCCTATAAACTCTCATACGACCCAGGGTCGTATCATCCATGATCTCTAAAACCACAGCATCGTGGCTTTCCTTGGAAGGGATGGAAGCTTCTCATTGAAAAACTGCAAGAATCTGGGGTACATGCAAAAAACCCTTACCCTTTGCCTCCAGATTCTCCACAAGGTAAGAGAAGATCATGCTCGAGAAGCTGAAAGAATAGTTCAACACCAGTGCCACAAAGGCATTCTGGATCTGGTCTGAAAGATCATCAAACCCACCTCTTCTGGAAGCGATGCACTTCAATATGACATGTGCTAAGTACTTGTACTGGGGACACAAGTTGCTTTTATTGAGCACACCTGAGTTGATGTCCCCAACATACTTAATCCTCAGAAAGCATCCTCTTACTGTCAGTGGATGTAGCTTGGTGGGATGGTCTGTATCGTCCCCTAGCTCAAGTACTCTCTGGATATCGGCAGCAGTGATCTCGATAGCCATCCCACAGATAGAGCTTCGTATGCTATAGGGCTCTTGTGAACGATCAACAGAAGCATTCTCCCAAAATGCCTGGTGTAAAGACCTATAAGGAGTGCAAGGACTAGAAATGGCCTTGTGGATCCTTGATCGCCTAAGAAATGCGATGATCTTTGTAAACTCGACGCCATTCCGTGTAGTATGGTCTAGATGAGCACATATGTTGTGCTTAGGGTTGATTGACCATCTAGCAGCCATCAATTTGATACACAAGACACATAATCATTAGATACTCACATAACACAAATCAGTTCTAAGTATCTTGTTTGAATTCATTCTGATTCATTCATGCGACTGTGGTCAGTCGGTTATCCTATCATGCGACTGGACTCATTGGGGTGAATGAACATGCGACTGAGTTCAATCGGTTGGCTGATCCTGCGATTGATTCAGTTGGCCGACTGAGCTCATTCGCATGTCCCATTCGGCCGATTGAGCTATTCGTCCGGCTCAATCGTGCGATTGGAGTTCATCCATCTGACCAGTCGCATGACTTACTGTTTGGTTGACTTAGGTTCGAGTCTTGACCAAATCATGAAATTAAACATTGTGAAAAGGTTCGTTAGACTCGGAATCACTTAACTAATAACCTAATAACCTTATTTTTAACATTTTACATGGTTTCAGTGGGTTATTAGGCCATTGAGTGGTCTGTTCTTGTTTCAATCGCGAATCACTAATTAGGGCACCAATTTCTTCTGATTTCGGTGTGATTTCATCACATTTTACCTGTAAGAAAGCAGACGCACTTCAGAATATCAAGAAGGAGGATTAATTGAAGTCTTAAGATATTTGGGCAGAGTAACGGTATGATGTGCGATTTAAGGGCGATTGGAAGTGGTGAGAAGAATTCGATCGGTGGTGGCCCTTTATATACTAAATCGTAGTTCAATCGGCCGACTGGACTCATTCGCTCAGTTCATTCAGGCGAATGAAGCTCAGTCGGGCGATTGACTCAGTCGATCACCTTCAGTCGGCCGACTGAAGCTCAGTCGGTCTACTGACTCAGTCGCATACTCCCAATCGGACGAATGGCACATTCTGATAACCCATTCGGGTGAATGGCTCATACTCATGTCCATTCGGTTGTTTAATGCATGAGTATGGTCCATTCGCCTGATTGGTCCATACTCATGGTCCGGTATTGCGAATGGGTCATACTTATTAAATTTTTCTAACTTTATGACCATTTGACTTTTAGACCCATTTAAACTGTTGATTTTAACATTATGAACACATGATCATCTCAGACATGATCATTTTAACTTAAAACTTTTAATCACCTCAGACGTGATCCTTTTAAGATGATAAGGTCCCTTATCAACTTCCATGACATAGTCCGATACTAGCATACTGAATTAAACAAACTTTGTACAGAATTAAAAGAAATAATACTGAAAACTTAAACATACTAAGACATGTTTTTTATGTTTTGTGAGAGTTAATTCCTAAGATGTAGTTCTAAGGAATAACTATTCTGAGAGAGCAGCCTCAATCATTTAAACCATACATGGATCAATTTAAGTTGGAATCATACAAGATATTCAAATCATTCAGGACAAGTTATTAAAAACAACTTTGATGCTCTTTCCTTGTTTTTCATCTAGAGCCATTTAGAAAATTTAGGAAATTATACTAGTACTCTTAGGTCCCCACACTGATTTGAACTTTGAAGAATTGTAGCCACAGTGATTGTCAGTGACTTGTCCTCTTAAATCCATACACAGACTTTCAACACAGTTTGGTGATCGTTTTAAGGTTTGTTTATTTCAACAAGCATTTGTGGATCCCACACTCATATGGTAATCAACATTCCTCAGGAGATTTTTGAGCGGTCTTAGGGTAGTGTTCAAGAAGCGACTATTCATAAAATTTTCAAAGAGAAGTCAATCCTCAGGTCAGTGCGATCGCACAGCAGAGAGGCGGCAAACAACAATGAGTTCTAGAATATATAGGTTATGCTTATCCTCAGGTCAGTGCCACCGCACATCAGAGAGGCACATAATCTATCTTCTTGTTTGAGCAATTTTTCTTCTTTTGAGCACAAATCTCACCAACAACCTAGGTTATCAGTTTGATTGTATTTTCATTTTTCATGTGCTTTTGCTCATGCGTTGGTCTTACGCACACTTTTATGGCGTTCATTTTGCTCGTCACCCCTTATTGGAATCTTGTTGATTGTGATAACCAGGGATAAGGTGTTAACCATAGCAAGTCAAACATTTTAGTTTAATCTTGAGATCACCAAAAGGTCTAGTCATCTATTGTGTTGAATCTACCGACATATCAACTGTGGTCTAGCAACCTCTAGGTCTACTTTCTTTGTGTTACCTTAGTAGTAGCTAGCTTAACTATCATATTTCCTTTTATATTGCTCAGACTACATAGACTTATACTTAAACTTTGCATCTTTTTCAATTTTGATTTTAAAGTCCCAAATGGTTTGTACCTGTGTACTATCATATTCCACACATTAAATCGGTATCACACGTACGATCTTATTTATTATCGTCTTGCCTCTCTTTTTTCCTCGTTTTTTTTATTTTTTTATACCTATTTACATATTTCCCCTAAAATACTAAAACCTCTAAGGATTTGCGTTTTAGGATTTTAATGAGCAAGAAAAGACACTAAGTGTAATTAACAAACTAACATTTAACAATCAACAAGAGAATTAAACTTAAATAACACTAAAATTTAAAAAATATTAAAAGAAACTAGACGCGACGCATCAGACTATACATGGTCATCGTCAGGAATGACCTCACTTTTCTTTTTAACGCCATTGACCTCTAACAGATATAGAAAACGTTGTTTGTCAAAAGCCTTTGTATAGAGGTCAACGCGTTGAAAATCAGTATTTATTTTTATCACATCGATTAAATTCTTTTCAAAATAGTCACGTATGAAGTGATATTTGATTCCGATGTGTTTGGTCTTAGGATGTTGGACCGAGTTCTTAGTGACTGCAATCGCAGCAGAGTTATCAACAAATATAGGAGTGAAAGTGAAATGCAAACTGTAATCCCGCATTTGCTGTTCAATCCATATGATTTGGGAACAGCAGCTTGCAGCAGCAACGTATTCGGCTTCACAGGTTGACAAAGCAACCCAGGTCTGCGTCTTACACTGCCAGGTTACTAATATTCTCCCAAAGAACTGACACCCTGCTGATGTAGACTTGTAGTTCATCTTGCAGCCGCCGTAATCCGAGTCACTATACGCTGTAAGTTCAAAGTCATCATCATAAGGATACCACAACCCAAGTGTGGGTGTGCCCTTCAGATAACGAAATATCATTTTGACACTAATTAGATGATTCACCTTACGCTTTGCCTGATATCACGAGCATAAACATGTCGCATACATGATATCTGGTCTTGAGGTAGTGAGATACATGAGAGATCCAATCATCCCTCGGTACATAGTGGCATCTACCAGATCACCATTCTCATCGGGTGCTACATCATGGTTTGTAGCTAGTGGAGTGCCAGTTGTGGAGGCATTCTCCATGTCAAACCGACTAAGAATATCCCCTACATACTTGGTCTGATGTAAGAAGATTCCATTGGTGTCTGATCCACCTGTAACCCGAGAAAGAACTTCATCTCCCCCATGGCACTCATCTCAAATTCCGCCTTCATAACTGCTTCAATTCTCTGCATAACTCTTCGTTCTTTGAACCGAAGATTATGTCATCTATGTAGATCTTTACTAGCAGTAAGTCTCCATCTTTTTCTTTGATAAACAGTGTGCAGTCAATGACTCCCCTGCGAAATCCGTGTTTCACAAGATGAGTTGAAAGTTTCTCTTACCAAGCCCTTGGAGCTTGATGAAGCCCGTAGAGAGCCTTGTCGAGTTTGTAGACTCTATCCCGATGATATGGATCCTCAAATCCCTCAGGTTGACTGACATACACTATTTCCCTGATCTCACCATGAAGGAATGCACTTTTCACATCAAGTTGATAAACTTTGATTTTCATATACGATGCATACGCAAGACAGATGCGGATGGCATCCATCCTTGCCACCGGTGCAAATACTTCATTGTAGTCAATACCTTCAACTTGTCGTAAACCCTGAAAAACAAGCCGAGCCTTGTTTCTGATGATCACCCCTTGATCATCTTTCTTGCATTTCAAGACCCTTTTTGTGCCAATGACTTTAGCACCTTTAGGTCTATCGACTAATGTCCATACACCAAACTTCTTAAACTGAAGAAGTTCTTCTTGCATGGCACTAACCCAAGCCTCATCATTAAGTGCTTTACTAACATACTTTGGCTCAAACTGAGACACAAAGCAGCGGTATGAACCGTCATGAAGGTAACCTTTTTCCATCACGGAGGCATAATCAGCTGAGTATAGCTAATTTCAAGTCTGAACCCCTGATCTCACATCTCATATAATGTTATCCAATGGATGATAGACGTTTAGACGTGATCCAGGAGTTGTTGGAACAACCACCTCAGAGTCAAGATGATGAGTATTTGGTTCTAGGTCGGAGGCAGTAGGAGTCTGAGCTTCTGATGATTCTGAAGTATCACTTGCTGGTGCTGGTGAACTTGTGTAAGTCGGAACCTGCACATCCTGGTTAATCTGCTCATTTTCTTTATTGTCTTCATCAGAGGAAGAATCACTCGCATCATCTGCTCCCCCTGAGTTGGTAGTATCATGACTTGTTGAATCTTGAGATGGTGTGTTCAATACATCTTACATCATCTTGTTTGCCAACTGTCTTCTGAAGTGGGAACAGGATGTGGAAGGTCTTAAAGAATCCATCATAGTCGAAGAAGTATGCAGGCCCTTTTCCAGCAGGTGGTGTGATATATCTCTGAACATCAACATTGCACCACACCTCTACTTGGTCTGTTGAGTTGTTTTAAACTCTCTTGTTCGGTATGTTGTATCCTAGAAAGATCCCTTCATCAACCTTCTCACTAATTTACCCTCCTGAGTCTTCTTTAGCAGGGTGCACAGAGCGCCATACGGCTCGAGATATTCCAAGTTAGGTTTACGTCGCTGTAATAACTCGTAGCATGTTTTTCCATGGCGTTTAACTACCAGCACTCGATTAAGAGTGTAACATGCATTTGCCACTGCTTCATTCCAAAATTGGATAGGCAATTTCGAGTCTTCCAGCATTGTCTGTGCCGTCTCTATCAAGCTGCGATTCTTCCGTTCAGCAACACCGTTCATCTGAGGGGTATAGGCTGAGGTAAAATGATGCACAATTCCCTTTTCCTTGCAATAGGCCTCCATCCTCTGATTCTTAAACTCGGTTCCATGTCTGAGCGCACCTGTCGTACCTTCAGCTTGTGTAGGGATTCCAGTGTAGTTACCAATTCCTTGAAGGTTTCAAATGTTTCAGATTTGGATTTAAGAAACATTACCCAAGAGAACCTTGAGTAGTCATCAGTAACTACATAGCAATGCAAGTTGCCAGTGATGCTTCTTCTACTGACTGGACCAAACAGATCCATGTGAATAAGCTCAAGAGAAAGGTCTATAGGATGAACTTTCTTCTCCTGATGAGACTTCTTCGTCTGTTTACCCTTTTTGCATGCAACACAGAAATCCGGGAGTTGGAAGTTTTTGACATTTTCTCCCCTCACAAGATCATTCTGGATCAAGTGATTCATTTTTCTGGGATTTATGTGTCCCATTCTCCTATGCCAGGAGATGGAGTCCTTCTCAGTAGCTTTGGACAAGAAACATTGGACTTCACTATCCGTTGTGGATGCCTTTGATAGATCCAAGACATAAAAATCATTATATCTTGAAGCTGACATAAGGATCTGGTCCTCCGGGATCATGTGTTCCTTCTTTAGAACGTAACACTTTTGGTTGACAAAAACTACCTTGAATCCTTTATCATAGATTTGAGAGACAGAAAGCAGGTTATTTTGTAATTGTTGGACAAAGTTTACCTTATCAAACTTAATCTTCTCATTTCCCACTTCTCCTTGGGCTGTGATATACCCAACTTTGTTTCCAGCAAATGAAACATGCCCTCCTTTAATTTGTCTGAAATTTGATAAGAGAGCTCTGTTCCCTGTCATGTGCCTGGATGCTCGTTATCAACAATCCACGTGTTAGTCTCAGAACTATAGAGAACGCCCTGCACATTCAATGAAAACTTTAGTTCATGTTAGGAACCCAAGCCTTAACTAGCTTGGGTTTCCCTGAGGCATCACATATCACAAACTCAACCCACTGACCCTTTAAAGTTAAGGATTGATCAGAATTCTGTGTGTTCTTATTTTCAGGCACTGAGGAGGTTTTTCCTTTCCATAATCCAATTTGTGTAAGGCCTGTTTGTGATAAACAGACGACTGGCTGATGGGTTGAACTTTGGGTTCACAATCCCTTTTAGGAGGCGTCACTGAGTTCCTCTTAAAAGATCTAGACGTAGATACAGAAAGTTCAACTTTCTTCCTCGGTGTCTGGTAATAAGGACACTGAGACGCTATGTGACCATACTCTCCACAATTATAGCAGGATCTGCTTTCAACTTTACGGTTTATTTGTTTTGGTGGAGATATACTTGTCACGGTCAACCTTATTGTGTTTGGACTGAGACACTACTTTGTTAGATGTATGAGTTGGTTTTACAAAATTAATTTCTTTACCTGGTTTTACATCTTTAATCTCTTGTTTCCCTGGACTGTGACATGATGCACATGATTGATTAGATTTTAAAGTCTTTTTAGGTTCTTGTTTGACTTTGTTTGACCTTGACTTTAAACTAACCTTTGAATTCTTTTTCCAAGTTAACACAAGGCATCTTTCCTATTGCCTTTGAAGTGGCCTTCTTTGTTTAGGGTCGGATTCACTTGATTTACTTATGGAATTCGGATCATTAACAAGAGGAGTAGACACCACATGATCCTTGATGGGGTTATTGTTAATTGGTTTACTTTTGGTGTTCATCAAGGTCTCAGGTGGTCGTGGAACCACTTTGTATCCCAGTCCCTCCCCATTATTTCTCTCTCTACTAAGTGTTGGACAATGTGTGATGAGTTTGTCCAACTATGCAGTTTTTGTTTTAATGAATTTACTTCTACTTCTAAAACTGCTTTTTGCTTCTTAGTGTCCTCAAGAGAGTTCAGATAGTACCTAATGTCATTTGCTTGGTTAAAGGCAACTACCTTAGTTTCCCTAAGCTATTTATTTAATACATACATGTACCTAGATCCTGATCTGAATGTAATATGTCTTACACTTATGTAATTATTGGGTACTTAATGAAATACAAAATGTTTGGTTGTGTCTATAATGTTTAATATTTCATTAATGAGTTTTTTAACGCATATTGACTTGATTATATAGGTTTGTGATTGTTTGAAGTGTTATGCATAATGTTATAATATTGAATACATTCAAACTTGGTGAAGTGAAGTTCTCATGCGTCCGACTGGATCATGCGCCCCAATAGTGGTCATGCGTCTGAATGGCCATGTGACTGAGTGTCCATGCGCCTAAATAGTTCATACGCCTGAACAACTTCATGCGTCTGACTCAGTCGCACGACTGAACACTCAGTTGTGCGAATGGATCAACCGCATGGCTCAATCGCACGAATGAACCATGCTAATGGTTCAGTGGCCCAAATGAGCAACCCTAACCTATAAATACCACCTAATTCATGGAAAAACGTAAGCGTTCAATCCACTTCAACTCCAGACGTACCCTAGCAATCCAGAATCCTCTAAGTTCGTACTCCAAGTTCATAGAACGCTATAGATCGATTCCTAATCGATTCTTGACGTTAGATCCAATACATTATTGTGTCTACGTGCGTTCTCACTAATTGGATCGCCAATCAAATAGGATTCCGCACTATTTGGTTTGGTTTAACACGTTAATCAGTTGGTGTTTGGTCAAATACCAGATCCTAACAAGTGGTATCAAGCTATTGGCTCTTGATTACGTGTTGATTCGTTTTGATACAAAATTGTGTTTTTGCATCAAAAACGCAATCTTTTTGTGTCTAATAGAGTCTTGGACGTTTCCTGATCGAAAAGTGTAGTTTTTCTGGCATACGGCTATTAGGGTTTGGTAAAATTCGAGTTTTTATGGCCAAAACAAGTTTAACCTTCGAATTATCAAACTTTAGCAGGTTCAGTCCCACGATTGGCTCAATCGCATGACTGAGTTCATTTGCATTCTTCAACCGCACGATTGAACTCATTCGTACCCTTATTCATACGATTGAGATCTTCATTCGGACTGCTCAAGCGCATTAGTTTATTCGGACGACTGACTCATCCGCATTTGTTTCATCGCACGATTAAACCATCCGCACTTCTTCAATCGCCCGAATAAGCCCAATCGCATCATTTGCATTCATCAGCAGCTTGTTAAATAGTAAAGTTAAGTGAAATGGAGGATCAGTTTTCAGTATACACAGCAAGTAGAGATACACATATTCAGAATCTACTGCTTTGGAGAACGAAGTGGGGATTCACAATAAACCCCCAAAACTTATTACGTTAGACGACTACCCACAATGGAAGCAACGTTTTGAAATCTACTTAAGTGGAGTGGATACAAATTTGTGGGAGGCAATAGAGTCGGGGTACAGCTTGCCAGTTGGAGCTGACGAAGTAAAACTTACTCTAAGTGGCATGTCGGATGCACATAAGGTAAAACACAACGCTGAGAAGAAAGTCTACACCTTGCTTACTCAGTCTATTCTGAAGGATATTTTCCATCAATATTCGGAGTATACTCAAGCCAAGAAACTTTGGGATGCGTTGGAGAAGAGGTATGACGGAAATGCCTCTCCGAAGGCTATCAAGGCAAAAGCCTTGAAGAAGGAGTTTGACAACTTCTCTTCAATGGGAAAAGAAGGCCTTGATGATGTGATCGATAGATTCTACCACTTGATGAGTGAGATGCACACTCATGGAGTGGTTACTTTGATGGAAGATAAGGTATCCAACTTTGTTGATGGATTACCAGAAAAATGGGGTTCGTTTGTTTAAAATCTCAGACAGAGTGGAATGCTCTCGAAGTTAGACATAAATGACTTCATTCTGAAACTGAGAGAAGAGGAGCTTAGGATGAAGTATCGAGCCCAAAAGGCAAACTACGATCAGAATCCTGCACTCTACAATGCTACTCCTTCAGTCAAGACATCTGGAGCACCACTGCAAACCGCCTTCATCTCAAGTACAGGAGTTCCAGCACAACCCTCAACTGCAGGATCCGAAATGCCAGGGTTTTCTAGCACCCAATATATGATACCTGATGCTAATGCAGCAAAGCTTAAAACCGACAACCTCGGGAATGTAACTGTGGAGGTGGCCAGAGAACATATGGACCTTTTAGCTTTGGTGGTTCAATCATACAATGGATTAATTACTGGAAAGATAGGTAACTGCCACCTGGCAGATGAAGATTATGAGCAGGTGGATGAAATGGAGTTGGAACGTATGGACATAATGTGGGCTCTGGCAAGTGCTGTCCGATGAGCTAAAAAGTTTCTCAAAAAGACCGGACCAAACCTGGTTGCAACAAAAGACAACCTTTGGGTTTGATAAGTCAAAGGTTACATGTTTCAACTGCGGTGAGAAGGGACACTTCAAGAGGGAGTGTATAAAAGCAAAGAAGACAGGTAATGGAAATCCCTTCTCGTCATTTAACCGTCAAGACAGGCCATAACTAGTAATCTGACTCATCAAGTAAGGATCCCAAAGCCTTAACTGCTAATGAAGATGAAGGACACGACCGGAGCTTTCGGTTCGTCTCACCAGGAGAGTCCAATATAGCTAGTGTGGAGGATATTGATGACGATTCTGCAAGTGAAGGAGATATAGCAGTAGAGCTCGCAATGTCAAAATTTGAAGATACTGCAAATGTGGTCAACTACGTGCCTGAAGAAGAAAAATCTGCATCATCATCTGAATCACCAGAACCAAAGACAACCGAGCCAGCACTCATGGCTGATTCTTCTTCAACATCCCAGGTAAGTACTACTGACCAACTGTTTAATAATCATGCTTGCTTAAAATGTAATAAACTTAGAGAAGTTATAGATTCAAAATTTGCGAGGCTATTAGATCATAATGATAGCTTAGTCAAGGATCTGGAACTGTGCACAGAAGCAAATAGAGTATCGATCCAAACCGACTTGAGAGCGTTGCTAGCAGAAAGGCTTGACGGTCTGCTTCCTCAACCATGAGAGGTTTAGGGGGTCTTGGGCCACTCTTGTTTTCCATCTCTACACGGTATCCATCTAGAATACCACATAGCTCAGTGATTGTGAGTGTGTTCAGGTTCTCTGTTCTCTTGATAGAAACACAGCAGAACATCGACTAATTGGGAAGTGCACTCTTGAATTTCCTTGAGAGATCTCTCAATTCAGGAGCTATTCCCACAGACTGAAGGGAAGAGATAAGATCTATGTACCTTAAGTATTGCTGGTGTAAGCTCTCTCGAGCAATATGAGTAAAGTTCTCAAATTATTGCTTCAGGGAATCTATCTTTGAAAAATTAGAGTTGGAGTACATGAGGGTTAAAGCATCAAACAATCCTTTAGCTATCTTGCAATTCTCAAACCCCACCATAATGGAGTTAGGAATTGTTTTCATTAGAACAGTCTTTGCCTTTTCATCAATTTCTATCCTCTTAAGGTCTTTTTCAGAGTAGTCCTCCACTACCTTCTCTATCATGGCACCACCACTAGCAGGTGAAGCCACCTTTAGCTTTTAGGGACCGTGGGCAACGAATTTCCACATGCGGCTGTATTGATATCTGATGAACCCTTCTATACGTCTACTCCATTGTCTGAAGTTCTCTGGGTGATGATGGGTGCTTTGGTCATCGTCCCCATTTCACATTAATATTTTTGGTTAAAGGCCATGTTTTGAGTGTAGTAAAAGAGTGAGTGAAAAATATGTTAATTAGGGTGGTTAGATCACAATATCAAGAGCCTAAGAAGCTCTGATACCAATTGCAGGATCGGTTTTGATACTCAACACAAGTATTTCTCTCAAACTCACTAATAACACTCAAGAAGTAGAGTTCTTCTAAGAGTTGATTATAATATACTAAGTAACACAAAGAAAACAGAAGAGAACAGTTTTCAAGATACTTGTATATATTATTTCTCAACTCAAAATTTACAAGACTCTTACTTGCTTACTACAAGTTTTACAATGAGAAACCATATATACTACTATCCACAGTTGGATATACTTTGATACCAACTGGAATCCTCTAACTAAGGCAGATACTACAAAGCTATAGTTTGAGGTATCTTAGATAATGTCTTATATAAGATATGGTAATCATGACATGTCCATGACTTAACTTTTGTCACAAACTAAGGTTGGCAACTTGTACTAATATATAAAGGTGAACAGTGGCATAAATTATGGTCAATTACATGGCGTTTTGGGAAAACGCCATTAAGTATCAGCGGTATGCAGCGGAGTATTAGTGACCATACTTATGTCCACTGGTTCATAGCAGCATCTTCCGAAGGTTAGTTGGCTTCAGAAGAACAAGTTCTTCCAAAGCATTTTATACTTCAGAAGAGGCTGCTCCTTCTGTGGCTTGGGGACTTCTATTTCATAAGTAGTCATTTTTTGTTGTTTGTTGATTAATACATGATTCTGAACATAACACGTAGTGTTAACTGCTTCAACCCAAAAAAAAGATGATAATTTGGTTGTTGATAACATTGTTCTGGCAACTTCAATTAGAGTTTTTTTATCTATCAGCAACTCCCTTTTTTATGGAGTTCCGGCAGAGCTAAATTGTTTAGCTATCCCCTTTGAATCACAAAATTCATTCAATGTACTCCAGTGGTGGTTCAATGAAGCTACTCATAACTTTGTTATGGAAAGAGAGAATGCTAAAGTTAACAGGCTGAATGCCACCTCTCTGCTACACACTAGCAGATTTGATATTGTTGAGTTAGCAGAGAAACCATTCTCTAACCCCTCCAATTCTGAAACTGCTGCTCATATCAAGAATCATCTCAGCAGTCTTCATCTGGCTGAGTTAACAGCAAAAGATAAGATTGAAGAAGAGTTGAGATTGACAAGAAAGGAAGACAATGATAGATCTCCCACCAAGGGCACAGACTTTCTATAGATGGTGGAAGGTCCTGAATTGGAACCTATAGTTTGATGGTAATATGATTATAGCTCCCATCAACTAACTCTTTTCAGAGGGCCACAATAAAGGGTACATATCATTTAGGGTGATAGACTGGAGATCCTGTCAACCAAATATTTTTACAAACATCTCAGCACCACATCAGTGAAGAACAAGGAGACTGATACGTATTTACTCTCCTTGGTGCTAAAAGTTTTAAGGAGCAGAAACAAGTGAGGTTTTGGTAGCATCAGCCTAGGGGGAGTTTGTTGGATCAAGAAGATGGCTGGTGCAACCAAAACCAAATCACTAAGACAAATTTTGGTGCTACTTACAAAGGCTTCCAAAGCCAAGTGTGGAACTTCCGAAGGAGGTAGAGTTCTTCCGAAGACAAAGTAAAAGTTCTACTTCTGAAGGCAAAGCTCTACTTCTGAAGATAAAGTATTCATTTCCGAAGATGAAGTCTCAAAAAAAGAAATCAGAAGACTACTTCCGAAGTATGAAGAAAGAAGAATTCCTCAAGCCTTGGAAGAAGTAGTCTCTTCTGAAGTATAAGTGGCTTCGGAAGTACTTGTTCTTTCGCAACCATTTAACCTTCGGAAGACACTGCTATGAACCGGTGGACATAAGTATGGTCTCTGACACTCCACTGCAGACCTCTAATACTGCATGGCGTTTTCTCAAAGAGCCATGTAGTTGACCATACTTTATTCCACTGTTCAGCTTTTTATGTTAGTACAAGTTACCAACTTTAGTTGGTAGCAAAAGGTAAGTCACGGACATGTCCTGACTACCATATCTCAGATAAAGTATTATCTGAGATACCTTAAAATATAGCTTTGTAGTATTTGCTTTAGTTAGAGGATTCCAGTTGGTATCAAAGTATATGCAGCTATAGGTAGTATTATATAAAGTTTCTCATTCTAACTTGTAAAGATATGCTTGTAAGAGTCTTGTAATATTTGAGTTGAGAAGCAATATATGAAAGTACCTTAAAAATTACTTCTTGTGTTTGATAATTACTTATTATATTGTTATCAACTCTTAAAGACTTTGCTTTCATCAAGAGTGTTGTTTAAGTGAGTTTGAGAGAAAACCAAGTGTTTAGTGACATAACCCGATCCTGCAATTTGTATAAGAGCTCTTTAGGCTCTTGATTGTGAGATCTAACCATCAAAGTTAACTTGTTTTTAACTCCTCCTTACAACTCTCACAAAAATGGCTCTTAAAAAATCCAAAGTAAATATGGGAACCATGACCAAAGCTCCCATCATTACTCCTTAAAACTTCAGGTCATAGAGCAGAAGAATGGAAGGCTTCAGCAGATTCCAAGACAGGAAAATATGGAACTCCATTGTCAACGGTCCGTCTAAACCCAAGGTGGTAGCGCCTGGTGGAAATGGTGCCATGATAGAAAAGGCTGTTGAAGATTATTCTGACAACGACCAGAAGAAGATGGACCTTGACAGCAATGCAATGACCATTCTGATGACTGCAATACCCAACTCCATCATGGTGGGGTTTGAGCATTGTAAGTCTGCTAAAGAATTGTTTGATGCACTTGCTCAAATGTATTCAAGCTCCAACGACTCCAAGAAGGACTCATTGAAGCAGCAGTTTGAGAAATTCACGTATATTGCTGGAGAGACTCTCAGCCAGTAGTATTTCAGGTACATGGATCTTACTTCTTCTCTTTAGTCTATGAAGATCACTCTTGAACTTAGAGATCTCATAAGAAAGTTCATGAGTGCTCTTCCAAATGAGTGGACATTCTACTGTGTCTCTATCAGGAGGATAGAGAACTTAAACACTCTTACTATGACTGAACTCTATGGCATCCTTGTTGGATACCGGTTGGAGATGGAGAGTAAGAAAGGCCACAAACAATCAGACCTCTAAGTCTTCCTGTTAGAAATGCTTTAAAGGTTGCTGAAGGCTCAGTACCCCCACAACCTTAGGAATACCTGACATACAACCAACAGCCATCCTACTCTTCTTGACCATACATCACTTTCCTTGAGACTCTAAGGTCTCACAGGCACAGTATAACTCCTTTCAGGATAACTGTGCCTTTGTTTCAAGACGGTTGTTTTGATGATCTAGTGTGTTTCAGCCCAGACGACGTAGAGTATGTGGACATTGTCCAACAGATGGCTCTTTTAACCTATAGAGCGCAAAAGTTTTTTAAGAGATCTGGAAGGCAATTCCTATAAAACCCAACTACCAGCAAGTTTGGGTTTGATAAGACCAAGGCCAAATGTTACAACTCTAACCAACTAGGTCACTTTGCAAGGGAATGCAAGGCTCCCAAATCAAACCCGCGAAACCCCACAGGTCTCCACACATCCCTCTACATCAAAGCCCACTGGAAAGTCAACTGAAACATCTGCAATGGCTCAAGAAGTTGACTGGATCATTATGGTTCAGGATGTGACTCCTGCTCAAGCTCTCATGGCCGGAACAGATGATAACCATGTATATGAACGTCTCTGCACTCCTGCCTGTATAGTTAAGGTTAAATTATATCAGGACTACAATATGGAAACTAGATCTGATATTGAATCTTTAAATGTTTTGAAATCAGATTTTAAAAGAGTAGAATATGACTACCTAAAGAAAATTGAAAAGTTAGAGAAAACTTTTTCATTATTAAAACATGAACATACTAATTACAAGACTCAAATAAAGGATTTAATATCCAAATTTTCTGAAGCTCAAGCCCAGCTTGTCACCGCTGAGGCTCAAGCCAGGAAGTATGTTATTTCTGAGCAAAACTTCCAAGCTATTATTGCATTATCCTCCCACTCCAAAATCTATTATCAAAATAAAGGAGGGTTGGTGACCAATGAAATTGCTCCACCACATTCTTATGAGTCCATAAGATAACCTACATGTGGTACTAAAGAGAAAGAGGTTTCATCTGCAACAATAGTGGCCACCACAGGGAAGGAATAGGTAAATCTTTCCACCTCTCCCAGTGAAGATCAAACCCTAACCACCAAAGCCCGAAGAAGCAGAGCTAAAGCTAGTAGAAGAACTGCTAAGAAAGTGGCTGAGTCTAAGCTGATGATTGACCCAAAACAAAAGGGTGTCTTTATCTCAGCTGGATTTCAGGTGATAGGTACTTCGGATTCAAGAAGGATTGTAATACCAGCACTCATGTCCTACCAAAGGATAAGAAGTTGAAGGGAAAGGTTGCTGACAAAGAGAGAAAGCCTAAGAAACAGCAACCTACAAGCTCCCAAAAGACTAACATTACATGCATAATGTGTGGTTTGCAAAACCACATGGCTAAAGATTATTACTACAATCCTGCTATCACACATTATGCAAATAATGTTAAAAAGGAAGGAGTTAGGGAAGTTTTCTCATTTGGTCCTTATCAGATGGTCCAAGTGATGAAAAAGGGAAAGCTAGTTTGTGAAGCTAGGTTGTCTTCGGAAGAAACTCCTTCTTCCAAAGGGAAAATGGGTTCGGAAGCAAAAGCAGTTAAAATTCTGAAGAAAAAGAAAATTCCCTTGAAACCATCCCAGAAGAAGACTGCTTCAGAAGAAAAGGTGGTGAAAGCTTCTTCCGAAAATAAAGAAGCTTCGGAAGAATGCCATGCTGCAAAAGCTTCTACAAGCACATCTTCCACGATCAACTAAAGGATGGATTGGAAGATCATGAAGATGCCACATCACAAGCCTCTTCTTCAAGACATCCATTGAACCCCCATGCCTAACCTTTGTTTCAATTATGTCACTATCTTTAGAGGAACCGGAGACCAACAAGGCTTGGGTCTCCAATGAAAACTAATAATCTCATCTTATGTGTAGGGACATCCATATGACAAGAACAAAAATGTCTGGATTGTAGACAGTGGATGCTCCAGGCACATGACAGGGAACAGATCTCTCCTTCAACAGTTTCAACACTATGATGGAGGTCCTGTCCAATTTGGAGGTGAGGCCGGAGGATATATTTCTAGCAAAGGGAGTATATCCAATGGTAAGTTAAAAGTTGACAAAGTTAACTTTGTCAAACAGCTTGAACACAATGTGTTAAGTGTTTCTCAGTTTTGTGTTCAAAAGCACCAGATGCTTTTCACAGAGCATGAGTGCATTATCCTCAATCCAGGGATGACAATTCCTCCGGAATTGGTGCTTCTTAGATCTCCCAGGAAAGGGGATATGTACAAGCTGGATATGAACAATGCTTCCCCAATGGGTGAAGTATCATGCTTTCTTTCCAAAGCTGATAGTGATGAGTCAACACTTTGGCATAAGCGTATGTGTCATGTAAATTTCAAGACAATGAATAAATTGGCCAAAACTAACTTGGTACATGGTTTGCCTAAATAGGAATTTTTCTGTAAAGACAACTGTGTTGCATGCCTGAAAGGGAAGCAACACAAGGCCTCTCACAAATCCAATAGTGTTAACTCCATCACTACTCCATTACAGTTATTGCACAAGGATCTTTTTGGTCCCACAAGTATAATGAGCATTGGAAGGAAATCATACTGCCTTGTGATAGTTGATGATTTTACAAGATTTACATAGGTATTCTTTTTAAGAACTAAAGATGAAACTGCTGAAACATTAAAATCTTCTATTCTTAAAATAGAGAATCAAATTGATCACAAGGTTAAGATTATTAGAAGTGATCAAGGGACTGAGTTTAAGAACTCATTCTTGAATTATTCTGTTACTCAAAAGGGACTGCCAGACAATATAGTGCTCCCAGAACTCCTCAACAAAATGATGTTGCTGAGAGGAGGAACAAGACACTTATTGAGGCTGCTCGAACTATGTTAGCTGTTTCCAAACTACCTCTAACATTCTGGGCAGAGGTAGTTAGCACTGCATGCTATGTGCGAAACAGAGTTCTTGTAGTTAAGCCACATGGAAAAACCCCTTATGAGCTATGGAACAAGAGGCCACCATTCATTGGCTTTCAAAGGACCTTTGGCAGTAGGTGTACCATACTTAACACAAAGAACAATTTAGAAAAATTTGATGAAAAGTCGGATGATGCTATCTTTGTTGGATACTCTTCTACTTCCAAAGCTTACAGAGTATACAACATTAAGAATCAACAATTTAAGGAGTCATCCGGTGTAGTTGTTAATGAGCACACTCCTTGTGTTAGAGGGAATGGCCCTGATCATATCATTCATTTAGAATTGTTTCCAAACTATTCTAAACCTTCTTGTAAGAATGTTTCAGTTGGAACAGGTGCTCAAAATGATGTCGATGCTGATGCTAATGCTAATCAACTGTTTGAGCTACCCAGACCTCTTCCAGGTTCTCTAAGAGATGCAACAAATCAAGCTCCCATTATTCACAGATCAGAAAGTATAACTATATCAAGGGATAGTGAAGCTTCAACCAGTGAATCACGTGCTGATCCTCAAAACTCATCAGGCGATCTAACACAACACCAAGCTGAGGGAGGTACCATTTTGACTGAATAAGTAACTGTTAATGCTACTTCACAGCCAACAATTGATGATGTTTCTCATTCATTCAATCAGTCCTCATTGAATGAACTTGAAACAACAGCTGGACAAAGTGTTCCTGAGCAAAATATGTCTAATCTGGACTGATCTTTGCAACTAGAAGTGATTCCTCGTTTAAGGATTCACAACACTCATCTAGCTGAGAACATCATTAGGGATGTCTCTGAAGGTGTGAGAACAAGATGGCAGACTCATCATGGGAATGTCTGCTTGTACTCATGCTTCTTGTCCTAGATGGAACCCAAGAAGGTGAAAGATACCTTGAAAGATAGTAGCTGGATTGAATCGATACAAGAGGAACTGCTTCAATTCAAAAGATACAAGGTTTGGAACCTATGTCCGCTACCATCCGGTCAAGTACCAACAGTCTCTAAATGGGTTTTCAAAAACAAAAGAGATGACGGAGGCTTGATCATCAAGAACAAGGCAAGATTGGTAGTTCAAGGATACACTCAAGAGGAAGGAATTGATTATACTGATGTCTTTGCACCTGTTGCAAAATTGAGGCAGTTAGGATCTTCCTTGCTTATGCTGCTTCCAAGAAGTTTACTGTCTACCAGCTTGATGTCAAGTGTGCCTTTCTATATGGGGATATAGATAAGGAAGTGTATATGTGCCAGCCTCCAGGATTTGAAGACCCACAACATCCTCACTATGTGTGCAATTGGATAAAGCTCTATATGGGCTGCACCAAGCACCAAGGCTATGATATAAGACATTGTCTTAGTTTCACCTTAGGAATGGCTACACCAGAGGAACCATTGACAAAACTTTATTCATAAGGATTTAGTAAGGACATTTTGCTTGTTCAAGTCTATATTGATGACATCATATTTGGTTCTTGAAATGACCAAATATGTAAGGACTTTGAAAGCATTATGAAGAAGAAGTTTTAGATGAGTTCCATGGGAAAAATGGATTTTTTCCTTGGAATTCAGGTGAAGCAACTGAAGGAAGGGTTTTTCTTTAATGAATCTAAATATGTCAATAGCATCTTAGAAAGATTTGAGATGAAAGATTGTAAGCCAGCCAAGACACCAATACCCAGAAACCATAATCTTTGTCCTAACCTTGAGAGGGAGGATACTGATCAACATCAGTATAGGGCGATTATTGGTTCTCTGATGTATCTTATAACCAGTAGACCTGATATTATGTTTGCAACTTGCATCTGTGCAAGATATCATGCTGCTCCAAAGGTGCCTCACCTGGCTGCTGCCAAGAGAATCCTCAGATACCTCAAAGGAGCACCTAAACTAGGTCTCTTGTATCCTAGAAAAATGATTTTAATCTCTATGGATACTCTGACAATGACTATGGTGGCTATAACATTGACAAGAAATCAACATCAGGAGGATGTCAATTTCTTGGTGGAAGGATCATCTCATGGCAATGCAAGAAACAATCCTGTGTCTCTACATCAACTACTGAAACTAAGTACATTGTTGTTGCTAGTTGTTATGCTTAGATGCTGTGGATTCAAAATCAGATGTTGGACTATGGATTTAACCTTATGAGTACTCCAATCCATATTAACAAATACAGTGCTATCTCAATTACTAAAAATCTGGTGAAGCACTCCAAGACAAAGCATATTGATATCAGGTACCATTTCATTAGAGATATTCATGAGAAGAATCTAATTAAACTAATCAAAGTTGACTCAAATGAACAATATGCTGATTTGTTCACCAAAGCCTTTGATGAACAAAGATTTAAATATCTCATTACTACTATTGGGATGATAAACATTGATTAGCTTAACTCTTTTGTAAAACTTTTAATATGTAATGTCTTATGTTAATACAATCTAAGCCCTGTTACAAAAGATCTTTCTGAAATTTTCTAAGTATAAATTTCTTCCAAGAGAAATTAACCCTTGGAAGTTATCTTCATATCTTCCGAAGCAAAATTTCTCCATGGATAATTTTCTTCTCGGAAGAGTTTTAGTCTCGGAAGAAGCGATTGATTTAATATCAGATCTACTTCCGAAGCTTATATAAACTCTCCTTTGAGAAAGCAATTCTTTACCTTCGGAAGCAAAGCTTTTGCTTCGGAAGTAAGAGTTGCTTTCGGAAGAAAAATTACCTTTAGAAATGTTTTATATTCAGAAGAGAGATTTTACTATGTAACAGAAATCTATTGGCCCCACACTGTAAAAAGCAAAGATTTTGTTAATGATGTCGGATTATTTATTTGAATTAAATCTATTGGGCCCTGTCACTTCATCCACTAAACCGCCAATTCACCTTATCCTAACACTTTACCGCCATTTCACCCTCTTTTAAATAATCCCGACTATTCACTCTCATATTCTTACCACAAATTTTTACAGCCCCAAAAATTTCCTTGCTTCCAAATTCACCCAAGCTAAAACTGCTCTACCTTCACATTTTCCCATGGCCCTAAATCCTCAACACAACCAAGTCGCACTTCTTGGCTCTTCAAGAGATGCGGACTTCTCTAAACTCATCTCCTTCCTCACCTAATCATCCTACTACACTGCCTTGACTGTTAATCCCATAGTTTACCTCAATCACATGACAGAATGTTGGGAGAACGGTTAGGTTGAAAACCTAAATAGGCTTCGTGTAATATGATCCCGCATTTGTGGCAAGAGTTGGTCATCTCTAAACAACTCATTAGGGACTTCATGATGAACGTGCCCATGTTGAGTTCCCTACATCCTCATGGGATATGGGGGAGATGTGAGCAGGTCGACTGTCCACAAATTCAACTTCTCCTACAACTGGAAGTTCCTCCTGCACATTTTACTTCACTGTTTGTCAAACAATCTAGGGGATGGGATCATATCCCATATGAACTAGGGTGCCTAGTTCATGGATTTGTGAGAGGCCTGCGCTTCAACTACTCAAGATTTGTGCTGATCAATCTCATTGGAAATATACAGAGGAAACATTCTTTATGTATCCCAGATTTCTTTAGCACATTATCAACTGTGAGTTGGACCAGAGTCGGCTTGTCTGTGCAACCACTCTGTCTGTCCCTTACATGAGACCAACCATCTTCAAGACACTAGAAAAGGTATCCACCAAATTCACTGGAAGGTACACTTCTTTACCTCCTAGTATGACTGGGCACATCGCTCCTGGTGACATCCCTGTTCACCCCACAAGTGATGAAACCACACCAAAAACTGCAACCATAATGCCAATACTACCTTCTCCTCCCATCACCATTACCTACACAAGACACCCCAAACGAACCCTTGTTCAATCTACTCTGATTGAACAAGCTCCTCCTGTTCAACCTAAAAAGGTTAGAGTGGAACATTGGGCTCCCACTCAGTC
The DNA here is from genome assembly GCA_025506515.1 of Flaveria trinervia. NCBI lineage: Eukaryota > Viridiplantae > Streptophyta > Magnoliopsida > Asterales > Asteraceae > Flaveria > Flaveria trinervia. The sequence goes on along the minus strand of CM046442.1, from coordinate 24,098,127 downwards.
TGAGGTCTCACCTTCCTTCACTATCAACCTCAATATGGGTCTTGAGTCTCCTCTGAGCATCCAATAAGGGACAGCCCAATCAGAGGCTCAATGCCTATAGACATTGACCAAGGTCCCGGGTCAGTAGGTTTAACCTCCTTATCTTTCACTGACCTTCTCTTTAAAACGGATGATGAGATAACATCTCTCCATGCCAATGATATTGATCTACAACACCCCCTCCAAGATGAATAGAGCCTAGAGAGACCTTTTATCTCTAGCTGCCATCAGAAAACCATTACTGAGGTGAGTCCCACTGATGTGGAGGGGACTCATGCAGATTCAGCTGCCACTATAGGAGGTGCCTCAATGGACCCTATGGACTGTGGTAACAATTCTAAGACTGAATCTGCGGCAACCATGCCTTTTAATGACTCTAAAATAGACATCACTAAGCAAGGAAACCAAGGTGCGAAGAAACCACATCTGGTGGTGAGGCTGAACATACTAGGTATGTTACCTCATCTCCCTGTGATTCTTCAAAAGAAGATGAGAGAAGCATGCAACTCTTCATTAAAGACCTACTTTCTATAGTCTCAAACCTTGAATCCAAGGTTAGGACCTTAGAAGAACGGTCTGCCACTCAGCAACTTGAGATTGACAATCTCAAGGCTCAACTAGCTGAGAAACAGATTGAGAGGTCTATTAGGCATGTACCTGTTAAGGTCTCCTTGACCTCTTCCTCCAGCTCATCTAGCTCTCAAGATAATGCTACCAAAAAGGGGGAGAGAGTTCAGAGACAAACATCTGAGGATCCATATAGCCAATATTCAACTTCTAAATATTCGGCTCCTATCACAACTTCTTCTGAGCCATCTCAAGTCACTCTAACAATTGATTCAAGGATGCTCAGAGACCTCTACATCTTCTTCTCTTAGTTCTTGTTAAGATCTGCTCGTGATCAGCCAAGTCTTGATGTTGCCATGATATACTTTGGAGCTGAAGAGCTTCAGAGGCTAACTGCACCTTCTACCACTATGGAAGAAGTTGGTTAACCTAACGTCCACATGGAACCTGAGATTCAATTCGAAGGGGAAATGGGGACCGATGGCCCAGCAAATGAAACAGTTGGGACAGAATCTGCATTCCCTCATACTTCTAAAGCTGAAGTTAAAGCCTCGGAAGAACAAGCTGAATCTTCCGAAGCTAAAATGGAAGCTGCAGAATGATTGTTCAAAATGTCCGAGGAACTAATCATCACAGATGCAATCCTAGAAATGGCATCTGAGATGAACAGTGAGGACTTTCTGGATCAACCTCCTATTCAGACACCCTCGTTATCTCTCTCACAATCAGAATCCACTCTCCAAGAACCACCAAAGTCAAGCCCTTCAAAAGATAACAAAGGAAAGAAGAAGATGATTGTGAAAGAGCTTCAGGAGGAGGAGAAGATTGAAAAGCTAAAAAAAAGAAGGCTTCCAACTAGGAAGTTGTTGGCTACTAGTACAAAAGAAGCTGCAGCCAATCAAGATGCTGTCAACAACAAAGACAGAGAAGAAATCATTGATCAACTCATTCAGCTCGGAGGTGCCAATGAAGAAACACTCCTGTTACCATTAGAGGAGTTGGTGGAACTGAAAAAGGCAACCAGGCTGTAGCAGGAAGCAGCACGGTTGGCCTTAGAGGAAGTGAAATAAAATGAACAGAGGGAAGCTGACATACAACTTAAGAGGGAAAGGATAGCCTTCCTAACCTCCAGAGGATTCTCTCCTGAAGAACTGTCTCCACATAATGATGAAACGATCCTTTGGCTCTTCTAAAAAGAGTAGGATCAAATGGAGAAAGAGAGAAAAAGAGCTGCAAGAGAAAAGCTAAAAGAGAAGAAGAAGAAAGGGTCACTGCAACCAAGAAGACTGGTGACAAAGCCTGGATGAAAGACTATCTCTGGGCTCATGGCTTCTCTGGAAGGCGGGTAGGTCCCATGTCTGAAAGGACACTCCAACGAATTGTCAGTGAGATCAAAGCTAATATTCCTTTGGGCAAAAGAAGAGAGATGTACAGAAGGGTACATGGGATGACCTTTACACAAACCATTGAACCCCAACCTAAACCAATTCCCTCTCCCTTCACCATCAAAACTGAACCTTACACGCCTAAACCCACACCTTTACCTTCATCCACTTCCTCACCTCAACCACCAAAACTGCCTATCATTCAACCCAAAACTCTTACGAGAACCACCACACCACATCATACCCAACAACCTTCTCAACCATCCCCTTAGCCTTCTAAACATCTCTTTGTAGAAGAGTTTAAAAGGATCAAGACAAGACTCATCAACTGCACAACCCTAAGTGATATCTCCTGTGTGGAAGACTCCATCAAACTAACATATGTTGATGGATCTTCACGTTCCCTCACTAGAGATCAATTTCTTGATCTACCCAAAGGAACATTAGACCAAGCTGCAGTACTTCTAGGTATCAACTAAGAATCGTTAAATGATGAAGAGAAAAAACCAAGAAGGAAGTTGGTGACTCTACTGGATACAAGGAAAATGGACAAGATTCCTAGTCAGTCTCTTGTGCCTAGAAAGAATATACTCCAGTGGAGGTTTGATGTAGGGACTCACAACTTTGTTGTGAAAGAGAGAACGGTGAAGTTAACAGGTGAATGCCACCTCTGTGCTACACTCTAGCAGATTTGATATTGCTGAGTTAGCAGAGAAACCATTCTCTAACCCCTCCAACTCTGAAACTGCTGCTCACATCAAGAATCATCTCAACAGTCTTCATATGGCTGAGTTAACAACAAAAGCTAAGATATAAGAAGAGTTCAGATTGAGAAGAAAGGAAGACAAGGATGGATCTCCCACCAAGCGCACAACATTTCTACAAATGGTGGAAGGTCCTGAATTGGAACATATAGTTTGATGGGAATATGATTATAGCTCCCATTAACTAACTCTTTTCAGAGGGCCACAATAAAGGGTACATATCATTCAGGGTGACAGACTGGCGATCCTGTCAACCAAAGATTTGTTACAAACTTCTCAACACCACATTAGGGAAGAACAAGGAGACTGATAAGTATTTACTCTCCTTGGTGCTGAAAGTTTTGAGGAGCATAAACAAGTGAGGTTTTGGTAGCATCAGCCTAGGGGGAGTTTATTGGTTCAAGAAGAAGGCTGGTGCAACTAAAACTAAATCACTTAGACAAATTTTGGTGCTTCTTACAAAGGCTTCCGAAGCCAAGTGTGGAACTTCCGAAGGAAGTAGAGTTCTCCTGAAGATAAAGTAAAAGTTCCACTTCCGAAGGCAAAGCTCTACTTCCAAAGATAAAGTATTCACTTCCGAAGATGAAGTCTAAAAAGAAGAAATCAGAAGACTACTTATGAAGTATGAAGAAAGAAGAATTCCTCAAGCCTCGGAAGAAGTAGTCTCTTCCGAAGTATAAGTGGCTTCGGAAGTACTTGTTCTTCCAAAGCCATTTAACCTTCGGAAGACACTGCTATGAACCAGTGGACACAAGTATGGTCTCTGACACTCCACTACAGACCTTTGATACTGCATGGCATTTTCTCAAAGAGCCATGTAGTTGACTATACTTTATTCCACTGTTCACCTTTTTATGTTAGTACAAGTTACCAACTTTAGTTGGTGACAAAAGGTAAGTCAGGGACATGTCTTGACTACCATATCTCAGATAAAGTCTTATCAAAGATACCTTAAACTATAGCTTTATAGTATTTGCTTTAGTTAGAGGATTCCAGCTAGTATCAAAGTATATCCGACTGTAGGTAGTATTATATATAGTTTCTCATTGTAACTCATAAAGATATGCTTGTAAGGGTCTTGTAATATTTGAGTTGAGAAGCAATATATGCAAGTACCTTGAAAATTACTTCTTGTGCTTGATTATTACTTATTATATTGTTATCAACTCTTAAAGACTTTGCTTTCATCAAGAGTGTTGTTTAAGTGAGTTTGAGAGAAAACCAAGTGTTTAGTGACACCAATCGATCCTGCAGTATGGTTGAAAATTTTAGTTCAATTGTCGCTTCTGATGCACTTAATTGTTTTGTTTGTTTGATTCTCTACAAGTGTCATGAATTGTATCAGTAGATGAGGGGTCTCATCTTTGGTTACTAAAAAGAAAACCTATGTAAATCTAAAGAAATCATCAGTAATGACTAAACAATAACCACGACTTCCTAAACTCAATACACTTACCTGATCAAATAGATCCATGTGCAACAGTTGTAGAATAGAGACAACTTTTGTATGAGCAACCGGATTTTGAGGAAGTTTATGTTTTTGGCATTTTGAACATGACAGACAATGGTCAGATAATTGAAATTCCTTCAATGGCAGACCTACAATATGATTTCCTCTAACCAATTTATTCATGTTTTTAATGTTAACATGACCAAGACGACGATGTTATAGCAATGTGTCACTTTCAGAGGCTTTAGATAAAAACACGATGCAGTCATAAAAGAATGAGATCCATTTATATCAAGAAAATACATGTCTTTGTCTCTTGGTGTTCTTATGAAAACCCATTCCTTAGGATTGACAAATCCTAGTTTTAGTATCAAGCATTCTTTAACTATGAAGTCTGTTGAATATTGTTTGTCACAAATGCGTGGGACACTTAACAAATTATCTTTAAGTTCCTCAATAAAATTGACATCCTCAAAGCTTAACACAACATTTGACATAGTACCTTTCTTAGTGATCTTACCCCGTTTGTCTCTAGCAAACATAAGATAACATTTGTTATATGTTTTGATGTTATGTAACAGAGATATGTTACCAGTCATATGCCTTGAACATCTACTGTCAACGTGCTTGTTGGGTCTAGGATGTTCCTACACGAATATGAGATATATTTAGTTTTAGGAACCCAAGCCATTGTTGACCTGAGTACACATTTTTCATCCAACTCTGATACTAACTTCAGTGTTATATCTCTTTTATCATTGAACATATAATCTTCAACAAACAGGTTCTGATGTAATTGTTTTTACTTTTCATTCCTGAATTGGTTTAATCAATTTCTTGAAAGTGTTTTGTGTGGAAGATGGATTGTTATCTATGACATGTAACGCCTTTTTATGATCTTATCCTTTTGCAAATCTGTGTTTTGTTGAACATTTCTGTTGTCAGCAAATGAGTTTGAGTGACTTAAATTCCTATTAGTTTTAGCATTCATAAAGAATTATTTTCTATTATTTGCAATAAAATTAAGAAATATTTGTTTACTTGTCAAAGAGTGTTGAAGATGACAATTTCTAGGCATGTGATTTGGCTTTCCACACATATAACCTTTTTTTCTTATGATACACATTTTATGCTTGAATTGGTCTTTCAAACTGTTGATGATAACATCCTCTGTTATCATAGAATCTGGCTTTAAAATTTCTTTGGCCAACATATTGTTGTACACTCTCTCATTTTCCTTTTTCATTTTGATTTGTATTAGATATACACAAGGCTTTAAATGTTCCTTTATCCTTGAGTATTGAATGAACTAGACGTGAAGTTTCTTTTGTACCTAAGCTACACACATCTTGTTTCACTTGTTTAGCAATAATAGAAGACTTATTTTCAAAGAAACTTGCATTTTATTCTTCAAAAATATATTCATCTTTATCAATGTTTCCTTTTGAAACAAATCTGTTCTTAAAATTAGTTTTCAAGTAAGATACAGATAGTGAATTTCTTTTCCTTTCGTTCATCTTGAAATTAATTTTGGATTATTATTTTTTTTGCTTGTTTGACATTGATGAACAATCAATTGAAACATTCAAAACATTCGTTTTTTCATTATTCAACTTTTCATTAATCAAAGATGATGAACTACACTAAGATTTCTTATTACTATTTTTATTATTATCAAAATCTAAATCATCATCATTAGTCCATTCTTCAATCAACCCATGTTTCTTCAAAATTTCTGCACAAAAATGTCATGATTAATTCTAACTTTTGTCTTTATGATAGGATCAACAGTCAATGGAATACTGGCCGAAGGTGTTAAGTCAATTTTTTGTTGAAAACCTAAACCATAGGTCTCGTCATCATTGTTGTTCATTGATGAAGGTAAAGAAGTATAATCATGATTAATCAGTGTTATAATGTTAGAGTAACCAACTCTTGCTTTTCCACCACTGATTATTTATGTCATTTGAGACTTGATTATACTTTCAACCATATTTAAAGACAATTCAAACTTTTTAACAATTAGTTTTGAAGATAAGAGTTCACTATTTAATTTGTTAATTTGCAAAGAAAGTTCATTGTTTCGATTTGTCAAATCCTTTATGTTACAGTCTTTATCATAAAGATTTAATTTTGATTGATAAACTGATTTTTTTAAACCATCTATCTTATCTTTGAAAATTCTTTCATTAGTTTTATATCTTTGTGCTTGATATTGAAGTTTCTCAACTTCAACAATCAATCCTTCTTTGCGAACTCTATATCTTTGAACCTTTTCAATACAATTAGTTATACAAAGATTAAAATATACATATTTTGTTTCAGCTTTCTTCTCTGTCTATCCATGGACCACATTTACCATGAAGGCCTTTTAATTGATCTTTACTACTTCAAGTGCTGGAGTAGTCTCAACAGCATTTTTGTTGAATATGACATGCGGTAGCTCGAGTAGTCTCAACGGATTTGTTTTCTTCTTGCTTTTTAGCTGGCGAAGTCTAAACAACTTTGTCTTCATTCATCATCTCTTGAGCTGGAGTAATCTAAACATATTTGATTTCAACAGATTCTTGCATATCTTCACTGATCACTTCAACTCCCTCAGCATATTCATCATCCACCTTCCCAACCTTAAATTCCTTTTCATTAGAAACACTCCACTTAATAGATCTTCTTAAACAAATTCAGCAAACAAATTCTCTTCAACAATCTCTTTTTTAGTCTGTATTTATGCTAAAAAAGCAGTGGATAACTTAATATCCAAAGCTTCCATCTATTCTGACCAATTATTGTCCTCATTTCTTTGAGATATAAGAGCCTTGGTCTTAGATGTACTAGCTTGGTCATTCTTTGTTTCGACTTCTAAAGTTACCATATTTTTACCTTGATCACTTTGATTGTTTCTAGCTTCAGAGCACTCTATTGCAAAATGACCAAGTTTATCACAGTTATAACACCTTAGGATTGACTTGTTCTAAATTATCAAACAAGATGTTAGGTGGACTTATTCTTCCTATGGAGAAAGCTTCATAGTTGTTCATTAATGAAGTGAAAAGATCTAGATGCTCTTCATCTATCAGAATGGTTTGCTTGGTTGGCTGAGAATTCACAACGAAAGCTTGTTGTATTGGTTGAGTGGTTTGGGTTGGAAAGTAGATTTTAGAGTAAGGTTGGGCTTGAGTTTAGACATAAGGATTTTGGTGAGTAGTTGGATAATGAGGTAAGGATTAAGGTAAAGCTTGGCCTTTGACACTAGATTAAGCAGAAGATGATGACTATTGTGACTGGCATTAGGGAAAGTAGTTGACATAGTAGTTTGAGTTACTTGTCATCTTAGCATACATTATTGCTGCTTCTACTCCCATGGTGTTGATGTTATTAGCAGCCCTTTGGTTATCATCCATATCATAGGATTTGATAGTAGAAATAAGATCACTTAAATACATGGTAAACACATCCTTAGTCCTTTTGATAGTAGTGAAGTTGTTGTTCCAGCTATAAGGTAGAGAGTTCAATAGGTTTTTGTTGACAACTATGTTCTCAAGAGTTATCCGTGCACTCTTCATTTTGGTGATCAATTTCATAAACCTTGACATCTGAGCTTCTAAAGTCTCACCAAGAATATGATTAAACATAATGAATTCTTGGTTGAGCATATCCTTTATACTATCTCTCATATCCGTATTATCTATAATTTGTTCTTCCATAGCATGCCACAAATCCTTTGCTTTTGTGTAGTCCTTAAACATTTATACAATCTAAGTTGTGAGTGCCATCGTGCCATCATGATAGCTACATAAGCTTTTGTGTAATCCTTAAACCTTGTGCAATCTCAATTCAGAGATCCCATCATCCGGGGATTTAGTATAGATGACATAATTTCTGAAAACGATATGCCCAAATCGGATAATTTTCTTTATTCAACAAATGTGGAGGCTTGGTGCTTGTGCCTATCTCATTATTAAGATTTAGTGCTGCAGTTATATTCTTTAGATTCGCCATAGTAAATTATTCAAACAAACTTTGAACTTTTCTTCAAAACTCAAAGTTCTCGTGCGAGGTATCAGAATCTTTTTACGTGGAAAGTTCAAACATTGAAACTTGCCAAATGTTCAAGTTTTCTGCGTGACTATTATCTTTTAATAACAAACTGGTAACCGCCTCGTGTGAATGTTCAAGTTTTCGCACAAAAAAGTGGTTTTCGCAAACAAACACAAGTTTTCGCCTGAATCAATTTGACCAATTCAGAACTTTACAAGTTCAATTTTAGTCCAATTTGATTAAATTTTGATTAATCAATTGAATTAAGTTCACATTTGATCATAATTGTCTCTAATTGATTCAATTAAGCTAGATTAAGCTCAAAAAACATCCTCAATTCACAATTCCACAACAACAACATCATCAACAGCAACAGCAGCAACACTAGTATCAGCACCACCAACACCACCAGCAACAACAGCAGCAGCAACAACAGCAGCAGCAGCAACAGCAGCAACATAAGCAGCAACAGGAACAGCAGGAGCAGCAACAACAGCAGGAGCAGCAGTAGCAGCAACAATAGCAGGAGCAGCAGTAGCAGCAAGAGCAACAGCAGCAGCAGCAGCAGCAACAACAGCAACAGCAACAGCAACAGCAACAGCAACAGCAACAGCAGCAACAGCAGCAGCAACAGCAGCAGCAACAGCAGCAGCAACAGCAACAGCAACAGCAACAGCAACAGCAACAGCAACAGCAACAGCAACAGCAACAGCAACAGCAACAGCAACAGCAACAGCAACAGCAACAGCAACAGCAACAGCAACAGCAACAGCAACAGCAACAGCAACAGCAACAGCAACAGCAACAGCAACAGCAACAGCAACCGCGACAGCAACAGCAACAAACAACAGCAACAGCAACAAACAACAGCAGCAGCAACAAACAACAACAGCAGCAACAAACAACAACAACAGCAACAAACAACAGCAGCAACAACAAACAACAGCAACAGCAACAAACAATAGCAGCAGCAGCAGCACCAGCACCAGCATCAGCACCAGCACCAGAAGCAGAAGCAGAAGCACCAGCACCAGCAGCAGCAACAGCAGCAGCAACAGCAGCAGCAACAGCAGCAGCAACAGCAGCAGCAACAGCAGCAGCAACAGCAGCAGCAACAGCAGCAGCAACAGCAGCAGCAGCAACAACAGCAGCAGCAGCAACAACAGCAACAGCAACAGCAACAACAGCAACAACAGCAGCAACAACAACAGCAACAGCAACACCAACAATACCAACAACAACACCAACAACAACAACACCAACAACAGCAACACCAATAACACCAACAACAACAATAACAACAATAACAACAACAAGAAAAAAGGAAAAAGAAGAAGAGGAAGAAAAACAACAACAACAACAAGATCAACAAGAACAACAAGAACAAAAACAACAACAACAACAGCGGCAACGGCAGCGGCAATGGGAACAACAACGGTAATAACAACAACAACACAGCACAGCACAACAACAACAATAGTAATAGCAAAAGCAACAACAACAATAACACCAACCCCTACCCCAACACCAACCCCAACAGCAACAACAACAGCAAGTCCAACCCAAACAACAAAAGCAACACCAACACCAACAGCAACATCAATAACAAACGCCACACCAACAGCAACAGCAACGCCATAGTGACAGCGATAGTGACAGCCACAGCGACAGCCACAGTGACGGCCATAGGAACAACCATAGCAAGAGAGACACCAACACCAAGAGCAACAGTGTAAGGAATACATGTTAAGGCAGATGCAACTCAAACACCCCAAGTCTCCTACATGCATGCACAAGTGCATTGAAGAAAAATGATTAGGAAGTTTCAGACCAGCAACAGAAATATTCTAAGTGTGAAATCTTCCGAAGCCAAGACCAATATCTTCCGAAGCCAAAGATGAAGTCTTTCGAAGCCAACACTTGAAGACTGATTTCTTTTGAAGACTTTTAGTATACATGTTTTATCTAATGTAGTATACATAAAGCTGGACCCCTTTCTGCTGCAACTTTGTAAAGTCACCACTTGTATGAGTTGGTGAAAAGGTCCATGCTTTTAGTAACTGTACATTGAGGTCTTGAGTCTGTAACTTTCTATTTCATGTACTTTATCCTTTTTGTAATACATTAGGATGTGAGCTATGGCATGTCATAGTCACAAGTCAAAAGGCAATCTGCCTTTTGATTATACAATTGATTTTTTTCGTGTCTAGTCAATTGTATCCAGCTGGCTTTCATAGTATGGTCAGTTGTAGGATGTAGTATATACATCCCAAGTACTTTTAACTTTCTTTTATGCTTTTTAACACTTGTAATAGAACTTGAGAAGGCAATATACTGCAATCTTGAAATTCCATCACCCTGTGTATTTCGCTATCTTGTTCTTATCCACTTGTGTTCTTAGTATCATCTCTTGTGGTTAATCCAGTTTCACTATTTGATTAGTCAAGTTAATCTCCTTATTGTGTTGTTGTGTTATAAGTGACCACCCTTCCCTAGTCCTGCATTTGGTATCAGAGTATTCTAGGCTCTTGATATAAGATTTCACCATCTTTAAATCCCTCACACATACAAATTACTTAACTTTTCAAATGCCAAACATTTCCAAAACCGATATGGAAACTGGAACCATGAACAAGTCCCCACTGATCACTCTTGATGACTTTGACACCTGGTGCCAAAGAATGGAAGGTTTCATCAGGTCTCTAGACTCAAGAATGTGGGAGTCTATTGAAAATGCACCTTACACAACAAGCACCCCCTCTGCTACTAGTGGTGGTATGATCCCCAAGGTCGTGGCTAACTACTTAGATAAAGATAGGAAGAGAGTAGAGATTGAACAGAAAGCTAACAGCCCTTCAAACTGCTCTTCCAAACTATGTGTATAGAGGTTTCAAGAAATGCAAAATAGCTAAGTAGTTGTGGGATGCATTGAAACTAATGTATGAGGGTTCCTCTGAAACAAAGGAGAACAGGAAGGATCTCCTGAAGTAGCAGTTTAAAAATTTCACCTTTAAAGCAGGTGAGACCATGACTCAACAACACTTCAGGTATGTTGAGATTGTGGATACCCTTGTGAATGGAGGAGTTGCTCTTGAAAACAAAGACATTGTAAGGAAGTTCATGTCCTCACTTCCTAGGTAGTGGACACACTACTGTATGGTTACCAAGAGAACTGAGAATTTGAAAACCCTCACCTTGACAGAGTTGTATGGGATTCTCAGTGGATACAAGATGGAGATGAACATGCAAGGTTCATCTGGAAACTCCATCAATCAAATGCGTTCAGCCCTTAATGTGGTTGAAACGGATAGCATAGAAACCCAACATTATCTCATATGCTACTCTAACAACTCATAAAAGGGTCCTTTCATTACCTTCCCTGAGACACCAAGGGAGACTATGCTCAAGGATGCCCAATCCAAGAGACAAGTTCTTCTCGCCTTTGTGTCTTCTGATAAAAGTTGTGGCAGCTTTCTCTTCTCCCTTGGAGACTTGGACTGTATCAATCCAGATGATCTGGAGTATATGGAGATAGTCCAACAAATGGCTCTTCTCACTTACAGAGCCAAGAAGTTCTACAAACGGACTGGAAGGAAGTTCCCCAGCAATGCAGCTAGTGGAAAGTTTGGACTCGATAAAGCAAAGTCAAGTGTTACAACTGTAACTTGGTGGGCCACTTTGCCGGGAAGTGCAAGACACCAAAAAAAAATGGTGGCCAAGCATAATCCAGACCAAACTATACTGACAAAGCCACCTAGAATGAGAAGCCAAAGCAGCAAGCTGTAGTTGCTGTTGAAGAAGGAGGCTTTGACTGGAGCTTTCAGATGGAAGATGCATCTCCAAACCAAGCACTGATGGCTGATCTTGACGAAGCCAAGGTATTGGAACACCTCTGTACTCCTGAATGTATTGCTAAAGTCAACAAACATAGGTCCTACAACTTAGAAATAAGATATGATCTTGAGTCCTTAAACATCTTAAAAGCTGATTTTAGAAAGGCTAAAAATGACTATAAACTAAAGATAGAGGACCTAGAGGAAACCATTTTAGTTCTAAAACACGAGCACACCAATTATAGGACTCAGATCAAGGATCTCATAACTAAGTTAACTGAATACCAGGCTGAGCTTGTGATCAACAAAGCCAGGGCAAAAAAATGTGTTCTTGAAGAAGAGACCTTCAAGAACATGATATCCTCATCCTTGCATGCCAAGGTGTGTTATAAAAAAAACAGGGATTGGGATCTAGTGAGATAGCTCCTCCACATACAATCTTGTCTGTAAGATCACCTAGGTGTGGAACTTGTGAAGATGAGCTTCCTTTTATAGACCCCTTGAGTGAAGAGGATGAAGAAGTGATCATGAAGAATTCCTCTGAGATGAGTGATGATGATGATTCTAGAAGGGTCACTATCCTTCTAAGGAGAGCAGGAAGACTGTGATGACCAAGTCTATGAGCAAGAACTTGATCAGAAAGAGCAAGAGAAAAGCAAGGAAGGCTCAAAAGATCAAGGCCACTTTTGACTCTAAGCATAAACAAGTTTTTATCTTTGCAGGGTTTGAAGTGGTTAAGACTAAAGACATCAACCTAAACTCTTCTACCAAGAGTTCTTGTTTATGTTCAAATCATCTTAGCACCAAGAAGAAGGCTGATCTGTTGTGTACCACTGCTACATAGCATGGACCATCCAACTCCAAGAACAGTTCTAGCCTAAAAGGACTGTCTCAACATCTGCAAAGATGAAGGTGGAGAAGGAATGTGATCAAAGTCAGCCTTGTTCTGAGAAGAAGGCTCTTAGGAAGAAAAAAGGTGGAATGTGTTATGTGTGAAGTACTTCACATCTTGACAAGGATTGTCCATACAATCTAAGAGGTACTCTTCATATGACCAAGAAAGAGACTTCCAAGAGATCCAAGAAGATTTCAGCTTCGAAAGGAAAACATGTTTCCTTCGGAAGCTCCAAAATGAAAAAGAAGGCAAATGGAAAATTTCCTTCGGAATAAAATTTGGTCTTGGAAGAAAGGAGTTCTACCAAAGCATTGAAGTCTCCTGCAGTGTGAGCAGGATCTTCTGAAGGTCCAGTCATCAAACTTGCAAAGTCTCAAAAGCTTCCAAAATGTTGAAGGTCAAGTCTGAACTTCCAAAGGTGGTGTGGAAGTCAAAGAAAGACCATGTGACTGTGAAAGGATCGAGATCTAGTTTGATCAATTAGATTAAGATTTGAAACAGAATAGAACAAGAATTAGATGAAATTTAAGCAAGAATAATATGAATATTCAATCAAACAGTGACGGTTATAGAGAGAGACTATTTTCTGCAAAGAGAATATTTTCATTCACGCACAAGCTTCGGCTACAAAGAAATTAGGTCAACATTCCTTTTATAAAGGAATGTGACATCAGCTGATGTCACTTGATAATGACAGCTAACTGATTTATACAAACAACTGAAAGTAGACTAAACTACTGAAAATGTCCACAACAACTGAGGACACCTTCACAAAAAGCTAAGTACAAGCTAAATTTACAACTAGTGAAGTTATAACATCTGAAGTGTAAGAACTTCAGATGTTTTACATAAAATAAAACTACTGATTACAAACTACTGAAAAGTAAACCATCACAACTACTGAAAAGAACTACTTTAGCTGTTGTGACAACTTCTGAGAACTTGGTCTTCAGACTTTGTCTTCAGCAGTTGTCTTCGGACTTTTCTTCAGACTTTGTCTTTAGACTTTGTCTTCAGACTTTGTCTTCAGCTGTTGTCTTAAGACTTTGTCTTCAGGCTTTGTCTTCAGCTGTTGTCTTCAGACTTTGTCTTCAGCAGTTGTGTTCAGACTTTGTCTTCAGACTTTGTCTTCAGCTGTTGTCTTCAGACTTTGTCTTCTGACTTTGTCTTCAGACTTTGTCTTCAGCTGTTGTCTTCAGATTTTGTCTTTAGACTTTGTCTTCAGACTTTGTCTTCAGACTTTGTCTTCAGCTGTGTCTTCAGACTTTGTCTTCTGACTTTGTCTTCAGACTTTGTCTTCAGACTTTGTCTTCAGAGTTTGTCTTCAGACTTGTCTTCAGACTTTGTCTTTAGCTGTTGTCTTCAGATTTTGTCTTCAGACTTTGTCTTTAGAATTTGTCTTCAGACTTTGTCTTCAGACTTTGTCTTCAGACTTTGTCTTCAGACTTTGTCTTCAGCTGTTGTCTTCAGACTTTGTCTTCAGCTGTTGTAGACCACTTCAGTTGTTATGATGTCTATGGGACTTAAAGGTTTTTCTGATCTGGCTCATTGGTTCTTTTGGTCCAACAAACTCCCCTGAACCAATGCAGCCAAAACCTTTAAAAATATTGAAGTCCCACTTACTGGCAGAAACATTTTCTAGATCAGCTCAGAAATCACCAAATTAAGCTCCGGCCAGGGAAGAGGTTTCGAAAAGTTTGATTGGCAAAGGATGAATGGGAACTCTGTCTTGAGGAATTGGACACATAGCTGTTACCCCATCCGTGAGACCTACTTCCCAATGATGAGTCTGTAAGACTCTCTAACATAGGCCTTAAGGAATACAACTTGTTCTTCCATTGTGAGTTCTTCATCTTCACTTTCAAAGAAGAACTCAGGCCCATAGTACTCTCATAAGTATTTAACATTCTTTCCATTCTTTAGCTTCACAGTAGTTATTTCTCTGTATGCAAACTCATCAAGATGAGTACCTTCAAGTAACAACCAGAGCTTATTTCTTCTTATTTCTTCAAGCTTCTTGTAGATCAACCGCTTCTTCACCATTTTGTTTTCTAGTAAAGTTTGTGGAGTCATCTTAGACTTGTAAGCTCTCTTGAAGTCTTCAAGGATTTCCCAGGGTGACACTACAATGGCCAGCATTATCACAGCATCTACAGTCTTCTTTACTTGGCCATTGTATCGACTTGGAATATTCTTTTTATGAATTCTATCACTTACTCTGGGTCAGGCCAAATTCTCACTCTCTCTTTCTGATATTGAAATGTGAATCTGAGAGCATACAACCTGTGAGCATGTTTCTTCATAGCTTGTATGGATGAAGACTTAGGAAACTCTTTATCAACCATCCTTAACAGCTGCTCATCATGTTGTTTGTGCTATTCTTCTTCGTCAAGTTTGACTTTTACCATTTGCCTTTGGATTTCAGGTGTGATTGTTGATTGACTCTTGGGCTCAGGCATCTTTGTTTTAAGAACAACAGAGATTGGCAGACTATCATCCTCATCATCATCTTCTTCTTCTTCCATCCTCAACACCCTTCTCTTCCTCTTGGGTGCATCATTGGTAGTAGTTTGAGTATGTTTCTTGGGTAAAGGAGTTGGTTTTGAGGGTTGTGAAGTTAGTTGTTTTGGTGTGGGAGATTGTACAGGCTGCTCTAGCATCTTGGTTGTGAGTGTGGCTTTGGATAACTTTGCCATATAAGACATTTTCCCAGCACCAGCTTCATCAAGAGCTTCTATGATCAATCCTTTGTTGAATACTTCAGAAGAACAGATTCTGGTGGTTATCTCCAAAATACTATCTCTGGACCATGACTTCACTTCAATGATTGATCTTCTCAAATGCTTTGATATGAACCTTATCATAGCTTCTAGCCTTTCCTTTTCTTTCTCACTACAACTTGCCCATCTATGCTCAATCTCTTGAATCTCTAGCCTTCTAATTTCAGAGTCAAGTTTGGTTGTGTCAAAACCTTGTTTGAAGAGTTGATCAATGATCTTATCCATAGATCTTCTATGTTGCTCATCAGCTTCTTTGATCAGTTCTTCTAACTTTTTCTCATCTTCAGTCTGTTCAGCACTCTTCTTTCTCTTGTATGTGATCATCTCCTTTTCTTTCTTCTCTTTTTCTTCTTCCTCTTCAACTCTCTTTCTTTTTTCTGCTTTCACTGACTTAGACTCGCCCTTTTTGGTTGCATTGGGTTCAGGGGTTTGAATGTCAGAAAGTCTCTTAGAAATAGCATCATCAACTAAGGTTTGAAAATTTGAGGAAAGCCTCTCATCAATGGCTTGATGCACAATGTTAGTGATGATGGAAGTGATGAGAGGTAAGGAGGAT
Source organism: Flaveria trinervia (assembly GCA_025506515.1). Classification (NCBI taxonomy): domain Eukaryota; kingdom Viridiplantae; phylum Streptophyta; class Magnoliopsida; order Asterales; family Asteraceae; genus Flaveria; species Flaveria trinervia. The sequence goes on along the minus strand of CM046442.1, from coordinate 24,081,820 downwards.
AGAAAGACAACAATCATTTGCTCAGAGGGGTTCTGTCCCTGAGAAATGGTGCCTGAATCAGAGGCTGGTGGCATAGTATTGGGAGTGGCTCAATGTTTGGGAGACCTTCAGAAGAAGTTGCCATCTGTGGGTGAATTTGGGCAGATGGACTTGATTCTTGTGACAATTTGGCAAGCAGTTCTTGTACTCTGCATACCTCAGCCTCAAGAATGGTGTTGTGGGCTTGAACATCAAAGAAAAAGCCCAGGTCATCATTAGTCTTTGCTAAATCATCTGACCTCCTGATTAAACCAGGATGAATATTTGCTGAGTGTAGATCAGTATTCACATGTGCCCCTATTTCTTGGAACTGGGGACTTCCTGCCTCAGGATTATGTCCTTCATTGGCAGTTGCCTCTGGTGAGGACTTAGAGATGATACCACCTTAATCCTGTTCATGTGCTGAAACAGGAGAAGACGTAGCCTCACCAGATGTTCGAATCTCCTCCTCTACATAGGGAGATTGAACTCTGTAATCCCTGTGATGTGGGTTATCAGCCAGATTATAATCCTCTCCCTCAACTGTTGAGGTTTTCCTAGTGGTAATAGGTTTCTGGGGAGGGGTAGAGGAATGTAGTTGAGTTAGCACTTATGCAATAACCATAGTTGGGCTTGTAGGGGTGGCTTCAGTAGGAGATAGTGTGAAGAAGATTGCACCTAGGGTGAATGGTGCTCTTCAATGGCAATCTTCTCAAGTGAGAGAGATTCCAGTAATGTGGTTTCCCCATTTTGGTTGCATCAGCTGTTGAGAGGATACCTGAGCGGTTTCAGCTGGTAAAGTCTTGGAAACTACAGGGGGATTACTACCAGTAGTTTCATCCTGCCTTTGTGTTGCAGGGGCATCATCAGGGGACTCAACTCCCTGAGTAGCCATTTTGGTTTGTTTAGATTGTGGTTTGGAATGGACTTTAGATCTGGAGGATGAGGCTGTGGGTTCCCTTTGCTTGGGTCTTAGCAGTTTGGCAGCCTCTTTGAGTTGTGGGTCAGAGTTGTGCCTGGAGTATACCTCAGGCAAAACTACCACAGCAGGGACTCCAAGGCCAACAGGGCCATCAGATTTTAATTGATTGATGATTATGGCCATAAGAAACCTTGGACATAATATCCATCTGTTAGCCACAGGTTTCATTGCCAGATCTTTTATTTCCAAAAATATAACTTCAGAAAAATTTAAGCATTGGCGTTCAAGGATAGAATACAATACCTGCTGCCACCTGGATGACATTTGATCCCATGAAGAGGATTTGGGGGCAAGGCAGACATTGATCATATGAAAGATTAGGCGTTTAGCATCATGGAAGTTCTTCTTCAGAATGGTGGTAGCACTTAGGTCGCCCTCATACCCATGGTTGATGAATGATAGATCAGTGGTGCTCTTCGGGTATTTGGTGACAAAGGTGGCATCATTCAGATCTAGGGTTTGGCGAATGATAGCAGGAGTGATGACCACCTTCTTCTGGTTTACAAACGACTGGAGAGTGATCACGGCATCATTGTCACAAGTTTGGACAGTAACAATCCCTCATAAAATGATGTCTGATCTCAATATGTTTGGTCCTAGAATGCTGGACAGGATTCTTAACAATACAAAGAGCTGAAGCACTGTCTATCAGTAAAGGAGTCTTAGTCTCTGTAATGTCATAATCCAGTAATTGATTCTGAAGCCAGAGTACCTGAGATGCACAACTTGCAGCAGCAATGTACTCTGCTTCAGCAGTGGATGTAGCAACTGAAGTTTGTTTCTTACTCTGCCAAGAAACTAAACAATTGCCTAGAAATTGGCATCCACCAGAGGTTGATTTTCTGGTTATTTACACCCTGCATAGTCACTATCAGAGAAAGCAACTAATTTGCAAGAGTGCCCGGTGGAATACCAAAGTCCTGGAGATTGAGTTCCTTGCAAGTATCTAAATATCCTTTTGACTGCAATCTAATGGGATACTTTAGGTGCAGCCTGAAATCTAGCACTGACACAAGTTGCAAACATAATGTCTGGTCTAGAAGCTGTAAGGTACATCAAGGAACCAATCATACATGTGTAAAGAGTTTCATCAACTGCTTTACCTTTCTGATCAGCATCCAGTTGTGTGGTGCTGCACATGGGAGTAGAACAGGGCTTACAATTTTGTAAATCAAACTTTTTCAACAGATCCTTTGTATATTTTGACTGTGAATGAATGTTCCATCAGCCATTTGTTTGATTTGCAAACCCAGAAAGAACTGTAATTCTCCCATGGCACTCATTTCAAACTTTTGTTGCATCAACTTAGTAAAGGCATCACACAACTGTGGATCAGAGGATGCAAAAATAATATCATCTACATAAATTTGAACAAGGAGCTTATGCATGCCTAATTTCTTAATGAACAAAGTTTTATCTATGGAGCCTCTAGTGAAATTGTGTTGAAGAAGAAAGTTAGACAGTGTTTCATACCAGGCTCTAGGAGCTTGTTTTAACCCATAAAGAGCCTTATCAAGCTTATACACCCAATCTGGATGTTTATGATCTTCAAAACCTGGTGGTTGACACACATAAAGTTCTTCTTTTATTTTACCATATAAGAATGCACTTTTGACATCCATTTGAAAAAAATTAAGATTATGGAAAGCAGCATAAGTAAGAACAATCTGATTGCCTCCAGTCTGGCTACAGGGCAAAGGTTTCATCATAATTAATACCTTCTTCTTGTGAAAACCCCTGTACAACCAGTCTGGCCTTGTTCTTGACAATTTGACCTTTTTCATCAATTTTATTCCTAAACACCCATTTAGTGCCTATTGCACACTTACCTTGGGGTAGAGGAACCAGTTCCCACACTTGCTACTTTTGAAACTGAAGAAGCTCAAGTTGCATGGCTTCAACCCATCCATTGTCTCTTAATGCAATATGATAGTTCTTTGGCTCGTGCTGACTGATGAAGAGAGAATAAAAGCAGAAATTGGACAATTGACGTCTAGTTGAAACACCAGCATTGATGTCACCAATGATCTGAGACATGGGGTGATTCTTCAGTTCTTGGTACTCAATAAGATCTGTGCAAGTTTTGTAGGAGATTCAGCAGCAACAGATGTTGATCCAGACTCTTGAAACCTAGAATGAGATGGCAGTTCAAATGAAGTAGAGGATTCAGAGATCTCATCAGCATTTGTTGTGGATGGAACTACTGAAGCTACAGGAACATCAAGTTTAGTAGACTCAGGCAGGTGATCACTAAACCTTGCATTTGTACCACCAAATGGATGACTAGTTGCAGGAGATGATGGATTCACAGAATCTGCAATAGCTGGAGACTGATAAGGAACATATTGCAGTATGTCCAAATCAAATAACTCCACAGGGTTTTGTGGGATTTTGTCCTTTGGAGATTCATTAAACTTTACATGCAAGGTTTCTTCAACTATCTTTTTTCTGCAATTCAAAACTCTGTATGCCTTGCAAGTAGATGAATACCCAACAAAGTACCATGCATCCACCTTAGATTCAAACTTCTGAAGTGGATTCTTTGTGTTAAGAATGTAACAGGGACACCCAAATGCTCTAAAAAAGGAAATCAGAGGGGGCAAATGATGTAACATTTCATAAAGAGTCTTCATCAACCTCTGATTTACTAACACTCTATTTTGCACATAGCAAGCTGTGTTGACAGCTTCAGCCCAAAAGGTTAGTGGCAAACCAGAATCAGCCAACATTGACCTTGCGGCTTCAATAAGGATCTTGTTCTTTCTCTCCACCACTCTATTTTGTTCAGGAGTTCTTGGAATGCTATACTACCTCTTGATTCCCTTAGATAAATAGAATTCATAAAGTGTGTGGTTTCTAAATTCTGTTCCATTATCACTCCTCACACACTTGACTGGAAGGGAGTACTTCTTTTCCACATACAACACAAAGTAGATGATGATTTGAACAGCCTCATCTTTTGAATGTAAGAAGAAGGTCCATACAAATCTGGAATAATCAACCACAATTAGCAGACAGTATTTTTTCTTTGCCATGCTCATCACTCTTACTTGACCAAAAAGATCCATATGCAGTAATTGCAAGCAGGCAGTGGACTTTGGTTCTTCTATTGGAGGGAATGATACTTTTTGTTGCTTTCCTTTTAAACAAGCAGAACAGTTGTCATCACATTTGAACTCTTTTAATGGCAGACCACTCACTAAACCATGATGGATAAGCTGGTTCATGTTTTTAAGATTCACATGACCAAGCCTTCTGTATCATAGTTCAGATTCCTGAGGAGAGGCCTTGGAGAATATACATGGATGGCCTTTTAGATCAATTTTCTTTGATAAGTCTAAGGCATATACTCTTCCAATCCTGTTGGCCTTGAGGAGAGTATATTCATCCAATATCTTGTCAATCATTCTTAAAACATTGGAAGACAGAATCCGACAGTTCTAGCTGGTGAAAAGTGCAACATGCCCTTTATCACACATTTGACTGACACTCAACAAGTTGTACTTGAGATTCTCCACATGGTTAACATCATCAAATCTTATCTCACCATTTGACACAAAGCCTTTGCCCATGATGTAACCCTTAGCATCATTACCAAAAGATACAAATCCCTTCTTTCCTTGAGAGTAGTCATGAAGAAGAGAATTACTCCCTGTCATATGCATAGATCCTCCACTGTCCACATACTAGATGCTTCTATGGCATGCTGAAGAACCCTACATTTGTCACAAGAAACTAGTTAGCTTTTGAGACCCAAACCATTTTGGTTTTGGGTCTGTTCTCATCAACAGATTTAACCATAACTTGTTTCTCATGATTAACAGTTGATGAAGGTGGAGATGGTGCTGAAATGGTTTCCTTGGATTTGGGCTTGGAATACCTTTTCAGTGGTTTGATCACAGGTGCATCTAGTTGGTTAACTCTCCCCAACAGATGCTGAACCATCATAACAAGTTGTGTTTGATTTATAGCTAAAGCTTTCAGCTCTTGTGACACATCAGTACTTGTTTTTGATGAGTTCTTGTGGCCCACCATTTCCTCCTTGAAATTCACAAACTTAGTCTGATTTTTATCATGAGGAACACTATCAGCTATTTTATGATAAACCCTATCCTTCTTTTTGGATTTGGGTGAAGCCTTGGGTTTATCAATTTAGGATGACTATGGTACAAACTTGGTCTCAAACTCATTTTTCATTTGATCCATCTGCATTTTAATGAGCTTATCTCTATTGAGTTTGGAACCCTTTTTGTACCAACATTCATCAGAAATATGATTAAATTTACCACATATGTCACATGGCTTATTCTTCATCTTGGATTGATCAACTGCTGAAGTGGAAACTACTGAAGGTGTGATCTTCAGTACTTTCCTCCTTTCAGTACTTGTGTTATGTACAGAAGGATCTGTAACAACTGAAGACTTGTTCTTCAGTTGTTCTCTATCTGTCCTGAAAGACCGTATGATAGATTCCTCAGCAGTTGTTAATCCTTTTATTTCAGTTGATTTGAAATGCTTTTCAGATGTTGTGACTTGCCCTTCAGTACTTAAGGTACTTTGAGGGACAACATCTGAAGTACTCAGCTTCATGTGCTTATCAGTAGTTAACCCATCAGGCAATTGATTTCCTGAGGTATCAACACTGATTTCGTCTTCTGATTTTGGGTGATCTCTTGAGGATGATACACATGATGATGTGGTTTGGAAATTACTTTCACCTTCAGGTTTTACTATTGATTTTGGAGTAAAATCTGTAGGTGGTGCAATGTGATTGTAACCTATTCCAAATTTCACATTCGAAGTTGTTTGCTTGCTGAGAAGCATTTCAAATCCCTTGCAGGATGATACCCAGCGGTCACACTCAACTTGGGTAGCTGCAAGTGTTTCTTTGAAATCTCTGTGGTTCTCAAGAATGACCTCAATCTTAGCCTTTTCATCATTTAATTGGCATTTAAGCTTATAAATCTCATCATCTTTATCTTTAAGGACAGACTCATACTTAGCTTTTCTTTTGGAAAGGGTTTGCTCAAGCTCAAGATTTTGATTTATTAAAGTTACATTTGCCTCTCTAATAGAGATAAATGCAGCTATGCAAGATTAAGAACATAGCTTGGCCTTAGCCTCAAAGGATACCTGGGTTACCTGTGATGAAGATGCATTTGAGCATGAACCCTCAATAGACTCCAGGGCCATGAGGGCAAGATTCCCAAAAGGATGTTCACCACCATGTTGACCATCACTAGCAAATAATTGCTCATTACCAGAAAGATCATCTGGTAAACTGCTCCAGTCAACAGCACCAGGGGTGAAGAAGCTGTGATGAGGTTGTGATTGAGATGGTTGAGGCTCAGGTAAGGCTTGAGGTTGTGGTGCAATAGGAACTTGAACTTGATTTGGCTGTGGCATGTAATAGCAGGGATATGGATATGGCATTGGACCATGAGGGACAGAATATGCAAAAGATAGAGGTAGTGAGTGATGACCAGAACTAGCAGGATGTTGCCCTCTGTTTTGTGAACTATTGGTTGGAAAAGTCACAAAGGGTGCAGAGGAGTTAGATCCAGTTGATCTACACTCTCTTGCAAAGTGCCCAAGCCTGTGGCATTTGTGACACCTCAACTTACTCTTGTCAAAACCAACTTTGGTTTTTCCAGAGAGTCCTGGAAATTTCCTACCAGTTCTCTTGTAGAACTTTTGAGATCTGATATTAATCAAGGCCATTTGGCTCAGAGTATCCATCTCTTCTAAGTCATCATCAACAATACCTTTCAAATCATCCATAATGAAGCACAAATTGTCACTATTATAGCCTGACTGACTATCAACACTAACAAATGCATGATCGGAACTGTTTGAAGAGAAATCTATATGCTCATCATAATGGCTTTCTGATGCGGCATATTCTGACTCATGACCAACCAAGGTAGTGTTCCCTGGTACAAAGTCATCAGTGAGCTTTCCTGATGATGCCAGTTTCCTTTTCTGCTCTATCTCTCTTTCAAATGTAAGCAATTTCCCATGGAGTTGGGTGAGAGATAGGCTATCCAGATTTACACTGGAGCGTAGGACAATGGTATATTTGTCCCATCTCTCAGGTAGTGATCTGAGGAATCTGTTGTTCATCTAGCTATTAGTGTATTCATGTTTGACCATTTTCAGCTCAGTTCGAACTGGAAAAACGCTCAAATTGTTGAGTCAGTGTCTCACCCTTCCTATGAGAGAATGTCTCATATTGTTGGGCAAGGATTTCTCTGTTGTTTGCTAAGACCTCATCTGTTCCACCAAATTGTTCTTTCAATGCATTCAGAGGTCATGAGCAGTTTCATGATGCATAAGCCCAGAATAGATTTCATTTGGCAGTGCTATGGCCAGAATTCCATAGGCTTTAGCATCAATCTCAAACAATTTTCGATCCTCATCTGAGTATTGTTCCTTCTTCTTCGGAACCATTTGGTTGGTTTCCGATTGTTCACCATAGGCTTGTGTGGACCATGTACCACAGATGTCCAACAACCTGAACTGTTGACACACAGGTGATGGAGCATTCTTCGTTGCCATATGTTATACTCAGTCCTAACCAGCATTGGAGGCTTGGTTGAGGAGCCAGTATTATGAGGGTCATTAGAAGGAGTAGTCATTCTTAGATTCAATCAAATTCAATTAAGTTTTAACCGATTTAGCGCAAAACACAACAAACTCAATACGAACCAAGAGGAATCTCAAAGCAAATAACCGAAAGCAATAGAAATTCAATCTCTATAACCAATTCTTGCAAATATGCTAATTCAATCAAACTTAGATATCGAAATAGCAGTTTCAATGATCAATTGTTAGATCGATCAATGATTAACCAGCTCTGATACCATTTGTTAGGATCAGTGATTTAAGTTTGATTAATTAGAGTAGATTGCAGTGGAATTCGAACAATGAATTAGACAATTTAGCAAGAACTCAATTGATATTCAATGGAATAGTACACGGTTATAGAGAAGAGAATTCTGCAAAAGGAATATTTCATTCAAATGCTTTCGTGGTGGCTGAAAGTCACATGTTACAATTAGGTCAACATTCCTTATATAAGGAATGTGACGTCTGCCGATGTCACTTGATAGTGACATGTAACAGAATTACACAAACAATTGAATCTATGCAAACTACTGAGAATGTTCTCAACAACTGATCATATCTCAAAGAATGCTAAGTACAAGAACATAAAACTACTAAACTAAAACTACTGAAACTATAAACTACTAAAACGTAAATTACAAGTACTGAAAAGGAAAACCATCACAACTACTGAAGTTAATAACTTCAGCTGTTGTGACAACTACTGAAGTTAATAACTTCAACTGTTGTGACAACTACTTATCACTCTGGTCTTCAGTCTATGTCTTCAGTCTCTGTTCTTCAGACTTTTATTTCAGACGTTGTCTTCTGCTGATAGCTTCAGACTTTGTCTTTAGTGCTTCACTTTCAGACTTTGTCTTCGGTACTTTACTTTCAGACTTTGTCTTCGGTACTTTACTTTCAGACTTTGTTTTCAGTACTGTACTTTCAGACTTTGTCTTCAGTAGAAATCTTCAGATCTTGTCTTCAGACCTTGTAATCAGCTGATGTCTTCAGCTATTGTGATCTTCTTCAGCAGTTGTAATTTCTGTGGGACTTGGAGGTTTTTCTAATCAGGCTCATTGGTTCTTTTGGTCCAACAATGAAATTTACAAATTAAAATGCCAAATCACTGATGAAAAGGCAAAGGTAGAGGTCATCTTAGAAAATCATAAGAATCTCAAAGAAACACTTGCAGTTACTCAGGTAGAGTGTGAACGTTGGGTAACATCTTGCAAAGGGTTTGAAATGCTTCTCAATAAGCAAACAGCTTCAAATGTGAAGTTTGGGATTGGGTATAATCACACTGAACCTCCTACAGATTTTACTCCCAAGACAGAAGTAAAATATGAAGGTGAAATCAATTCCCCAACCACATCATCATGTGTCTCATCCTCAAGTGATAATGCAGAATCAAAGGATGAAGTCAGTAATACTACCTCAGCTAATCAATTTGCTCATGGTCTTACTGCTGATGAACACATGATCAAAGAAAAGCTGAGCACTTCAGGTGTTGTCTCACAAGGTATTCAAAGTACTGAAGAGCATGTAACAACACCTGAAGTACATTTCAAACCAAATGAAAACAAACATGGTTTGACAACTGCTGAAGAGTCTATCAGGAAATCCAAATATACTGATAGAAAACTTCTGAAGAACAAGTCTTCAGTTGTTACAAATCATTTAGTACTTCACATAAGTACTGAAAGGAAGAAAGTACTAAAAGAACGCACCTTCAGTAGTTTCATCTTCTTTAGCAGTTGAACAACAGAAGATGAAGAAAAAGCCATGTGAAATATGTGGTCTATTCAATCATCCCACTGATGAATGTTGGTACAGAAAGGGTTCCAACTTTAACAAAGATAAAATCATTAAAAAGAAAATTAATAAAATGAAAGATGAATTTGAAACCAAGTTTGTGCCACAAACATCTCAAACTGATAACCCAAAGCTTTCAAAAAAATCTAAAAAGAAGGAAGGGGTTATCATAAAACAGCTGAAAATATTCCTCAAGGAGTATCAAAACACCAGACTAAGTCAGTGTCTTTCAAAAAGGAGGATATGGTGAGTCACAGGAACCAATCAAATACAAGTACTGATGTGTCTGCTGAAATGAAGGCTTTAACAACCAATTAGACACAACTTGTTATGATGGTTCAACATCTATTGGGGAGATTTAATCAAATAGATGTACCTGTGATTAAACCACTGAAAAGGAAAACTAAGCCAAAATCAAAGGAATCCTTTTCAGCACCATCTCCACCTTCAAAGGCTGTTAATCATGACTAATGAGTTAGCATAAACTCTGTTGATGAGAACAGACCCAAAACCAAAATGGTTTGGGTCTCAAAAGCTAACTAGTTTGTTATGACAAATGCAGGGTTCTTCAGCATGCCATAGAAGCATCCGGTATGTGGACAATGGAGGATCTATGCATATGACAGGAAGTAGTTCTCTTCTTCTTGACTACTCTCAAGGAAAGAAGGGATTTGTATCTTTTGGTAATGATGCTAAGGGTTACATCATCAGCAAAGGCTTTGTGTCAAATGGTGAGATAAGGTTTGATGATGTTAATCATGTGGAGAATCTCAAGTACAAATTGTTGAGTGTCAGTCAAATGTGTGATAAAGGGCATGTTGCGCTTTTCACCAGTCAGAACTGTCGGATTCTGTCTTCCAATGTTTTGAGAATGATTGACAAGATATTGGATGAATATACTCTCCTGAAGGCCAACAGGATTGGAAGAGTATATGCCTTAGACTTATCAAAGAAAATTGATCTAAAAGGCCATCCATGTATATTCTCCAAGGCCTCTCCTCAGGAATCTGAACTATGGCACAGAAGGCTTGGTCATGTGAATCTTAAAAACATGAACTAGCTGATCCATCATGGTTTAGTGGGAGGTCTGCCTTTAAAGGAGTTTAAATGTGATGACAACTGCTCTGCTTGTTTAAAAGGAAAGCAACATAAAGTATCATTCCCTCCAATAGAAGAACCAAAGTCAACTGCCTGCTTTCAATTACTGCATATGGATCTTTTTGGTCCAATAAGAGTGATGAGCATGGCAAAGAAAAAATACTATCTGGTAATTGTGGATGATTATTCCAGATTTGTATGGAATTTCTTCTTACATTCAAAAGATGAGGCTGGTCAAATCGTCATCTACTTTGTGTTGCATGTGGAAAAGCAGTATTCTCTTTCTGTCAAGTGTGTGAGGAGTGATAATGGCACAGAATTTAGAAATCACACACTTGATGAATTCTATCTCTCTAATGGAATCAAGAGGCAGTTTAGCATTCCAGGAACTCCTAAACAAAATGGAGTGGGGAAGAGAAAGAACAGCACCCTTATTGAAGCTGCAAGGTCAATGTTGGCTGATTCTGGTTTGCCACTAACCTTTTGGGCTGAACCTGTTAACACAGCTTGCTATGTGCAAAATAGAGTGTTAGTAAATCAGAGGTTGATGAAGACTCCTTATGAAGTGTTACATCATTTGGCACCTCTGATTTCATTCTTTAGAGCATTTGGGTGTCCTTGTTATATTCTTAACACAAAGGATCCACTTTAGAAATTTGAATCAAAGGTGGATGCAGGGTACTTTGTTGGGTATTCATCTACTTGCAAGGCATACAGAGTTTTCAATTGCAGAACAAAGATAGTTGAAGAAACCTTGCATTTAAAGTTCAATGAATCTCCAAAGGAGAAAATCTCACAAAACCTTGTGGAGTTATTTGATTTGGACATACTGCAATATGTTCCTTATCAGTCTCCAGCTGTTGCAGGTTCTGTGAATCCATCATCTCCTGCCACTAGTTATCCATCTGTTGGTATAAATGCAAGTTTTAGTGATCAACTGCCTGAGTCTACTAAACTTAATATTCCTGTAGCTTCAGCAGCTCCATCCACAACAAATGCTGATGAGATATCTGGATCCTCTACTTCTTTTGAATTGCCATCTCATTCTAGGTTTCAAGAGTCTGGATCACCATCTGTTGCTGCTGAATCACCTACAAACACTTGCACAGATCTTAATGAGTATCAAGAACTGAAGAATCACCCCATGTCTCAGATCATTGGTGACATCAATGCTGGTGTTTCAACTAGAAGTCAATTTCCAATTTTTGCTTTTATGCTCTCTTCATCAGTCAGCAAGAGCCAAAAAACTATCATATGGCATTAAGAGACAATGGATGGGTTGAAGCTATGCTACTTGAGCTTCTTCAGTTTCAAAAGCAGTAAGTGTGGGAACTGGTTCCTCTACCCCAAGGTAAGTGTGCAATAAGCACTAAATGGGTGTTTAGGAATAAAACTGATGAAAAAGGCCAAATTGTCAAGAACAAGGCCAGACTGGTTGTATAGGGGTTTTCACAAGAAGAAGGTATTGATTATGATGAAACCTTTGCCCCTGTAGCCAAACTGGAGGCAATCAGAGTGTTCTTAGCTTATGCTGCTTTCCATAATCTTAAAGTTTTTCAAATGGATGTCAAAAGTGCATTCTTATATGCTAAAATAAAAGAAGAATTTTATGTGTGTCAACCATCAGGTTTGAAGATCATAAACATCCAGATTGGGTGTATAAGCTTGATAAGGCTCTTTATAGGCTAAAACAAGCACCCAGAGCCTGGTATGAAACACTGTCTAACTTTCTTCTTCAAAATAATTCACTGGAGGCTCCATAGATAAAATTTTACTCATTAAGAAAGTAGGCATGCATAAGCTCCTTGTTCAAATTTATGTAGATGATATCATTTTTGCATCCTCTGATCCACAGTTGTGTGATGCCTTTACTGAGTTGATGCAACAGAAGTTTGAAATGAGTGCCATGGGAGAATTACAGTTCTTTCTGGGGTTGCAAATCAAACAAATGGCTGAGGGAACTTTCATTCATCAGTCAAAATATACAAAGGATTTATTGAAAAGTTTGATTTACAAAACTGTAAGCCCTGTTCTACTCCCATGTGCAGCACCACACAACTGGATGCTGATCAGAAAGGTAAAGCAGTTGATGAAACTCTTTACAGATGTATGATTGGTTCCTTGACGTACCTTACAGCTTCTAGACATTATGTTTGCAACTTGTGTCTGTGCTAGATTTCAGGTTGCACCTAAAGTATCCCATATGATTGCAGTCAAACGGATCTTTAGATATTTGCAAGGAACTCAATCTCTAGGACTTTGGTATTCCACTGGGCACTCTTGCAAATTAGTTGCTTTCTCTGATAGTGACTATGTAGGGTGTAAATTAACCCGAAAATCAACCTCTGGTGGATGCCAATTTCTAGGCAACTGTTTAGTTTCTTGGCAGAGTAAGAAACAAACTTCTGTTGCTACATCCACTGCTCAAGCAGAGTACATTGCTGCTGCAAGTTGTACATCTTAGGTACTCTGGCTTCAGAATCAATTACTGGATTATGACATTATAGAGACTAAGACTCCTTTACTGATGGATAGTGCTTCAACTCTTTGTATTGTTAAGAATCCTATCCAGCATTCTAGGACCAAACATATTGAGATCAGACATCATTTTATCAGGATTGTTATGAAAAAGGTCTGATTGATCCAAAGTTTGTTCCTAGTGCTGATGAGCTTGCAGATATATTTACTAAGCCTTTGGACAATGCAACTTTCTACAATCTAGTGCTAAGGCTTGGTATGTTGCAGCTTGAATGATTTGACAACTACTGTGATCTCAGCTCACGAGTACTGATGAGCATCAGTATACAGCTATCAAAAATAAGTACTAAAGTTATTTTATCTTCAGCAGTTTTCATAACTACTAAAGACTAAATTACTTAAAAGTACTGAAGTACTTTATTGTTGCAAAGTACTCAGTGGTTACAATCACTGATGTCTGTTTTAACAGATAAGTACTAATGACCAATAAAACATCTAAAAATCATATAATCTGCTGTGTAAGTGTTAAGGTAAAATGAAACAACTGAGATATGTGAATTGACGACAACAACTGATGAGTAATTTTATTCCTCAATTGTTTCAAACAACTGTTGTTTCATTTCAAAACAACTTAAGCCAAAACCAAGTCTTCAGTAGTTTCCAACTACTGTTGACAAACACCAAGTCTTCAGTTGTTTACAACATCTGAAAGTTAAAACCATGTCTTCCGTCATTTTCTAACAACTGATGCCTAACACCAAAACTTTCAGTTGTTTTTTTCAGTCGTTCATAACCTATAAATACCTAACCCTAACTTCAAACTTTTCATAAATCGATTTCCGAACGTTCATCTTCCATTAATGGCGACCATGCAAATCAAACCACGACACAACTGTGTTGCCTACTTCACAAAATCGGCCTTCTGGAGTAAGTTTGATGATGCCATTGATCTGATGGTTGATTCCCCGTATCGAACTGCTTTTCTTCTGAATCCAACCATCTATCTCGATACCCTTCGCCAATTCTGGACAAATGTCACTATCCATACTGGTGAGAATGATGTCACGATCACTCTCCAGTCATTTGTAAACCAGAAGAAGGTGGTAGTCACTCCTGCTATCATTCGCCAAATGCTAGATCTGAATGATGCCGCCTTTGTCACCAAATACCCGAAGGGCACCATTGATCTATCATTCATCAACCATGGATATGCAGGCCACCTAAGTGCTACAACCATTCTGAAGAAGCACTTCCATGATGCTGAACGCCTAATCTTCCACATGATCAATGTTTGCCTTGCCCCCAAAACCTCTTCATGGGATCAAATGTCATCCAGGTGGTAGCAGGTATTGTACTCTATCCTTGAACGCCAAAGCTTAAATTTTTCTAAAATTATATTTTTAGAATTAAAAGATCTGGCAATGAAACCTATGGCTAACAGATGGCTATTATATCCAAGGTTTCTTATGGCCATAATCATGAATCAGTTAAAATTTGATGGCCCTGTTGGCCTTGGAGTCCCTGCTGTGGTAGTTTTGCCAGAGGTATACTCCATGCACAACTCTGACCCACACCTCAAAGAGGCTGCCAAACTGCTAAAACCCAAGCAGAAGGAACCAACAGCCTCATCCTCCAGATCCAAAGTCCCCTCCAAACCATATTCCAAACAAACCAAAAAGGCTACTCAGGGAGTTGAGTCCCCTAATGATGCCCCTGCAACACAAAGATAGGATGAAAATATGGGTAGTAATCCCCTGTAGTTTCCAAGACTCTACCAGCTGAAACCACTCAGGTATCCTCTCAACAGGATCCTGATGCAACCAAAAATGGGGAAACCACATTACTGGAATCTCTCTCACTTGAGAAGAATGCCATTGAAGAGACCATTCATCCCAGGTGCAATCCTCTTCACACCTATCTCCCACTAAAGCCACCCCTACAAGCCCAACTGTGGTTATTGCACAAGTGCTGACTCAACTACATTCCTCTACCCCTCCCCAGAAACTTATTACCATTGATAAAACCTCAACAGTTGAGGGAGAGGATTATAATGTGGCTGATAACCCATATCACAGGGATTACAGATTTCAATCTCCCTGTGTAGAGGAGGAGATTAGAACATCTGGTGAGGCTGCCTCTTCTCCTGTTTCAGCACATGATCAGGATGAAGATGGTATCATTTCTAAGTCGTCACCAGAGGCAACTGCCAATGAAGGACATCATCCTGAGGCAGGAAGTCCCCAGTTCCAAGAAAGAGGGGCACATGTGAATACAACACATGTTCATCCTGATTTCATAAGGAGGTCAGATGATTCAGCAAAACTGATGATGACCTGGGCTTTTTTTTTTGATGTTCTAGCCCACAACACCATTTTGAGACTGAGGTATGCAGACTACAAGAACTGCTTGCCAAAATGTCACAAGAATCAAGTCCATCTTCCCACATTCACCCACAGATGGCAGTTTCTCCTGAAACTATCCCAAACACTGAGCCACTCCCAACAAATTTGCCACCAGCCTCTGATTCAGGCACCATTTCTCAGGGACAGAACCCCTCTGAGCTAATGGTTGCTGCCTTTCAATTATCCTTACCTCAAATCTCTTCCATAATCACAAACATTGTGCATCAAGCCATTAATGAGAGGCTTTCCTCAAATC
This sequence comes from Flaveria trinervia, assembly GCA_025506515.1. NCBI lineage: Eukaryota > Viridiplantae > Streptophyta > Magnoliopsida > Asterales > Asteraceae > Flaveria > Flaveria trinervia. The sequence goes on along the minus strand of CM046442.1, from coordinate 24,066,162 downwards.
TTCAATCCTTAGTTGATGTTGCTGTTTCTCAGAGACTTTCTGACATTCACACCCCCTGAACCAATGCAACCAAAAAGGGGGAGTCTAAGTCAGTGAAAGTAGACAAAAGAAAGAGAGTTGAAGAAGAAGAAGAAAAAGAGAAGAAAGAAAAGGAAATAATTACCTACAAGAGAAAGAAAAGCTCTGAACAGACTAAAGGTGAGAAAAAGATAGAAGACCTTATCAAAGAAGCTGATGAGCAACATAGCACATCTATGGATAAGATTATTGATCAACTTTTCAGACAAGGATTTGACACTGCCAAACTTGACTCTGAAATTAGAAGGCTAGAGATTCAAGAGATTGAACAAAGATGGGCAAGTTAGAGTGAGAAAGAAAGGGAAAGGCTGGAAGCTATGGCAAGATTTATATCAAAACATCTAGGAAGATCAATCATTGAAGTAAAGTCATGGTCCATAGACAGTATTCTGGAGATAACCACCAGAATCTGTTCTTCTGAAGTATTTAACAAAGGATTGATCATAGAAGCCCTTGATGAAGCTGGTGCTGGGAAAAGGTCTGATATGGAAAGTTATCAAAAGCTTCACTCACAACCAAGATGCTAAAGCAGCCTGCACAATCTCCTACACCAAAACAACCACCATCACAACCCTCAAAACCAAATCCTTTACCCAAGAAACATACTCAACCCACTACCAATGATGCACCCAAGAGGAAGAGAAGGTGTTGAGGATGGAAGAAGAAGAAGAAGATGATGAGGATGATAGTCTGGCAATCTCTATTGTTCTTAAAATAAAGATGCCTGAGCCCAGGAGTCAACCAACAACAATCACACCTGACTTCCAAAGGCAAATGGTAAAAGTCAAACTTGAAGAAGAAGAACAGCACAAACAACATGATGAGCAGCTGTTAAGGATGATTGATAAAGAGTTTCCTAAGTCTTCATCCATACAAGCTATGAAGAAACATGCTCAGAGGTTGTATGCTCTCATATTTACATTTCAATATTAGAAAGAAAGAGTGAGAATTTGGCCTGATCCTAGAGTAAGTGACAGAATTTATAAAAAGAAGATTCCAAGTAGATACAATGGCCAAGTAAAGAAGATTGTAGATGCTGTGATAATGCTGGCCATTGTAGTGTCACCCTGGGAAATCCTTGATGACTTCAAAAGAGCTTACAAGTCTAAGATGACTCCACAATCTTTACTAGAAAACAAAATGGTAAAGAAGGGGTTGATCTACAAGAAGCTTGAAGAAATAAGAAGAAATGAGCTCCAGTTGTTGCTTGATGGCACTCATCCTGATGAGTTTGCATACAGAGAAATAACGATTGTGGAGCTGAAGAATGGAAAGCATATTAAGTACTTATCAGCGTACTATAGGACTGAGTTCTTATTTGAAAGTGAAGTTGAAGAACTCACAATGGAAGAACAAGTTGTTTTCTTTGAGGCCTATGTTAGAGAGTCTTACAGACTTATCATTGGGAAGTAGGTCTCATGGATGGGGTAACAGCTCTGTGTCCAATTCCCCAAGATAGAGTTCCCATTCATCCTTTGCCAATCAAACCTTCTGAAACCTCTTCCCTGGCCTGAGCTTAATTTGAATATTTTTGAGCTGATCCAGATAATTTTTCTACCAATAAGTGGGATTTCAATAATCTTAAAGGTTTTGGCTGCATTGGTTCAGGGGAGTTTGTTGGACCAAAAGAACCAATGAGCCATATCAGAAAAACATTTAAGTCCCACAGACATCAAAACAACTGAAGTGGTCTACAACAGCTAAAGACAAAGTCTGAAGACAAAGTCTGAAGACAACAGCTGAAGACAAAATCTGAAGACAAAATCTGAAGACAAAGTTTGAAGATAAAGTCCGAAGACAACAGCTGAAGACAAAGTCTGAAGACAAAGTCTAAAGACAAAGTCTGAAGACAACAGCTGAAGACAAAGTCTGAAGACAACTGCTGAAGACAAAGTCTGAAGACCAAGTTCTCAAAAGTTGTCACAACAGCTGAAGTAGTTCTCTTCAGTAGTTGTGATGGTTTACATTTCAGTAGTTTGTAATCAGTAGTTTTATATTATGTAAAACATCTGAAGTTCTTATACTTCAGATGTTATAACTTCAGTAGTTGTAATGTTAGCTTATACTTAGCTTTTAGTGAAGGTGTCCTCAGTTGTTGTGGACATCTTCAGTAGTTTAGTTTACTTTCAGTTGTTTGTATAAATCAGTTAGTTGTCTCTATCAAGTGACGTCAGCTGATGTCACATTACTTATAAAAGGAATGTTGACCTAATTTCCTTGTAGGGGAAGCTTGTGCGTGAATGAAAACATTCTTTTTGCAGAAAACTTTCTCTCTCTATAACCGTTACTATTTGATTGAATATTCATATTAATCTTGCTATAATTTAGTCTAATTCGTGTGCTATTTCACTGCAAATATCAATCTAATTGATCAAACTAGATCTCGATCCTTTCAGCAATTGTTTCTTTGAGATTCTTATGATTCTCGAAAAGGACCTCTACCTTTGCCTTTTCATTAGTGATTTGGCATTTTAATTTGTAAATCTCATCATCTTTTTCATTTAAGACAGACTCAAACTCAGATTTTCTTTTGGAATCACTTTCTCTAGGTCAAGATTTTGACTAATTAAAGCTATATTTGCTTCTCTAATTAAGACAAAAGCAGCTATGCATGACTCAGAACACAACTTGGCCTTAGCCTCAGAAGATAGCTATGGTACTTGTGATGATGAAGCATTTGAGCATGAACCATCAGTAGAGTCCAGGGCCATAAGAGCAAGATTTCCAAAAGGATTTTCACCACCATGTTGACCAGCACCAGAAAACAATTGTTCAGGATACCAGAAAGATCATCTGGTAAGCTACTCCAGTCAACAACTCCAGGTGTGAAAAAGCTTTGATGTGATTGAGATTGAGATTGAGATTGTTGATTTGATTGAGATGGTTGATGCTCAGGTAGGGCATGTAGTTGTTGAGCTATAGGTACTGGAACCTGACTGGACTGAGGCATGTAAAACAAGGATAAGGATATGGCATTGGACCTTGACGGACAAAATATGCAGGAGATGATTGAATTTGTGAATGATGACTAGAACTGGTAGAATGTTGCCATCTGTTTTGTGAGCTATTGCATGGAAATGTCACAAAGGGTGCAGAAGAGTTAGATCCAGATGATCTACACTCTCTTGAAAAATGTCCAAGTCTATGGCACTTGTGACACCTCAACTTGCTCTTGTCAAAACCAACTTTGGTTTTTCCAGAGAGACCAGGAAATTTTCTACATGTCCTTTTGTAAAATTTCTGAGATCTGATATTGATTAATGCCATTTGGCTCAAAATATCCATCTCTTCCAGATCATCATCAGCAATTGCTTTCAAATCATCCATCAAAAAGCACAAATTATCACTACTACACCCTGAATTACTATCAACACCAACAAAAGCAGGATCTCCACTGTTTGTAGAGAAATCTATATGCTCATCATAAGAACTTTCTGATGCAGCATATTCTGACTCATGACCGACTAGACCAGTATTCCTAGTACAAAATCATCAGTGAGCTTCCCAGATGAAGCCAGTTTCCTTTTCCGTTCTATCTCTCTTTCAAATGTTAACAGTTTACCATGAAGTTGGGTGAGAGATAGATTGTCCAGATTTTCACTGGAGCGTAGGACAATAGTATATGTGTCCCATCTCTCAGGCAGGGATCTGAAGAATCTGTTGTTCATCTGACTATTTGTATATTCATGTTTAACCATTTTCAGCTCAGATATCAAACAGGAAAATCGCTCAAACTATTGAGTCAGGGACTTACCCTTTCTATGAGAGAATGTCTCATATTGCTGGGCAAGGATCTCTCTATTGTTTGCCAAGACCTCATCAGTTCCTCCAAATTGTTCTTTCAGAGCAACCCAGAGGTCATGAGCAGTTTCATGATGCATAAGTCCAGAATAGATTTCATTAGGCAGTGCCATGGCCAGAATTCCATGGGCTTTAGCATCAATTTCAAACAGTTTCAGATCTTCATCTGAGTATTGTTCTTTCTTCTTCGGAACCATCTCATTGGTTTCCGGATTACTCACCATAGGCTTGTATGGTTCATGAACCACATATTTCCAACAACCTGAACTGTTGATAGACAGGTGATGGAGCATTCGGCGTTGCCATCTGTTATACTCACTCCTAACAAGCATCGGAGGCTTTGTTGAGGAGCCAGTATTGTGAGGATCATTGATTGATGTAGCCATTTTCACCGATTCAAAAAAGTTCAATGAAATTTTAACAGATCTAGCTCAAAAACTCAACAACTCAGTTTTAAACAAGACGAATCTCAAATTAATTCACCGGAAGCAACATAAAATCAAACTCTACAACCAATTCTTGCAAATTTGCTAATTCGATCAAACTTAGATATCAAAAGAGCAGTTTCAATGATGAATTGTTAAATCGATCAATGATTAATCTTGCTCTGATACCATTTGAAAGGAACGGGATCTAGTTTGATCAATTAGATTAAGATTTGCAGCGGAATAGAACAACAATTAGACGAAATTTAAGCAAGAATAATATGAATATTCAATCAAACAGTGACGGTTATAGAGAGAGACAGTTTTCTACAAAGAGAATATTTTCATTCATGCACAAGCTTTGCTACAAAGAAATTAGGTCAACATTCCCTTTATAAAAGAATATGACATCAGCTGATGTCACTTGATAGTGACAGTTAACTGATTTATACAAACAACTGAAAGTAGACTAAACTACTGAAGATGCCCATAACAATTGAGGACACCTTCACAAAAAGCTAAGTACAAGCTAAAATTACAACTACTGAAGTTATAACATCTGAAGTGTAAGAACTTCATATGTTTTATATGAACTTTTTATATTGTATTATTTAGTAATTATTTGTTATAAAACAATTGTGTTTACGGATAACACATTTAACACAATTAGTTTAATGAGTTAACAATGTCATAAGCGGTTAAGTGAATTAAACCCAATTATACCCAATTTTAAACGCACTATTAACATGTCTATCTATATATGATAAGGAGTATTAACGGGTCATTTGCACCCATGTTTGACTATAAGTCGCTACTTATCATTATTAATGTATATTAACAATGTTTGTATATTATTCACAATGGTTGATCAAGTTTGACCTACATTGACAATGCATGACCTAACATGTTGTATTATGCCATAAGTGTAAAAATTGGTCGTAATACGTCGTTAGGGGTAGTTATAAGTCATTAATGGGTCATAAGCTAGACTAGTTGTTCAAGGATACACACAAGAAGAAGGAACTAACTACACTGATGTCTCTGCTCCTGTAGCAAGACTAGAAGCTGTTAGGATATTTCTAGCATTTGCTGCATCCAAGAACTTCAAGGTCTATCAACTTGATGTGAAGTGTGCTTTTCTTTACGGAGTGATTGATGAAGAGGTGTATGTCAAACACCACCTGGTTTTGTAGATCCTGATTATCTTTATTATGTCTACAAGCTTGACAAAGCTCTTTATAGGTTGCATCAGGCACCAAGGAAGTGGTATGATACTCTTTCTCAGTATCTCTGCAAGCATGGATACAGGAGGGGTACTATAGATGGAACTATTTTCATCAAAGGACAGGGAAATGACATACTGCTAGTTCAAGTATATGAAGATGACATCATCTTTGGTTCAACTAATCTAAGGATCTGCAAAGACTTTAAGAAACTAATGAAGGACAGATTTGGAATGAGTGCCATGGGGGAACTCAATTTCTTTTTGGCAAATGAAGCAAGTTGAAGATGGCATCTTCATTAGTCAGTCAAAGTATGTTGAATACATACTTAAGAAATTCAACATGACTGATTGTAAGATTGCTAAGACACCTAAAGCAAGAAACCACTCCCTTGGTCCTGATCTTGAGGGGGAGTGTGTGGATGAACACCTTTATTGAGCTATGGTTGGGTCTATTATGTATCTTACAACTAGCAGGCCTGATATCATGTTTGCTACATGTATTTGTGAAAGTTATCAAGCCAACCCTAAGATGTCTCACCTTATCACTGCCAAAAGGATTTTAAGATACCTCAAAGGTGCTTCAACAGTTGGTCTGTGGTATCCTAAGAATTTTGGCTTCAATCTATATGCTTATACAGATAGTGATTCTGGTAGTTGCAACATGCATCTTTAGCTGGATGATGAAGAAGGTGAGGTGTGCTTTCCCAAAGAATTTTTAACTAGTCCTTCGTATAGATGGGCTATGAGGGAGATTTCTCTGTTAAGACCTTCAGGAAAGGGAAGGTCTCATCCTAATAGAAATTCCTACTTCATGTGGTTATCCACAGCTTATCAAACAAGCATGGTGGATGAGACTAGATTCCTGAAGATCTCTCCTTCATTATTCATGGGATGGTTTAGGAAGTCAAGTTCATTACTCTCAGTTTGTTTACACTAATTTGCTTGCAAACTAGACTCTTTAGAGTACTATATGTTCCCTAGATATGTTCAATACATTCTTAACTGTGAACTGTGCTCACAGTTAAGGGGACAAGTAATACTCTTAATTGGGACAGATAAAACCTGGCATCTTTAAAATACTAAGAAAGCCCACTATTGGCTTCTCTGGGGTAGAAACAGCCCTTGTTCCAAAAATGTAGAGTTCATTGCTCAAGGTAACAACCTAGCAGCACCAGCTAGTGTTGAACCCACACCTTCTTCATCACAATCACCTAACCAGCCACAAATCACCCTCACCTACCAAAGAAAATACAAACAAACCCCTACACAGACTATTCAGTTTGTGCAGGTTCCCATATACTCACCCATACAAGAAGAAGTGGACACTGGAGCTCCAACTTCTCTTGAGGAGCAGACCACTCCCATTCTTTCAATGATCAGTGCTGAGGTTCCTTATGCTTAGGCTGATGAGCTCATAAACCCAAATGCCTTATGCCATTACTTTGAGTCTCAACAGTCAGTGATCAACCTTTAGGGGACAACTACCATCCCCAGCCTTTGGACTTAAACCAACATATCCCCAGCCTTTGGACTTAACCAACATATCCCCAACCTTGACTTTTATATTGATGAAGATTTAGGTTTCGGTGTGTACCATGAGTCTCTCTTCTTTTCCCCTACTCAAGAGAGATGAGTGCTCCTGAGTCTCCCACATCTATCCAACATCAGTCGCCAACTACTGATTGGACACTTCTAAACCTGTTTAGGATGTCCATATGGAAGAGGCTCTTAATTTTGCAAGTGATTCCATCATTAAGACCTCAACCATGGCAACTCAGCCCATTGACACCTCAACTAAGGCTGCTATTGAGCAGAGAAATCCAGTAGCCAAGAACCTGAAGCTGGTGATGAGAGAGAGGACTCTGGTCTAATCATCTCATCCACCAATAATTCTTCTCATGAGGATGAGGGGAACTTGAGGCTAAAAGTGCAAAAACTGTCCAAAGCATCCACCTATTTAGTCTCCAAGGTTATTCATATTGAATCTCAAGTGACTACCTTGCAAAATAGGGTCAATGATCAGTAACTTGAGATTTCTTATCTTAAGGAAAAACTAGCTGGGAGACCTTTAAGAGGAGCTCAACCAGTAACACAAGAACTTGTGGATGTGTTTGACCTAAGTCCTAGCTCACCTATGTAAGTGGGTGATACTACCAAAAAGGTGGAGAAAGTCATTACAATCACAAAACCTAGGAGTTCTTCAAAGAGTGTGGACATTGAGGACTCACCATCCTCACTTGCAATTATGCACACTCAGTAACTTCCGCAAGTACACATTGATGTGGGCTTTATAGACTCCTACATACAGAGTCTGTTTGAGGAAGGAATACCAAGGGCTATGTCATCTCTACCAACTTCAAATCACATCATTGGGTGGAGGTATGACAGCAACAGAAGAGCCCTCATCATTCTTGGAGTTCAAGGATAGTAAGAAGTCTTTAACTTTCAGACCGTGAACTTCTATGAAGGTTTGGATGTAGTCAACATCCCACTTGTCAATCAAAGCCAATCAATACAAGCTGACAGGCTAGCTCAAAGAATCTAAGACAGGATCACTACAGAGTTCAGCTTCAAAAGGAAACTAAGGCAATCAGGTAATGCCATCGTTCAACTGGATGTTGAGGCAGACCTTAATATTAGTTTCATAGTGGAAACCTTGACTGAAGGCCTAGTGGTAGAACCTAAGAGCCCTGTCTCATCATCATCAACTGCTATAGAGATTCATACCTTTTTTGAGACACCTGCTAACACCTGCTGGTGAAGGTTCTTCTCAACCTCTCTCTTGCTAGAGCTTGGATGCTACACCAAGCAATGAAGGCCAAAGCTTACTCCACCCTGAGTCACAAAGGTCTGTGAGTGACGAAGGGAAAAGAAAGATGACATCTGAGGAGATTGAGGAGGTGGAGAGAGAGAGAGAGGAAAAGGATGCTAAGGGAAGAAAGTTTATCTTCTGAGTCTGCAAGACTCATGGGAACTGCTATCTGGATTGCCCCCAGACCAAACACTCAGGATGATGAGTTGAGGGCAGTTAGGATCAATTACTTGCACACCAAGAACTATGAAATAGACAATGTCATTTCTCTCCCCTTAGAGGAATTAAATGAACTGATTGACATGGAAAGGTCAAAGGAGATGAAAGTGGTAGAAGATGTTGAGCACTAGTACAAATGAAAGAAGAAAGAAAAGATTATATAAGCATGTGCCTACTCTCTCCCCAGTTCAAGAAAGCACTGCACATGAGGATATGGTTCAACAAGAACCTCAGGTAGATAAAGAAGAAGATAGGATCAAGATGATCAACTACCTGAGTGCCACAGGCCACTATCAGGCAGATGCACTTTTCCCTTATTCTATGACTATATTGAGTTTGAGTACCTCAAACAAGTTGAACTTGAGATAGTCAAGAAAAGAAAGATCACCAAAAGGAAGCTAAAGGAAGAAGCTGCAAAGTCAAGAGCCATCATCCACAAAAGTATGAAGATATCTGCAAACAGACAGAAGATGAGGAGCTTCTTAAAGTTGTATGGATTCTCCGGAAGGAGACTTGGCCCTATGTCTCTATCCACTACGGATGAGCATTTCAGGGTAATCAAGCAGAAGATCAAGAGTGGAGAGCTGATTGACTTACACTCCCTCCAAGTCAAGCTCCACCTAAAGTGGAGGTTAAGGTTAAACAACCTGAGACAACACAACCTAGACGTCTTGCTGAATCTCAGCAAGCTTCATCTTTTGATCCACAGCAGGGTTAGACTCCCTCTCCTTCTGAACCTGTGAGAGAGAAAGACCCAACTGAGAAAGACAAAGAAGATCAATTAGGTGCTGCAGGCCAGTCTTCTCAGTTAAAAGGAACAATGAGAAAAAAATGGATGGCTTCAAAGCCAAAGCCAAAGAAGAAGAAAAAACATCATTTTCTGAACTTCAAGATGAGTCAGAACATCCTGAGGATGTGCAGCCAGAGGATGCTCCATCAATTCCCATTCAAACAACTCCTCTAGCATCAGGAAGACCCATCTTGTCCTGGACATACACCGCAAATCCGGAAAGATGGCTTGTCATTAGAGAACAAGGCATTGAGGATGTCTACACATGGCAAGACATGTTCAATCTGCCTCTACATGATCTCTTTGATATGAGAAGACATTTAGAGAGTTTAAGTGATCCTGATTATCTCATGAAGAAAGGGATGGTCATCATCATAATGAGGATTGTTGATATTTGAAGTCTTTAAAGTGCTTTGGTAGCATCAGCCTAGGGGGAGTTTGTAAGGAATACATGTTAAGACTGATGCAACTCAAACACTCAAAGTCCCATGCATGCATGCACGCACAAGTGCATTAAAGAAGAATGATTTAGAAGTTTCATACCAGCAACAGAAATATTCTAAGCGTGAAATCTTTCGAAGACAAGACCAATCATTCGAAGCCCAAGATAAAGTCTTCCAAAGCCAACACTTAAAGACCGATTTCTTCTGAATGCTTTTAGTATACATGCTTTATCTGATATACTTTACATAAAGCTGGACCCCTTTTCACTGCAACTTTGTAAAGTCACCAACTTGAATGAGATGGTGAAAAGGTCCATGCTTCTAGTAACTGTACATTGAGGTATTGAGTCTGTAACTTTCTACTTCATGTACGTTAGCCTTTTTGTAATACATTAGGGTGTGAGCTATGGCATGTCATAGTCACAAGTCAAAAGGCAATCTGACTTTTGACTCTACAATTGATTTTGTTTTGTGTCTAGTCAATTGTATCCGGCTGTCTTTCATAGTATGACTGGTTGTAGGATGTAGTATATGTATCTCAAGTACTTGTAACTTTTCTTTATGCTTTGTAACACTTGTAATAGAACTTGAGAAGGCAATATACTGCAATGTTGAAAAACCATCTCCTTGTGTATTTTGCTATCTTGTTCTTATCCACTTGTGTTCTTAGTATCATTTCTTGTGGTTAATCCAGTTTCACTGTTTGATTAGTCAAGTTAATCTTATCATTATGTTGTTGTGTTGTAAGTGACCACCCTTCACCGGTCCTGCAAACAGCAACAGCAACAGCAACAGCAACAGCAACAGCAACAGCAACAGCAACAGCAACAGCAACAGCAACAGCAACAGCAACAGCAACAGCAACAGCAACAGCAACAGCAACAGCAACAGAACAGCACAGGCAACAGCAACAGCAACAGCAACAGCAACAGCAACAGCAACAGCAACAGCAACAGCAACAGCAACAGCAACAGCAACAGCAACAGCAACAGCAACAGCAACAGCAACAGCAACAGCAACAGCAACAGCAACAGCAACAGCAACAGCAACAGCAACAGCAACAGCAACAGCACAGCAACAGCAACAGCAACAGCAACAGCAACAGCAACAGCAACAGCAACAGCAACAGCAACAGCAACAGCAACACCAACAGCAACAGCAACAGCAACAGCAACAGCAACAGCAACAGCAACAGCAACAGCAACAGCAACAGCAACAGCAACAGCAACAGCAACAGCAACAGCAACAGCAACAGCAACAGCAACAGCAACAGCAACAGCAACAGCAACAGCAACAGCAACAGCAACAGCAACAGCAACAGCAACAGCAACAGCAACAGCAACAGAACAGCAACAGCAACAGCAACAGCAACAGCAACAGCAACAGCAACAGCAACAGCAACAGCAACAGCAACAGCAACGCAACAGCAACAGCAACAGCAACAGCAACAGCAACAGCAACAGCAACAGCAACAGCAACAGCAACAGCAACAGCAACAGCAACAGCAACATCAATAGCAACAAAAGCAGCAACAGCAACAACAACAACAACATAATAATAATAATAATAATAATAATAATAATAAAATGTCGAGACCTTTGTAGCAACGACGTGTCCTCGCGATAGACAGCTACGACGACGGTTGCTATTGGCATGTCTCTATCGCTACTAAACTAGCACGATGACTATTGCCACCTACGACGACGAATTATGGTCGTGATAGGTCTTAAATCGTGTAGTGAATAACATCAATAAAATAGATTTATCTCTTTTACACTGAAGTAACAATATGGTTCACCTCAATTTGGCGTAATAACTAGTTTACATCCGATCAACTCAATCTCAACAAACAACTCAATAGAATATTTCATTTTGAAAAATAAATACAACATGGAACCTCAATTCTAAGAAAAGTTTAAGCACACCCAAGTCTTTTATCAAGAATTTTGAGTGTAAAGTCTTTAATTCTATTTATTTCTAACATATTATCTCCGGTCGAACACAATGTTATCCACCTATACTAACAAAATAATCATACAAGATGCAATAGATTAATAAACAGTGACTAGTCATTTTTACTTTGCTTAAGTTATACTTCCAACAATACAATAACTAATTTGTTATTACACATTTGTGATGCTGGTTTAAGTCTATAAGATTTAGTTATTTCTAAACTCTATTATCAATTCAAGAAAACTATAAACATATTCATGTAAGCTATCATACAGAAAAGATTATATATATATATATATATATATATATATATATATATATATATTATATATATATATTATATATATATATATATATATATATATATAATTGATAGACTCGCCACTTTTTATCAATAGCAAGACTAAGAACACAAATTAGTGTTACCATTTTAACAACTATAGAAAATTAACGTTTCATTAAAATCAATATCTTCTCTATAGCTATAGCACTTAGCAAGAAGCCTATATCTTTCAATTCTTCGAGTAACTTAATACTCAATTACAACCTATGCGGTTTTAATCTTTAGGTAAGTCTACTAGTTCCCATCTATTATTTCTATTTAGTGCTTTTGTTTTCTTGCTTGTTGAATTTATCCAATTCTCATCTTTTAAAGCTTGTTTAAATGTTTTGGGTTATGCGCTTTTATTTAAAACAATAGTGAAACATAAGTTTCCAAAAATTTGAATAGTTCACTTCCCTTTCCAGTCCATCTATGAGATGACTTTGCCCTCAATGATAAAGTCTTGAAACTATTTTGGAATGGACGAGTTTCTGTTTGACTTCTTGTTTGAACTATAGGATTGCTTCCTCAAGAAATATTATTTCTTCATCTAAAACTGAACTAGGGTCTAGAACAATTCATTATCTTGACTTCCAACCAGATTCGCCTAAAGTACTTTCAGAGTCATGATCTAGTTGCTGACAAGTACAGCCAAAAGTATTTGATGCCTTATCCTTTGTCACGAGGAATAATTCATTTTAAAAGACTTTGGCTAAGTTGAATCAAGTACGTCATATAGGTTTAGAGAATTTAACTTGTTCTTTTGTCTGAGGAGTGATCCTTATTTCATCTTAATCGACACCAATACAACTTGTTTAAGTCTTTTAGATACAACTCAAAAATATTGTTTGTTTGTGTCATAAATTAAAGGTTGTACATCATAATATGTGGCTGAAGATGACCCAATAGAGTGGATGGAGGTAAGGGGGTTAAAAGACAAGAGTTGAGAAGTGATCAAGAGTGTATATATATTGACGATATTTGTGTGTGAATTTTTACAAGAAGATTCATGAAAGAATTAACAAGAATTCATGTAAGAAGATATTCGTGGTGGAAGATTGAGTACATTTCATTAAAGCTGAGAAAAAATGTAGGAATTAGCAAATAAGCAAATTGCAAGACAACCTGAACTTTGGAAGGCTAAAATTTGAAAAATAAAAATATCAAGTAGAATTTCATATTGAAAATTTGCGTTTGACACAAAAGAGAAATATATGGATATTCATTACGGTGATATATAGGCAACACTTGTAACGATTGATTTTGATCTCCATATTGGGGAAAAAATATACTGCGTCTCAAATATTGTTAATGCCAATCAACAATAGATACATGAGTTAGAGTTGTAACGAACAATCAATATTAATAGGTATGAGAGATCGAGTATTTACCTTAATATTAATTCATAACAAGGATGAATAGTTATATTTTTTGTACTATTTTTTAAACTTATTGTATAAGTCGGTAATGCACAACATTTTGTCCTTTATATGTGGGTTATTCCTTAGGAGATAAGCTCTCCGGCGATGACACCAGCAATGGTGGGTTTCCGCCGCCACCAATGATGGCTCTTCGCCTCTCAATTTGTATTCGCCTCACGGTGCATGTGACGACATTGTGCCTGTTGGTCTTCCCCCATTGCACCACTCCCTCTTCTACCTCTGTTTTCCTTGGGTCCCTCTACCGTCCACCATGGTCGGCAGCGGTGCCTCGATCGGGTCTTGTGGCTGATGTCAGTGGTTGTTGTAGCAACGGTATGTTGGATTTGTGGTGGCGGTGGCGGCGGTAGATCTGGTGCAACCAACATTGGTACCACTTCGTAGTCGCACCTCTCCAATGGACCATCGGTCTTCTATCCTCCCAGTTTTCTAGTGGATGTTGAAGGTGGTTGGCTTCGTTGTATGTGCTACGTAAAAATGCATATAGCTAACTGCAAAAGAGAATTAAAGTAAATAAAAAATCAATTGCAAATGTAAATTGAAATCGAAATAGACAACAATATATTACATAAGCAAAAGAACAATAATAGATTAAATAATTCAGCATGAATTAGATCAAATAATAATAGTTAGTAGGACATATAACTAATTGCAAAATAGAATTTAGAATTGATATACTTAAAACAACCGTCACACTAAACACTTAATGAACTTTTGTTGAACAAGTTTCGTAAGTCAACCTCGATAAACTAAGTTTTGTATGCTGACCTCCATAAACCTTCAAGAATTTTGTTATCCTTCGATGATTTTGTTATCCTTCTCATTTATCTTTAAAATGTATATTCTTATTCTGAGATTTGAGAGCCCTTAAATTTTAGGGCTTAAAACCGTTGTTTTAGTTGTTTACACCGTTTAGACGCCCCTGACGAAAGACATATGAATCCTATTTATTATTGAGTAATTTACTTAGATTAGCTTGACGGTACCATGTAATAGTGAAGATAAATTTGATAAATAATCATGTTGCATAGTTTTCCATTTAAAGAAATATTAATCACTTAATGGTAAAAAAAGTTGATATATCTTTCATTTTGATCATTCGATTTTGAAAACTTTTTAGCATTGCAAAAACTTTTACAACATTGGAATAAGCAATTGAAGTTAGATTACTTTATAAAACCAAAAAAATTAAAAAGAAAAATGTGACTTTAGAGGAAAAAACTATATGTAATTTAATGTTCTAAGACACTTAGAAAACTTGGTTAATATTTAAAAGTTTGACCAAAAATATTGATATCACAGAGGAAACATGAAGTCCAATAATTCTTTCTAAAATTTCTTAAAAAATTTGAAGCGTGAAAATGGTTGATTTTTTCTTGAACGTGGGAGGCTCCACCTTTTTGGCCTAATACGAATTCTGAAAAAAGCCTTTTTCGCAAAGAAACAAAATCATTTATTTTGCTTACGAGTACAAATAATTTGAGATTCTAAGGTCTCATTTATGCAAATAGACATGTAATGCGCTTCTTAAATACGAAAAATGTTTAATTTTGAGCTTTAACTTAGGGTTGGATATGTATAAAGGTAGTTGAAGAATTACCACATTTTACTTGCTTTGTATGTCTTATACGATGTTATATCTTATTTCAAATACACTATTGTATACGTCATGCTTATTTATCTATACATTTTTATAATAATCTTATTCTAAACAAACTTGGATCAATAATAATATATTTTTAGTTTCTTAAAATGTAATACTTTTAAAAATTCTAAATATATCATTACCACGTGTATAATTAACCTATATTATGATATAAGTTTTACTTCAAATCAAGGTGTTTGAGGCTAAAATCCAAAGGTGAAATGTAGAATAATTTTAACTTTTTCATAACATAATGTATTTCTAATTTTGAATATAGTGTTGTAACCTAATTACCTCTACCTATATTTTGATATAATATTTATTAAAAACTGATATTGAAACACCCAATCAAAATCCACCAGTTATAAATTCAAACCAATTGACCGGCCAACCTAACAGTCTTTGAAAAGATAGTTAAGTAACGCCTAAGACGGATCACAATTGGTCAAGAATACGAGAATATGACTATAAAAAATATTTGAGTTCACTAATGAGATTTGCGTATGGACAAGAGAAGTTTAGCATAATTAAGCCTAGGGTTGTTTAATTAGTTAGTCACGACATCGAAATACTACCTTAAGAGAATTCAAATATCCCGCTGGCCACATAGCAAACTTTTGCATACAACACAATTGCTATTAAGTTTTTAACATAACTAATTAATTTAGTTCCACATTATCATCCAAAAAGAAAAAGGAGCATCCTAAAGCTAACTTTGACTAATCGCCTAATATCTTGCATTATATGCACCTATTGAAGATTTAACAATGCTGAATTTAAATTGGCAACATTTTCACATACATATAAAGATAACATACCACAACAACTATAAATCATTTTAACCATTATGTTTCTATTTGATACTAACAAGACAACAAAGTTTGATTTATGTATGTAGCACAAATGTTATTATTTAAAAGAAAAAAAAAGACTTAAATACATTATTAGCACTAAAGTCACGAGGAACCAAACCATGTGCATAGGTACATAATCAAACGCGCGGGACAGACTTTAAATGCTTGTTTTCTTTTATATTTATAATATTTAATAAAAAAATGTTTATTTTACTATTTACCATTGACACTTTTTCTTGCCATTTGTACTTCTTTTAGATATTTACACTTTAATTTTTATTTAAAAAATATATTACAATAATTATATACTCATATTAATTTCTCTCTTTTATTAAAAATAAATTTAATTAATTCTTTTTTCTGTCTCTTATCTAAATTTTTCTACAATCAAGCCATCTTTTTTAAAACAAATTTAATTAAGGAAATTAAAAATCACATTTTATAAAATAAAAAACTAAAAAATAAAAAATTATATAATATGAAATTTTCGATTACCTATTTAAATAAAATATTTTAAATCTTTTTTATTTTTAACAATATTATAAAAAGATGAACTTTTTTCAAAAAAAAAGTCTTATTAAAATAACCAAAGTAATTACAAATAAGATTTTCAAAGAAACAAGTTTTTGATAATAATTAATTTTTTTAAAATATATTAAAAAGATTTTTAAAATAAACTTTAAGATAAGAGAGTTAAAAATAATATAATTATTTTATTTATTGAACTATTACATGTATACATACATATATATATGTGTATGTATGTATGTATGTATATATATATATATACACACACACACACTCTTTTAGTTATATTTTATATTAAAATACTATACTGTAATTATTAGTGCTTATTACTAACAATAATCCGTTTAACTAATGAGTTTTAGTCTATCTATCTATCTTTAAAAAACAAAAAAAATATGAAGCAATTGTAAGCATTGTCATACTAATTTATTTCCCTATACTGTTAATATTAATATCAATACTAATTATATTACTCATATACTTTCAAATTAAAAAATATATAATAATAAGTTAAAACCCTGTGTTTTTAATTAAAAACACACTTTTTAAATACAAAGAAAATATATAATAAAGAATACAATGACTTTTTAAAAAAATCTTATTTCTTAAAACAAAAAATTTTAAAATTATATTTTTATAAAAGAAAAGTTTAAAAATATATTATATTGATTTACTTAAAATAGATATTTCTATGTAATTATAATCATACTTATGAATTTATAATGCCTAAATTTTTCTTCCTTGTTATTTAATATTTTATGTATTTAATCCGTGTAATACACAGGAACTAACCTAGTACTATACTACGATAATGCTTAAATTCTTCAAATTAAATAAGCTCTCAATTGTGAATGTTGTTGTCTTTTTTTGTATATTTCTATTTTTAAATGCTCATTTTCAATCTGCGACACTCGTCAATGTGTCTTCTTCCTTTATTTGCTACCTTTTCTCATTTATTTCTGATTTTAATGTTCATATTCGTAGTTTTCTTCTACTTTTCATCAAGTAGGAATCATCTGATGGTTAGTCTTTGCTTTCTTGGTGGTTTGTTTTTGGCCATTCTTAATTTAGGGTTTTATTGTGTTGTTGGGTTTAGGTTTTACGTTTCATATGTTTATTTTTTCTTTTTTACCAATAACTCTTCTGACTAAGTAAATGTTGTTCGGTTGCTTTTTCAAGTTGATGGTTTGCTCTAATGCTAAGAAATCTTCATTATGCATAAACTACTTGGGGTTTGATGCTTGCAAACATTGATTTCTTTTTACAAGTTTTTTTGGGTGTTTTGTTTAAAGTTTTTACATAGGTTTTAATTTTTTGATGTGTTATTTAGAATTGTTTTAGCTATACATTTCGTCTAAAGCTATTTAATGGTTATTTTTATTTTTTTTTCTAAATTTACGAGTATATCAATGGTCTCGTCGTAATGTATGTACTCGCAAAGTTTGCGTTTCTTATATAAATTTTGAATCTTATGAACACACGTCAAGGTTACGATTTTTTTATATAAACTTACCTACATGACAATATTCTCACCATGACACCGGGGTTTGTGAAGGTATTATTTCATATATGAATTTTTGAATTTTATAATTGCAGGTCAACGTTATAAATTTCATTATATAAAATTATGTATATTATAAATGTTCCACCTTCAACATGCGGAGTCATGATAGTATTTCAATTTGGGTCATTCTCATGTAGCTTTAACTTTAACCACTTTAACGTATCGTATGTACCCACTACAACTTTAGGGTAATAGACCTCGTTAGTTCTCATAGACTAAAAAACTAATCATAATATACAATATAAGAAAAAATATAATACAAGCAATTTGGAACATAACCAATAACTGGTTTGAGATCCTAAAAATTTGCAGCCAAGCTTTTGATACAATACTATATCAAGATTTCTTCTTAAATTCAATCACATCAGAATTATGTGAAATATGCCCAAATGAAACATGAGTGAATTTTAAGGTTCAACATAGAATCAACCTTGGAAGAGGGGTATGTTTTGAGAGTAAGTGCTTCATGTGAAGACTCGCCTAGAGGAGTTGTTTCCCCTTTGTGATACAACATAAATCATTTTTGAGTGATGACTATGCTTCGATTAAAATCATGAAAGCTATATATCTTCTTAGGGTTTTGGTTTTAGCAAAAACAAGCACAATCATAATAACTTAAATTGTATTGCTCTATGATAATACGATTATAAAAGTATGAAATTTTAGGATTATATATACAATAAACACGAAACACTATCTATACTAAAACCAAAAGGTCTCGCGCAAGAACTAGCTTCTCACGCGAATCAAAGTTCTCATGCAAACAAATCTTTTTAAATTCTTGTTTTTAATTTTCTTAGCCTCTATGTTCAATCCCTACAATCCCCCTGAACCGGGTGAATCATATCTCATAAAGTCCACATCTATAAGTTTGCAATTGCCGCCATAAGCATACATCTTGTTATTAAGGGCCTTCGTAATCAACCAACTAAACCAAAATACGACAAAGTTAATGGATTCATCAGCTTCAATCGAGCAAGCCTAAAGGTCTATCAAATCTTATCTTCCAGATTTAAAAAACGAAAAGGGTCAATGCTACGGTACTCTTTATCAACACAATAGATAACTGCATGCCTAGTATTCTTTTCACAAACCTATCTCATAATTTAGACAAAGTGTTAACCAACACAGGAGCATGGATTGGAATCTTCCGTGCATACTTGGGATGCTTATACACCCTAATCTTCATCAGTTTTTTTGTGTTTGGGTCTATGCAAGTCTCATCTTCAATAACTTTTGATTTTGTTGTAGCAAAGTCCTTGAAGTTGATTTTGTTTTGCCTCCAAATCATATTCCTTATCCAATTTCCCTTCTCATAATTGCATGGATTAAGGAATGGAATTCTTAAATACCATAATTTGGATGCTCTAAGTGTGTAGAAATCATGCTCATCTTGATAATATTCATTCACTTCAACTTTTATTTTGATGACCTACATATTCTTTTCTCCATCATAAGCCCAACTCAAAACCAGTTGAAAGTTCCATACCGAGTGAATGGTTTGGAATGTTTCAAAGTGTGAACATAAGATGAAGGTGGAGGAGTAAGCATTTGAAAATTTTCTAGCTTAACGTGAAGCTATCTTTTTAGTCATATCCCTAGGATGAGAAGTAGTCTACATAACTCTAGAGTCTGTGGGTACCTCTTTTTCTTCTAACAAAATGTCCGAGAATAAGTTCACCAGACTACTTCCAAAATATGTTAGTGTTGTCAATAGATTCCTCCAAATAATCAAAAGAACCCAAATTTACATTAGAATCCTCAGCTAAGATTGATTTTTGAAATTTGTAAAATTGTTTCTCATACAACTCTTCAATAACTAGATCAAAAGAGTGGTGATCCTCTATTAAAGTTAGCCCTAACACATTTTCAAAACCTGTATAACCAGAAGAACCCACTATTGAACCAATGTTATATCCGATAGTTTTTCGTTACCTAACTTTGTTTGTTAGATTTTGCATAGACGTGCCTAAGCACATACTAGTTGTTGTTGATTGTTATGATCTAATTATAATTAATTCTAGTTAACAAATAATTTAATTATTGATATGTGGTTATGCAAATGTGAATTTTAACACTAATTGTATTAATATATATATTTTATGGTTAAAACTATTTAAAAACTACAAAAAAAATAGTTTTTATAATGTTTAAACAAGGAGGGTTTATTTTATAATTATTACTAAACTTAATATTGCACAAAACCTAACCCTAGCCCCCATACCCTTGTTGCGGCCAATAACAATCACCCACACCCCCATTCTTGAGATTTTGAGCAACCACAAAAATTATTTATCAATTTTTTTGGTTTCAAATCATTTCAACGTGTTAGCAAGGGTTGTTCTCAAGCATTACACTATTAAAGGTTAGATTTTTTATTAGTTTTCATGGTTTGTGGTTCAAGAACAAACCCTAGATCAATTGACCTAGATATTTCAGGAATAATGTTTTTTGATGATGCTATAATGTTATTTGTATTTTATTTATGTTACTGTATGTAGATATATGTGTTTCTAGTTTATGTGCTTAAATGTAAAAGTCTTTCATCTTACATATGTGTAATTTGATGAAGTAATGAAATATGATATATGATTTGATGTTTATTTATCTTTAATTCATATGTACGAACTTCTTATATAGGTTTGAGGTTGTTGTACACAATTCTAAGTCAATAATTACTGAATAATTTGTTCAGTCTAGTCGGGTGAGTATTCATGCTAATGGCCCATAGTTATGGACCATACGCTTGAATATATCATGCTTATGGACCAGTCGCACGACTGAACCAGGAGACTGGATCAATCATATGAATGAGACATAAGATTGACCCAGTCGCATGACTGAACCTTCAGTCGTGCGTATGACTTAATCGCATGATTCAGTTGCATGACTGAACCATGCTAATGGTGCAGTCGTACGAATGGAAACCACTAACCTATAAATACCACATAATTCGTGAATAAAAAACACTTTTGAGTGATACTTCGAATACACATAACCCTAGCCGTCCAGAGCGTCCCAAACAGCCTGTCCACATTCATAGTTCGTTCCTGATCGATTCCTACTCGTTCTTAATGTTTAGTTCAATCTTATATCGATCGGGTTATCATTCTCGCTGATTGGATTGCCAATCAAATAGGATTTTGCATTATTTGATCCGGGTTAAACGAAGAATCAGTTAGTACTCTGTACGTACATGGTCCCTAACAAGTGGTATCAGAGCTTTGGCTCTTGATTTTGCGTTTGATTCAATTACGTTTGGTGTCAAAAACCTATGTTATAATCAAAAGAGTCACCACGTTGCTTCAAAGGTGTTTTCGATATTTTCTGGCATTAAAGTTTCAATTTTTCATTATACGACAGATTTGGGTTCCTAAGAAAATCGTATTTTGTGTCAAAGTGTCAAAATTTTCGATTTTACAAAAATACCAGCCTTCAGTCGCACGATTAGTCCATTCGTACGATTGAACTCATTCGTATACTCCATTCGCACAACTGAACTCAGTCGCATTGCTCATTCGCACGACTGAACAACTCCAATCGTTTGACTCCATTCGGTTTGTTCATACTCACGACTGAATCCAATTGCATGATTGAATTCATTCGTACCCTTCATTCGCACGAGTGAACCATACTTATAGCCCATTCGCACGAGTGAAGCTGTCCTGATCTCAAAGTTCCAAGTTTATAGAAATGGAAGATCAATTTGTTACGTTTACTGCCAGAAATGACTCACACATCCGGAACCTTCTACTTCTGGAGAATGAGATTGGTAATCACAATAAACAGCCTAAGCTGTTAACGTTAGATGAATATCCTTAGTGGAAACAACGGTTTGAGAACTATTTAAATGGAGTTGATCCCAGTCTTTGGACATCCATTGAGATTGGTTACACCGTACCAGTCAGTGCTAATGGAGTCAAGTTAACCTTGAGAGGAATGAGTGAAGCTCAGAAGATTCTCTTCAATTCTGAAAAGAAAGTATGTGCCTTGTTGACTCAATCAATAGCGAAAGAAATCTTTCATCAGTTCTCTAAGAACAAGCAGACTAAAAGGTTATGGGAGGCATTGGAGAAAAGGTATGATGGAAACGCGATGTTAAAGGCACTGAGGCTAAAGCTCTCAAGAAGGAGTTTGATAATTTCTCATCGATAGAAAATGAGAGCTTGGATGATATTATTGACAGATTTATCATCCGATGAGTGAGCTACACACTCATGGCGTAACCACTTCAATGGAAGATAAAGTTTCAAGCTTTGTTGATGGTTTGCCTGAGAAATGGGATTCATTTGTGTCTAATTTGAGATAGAACGACATTCTTGTGACATTAGACATAAATGATTTCATCCTAAATTTAAGGGATGAAGAACTACGAATGAAGTATAAGTCGAAGAAAGGATCCTATGTTCAAAATCCTTGACTTTACAACTCAGTTCCGACCCTAGCTGTTTCAGGAGCACCATTACAAACAATATTTGTGTCTAGTTCTTCTGCTCGTTCCCAAACCACTACTTCAGGATCAAAAACATCAGGGTCATCTGGAACCCAATACACAGTTCCTAAGGCCAATTCTACAAAGTTGAAGACCGAGAATCTTGGTAATATCATAGTGGAAGTTGCAAAGGAGCACATGGATCTTCTAGCAGTTGTTGTTCAATCCTATGATGGTTTAGTTGCCGGGAAGATTGGAAAATGTCATCTTGCAGATGAAGATTACGAGTAAGTTGATAAGAATAAGCTGGAAAGAATGGACATCATATCGGCACTGGCGAGTGCAGTCAGAAGAGCTAAGAAGTTTGTCAAGAAGACGGGGCAAAATCTAGTAGCCCCTAAAGATACGACTTTTGGTTTTAACAAAACCAAAGTCACCTACTTCAACTATGGTGAAAAGGGGCATTTTAAACATGAATGTGTAAAGCTCAAGAAAACTGGAAATGATAACCCATTTCCTACCTTCAACCATCAAGACAAAGACGTCATTGGAACTGCTTCATCAAGCAAAGAGACAAAGGCTCTAACTGCTCAAGGTGATGAAGGTCACGATTGGTCCTTCTGATTTGTTTCTCCAGGTGAATCAAATATTGCCTTTGTCGAAGCACTGGATGATGGATTTGCTAGCGAAGGTGAGATCACAGCTGAGTAAGCGATGTTAGATACCGAAGAAGCTATGAATGTGGTAAATCACTTGGTTGAGGAAGAGCTCAGAGCAACAATTTCAGAATCTCCGATAACCGAAGGGTCTGATTTTGCTTTGATGGCTGATTCAAATGATTCATCACAGGTAAGTTCTTTAGATCAATTATTTGCAAAACATGCTTGTTCTGAATGTGAAAATTTAGAGAAAACATTGATCTGAAATACGCTAGGTTAATAGAACACAATGATAACTTGGTAAATGATTTACAACTCTGCAATGAGGCTAATCTTATTTTAAAACAAAATGAGTGCAGTTTCAAAGAAAAGTTAGAACTTTTAGGGAAACAACTAAGGGAAACCGAGGTTATTGCTTTAAATTAATCAAATGATATAAAGTTTTATTTAAATTCTTTGGAAGAAACCTAGAAGTGAAAAGCACTTTTGGAAGTCGAGGTTAATTCTTTAAAACAAAAACTGCATAGTTGGGCTAGTTCTTCTCATATAGTACAAAACTTAGTGAAAGAACGAAATAATAGAGAATGTCTGGGGTACAAAGTAGTTCTGCCACCGCATGAGATCCTTTTAAATAATATATGTAGACCTATCAATAACTACCCAATGAAGGATCATGTGGTGTCCACTCCTCTGGTTAGTAATCCTGATTCCACAGGTAAACCGGTGAACTCTGTCACTAAACAGAAGGATTCTTCTTTGAAATCGAAAGGAAAAATGCCTGTTAAGAAGTTGGATGATAAAATTAAAATGGTTAATCTAGGGTCAAGTTCACAAATGTTTATTTCAGAACCCAAAATGAATAAACAAGTTAAGCAAAAACATGTTAATCATCAAAGTCCAAGTAAACTAAAAGTTAAAGATGTTCAAAACATAAAAACAATTAATTTTGTTAAAGAAGCTTAAACATCTACAAGAGAACTGACAAAACCCAACCACACACACCCCACACCTTCACCAAAACACCACATAAAAAGATTCCTCAATTAGTAGAAGTGAGATCTTGCTACAGTTGTGGAAAACAAGGACATATCTCTCCTAATTGTCTTTATTATCAGACGCCTAGAAAGAAAATTAAACTTTTTGATGAAACACCAAGTCTATCAAAAATAAGATCTAATACTCCACCTAAGAGTTTTAGTTAACCTAAAGTTCAAATCCTAAGCCAGACGTCTGTTTACCACAAACAGGCCTTACACAAAATTGGTCTATGGAAAGAAAAATCAAGTAATGTGTCTGATAGTGAGGCAGTGGCTAATGCTTGATACATGCTCAATCGAGTCTTAGTGGTCAAATGACATGGGAAAACATGTTATGAGCTGCTGCAGTGACATAAACCCAACCTGGAGTATCTAGAACCGTTTGGCGCATCGTGCATGTTGTTGAAGAAAACTCAGATAGGGAAGTTTAGTGAGAAGGCAGAACAAGGAATATTTCTCAAATACAGCATACCAGACAAGAGAGTTTATAAAAACTCAACGGGTGAGGTAGAAGTGTGGTGCAATGTAGATGTTCAAAGATATACCACCCCCTGCTGGAAAAGGACCTTCCTTCTTCTTCGAATATGATGGATTCTTTAAATCCTTCAACCTACCGCCTTTTCCCACTAATGATGAGCTTTCTGCCACAATGATGTATGGTGTTTTGAACACTCCACAACTAGACGCGACAACAACGACTCCATTAGATAATACTTCTAGTCCTTCAGGGGGAGAGCTTGAAGTAAGTGATTCTTCTTCTGATGATGAACCAGTTGAGACTGCAAATATGGAACAGGAGGAACAGGTTCCCACCAATGAAAGTACACAAGCATAAAATCTTGATGCCTCTGACACTTATGAACCTCATACTCCAACAGCTACAGATACTAAACCTGGGTTTCACAATCTAGATAATGAGGTAGCTGTTCCACCACTGCTGGATCTTGGATTAATGTTTATCATCCTTTGGACAACGTCATTGAGGATGTTCGATCAGGAGTACAGACAAGAAATTAGCTATACTCAACTGATTATACCTCAGACATGGAAAAAGGATATCTTCACGATGTATGTATCGATGTTTTGTGTCTCAATTTGAGCCAAAATATGTGAGTGAAACCTTAAATGATGAGGCATGGGTTAGTGCTATGCAAGAAGAACTCTTATAGTTCAAGAAGTTAGGACAGACCAAAAGGTGCTAAAGTGATAGGCACTAAATGGGTGCTGAAGTGTAAGAAAGATGACCAAGGGGTCATAATCAGGATTAAGGCGCGACTTGTAGTTCAAGGGTTTCAACAAGTCGAAGGCATAGATTACAATGAAGTTTTTGTACCAGTGGCACGGATGGAAGCTATTCGTATCTTTCTAGCCTATGCATCTTACATGAAGATTAAAGTTTATCAACTAGATGTAAAGTGTGCATTCCTTCATGGTGAAATCCATGAAATAGTCTATGTCAGTCAACCCGAAGGATATGAGGATTCGCATCATCGGGATAGAGTTTACAAACTGGACAAGGCTCTTTACGAGCTCCATCAAGCCCCTAGAGCCTGGTATGAGAAACTCTTAACTCATCTTCTGAAACATGGTTTTCGCAGAGGAGTTATTGATTGTACATTGTTCATAAAAGAAAAGGATGGAGATTTATAGTTGGTACAGATATATGTGGATGACATAATCTTCGGTTCCAAAAACAAATGATTATGTAAAGAATTCGAATCTGTAATGAAAGCAGAGTTTTAGATGAGTGCCATGTGGGAGATGATGTTCTTTCTCAGCTTACATGTGGATCAAACACCAAAAGGAATCTTCCTGCATTAGACCAAATATGTAGGAGATATCCTCAGGTGATTCGACATGGAGAATGCTTCGGCAATTGGAACTCCACTTGCCACGAACCATGACGTGGCACCCGATGAAAATGGTGATCTGGTTGATGCCACCATGTACAGAGGAATGATCGGATCTCTCATGTATCTAACAGCCTCACATCCTGATATCATGTATGCCACGTGCCTTTGTTCCAAATATCAGGCAAAACCAAAACTAAATCATCTCATAGGAGTTAGAACGGTCTTTCGTTATCTGAAGGGTACTCTAACACTCAGGTTGTTGTATCCTCATGACGATGACTTTGAGCTTATAGCGTATAGTGACTTGGACTATGGTGGTTGCAAGATGAAATGCAAGTTAATATCGGTGGGATGTCAGTTCTTTGGTAGACGGTTAGTCACGTGGCAGTATAAGAAGCAGACATCAGTTGCTTTGTTAATATGTAAAGCTGAATACGTTGCTGCTGCAAGTTGCTCTTCACAAATCATTTGGATTCAACAGCAAATGCGCGACTACGGTTTGCAATTTTATAACACCCCTATTTTTGTTGATAATTTTGCTGCAATTGCTATAACCAAAAATCCGGTCCAACACCCTAAAACAAAACACATGGGTATTAAATATCACTGTATACACGATTGTTTTAAAAAGCTATTAATTGATGTTGTTAAAATTAATTCTGATTTTCAACGCACCGACCTCTACACAAAAGCATTTGACAAACCATGGTTTTTATATCTTTTAGAGATAAATGGTGTGAAAAATAAAAGTGATGTGATTCAAGAAGACGACAGATCGTAGTCCGACAATTAGTTTCTTAGTTTATTAGTTATTTTCCTTTATTTTATTTTTATTTTTCCTGTCCATTAAAATCCAAAAACACAAAAAGATTTTCGGTTTCAGAATTTTAGGGGGAAAATAATTTTAGTTTAGTATTTAATTAGTTGCGGTATTTATTTACCAAAAAAAGAGGGGGAGAGCAGGTTAGTTGAAAGAAATGAAATCAAATCTGTGAATATGATTCAAAGTTTGTGGAAAATGATAGTATACTGTTAGGATCAGTGATTTACGTTTGATTGATTAGAGAGTATTGCAGCGAAAATCAAACAATGAATTTAGACAATTCACAAGAATACAATTGATATTCAAAGTAAGAACAAACAATTATAGAAAGAATTCTGCAAATCAAAGATTTCATTCAATACGCGCTTTCGTGGTGGCAAAATGTCACACTTAGAATCAGGTCAATCATCCCTTATATAGGAATGTCGTGGTGGAACATTCCTTATATAGGAGATGTGACGTCTGCTGATGTCACTTGATAGTGACATCTAACAGAATTATTCAAACTATTGAGAGTTAACACAACTATTGAAGATGTCAAAACAGCTGACATCTTCTTAAAAAAATACTAAGTGTTAACTATCACTACAACTACTGAAAAGAAACTACTGAAACTACAACGACTGAGGAACATGTTCTTCAGTCGTTTTACAAATACTAAAACAAAAAGAAAACTACTAAAAGGAAACCATCATAACAACTGAAGAATGCTTCTTCAGCTATTGTAACAAACTCTGAAGGCTTCAGTACTTGTACTTGAACTTCAACTGTTGTCATCAGCTGATGTCTTCAGTCTTTGTACTTCAGCTGTTGATCTTCAGTACTTTGTTCTTCAGTTGTTGATTTTCAGACTTTGGTCTTCAGCTGTTGAAGTCTTCAGTACTTTAGTCTTCAGCTGTTGAAGTCTTCAGACTTTGTCAAACAACTGATCAAGTCTTCAGCAGTTGTTGTGATGTCTGTGGGACTTAGAGGTTTTTTTGATCGGCTCATTGGTTCTTTTGGTCCAACAAACTCCCCCTGAACCAATGCAGCCAAAACCTCTAAACTTATTGAAGATGTCCCACTTATTATGGCAGAAAGATTTGGTCTTTTTGTCTTCTAGATCAGCTCAGAAGTGACCCATATAAGCACAGGCCTGGGAAGAAGTCTCAATGATCTGTTTGGCAAAGGATGAATGGGAACTCTGTCTTGGAGAACTGGACACAGAGCTGTTACCCCATCCACGAGATCTACTTCCCAACAATGAGTCTGTATGACTCCCTTGTATAGGCCTCACGGAAGGTTATTTGTTCCTCCATGGTAAGTTCTTCAGCTCCTCCTTCAAAAAGTGATTCTGGACCATAATATTCAAATGGGTATATGACCTATTCCCATTTTTGAGTTCCACAGTTGTTATTACTCTATAAGCAAATTTATCAGGGTGATTACCCTCTAAGAACAACTGGAGCTCATTCTTTTGACTTCCTCAAGCCTCTTATATACTAACCCCTTTTTCACCATTTTATTTTCCAGCA
Organism: Flaveria trinervia; assembly: GCA_025506515.1. Taxonomy (NCBI): domain Eukaryota; kingdom Viridiplantae; phylum Streptophyta; class Magnoliopsida; order Asterales; family Asteraceae; genus Flaveria; species Flaveria trinervia. Next base: position 24,037,746 of record CM046442.1, on the reverse strand, counting down.
TCTTCTGTGGGGTCAGGTTAGCTTTATAGGCTTTCTTGAAGTCATCTAGGATTTCCCAGGGTGATACTACAAAGACCAGTGAGATCACTTCATCTACAATCTTCTTCACTTGGCCAATGTATCTCTGTGGAATGTTTTTCTTGTGAATCCTATGAGACACCCTGGGATCAGGCCAAATCCTCACTCTTTCCTTTTGATATTGAAATGTATGTTTAAGAGTGTATAATCTGAGAGCATGCTTCTTTATGTTGATGATTGAAGATGTGGCAGCATATGCTTTGTCAACCCTCCTCAACAATTCCTCATCATGTTGTTTGTGAAGCTCTTCTTCTTCTAGCTTAACTTTCATAATTTGTCTTTGAGTTTCAGGAGTAATTGTTGGAGTGACTTGTGGCCTTCGGCAACTATATAACAGCTGAGAGTGGCAGCCTATCTTCATCTTCATCATTATCTTCGTCATCTTTTTCTAGCCTCAGTACCCTTCTCTTCCTCTTTTGGGGTACTTCATCGGCTACTGGTTTTGAGGGTAGAGGAGTTGGTTGGTGGGTTGTGGTTGTGGTGGTTTTGGTGTGGGAATGTTGACAGGCTGTTCTAGCATTCTAGATGTGAGGTCGGCTTTAGATTGCTTGACTAGTTCAGTCCTGCTCCCAGCACCAGCTTCGTTTAAGGCTTCAATAACCAATCCTTTTGTGTATACTTCAGACGAACAGATCTTGGTGGTTATTGCCAAGATGCAGTCCCTGGACCATGCCTTGATCTCAATCAATGATCTACCCAAATATTTCGCTATGAACCTGATCATGATCTCTAACCTTTCCCTTTCCAACACATCATAACTTGCCCATCTAGATTGGATTTCTTCAATCTCTAGTCTTCTGATTTCTGAGTCAAGTTTTTCAGTGTCGTGGCCTTGCCTAAACAGCTGATCAATGATGTTATCCATTGATCGGCTGTGTTCAGCATCAGCCTTCTTCACCATTGTCTCCAAGTCAGTCTCCTTCTCATTCTTCCTTTTCTTGTATGTGACATGAAAGTCTTTAGTACTTTCAGTCACTTTCTCCATGTCAGCATCCTTCACCTTCTCCTTTTCAGTTTCTTTCCTATCTACCATCCTTTTTCTTTTTGCTTTCACTGACTGAATCTCCCCTTTTTTGGTTGCATTGATTGCAAGGGTTTGATTGTCAGAAAGCCTTTTTCTCACAACATCCTCTATCATGGGTTGTATAACTGAGGGAAGCCTCTCATCAAGGGTTTTAAGGACCATATCAGTAATAGTTGATGTGATGAGTGGTAAGGAATGTTGAAAGATAGCATCTATTTGCTCAGGGGGGTTCTGTCCCTGAGAAATAGTGCCAGAAGCAGAGGCATGTGGCTGAATGTTTTGGAGTGGCTCAGTGTATGGGAGACCTTCAGAGGAAGGTGCCATCTGTGGGTTGTGAGGGGTAGATGGTCTTTGATCCTAAGAAATGTTGGCAAGCAGCTCTTTGAGACTGCGCACCTTATCCTCGAGGATGGTGTTTTGGGCTAAAACATCATAAAAGAAGCCCAGGTCATCATCAGTGTTTACTGAATCACCTGACCTCCTGATAGAATCAGGATGAACATGCTCTGAGTGTAGATCAGTAGTAGCATGTGCCCCTTGGTCATGGTACTGGGGACTTCCTGCCTCAGGACCATGTCCTTCATCGGCAGTTGCCTCTGGTGAGGTCTTATGGACAGTACCAAATTCATCCTGATCATTTGCTGAAGCAGGAGAAGTGGCAGCCTCACCAGAAATTCGAATCTCTGTTTCTACACCTGGAGATTGAATATGGTAACCCCTGTGTTGTGGGGTGTCAGAAGCACTTTGGTCCTCCCCCTCAATGGTTGGGGCTATCCCAGTTGTGATTGGTATCTGGGGAGGGGGTGAGGAGTGCAACTGAGTCAGCACTTTGGCAATCATGATGGTAGGACTTTGGGGGGCGGTTGTAGTGGGAGAGGTTGTGAAGGCAGTATGCACCCGGGGAGAGTGGTGCATTTCAATGGCAACCTCCTCAAGTGAGGAAGGTTCCAGATGTATAGGTGCCCCAGAGATGGTTGCTACAAGCTCCTGTGGAGAGGAAACCTGAGCGGTTGAGGGTGAGTGAGTCCGTGTATCTACTAGGGGGTTATGACCAGTAGATATAACCTGCGTTTGTGTTGCAGGGGCATCCTCAGGGGACTCATTTCCCTGAGTAGCCTTTTTGGCTTTCTTGTGTTTGGGTTTGGTGGGGACAAAGGATTTGGAGGTGGTGGCTGTGGGTTCCAGCTGCGTGGGTTTTCGCAGTTTGGCAGCCAGTTTGAGTGACTGGTCTGAGTTGTGCCTGTAGTATACTTCAGGCAATACAGCCGTGGTAGGGACTCCAAGGCCAACAAGTCCGTCAGCTTTCAGCTGGTTTACTATAATGGCCATAAGGAACCGAGGATATAATATCCATCGGTTAGCTATAGGCTTGGAGGTCATATCCTTGAGTTCAAATAATAATATTTCAGAAAAATTTAAGTGTTGTTGGTCAAGGATAGAGAATAATACCTACTGCCACCTCGTCGACATTTGATCCCAAGAAGAAGTCTTAGGAGCTAAGCACACATTCACCATATGAAAAATTAGTCGTTCCGCATCATGGAAATGTTTCTTCAGGATGGTAGAGGCACTAAGGTTACCCTGGTATCCATGTTGGGCAAATGATAGATTAGTGGTGCCCTTTGGATACCCAGTGGGGAAAGTGGCATCATCCAGTTGTAGGGTTTGTTGAAGGATTTCTGGAGTAATGACCACCTGACGATTGTTGACGAACGACCGGAGAGAGTCGGTGTCATTCTCCCCAGTGACGAGGGTGACGTTCGTCCAAAACTGCTGGAGGGATGCGGCATGAATGGTAGGATTTAGAAGGAAAGCCGTTTTGTATGGAGAGTTGATCATTAGATCAATGGCATTATCAAATTTTGTCCAAAAGGGTGATTTAGTAAGGTAAGCAACACAGTTATGTCATGGTTTAAGCTTCATGTTTTCCATTGATGTGAGAGAAGGTTCTGAGTTTTTGAACATTAGGTTTGAGATGATGAAGCTTTGTAAGACAAGGTATTTATAGGGTATGGGTTATAAAGCAACTGAAGGTTTGGTATGAGTCATCAGTAGTTTTAAGTGACTGATGACGTGGTATTAACCTTCAGAGGTTGAAACAACTGAAGTCTTGGTTGTAGGCATCTGTAGTTATAAAACTACTGAAGACCATGGTTTTTAGCTTCAGATGTTGGAAACAGCTGACGACGTGGTGTTAGTCATCAGTAGTTGTGAAACTACTAAAGACATGGTTTTGTCATCAGTTGTTGTAAACAGCTGACGACGTGGTATTAGTCATCAGTAGTTGTGAGACTACTGAAGACATGGTTTTGTCATCAGTTGTTTAAGATGAAGCAACAGTTTTAGAAACAACTGAAGAGAAAATTCTCATCAGTAGTTTTCGTCAATTCATAGCTTTTTAGCTGTTTCATACTGTCCTCAACACTTACTCATCAGTCTTTTTGGCTGTTTTTCAGTTGTTTCATAGGACGTCAGTACTTATCTGTTTGTACTTATATCAGTATTTATGACTATCAGTTTTGTAACAGAATCAGTACTTATTTGTGATATGGATACAAATGATCATCAGTACTTATTTACGAGATCATCAGTAGTTATCACTTATTCTAGCTGCAGCATACCAAGCCTTAACACTAGGTTTTGGAAAGTCGAACTGTCCAAAGGCTTAGTAAAAATGTCTACAAGCTCATCAGCACTAGGCACAAACTTTGGATCAATCAGACCTTTTTCAAAACAGTCCCTAATAAAATGATGTCTGATCTCTATATGTTTGGTCCTAGAGTGCTAGACAGGATTCTTGACAATGCAAAGAGCTGAAGCACTATCCATTAATAATGGAGTCTTAGTCTCTGTAATGCCATAATCCAAAAGTTGGTTCTGAAGCTAGAGTACCTGAGAAGTACAGCTTGCAGCAACAATGTACTCTGCTTCAGCAGTGGATGTAGCAACAGATGTTTGTTTCTTACTCTGCCAAGAAATCAAACAGTTGCCTAGAAATTGACATCCACCAGAAGTTGAATTTCTGGTTAACTTACACCTGCATAGTCACTATCAGAAAAAGCAACCAATTTGCAAGAGTGTCCAGTGGAATACCATAAACCTAGAGATTGTGTACCTTGCAGATATATAAAGATCCGTTTGACTGCAATCAAGTGAGACTCTTTAGGAGCAGCCTGAAATCTAGCACAAACACACGTTGCAAACATAATATCTGGTCTAGAAGCTGTTAAGTACATCAAGGACCCAATCATACATCTGTAAAGTGTTTCATCAACAACTTTACCTTTCTGATCTGCATCCAGTTGTGTGGTGTTGCACATGGGAGTAGAACAGGGCTTACAATTTTGTAAATCAAACTTATTCAAAAGATCTTTCGTATATTTAGACTGATGAATGAAAGTCCCATCATCCTTTTGTTTGATTTGCAATCCTAGAAAGAACTATAATTCTCCCATTGCACTCATTTCAAACTTCTTATGCATTAAATTGGTAAAGTCATCACACAACTGGGGATCAGAGGATGCAAAAATAATATCATCAACATAAATTGAACAAGTAGCTTATGCTGATCCACCTTCTTAATCAATAAAGTTTTATCTATGGAGCCTCTAGTGAAATTATTTTCAAGAAGAAAATTTGATAATGTCTCATACTAGGCTCTAGGAGCTTGTTTCAACCCATAAAGAGCCTTATCAAGCTTGTATACCCAATCTGGATGTTTATTATCCTCAAAACCTGGTGGTTGACATACATAAACTTCTTCTTTTATTTTACCATATAAAAATGCACTTTTAACATCCATTTGAAAAACTTTAAAATTGTGAAATGCAGCATAGGCTAAGAACAATCTAATTGCCTCCAGTCTGGCTACAGGGGCAAAGGTCTCATCATAATCAATACCTTCTTCTTGTGAAAACCCCTGAACAACCAGTCTGGCCTTGTTCTTAACAATAAGTCCATTTTCATCTCTTTTGTTCCTAAACACCCATTTAGTGCCTATTGCACACTTACCTGGAGGTAGAGGAATCAGTTCCCACACTTGCTGTTTCTTGAATTGAAGTAGCTCAAGGTGCATGGCTTCCACCCATCCATTGTCTCTCAGAGCAACATGATAGTTCTTTGGCTCTTGCTGACTGATGAAGAGAGCATAGAAGCACAAGTGACACAATTGACTTCTAGTTGAGATGCCAGCATTGATACCACCAATGATTTGGGACATGGGGTGATCCTTCAGCTCTTGGTGCAAAATAAGATCAGTGCAAGTGTTTGTAGCCGGTTCAGCATCAGCAGATGTTGATTCAGATTCTTGAAACCAAGTATTAGATGGCAAATCAAACGATGTAGAGGAATCAGAAATCTCATCAGCATTTGTTGTGGATGGAGCTGCTGAAGGTACAGGAACATCAAGTTTAGCAGACTCAGGCAGTTGGTCACTGAACTTGAAAAGGTGAGTACTGATATCATCATCATCTTCAGTAACACCAGGTGGAAGACTTGCTGTAGAAGATGATTTATCCACAGATCTGCAACACCTGGAGTTTGATAAGGAGCATATTGAAGTATGTCCAGATCAAACAACTCCACAGGGTTTTGTGGAATTTTATCCGTAGGAGATTCATTGAATTTCACATGCAAGGTTTCTTCAACTATCTTTATTCTGCAGTTGAAGACTCTGTAAGCCTTGCAAGTGGATGAATAACAAACAAAATACCCTGCATCCACCTTAGGATCAAATTTGTGGAGTTGACCCTTTGTGTTGAGAATGAAACAAGGACATCCAAAGGCTCTGAAGAATGAAATCAAAGGAGCCAAATGATGTAGAGCTTCATATGGAGTCTTCATCAACCTCTGATTTACTAACACTCTATTCTGCACATAGCAAGCTGTATTGACAGCTTCAGCCCAAAAGGTCAAAGGCAAGCCAAAGTCAGCCAACATGGACCTTGCGGCTTCAATTAAAGTCCTGTTCTTTCTCTCCACTACTCCATTTTGTTCTGGAGTCCTTGGGATGCTAAACTGCCTTTTGATTCCTTTTGAAAGATAAAAATCATCAAGTGCATGGTTTCTGAATTCAGTACCATTGTCACTCCTTATACACTTGACTGATAAGGAATACTGCTTCTCAACATACAACACAAAGTTTATAATCTTTTGAGCAACATCATCCTTTGAATGTAGAAAGAAAGTCCATACGAATCTGGAGTAATCATCCACAATTACCCAACAGTATTTCTTCTTTGCCATGCTCATCACTCTCACAGGACCAAATAGATCCATGTGTAGTAACTGCAAGCAGGCAGTGGACTTAGGTTCTTCAATGGGAGGGAATGAGACTTGTGTTGTTTTCCTTTCATGCAAGCAGTGCAGGCTTCATCACAGTGGAACTCCTTTATTGATAAACCTCTCACTAAACGATTTTGGATCAGCTGATTCATGTTTCTGAGATTGACATGACCCAGCCTTCTATGCCATAGTTTAGATTCCTGAAGAGAGGCTTTGGAGAATAGGCATGGATGACCCTTCAAATCAATCTTCTTTGACAAATCCAAGGCATACACTCTTCCAATCCTGTTGGCCTTCAGGAGAGTATGTTCATCCATTACCTTGTCAATCAGCCTCAGAACTTGGGAAGACGGAATCCTGCAGTTCTGGATTGTGAAAAGTGCAACATGCCCTTTATCACACATCTGACTGACACTCAGCAGATTGTACTTGAGATTCTCCACATGGTTGACCTCATCAAACCTGATTTGTCCATTAGACACGTATCCTTTCCTAATGATGTAACCTCTAGCATCATTTGCAAATGAAACAATCCCTTCTTTCCTTGAGAGTAGTTGCAGGATCGTTTAAGGGTTTGAACACAATTACAACACAACAACACAATGAGGAGATTATCTAAACTCTAATCAAACAGTAAACTGGGTTAACCAAAAGTGATACAAAGAACACAAGTAAAGCAAGAGACAGAACAGGAGAATATGGTTTTCAAGGATGCAGTATATTGCTTTCTCAAGTTCTTTTACAAGTGTTACAAAGTATGTTAAAGATACAAGAAACTTGAAATACTTATACTACACCTACAGCGGCTATACTATGAAAGCCAGCTGGATACATTGACTAGACACTAACAAAATCAATTGTAGAATCAAAAGGCATATCTGCCTTTTGACCTTGTGACTATGACATGCCATAGCTCACACCCTTATACATTATAAAAAGGATAAAGTACATAAAGTGGAAAGTTTCAGACTCAAGACCTCAATGTACAGTTACCAAAAGCATGGACCTTTTCACCAACTCTTGTAAGTTGGTGACTTATCAGAGACGCAACGGAAAAGGTGCTTTATGGAACAGTACATCAGATAAAGCATGTGTACTAAAAGTCTTCGGAAGAAATCTGTCTTCATAGGTTGAAGCTTCGGAAGACTTTGTCTCTTGAAGCTTCGGAAGACTTCATGTTTGGCTTCAGAAGATATTGGTCTTGACTTCGGAAGATTTTACACTTAGAATGTTTTCTAATGTATTGTGTAAAACTTCCGAAGCATTCTTCACTTTAGTACTTAGTGCATGTTGCTGAGACACTTTGGATGTTTTGGGTTGCATCAGACTTAAGGAATCCTTACAAACTCCCCCTAGGCTGATGCTACCAAAACACTTAGAAGATATTCAGATGTTGGTAGTCTTCAGTACAATCAAGAACATTCCTTTCTTCATTTGGTAGTCAGGATCATCAAGACTCTCATAGTATCTTCTCATTTCAAAGAGATCATGCAGAGGTAAGTTGATTATGTCTTGCCAGGAGTAGACATTCTCAACACCTTGATCTCTGACAACATGCCATCTTTCTGGATTGGTAGAATAAGTCCAGGACAAGATAGGTGTCTCGGTTGCTAGAGGAGCCACTTGCATAGGAGTTGATTGGGTTGCCTCATCATCACTTCCTCAGGTTGATCTGATTCAGCCTGGGGTGTAGAGGTAGATGACTTGGCTTCTTCTTTTTAGTCTTTGGTTTAGAAGCCATTTTCTTCTTCCTCTTTAATGTCTTAACTAAGAAGACTGGTCTGCAACACCATGTTGATCATCAGTGTCTTTCTCAGTTGGGTGTTCCTCCCTCACAGGTTCAGAAGGAGAGGGAGTTTGACCCTGTCTTGGATCAGAAGATGAAGTTTGCTGAGGCTCAGCTGGAGGTTCTGGTTCAGGTGTCTCTGGTTGTTCAAACTTGACCTCCACTTCAGGTGGGACTTGACTTGGAAGAGAGTGCAAGTCAATCAATTCACCATTTTTAATCTTTTGCTTGATCACCCTTATATGCTCATCCATTGTAGATAGAGACATGGGACCAAGTCTCCTTCCGGAGAATCCATATGACTTCAAGAAGCTCATCATTCTTTGTCTGTCAGCAGACTTCTTTGCATTCTTTTGAATGATGGCTCTTGACTTTGCAGCTTCTTCCCTTAGCTTCCTTTTGGTTGTTTTTCTTTCTTTGACTAGCTCAAGCTCAAGTTGCTTTAAGTACTAGAACTCAATGAAGTCATAGGACAGGGGAAGAAGTGCATTTGCCTGATAGAAGCCTGTTGCACTCAGGTAGTTTATCATTTTGATTCTATCCTCTACTTTATCTACCTGAGGTTCTTGTGGAGCCACATCTTCCTGTGCAGGACTTTCTTGAACTGGAGAGAGAGTGGGAGTATGCTTGTAAAGTATTTTCTGTCTCTTCTCCTCTTTGAATTGGAGAAGTAACCTTGCATCCTCTTTCTCCTTTATCTCTCTTGACACTTCCATGTCAGCCAGTTCATTCAACTCTTCTAAGGGGAGGGAGATGATTTCATCAACATCATAGTTCCTGGTCTGTAAATAGGTAATCCTGACTGCCCTTAACTCATCATCTTTAGTATTTGGTCTGGGGGTAGCCCTGATTGCAGCTTGCATGAATTTAGATGACCCAGAAGAACTTTCTCCCCTTAGCCTCCTTTTCCTCTCTCTCTCTTCCTCCTTAATTTCCTCAGGAGTCATTATCCTTTTCCCTTTGTCACCAACAGACCTTTGTGACTCAGGGTGGATTGAGGCTTGGCCTTCATTGCTTGGTGTAGCTTCCATGCTCTGGCCAGAGAGAGGCTGAGAAACACCTTCACCAGCAGGTGTCTAAGATGGAGTTTGGACCTCTGCAGCAGTTGTTGATGGGGAGACAAGGGTCTCAGGTTCTACCACTGGGCCTTCAGCCAAGGTTCCCCTATGAAACTAATCTTAGGGTCCACCTCAACATCCAGTTGACCGATGACATTGCCTGATTGCCTAAGTCTCCTTCTTAGAGAGAACTCTGCAAGGATCCTGTCTTGGATTCTTTGAGTCAGCCTGTCAGCTTGTCTAGATTTGCTTGGATTGACAAGGGCATGTTGACTAAATCCAGTCCTTCATAGAAGCTCAGGCTTTGGAACTGAAAGACTTCTTGTTGGCCTTGAACTCTGTGAAGTATGAGGGCTCTTCTGTCATCATCATACCTCCATCTGATGATGTAGTTGCCAGTTCCATGTGGTGGAGATGAGACAGCCCTTGGTATACCTTCCTCAAAGAGACTCTTGATGATAAGTCTATAGAGTCCATATTAATGTGAGTTTGAGGAAGTTGCTGAGAATGCACAACAGCAAGTGAGGATGGTGAGTCCTCTATGTCCATTCTCTTTGAAGACCCCCAGGATCTGTGGTTGTGATAACTTTCTCCCCCTTTTTGGTAGCATCACCCACTTGCATAGATGAGCTGGAGGATAAATCAGTCACTTTCACAGGTTCTTGTGTTCCTGGTTGAGCTCTCCTTAAGGTCTCTCAGCTAGTTTTTCCTTCAAATATGAAATCTGAAGTTGCTGATCATTGACCCTGTTTTGTAAAGTAGTTATAACATCTCGTATTTTTTTTGTTAACTAAAAGTTAACTTCGTTTATTTTTAAGGGTCATTATTGTCAATTATGGAACCCATATGTTAGTTATGCTTATTCTTTGTAGTTGTCATTAAATTTTAATTTATAAAAGTTAAAAATAAAGGCATTAAATAACATCAATTATAATAATAATAATAGTAATATATAATAATAATAAAAAATAAATAATAAAATTGTAGTAGTAGCAATAATATTAATTTGTAAAATTACTAGTCTTTGTATTGTTTTAAAACTTAATGGAATTAAGTTAGAACATAAAATGTTAAACAAGAAACCATGGGGACCAAAGGTGTAATTAATCAAACCCAAACCCCACCCCCTTTTCTTGCCCGTATTTCCGGCCAAACCCACGGCCAACTCCGGCCAAACTCTGGCGACATCCCAAACGCGCATATAAAAACTGAAAATCAAACCAAAACCGTTCCCAAACGCTTCGTGAAGATGATTCGAATCATTTGCTACCCTTAGTTGGGGTTTAGCGACGGTTACAAGGGCGTTCGAGCTCGATTAACCGTCGATCATCAAACGTAAAACGTTCGGTAATTAAACTCGAATAATAACCAAATTAAATGAACCTTAATCGAACGTTTAACTAGTTCTAAGCTGGTAACAACCTCAATTTCACCTGAAATCCACACAAACACTCGGTTCGATTATCTCTTTCTTCGCGGACCTGCAACTCAACCGAACATCATCTTCCGAGCTTCAGTTGACGAAATTCGCAAAGGGCTTTGCATTGAGGTCATCACGCGAAGCTTCCCACAAGTTTAATTTGATTATCGTTGAGGTTTGCCTATCCATCAAGACTTCCACGTCCGCAACGTTTCTTCGGGTGTTCAAACACCCAATCCAATAACAATTCGGGTAATTAAAACTACCTTTATACTCGATTTCATATGGGGATCAAAAGCCCTAACCTTTCGATCGATTACAATGTTCATATGGGGCTCAATTTGATCGAACATGGTTCTAGGTTTATATGAGAATTGGGGTTTTCGTTCGCGATGATTCTTAAGTTTTAAAACCGGTTGTAACCGCGGCTGGATGCCTTGGTTCACTGGTTAAAACGCTCCCATCTCCACCTAGAGGTCCCGGGTTCGAACCCGGCACCCTCTGTTTTTTTAAAGGTTGTTTTTAGCCTTTATTAAGTAAAAAAATTATTTTAAATATAAAAATAACTTTCACAAACTCTCAATTTTTTAATCATCTAAACCTTTTCTGTAATTATTTCTTGAAAAACTTTTTATAAAAATTATTTACAAACATCTTAACTAAAATATCTTTATAAAAATAGATTTGTACGATAAGTCCAAACTTACTACATTATTGGAACTTTATGTTTTTCCTTGATTAGAAGTTATAATAATAATTATTGAATTCAATATATTTTTTTATAGCTAATTACGCAAGTTATTTACAAAGGATTTAATTCCTTTAAAATCTTATAATTAGTATCTTTATTTCATCAATGAATCATAAACAAGTGTTTATTGAGTTGTTTTATAAATATTTCCCCAATTCATATTGGAACCCTAGTGTTGTTATATCGTTAACCATATTATTGACCTAAATCTTATAATATATATATAGGTGCCTTGTGACGTTCATCTTGGAACGACGTTTATTATTATTCTTATTGATCTTCATTATATACTTATTTTAACATGTGAGTTCCTTGCCCCATTTTATCTTATTTCACACTACTTTGGGGTGAAACATGATTACCTATACATTGTACACTTATAACGTTTGAGACTTGTAAGCACATGCAATTCATCTTATTATTATGTCATGGTTATTTGTGTATTGTAAGTGTTTATATGAGATACATAGTTTTGTTTACAATCATTAACTATTGCTAGCCTGGCGACGTCTTAGATCTTTGGGCCTGACAAGCCTATTTGGTGCTAAAGTCGATGTATTGCCGACTCCTAGGAGCCGTATGCTTGTGCACTAGGGAACCAAATACACTTAGCCAATCTTTTATACTTGTAATCAAGTCGAGGTTTGATTGTAACGTTGTGTTCTATAACCTTACTAGCTTATAACCTATGACATGAATTGCTACTTGTAACCTTTTTCTTATTATGTATGAAAACCTTGGAAACTCACCAACTATTTTTAGTTGACTCTTATTTTTATCATGTTTCAGGTCAACCACAAGTTTAAAGTGATCCTTTTGAAGCATGCTATAATCTAGGACTTGGACCTATATAATGAAATAAAAAGTTACATTATATTATGTTATGTTGAACTTATTTCTTGTTTAAGACTTACGATTGTAATTTTTCCATTTCATGACTTATGATAATAATATTTACTATTTAATATAGCGTTATGTGGCTGTGAACAATCTTAACCCTCACATCTCGACGTTTCCGCCGTCAAGGTTGGGGTGTGACAGATTGGTATCAGAGCCCATAACTATAGGGATTTAGGTTATTAGTAATGGTGACCTAGACTATAGCTTATGCATGAACCTCATAGGATAATATTTATATTCTTAGAAATATATATATTGTTACATGCTACATAATGCTATACTTTATTTATGTGCAACTTGGTGCCTTAGCATAGGTTGCCTTGTAATTGTCTAAACTTTGTTACTTGTCTCCCTAAACTTAACTTTGACTCATTGACTCTCCCCGACAAATGAAACTTCTTAATCTTATTCTCGTCAACACGTGGAATCGTATATTTATGCTTAGAATTGAATCTTTGGACTTATGTCTAATCTATGTAAATCTCATCATGGTTTTGATTTCATAAACCTAAGAAATTTGTGTGACACATGGACACCTGTATTCTGGATTTCCTGGCAAAAGGCCCTCGGGCTAAGGCAAGCATATCGCATAAATCCTACAGGACTAGTTATGCTTACCTGGGGATTTCTGGGATGAGTGATAAACCATGGTCAAATACACAAATTTCTAAGGCGAGTGGGTCAACTTACCTTGACGTGTCAACGTTTCCAAATGGTAATGCGTTACCAAATGGAATCATTCTATGTGCCTTACAACTTTTTGCCTTATCCTTGTTGAACATTAATCCTTGTTATTCCAATTCTCATATCTAACTCATTTGTATATTCCAGCATGTCTCGTCATCATGGAAAGCGTGGAGTTCCGATCGTAAGTTAGCCGCCATGATTGCTCGACAAATGGCTGCTGTCATTCCGACCATGGTTGCTGAACTTAATAGCACCTTAATGACCAACGCTAGCAACAATGGAAATGGTCATGGAGAGAATAGCAACAATCAAAACGGGAACAATCAACATGGGAATAATCAAACTTGCACCTTCAAACACTTCAGCTCTTGCAAGCCCACTAGTTTTAGTGGCAAGAAAGGAGCCACTGGTCTTCTTGAGTGGTTCGAAAGTATGGAGAATACCTTTATCAATTGTGAGTGTCCCGATGCACTCAAAGTCCGTTATGCCACTAGCATGTTCCAACAAAGGCTCTCACCTGGTGGAACAGCGAGAGGAGGAATCGTGGACCCGATGCTATTCTAGCACTTACATGGGAAGAGTTCAAGAACATCGCCATCGCGAAGTTCTGCCCGAGAAGCAAACTGCAAAAACTGGAGGAGGAATTTTGGAATTTGAAACAAAACGATGGTGATCATTTGGCCTACTCAACTAGGCATCATGAGTTGAGTATACTGCTGCCCCATATGGTCGACACTGTTCCCCGCAACATCGAGAAGTTCATTAAGGGTGTACCACCCCAAATTCAAGATGCTGTGGTGGGTAGCCGACCCACAACCTTGGAAGAAGCCATTACTATCACCGCTCAACTCACCGAGAACCATATACGAGCGGGCACCATGTCTGTGAAGGGTGCAAAGAAGGTAGAGAAGACGGCTACCGAGGTGGTTAAGGAGACTAAAGCTGAACCGTCTTACAACAACAACAACAACAAGAAGCGCAAGTTCACACCGGCGCGTAACTATGCCGTGGCTGCACCCAAACAACCCCAAAGACAACTTGTACCTGCAGCTACACCCGTGGCACAAGTGCCTGGGGCTAGGGCTTATGCTGGTCCTCAGCCGATGTGCAACACGTGTAGGTATCATCATCCGGGGAATCAACCATGCCGCATTTGCACATTATGCGGTAAATATGGTCATTTGGTGGCAACTTGCCACCGTGCACCTAACAATGCCGCTGTGGTTACGAACCGTGTTTGCTACAACTGTGGGGAACCTGGCCATTTTCGCCCACAATGCCCTCGTCTTGTGGGTAATGTTCCACAAGCCCGAGGACGTGCTTTCAACATCAACGCTAACCAAGCACAAGCAAACAACGATGTGGTGAATGGTACGTTAACTCACCTTTAGCTTTTGTGATCCGATTCATTTCATACCTTACCTGTATCGTTAAATACCTTAAAAATTGAACAGGTATGTTCCTTATTAACAAAACTTATGCATATGTCCTATTTGATTCTGGAGCCGATAAAAGTTTTGTTTCATTAGAGTTTGAACCCATACTTGCTAAGCCACATACGAAACTAGAAAGACCTCTTACTGTTGAAGTTGCCGATGGAGAACCAATCACCGTTGACGTTATCATTCGTGATTGCATCTTAAGTCTTGACGCGCATGATTTTCTTATCGATCTTATCCCTATGAAACTTGGAAGCTTTGACGTCATCATTGGTATGGATTGGTTAGCCAAACACCATGCCGAGATCATTTGTTTCGAGAAGTGCATTCGTATACCGTTACCCACTGGAGATACGTTGAAGGTGTTCGGTGAAAAGTCTTCCAAAGGGCTTAAACTCATGTCTTGCACTCAAGCCCAAAAGTGCTTAAACAAGAAGTATATGGCCTTCTTGGCTTATGTGGTCAACACGAAAGTCAAAGGGAAAGAACTTAAGGATGTCCCTATCGTACGAGACTTTCCTGAAGTATTTCCCGATGACCTTAGTGGTTTACCTCCCGTGCGTGAAGTCGAGTTTAAAATTGACTTGATACCGGGAGCAAACCCCGTGGCCAAGTCACCATATCGGCTTGCACCATCGGAAATGCAAGAACTCTCTTGTCAACTGCAAGAGCTGTCCGAGAAAGGCTTCATCCGTCCTAGTTCTTCGCCTTGGGGTGCACCTGTTCTTTTCGTGAAGAAGAAAGATGGATCGTTTCGTATGTGCATCGATTATCGTGAGCTTAACAAACTTACCATCAAGAATCGTTATCCTCTTCCTCGCATCGATGACTTGTTTGATCAACTTCAAGGAGCTGCCATATTCTCGAAAATTGATCTACGTTCTGGATATCATCAATTACGAGTTCATGAGGATGACATCCCAAAGACCGCTTTTCGTACTCGTTATGGACACTATGAGTTTATGGTGATGCCTTTTGGTTTAACCAATGCTCCTGCTGTCTTCATGGATCTCATGAACCGAGTATGCAAGCCTTATCTAGACAAGTTTGTGATCGTCTTTATTGATGACATACTTATCTATTCCAAGTCCAACACCGATCATGAGCTGCATTTGAGATTGGTTCTTGAGTTGTTAAAGAAAGAGCAATTGTACGCAAAGTTCTCGAAGTGTGATTTCTGGCTCGAGGAAGTTCAATTTCTAGGACACGTGGTGAATAGCCAAGGAATTCACGTTGATCCTGCAAAGGTGGAAGCTGTGAAGAATTGGTGTGTTCCTACAACTCCTACCGAAGTTCGTTCTTTTCTTGGTCTTGCTGGTTATTATCGGCGATTCATTGCCAATTTCTCGAGGATCGCGAAACCGCTCACCACTTTGACACAAAAGATAAACT
Source organism: Flaveria trinervia (assembly GCA_025506515.1). Lineage (NCBI taxonomy): Eukaryota > Viridiplantae > Streptophyta > Magnoliopsida > Asterales > Asteraceae > Flaveria > Flaveria trinervia. Next base: position 24,021,928 of record CM046442.1, on the reverse strand, counting down.
TTTCGAGTGGGGTTCCGCAAGAAGAAGCTTTTGAAGCGTTAAAGCATAAGTTATGCAATGCTCCTATCTTGACCCTACCCGATGGAAACGATGATTTCACTGTGTATTGTGACGCATCTAAACAAGGCCTTGGTTGTGTTCTTATGCAACGAGGGAAGGTCATAGCTTACGCATCGAGGCAATTGAAGGTTCACGAGGTGAATTACACAACTCATGATCTCGAGCTTGGTGCTGTTGTATTTGCTTTGAAGATTTGGAGGCACTACCTGTATGGTACGCAATGTATAGTCTACACCGATCACAAAAGCCTTCAACACGTTTTCAATCAAAAAGATCTCAATATGAGACAACGTCGTTGGGTGGAGTTGATTAGTGACTATGATTGTGACATTCGTTACCATCCTGGTAAAGCAAACGTTGTGGCCGATGCACTGAGCCGAAAGATTCACAACAAGATGATCTCATTCCAAGAAATTCGAGATCGACGTCAATGGTTTGACACCTTGGGTGAGTTCGATACTGAAATTCGACTAGATGTCAATGAGACCACCGTACTACTACAAAACCTGAGAATAGATAGTGACATCGAGTCTAGCATCCTGGAGGCTCAACAAATGGTTCAACGAGAAGGGAGAATGAAGGATGAGTTGGAGCATAATCTTCTAACCCAAATGGAAACGAAACCCAATGGGTTGATGTACTTCGCCAATCGTATTTGGGTTCCAAATCGCGATAACATTCGTACCTTTATTATGAACGAAGCTCATCAAACTCGTTATTCTATTCATCCTGGTTCCGATAAGATACATGGACCTACGTGGTCAATATTGGTGGCCTGGAATGAAGAAAGACATAGCGACTTATGTAGCTAAGTGCCTCACATGTACGAAAGTTAAAGCCGAACATCAACGTCCAAGTGGATTACTTGAGCAACCCGAGATCCCTATGTGGAAATGGGAACACATATCCATGGACTTCATAACAAAGCTACCCCAACCTCTCGAGGACATGATAGCATATGGGTGATCGTTGACCGATTGACCAAGTCGGCACATTTCATACCCATACGCGACACCTACAAGACATCAAAGTTAGCTCGTATATACGTTGATGAGATTGTAAGTCGCCATGGGGTACCCTGCACATTATATCCGACCGAGATGCTCGTTTCACTTCACATTTTTGGTCATCTATGCAAGAACTCTTGGGTACACAATTAGATCTAAGCACGGCTTACCATCCTCAAACTGATGGTCAAACCGAGCGAACGATCCAAACTTTGGAGGACTTGTTACGTCTCTGTGTTCTTGACTTTGGTGGCGATTGGGATACGCACCTACCGCTTGCGGAATTTTCGTATAACAATAGTTACCACTCGAGTATCAAGATGGCACCGTTTGAAGCACTTTATGGTCGAAAATGTCGTTCACCGATCTGTTGGACCGACATTGGTGAAAACTTCATCACTGGTCCTGAACTTATACAAGAGACGACCGATAAAGTTTCTATTATTCGCAAGAACCTTGAAGTGGCGAGAAGTCGTCAAAAGAGTTATGCTGACAAGCGACGTAAGCCATTAGAATTCCAAGTTGGGGAGATGGTTCTTCTCAAGGTTTCACCGTGGAAAGGTGTGGTTCGTTTTGGAAAGAAGGGCAAACTGGCTCCAAGGTTTGTAGGACCTTTCAAAATCCTGAAAAGGATTGGGAAAGTGGCTTATAAACTAGAGTTACCTTCCGACCTTAGTGGAATTCATCCTGTGTTCCACGTCTCAAATTTGAGAAGATGTTTGGCCGACGAAAGTCTGTATGTTCCGCTGGAAGACATTCAGATCGACGAGTCATTACATTTTGTCGAGAAACCTGTAGAGATCATGGATCGTATAATGAAGAAGACTAGAACCACAACACTCCAATCGTCAAGGTTCGTTGGGAAAATAAACGTGGCGCTGAATTTACTTGGGAACGTGAGGAGCACATGAAGAAGAGATACCATTCTTATTTGTATAGTTTCATTTCTTTTAATTTCGGGACGAAATTCTTTTAAGTTGGGGACTGTAACATCTCGTATTTTTTTTGTAACTAAAAGTTAACTTCGTTTATTTTTAAGGGTCATTATTGTCAATTATGGAACCCATATGTTAGTTATGCTTATTCTTTGTATAGGACAGGGGAAGAAGTGCATTTGCCTGATAGAAGCCTGTTGCACTCAGGTAGTTTATCATTTTGATTCTATCGTCTTCTTTATCTACCTGAGGTTCTTGTGGAGCCACATCTTCCTGTGCAGGACTTTCTTGAACTAGAGAGAGAGTGGGAGTATGCTTGTAAAGTATTTTCTGTCTCTTCTCCTCTTTGAATTGGAGAAGTAACCTTGCATCCTCTTTCTCCTTTATCTCTCTTGACACTTCCATGTCAGCCAGTTCATTCAAATCTTCTAAGGGGAGGGAGATAATTTCATCAACATCATAGTTCCTGGTCTGTAAATAGGTAATCCTGACTGCCCTTAACTCATCATCTTTAGTATTTGGTCTGGGGGCAGCCCTGATTGCAGCTTGCATGAATTTAGATGACCCAGAAGAACTTTCTCCCCTTAGCCTCCTTTTCCTCTCTCTCTCTTCCTCCTTAATTTCCTCAGGAGTCATTATCCTTTTCCCTTTGCCACCAACAGACCTTTGTGACTCAGGGTGGATTGAGGCTTGGCCTTCATTGCTTGGTGTAGCTTCCATGCTCTGGCCAGAGAGAGGCTGAGAAACACCTTCACCAGTAGGTGTCTAAGATGGAGTTTGGACCTCTGCAGCAGTTGTTGATGGGGAGACAAGGGTCTCAGGTTCTACCACTGGGCCTTCAGCCAAGGTTTCCCCTATGAAACTAATCTTAGGGTCCACCTCAACATCCAGTTGACCGATGACATTGCCTGATTGCCTAAGTCTCCTTCTTAGAGAGAACTCTGCAAGGATCCTGTCTTGGATTCTTTGAGCCAGCCTGTCAGCTTGTCTAGATTTGCTTGGATTGACAAGTGGCATGTTGACTAAATCCAGTCCTTCATAGAAGCTCAGGCTTTGGAACTGAAAGACTTCTTGTTGGCCTTGAACTCTGTGAAGTATGAGGGCTCTTCTGTCATCATCATACCTCCATCTGATGATGTAGTTGCCAGTTCCATGTGGTGGAGATGAGACAGCCCTTGGTATACCTTCCTCAAAGAGACTCCTGATGATAGAGTCTATAGAGTCCATATTAATGTGAGTTTGAGGAAGTTGCTGAGAATGCACAACAGCAAGTGAGGATGGTGAGTCCTCTATGTCCATTCTCTTTGAAGAACCCCCAGGATCTGTGGTTGTGATAACTTTCTCCCCCTTTTTGGTAGCATCACCCACTTGCATAGATGAGCTGGAGGATAAATCAGTCACTTCCACAGGTTGTTGTGTTCCTGGTTGAGCTCTCCTTAAAGGTCTCTCAGCTAGTTTTTCCTTCAAATATGAAATCTGAAGTTGCTGATCATTGACCCTGTTTTGTAAGGTAGTTATAACATCTCGTATTTTTTTTGTTAACTAAAAGTTAACTTCGTTTATTTTTAAGGGTCATTATTGTCAATTATGGAACCATATGTTAGTTATGCTTATTCTTTGTAGTTGTCATTAAATTTTAATTTATAAAAGTTAAAAATAAAGGCATTAAATAACATCAATTATAATAATAATAATAGTAATAATAATAATAATAAATAAATAAATAAATAAATAAAATTGTAGTAGTAGCAATAATATTAATTTGTAAAATTACTAGTCTTTGTATTGTTTTAAAACTTAATGGAATTATGTTAGAACATAAAATGTTAAACAACAAACCATGGGGACCAAAGGTGTAATTAATCAAACCCAAACCCCACCCCCCTTTTCTTGCCCGTATTTCCGGCCAAACCCACGGCCAACTCCGGCCAAACTCTGGCGACATCCCAACGCGCATATAAAAACTGAAAATCAAACCAAAACCGTTCCCAAACGCTTCGTGAAGATGATTCGAATCATTTGCTACCCTTAGTTGGGGTTTAGCGATGGTTACAAGGGCGTTCGAGCTCGATTAACCGTCGATCAACAAACGTAAACCGTTCGGTAATTAAACTCGAATAATAACCAAATTAAATGAACCTTAATCGAACGTTTAACTAGTTCTAAGCTGGTAACAACCTCAATTTCACCTGAAATCCACACAAACACTCGGTTTGATTATCTCTTTCTTCGCGGACCTGCAACTCAACCGAACATCATCTTCCGAGCTTCAGTTGACGAAATTCGCAAAGGGCTTTGCATCGAGGTCATCACGCGAAGCTTCCCACAAGTTTAATTTGATTATCGTTGAGGTTTGCCTATCCATCAAGATTTCCATGTCCGCAACGTTTCTTCGGGTGTTCAAACACCAATCCAATAACAATTCGGGTAAATAAAACTATCTTTATACTCGATTTCATATGGGGATCAAAAGCCCTAACCTTTCGATCGATTACAATGTTCATATGGGGCTCAATTTGATCGAACATGGTTCTAGGGTTTATATGAGAATTGGGGTTTTCGTTCGCGATGATTCTTAAGTTTTAAAACCGGGTTGTAACCGCGGCTGGATGCCTTGGTTGACTGGTTAAAACGCTCCCATCTCCACCTAGAGGTCCCGGGTTCGAACCCGGGCACCCTCTGTTTTCTTAAAGGTTGTTTTTTAGCCTTTAATTAAGTAAAAAAAATTATTTTAAATATAAAAATAACTTTCACAAACTCTCAATTTTTTTAATCATCTAAACCTTTTCTGTAAATTATTTCTTGAAAAACTTTTATAAAAATTATTTACAAACATCTTAACTAAAATATCTTTATAAAAATAGATTTGTACGATAAGTCCAAACTTACTACATTATTGGAACTTTATGTTTTCCTTGATTGGAAGTTATAATAATAATTATTGAATTCAAATATATTTTTTATAGCTAATTACGCAAGTTATTTACAAGGATTTAATTCCTTTAAAATCTTATAATTAGTATCTTTATTTCATCAAATAAATCATAAACAAGTGTTTATTGAGTTGTTTTATAAATTTTTCCCCAATCATATTGGAACCCTAGTGTTGTTATATCGTTAACCATATTATTGACCTAAATCTTATAATATATATATAGGTGCCTTGTGACGTTCATCTTGGAACGACGTTTATTATTATTCTTATTGATCTTCATTATATACTTATTTTAACATTGGAGTTTTTCTTGCCCCATTTTATCTTATTTCACACTACTTTGGGGTGAAACATGATTACCTATACATTGTACACTTATAAACGTTTGAGACTTGTAAGCACATGCAATTCATCTTATTATTATGTCATGGTTATTTGTGTATTGTAAGTGTTTATATGAGATACATAGTTTTGTTTACAATCATTAACTATTGCTAGCCTGGCGACGTCTTAGATCTTTGGGCCTGACAAGCCTATTTGGTGCTAAAGTCGATGTATTGCCGACTCCTAGGAGCCGTATGCTTGTGCACTAGGGAACCAAATACACTTAGCCAATCTTTTATACTTGTAATCAAGTCGAGGTTTGATTGTAACGTTATGTGTTCTATAACCTTACTAGCTTATAACCTATGACATGAATTGCTACTTGTACCCTTTTTCTTATTATGTATGAAAACCTTGGAAACTCACTAACTATTTTTAGTTGACTCTTATTTTTATCATGTTTCAGGTCAACCACAAGTTTAAAGTGATCCTTTTGAAGCATGCTATAATCTAGGATTTGGACCTATATAATGAAATAAAAAGTCACATTATATTATGTTATGTTGAACTTATTTCTTGTATAAGACTTACGATTGTAATTTTTCCATTTCATGACTTATGGTAATAATATTTACTATTTAATATAGCGTTATGTGGCTGTGAACAATCTTAACCCTCACATCTCGATGTTTCCGCCGTCAAGGTTGGGGTGTGACAGTAGTCACCTGAGATTCCAAGTGGCTGACCTTAGAGACTAAATAGGTGCATGTTTTTGACAATTTCTGCACCTTTAGTCTCAAGTTCCCCTCATCTTCATCAGAAGAATCACTGGGGGATGAGATGATTGAACCAAAATCCTCTCGCTCACCACCAGCTTGAGTTTCTTGGCTGCTGGTTTTCCTCTGCTCACTGGCAGCCTCAGTTGAGATGCCAGAGGGCAGAGTTGCCATGGTTGAGGTCTGAATGATGTAATCACTTTCAAAAGTGAGAGCCTCTTCCATATGGACATCCGGAACTAGTTCAGAAGTGTCCACCTCAGTAATAGGTGATTGATGTGGGATAGACTGAGGAGAGTCAGAGGTACTCGTCTCTCTTTGAGTAGGGGATGAGAAGAGAGACTCATGGTACACACCGAATCCTAAGTCTTCATCAGTATAGAAGGATAGGTTGGGAATTGGTTGGTTGAGATCCAAAGGCTGGGGATGGTAGCTGTCCCTTGAAGGTTGTTCACTTGAGTGTTGAAACTCAGAGTGAAGGCTTAAGGCTGTTGGGCTAGTGAGCTCGTCAGTGTGAGCATGAGGAACCTCATCACTGATTCTTGAAACAATGGGAGTGCTCTGCTGCTCAGGAGAAGTGGGAGCTCCAGTATCCACTTCTTCCTGTATTGGTGAGTATATGGCGGCCTCCACAGACTGAATAGTCTGAGCAGGGGTTCGTTTGGATTTTCTTTGGTAGGTGATGGATATTTGAGGTTGTGTAGAGGGTTGGAGAGCAGTAGGTGTGGGTTCAACACTAGCTTGGACTGCTAGGTTGTCACCTTGAGCAATGAGCTCTAACATTTTTGGGACTAGGGCTGTTTCTACCCCTGAGAAGACTACAGTTGGCTTCTTCTTAATTTTAAAGATGCCGGGCTTCATCTGTCCCAATTTAGAATATTACTTGTTTCCCTCAACTGTGAGCCCAGTTCACAGTTGAGAATGTGTTGAACATATCTAGGAAACATGTAGTATTCTAAGGAGTCTAAGTTTGCAAGTAAATTAGTATAAACAATTGTGAATACCTGAACTTGACCCCCTGAATCATTCCATGAACTATAAAGGAGAGATCCTCAGGAATCTGGTCCCATCCACCATGCTTGTTTGATAAGCTGTGGATAACCACATGGAGCAGGTATTTCCACTGGGATTAGACCTTCCCTTTCCTGAAGGTCTTTACAGAGAAATCTCCTTCATAGCCCATCTGCTCGAAGGAATGATTAACCGCTTCCTTTGGGAAGAACACTTCACCTTCTTCATCATCCAGCTGAAGATGTCGGTTGATGATGGCCGGAGTGATGAAGATTGTTCTCCCCTGCACTATGGCAGACAGTGCCTTCTCCCCATCCATAATGACCTCTTGGCAGGTCTTCCAGAATTCAACCAAGTGATCCTCATATAGAGGAGGATCAATGGTTAGGGAGGTGAAGTAGTGAGACAAAGACAAGAAACGCCAAACCTCTAAGAAATGAGGATCTTTGTCAGAGCATAACAGAGCAACCTGATTGTGTTGTCTGTGTAGCTGCATGGCAAAGTTAGGATCATTTCTGTGAGCAAGGTTAGCCATTTTGAGGTAGCTCAGAGACGAAGAGAAAAAAATGGGAAAGAAATTTCAGAGAGAAAGCTTTGGGTTTTAGGTTTGGAAGAAAAGCAGATGATAGAAGAGGGGGAAACCGTTGGTTTATTTGAGAGAGAAGGATTTCAGATAAAGTTTAATGAAAGAGGATAAACTTTGAAATGCGTATGTCGGTCCCACCTCTAAAAAAGTAGTTTACCTTTTTGCTCAAAAAGTAGTTTTCTTGGAATTCGAAAAGCTTCCGAAGGTAATTTGTCTTCGGAAGTTTTGATTGAAAAAGCTTCCGAAGCTAAAATGGCTTCGAAGAATTTTCCTGAGAGTCTTGAAGATTTATGCTTCGGAAGAGAAATAAACTCTTGGATGCTTTGTATAAGAATGAACAAAGCTTCCGAAGGTTAATTTTGCTTCGGAAGGAAAAAGTCCTTAAAATGAGTAAGTGTCTAAGTTAAGAATTTTAAGCTTCGGAAGATAAATTTTGACTTCTTCCGAAGGTAAAATCTCTTAGACAGTCATTTATTTTGAAGACATATTTTTCTTCCGAAGGTAAAACGTTATCTTCCGAAGTATTAGAAAATTTTCAAGAATCTAAGGAAAGTCTTCATAAAGAGTTTTACATTCAAAGAAAACATGAGCTTATGAAAGTGATGAACTAGACAACTTAGGACACACATATTTTTAAGAAGAAATAATTAGAATTAGTTTTAAGAAAAAGTCTACTCAAAGTTAATCATCCCAATAGCTGATACCAGATACTTAAATCTCTGTTCATCAAAAGCTTTTGTGAACAGATCAGCATATTGTTCATCTGTGTGAACTTTGACTAGTTTAATTAATCCCTTTTCATAGATATCTCTTATTAAATGATACGTGATGTTGATGTGTTTGGTCCTTGAGTGCTGCACAGGGTTCTCAGTGATAGAGATAGCACTATTGTTGTCTATGTGGATAGGAGTCTCTTTGAAGTTAAATCCATAGTCTAGCATCTGATTTTGAATCCAAAGCGCTTGAGCACAGCAGCTTGCAGCAGCAATGTATTCAGCCTCAGCAGTTGATGCAGACACACAGGATTGTTTCTTGCATTGCCATGAGACAACCCTTCCACAAAGAATTGACATCCCCCAGATGTAGACTTTGCAGTCATGTTGCAACCACCATAATCACTGTCTGTATAGGCATACAGATTGAAATTAGGATTCTTTGGATACCATAGACCAAGTGTTGAAGCACCTTTGAGGTATCTTAAAATCCTTTTCACAGTGATTAAGTGAGACATCTTAGGGTTTGCTTGATATCTTGCACAAATACATGTAGCAAACATGATATCAGGCCCGCTAGCTGTAAGATACATAAGAGACCCAATCATAGCCCTGTATAAGTGTTCATCTACACACTGCCCCTCAAGATCTGGACCAAGGGAGTGGTTTCTGGCTATGGGTGTCTTAGCAATCTTACAATCAGTCATGTTGAACCTCTTGAGTATGTCTTGAACATACTTTGACTGACTTATAAAGATGCCATCCTCAACCTGCTTCACTTGAATTCCTAGAAAGAAGTTGAGTTCTCCCATTGAACTCATTTCAAATCTGTCTTTCATCAGCTTCTCAAAGTCTTTACAGAGCTTTGGATTGGTTGAACCAAAGATGATGTCATCTACATATACTTGAACCAGCAATAACATTTCCCTGTCCTTTGATGAAGAGAGTTCCATCTATAGCACCTCTCCTGTACCATGTTTACAGAGATACTAAGAAAGTGTCTCATACCACTTCCGGGGTGCCTGATGCAGCCCATAAAGAGCTTTGTCAAGCTTGCAGACATAATCAGCATGATCAGGGTCTACAAAACCAGGTGGTTGTTTGACATAAACCTCCTCATCAATCACTCCATATAAGAAAGCACACTTTACATCAAGTTGATAGACTTTGAAGTTCTTGGATGCAGCAAATGCCAGGAATATCCTAACAGCTTTTAGTCTCGCTACAAGAGCAAAGACATACTGTAGTCAATCCCTTCTTCTTGTGTGTATCCTTGAACAACTAGTCTTGCCTTGTTCTTGATGATGATCCTCTATCATCCTTCTTATTCCTAAAAACCCATTTGGTGCCAATGGTACTCTTCCCATGAGGAAGTGGACAAAGGTTCCAAACTTTCTGCCTTTTGAATTGAAGCAACTCTTGTTGCATAGCTTCAACCCAACTTCCATCCTTTAGAGCTTATCAACTTTCTTTGGCTCTATCTGAGATAAGAAACAAGAGTGAAGACAAATATTTGCTTCATGAGTTCGTCCTCTTGTTCTTACCCCTGTGTCAACATCTCCAATGATGTTTGTGGTGGGGTGAGACCTGTGGATCCTTAGTTGAGGGATCACAGCAAGTTGCTGAGAGAGATCCAAATTTGAGAAATTTAGATCTAGGCTTAAGATTTACGTTCCACATTATCACACTTATCAAGATAACTGATCCAATGAGTGTGTGACATCATTGATGTTGTCATCTATGGTATGGTTATTAGCATCAAGAAATTCCTGATCACTATCACCATCACCATTGTTGTCTTCTACAATTGAGGTGTCTTTATCTGGTTGAGAAGCCTCTATGCTGGAATTTGAAGGCATACTAGATGTATCAGCTGAATTTGTCATTGTTGTGCTGATAGAAACTTCATTTGTTGAAGTAGTTTCAACTGGAGCTGAAGATGTATGTCTTGAAGATCTTCCTAGCACAAATCTTGGGTCAGGATCACCTGTATTTAAATTTTCTGCAGATCCTGAAACATGCTCACAAGATTTGATAAAACAGTTGGTAACTAAATCAAGATCAAATAGCCAATCCGGACCAGAACCAGCCACACTGGGTGTGTGCTCATTGAAAGTCACATTGGCTGACTCCTCAATAATTCTAGTTCTGAGATTGTATACTCTATAAGCTTTAGCTTGGGAAGAGTATCCAATGAAGTGTCCATCGTCTGATTTCTCAGCAAACTTGGCAACTTGATCTTTGGTATTCAAGATGGTGCAGGGACATCCAAATGACCTGAGAAAACCAATGAATGGTTTCCTCTTGTGCCAAAGTTCATAAGGAGTCTTACCATGTGTCTTAACTACTAAAACTCTGTTTTGCACATAGCAAGCAGTATTAACTGCCTCTGCCCAGAAGGTGATAGGCAGTTTAGAGTCAGACAACATAGTTCTTGCAGCTTCAATAAGTGTCCTGTTTCTCCTCTCAGCAACTTCGTTTTGCTGAGGAGTCCTGGGAGCACTGTATTGTCTTGTAATACCCTTTTCATCACAAAATGTATCAAGGATTTGGTTCTTGAATTCAGTTCCTTGATCACATCTTATGGTTTTGACCTTGTGATCACATTGATTCTCAATCTTTAAGATGAAATTCTTTAGAATCTTAGGAGTCTCATCTTTAGTTCTAAGGAAGAAGACCCAAGTCAATCTTGTAAAATCATCTGTGATCACTAGACAGTATAAGGTCCTTCCTAAACTCATTACACTGGTGGGGCCAAAGAGATCCATATGTAACAAGTGTAGGGTGTGTGATGGAGTTCATTTCCTTAGGCTTATGGGATGCCTTATGTTGCTTCCCTTTCAGGCATGCAACACAATGATCATCACTTGTAAACCCTTTCTTTGGCATTCCAGTTACCAGATCATGCTTAATCAATTTATTCATGTTTTTAAAGTTTACATGGCACATTATTTTATGCCATAGGAAAGACTCATCACTATTGGTTTTAGATAGAAAGCATGAAACTTCTCGAGAGGGAGATGTTTCTTGCAAATCCATCTTGTACATGTTCCCTTTCCTAGGGGCTCTGAGTAGGATGTGCTCATGAGGAATGACCACACCAGGCTTGAGAACAATGCACTCATGCTCAGTAAAGAGCATGTTATGTCTTTGATCACAAAATTGGGATACACTCAGAAGATTGTACCCAAGCTCCTTAACACAGTTTACCTTTTCAATGCTGAGCTTACCATTTGTGACCTTGCCCCTTCCAGAAATGTAACCACCTTCATTTCCTCCAAAAGCAACTGGTCCTCCATCAATTCTCTCAAAATTATGGAGTAGAGACCTATTGCTTGTCATGTGCCTGGAACAGCCACTGTCAATTATCCAGACGTTTCCGTTTGTCTTGAGCTGTTCCTGCACAAAGAAAATGATTAGTTACATTTGGAAACCGAAGCCGTACTTGTCTTGGGCTCAGTAAGTGTAATAGAAGGTAATGCAACAGTAATAGATCCTATGGTTGTACTGTGAGGATCTTCAGCTATTGTTGATGGAGAAATTTCAGTCATTTGGTCTTTTTTTAGACTTCCACACCACCATTGGACTCTTGGACATGACCTTCAAAACCTTTGAAGCTTTTGGAACTTCACAGGTTTTGATGACTGAACCTTCGGAAGATTCTGCAGTCACTGCAGCAGACTTCAGTGCTTCGGAAGAACTCCTTTCTTCCGAGACCAATTTTACTTCCGAAGGTAATTTTCCATTTACCTTCTTCTTTGATTTGGAGCTTTCGAAGGAAATAGACTTTCCTTCCGAAGCTTGAGACTTCTTGAGATTCTTTGAAGTCTTTGTATTGGTCATGTGGATGGTACTTCTAGGATTGTATGGGCAATCCTTAGCAATGTGAGAAGTATTTTCACACATGACACATAACATTTTCTTCTTCAAAAGAGTCTCCTTTTGAGGGCAAGACTGGCTTTGGTCACATCCCTTCTCCACCTTCATCTTGGTAGATGCTGAGACAGTTCTTTTGGGCTGTGAACTGTTCTTGGAGTTTTATGGTCCAGGCTGTGCAGCAGTGGTACACAACAGCTCAGTCTTCTTCTTTGCTCTGAGATGATTTGAACATGAACTAGGACTCTTAGATGAGGAGTCTTGGTTGATGTCTTCAGTCCTTACTACTTTGAAACCTGCAGAGATAAAAACTTGTTTCTGCTTAGCATCAAAAGTAGCCTTGATTTCTTGAGCCTTCTTTGCTTTCCTTTTGCTCTTCCTGATCAAGTTCTTTCTTTGGACTTGGTCATCACAGATGATTTCTTCTCCTCAGAAGGATAGTGGCCCTTGGAAGAATCCTCTTCTTCACTCTTCTCAGAGGAATTCTTCACTATCACTTCTTCATCATCCTCACTTATAGGATCTATGAGAGGAAGCTCATCTTCACAAGTTCCACACCTAGGATATCTTACAGACAAGATTGTGTGTGGAGGAGCTATCTCATTTGATCCTAGTCCCTGTCTATTTTGATAGCACACTTTGTTATGCAGGGATGAGGATATCATGTTTTTGAAGGTCTCTTCTTCAAGAACACTTTTCTCTGCCTTGGCTTTGCTGATCACAAGCTCAGCCTGGCACTCAGTCAATTTAGTTATGAGATCTTGGATCTGAGTTCTAAAATCTGTATGTTCATGTTTTAGTACTGAAATGGTTTTCTCCAAATCTTCTATTTTTAACTTGTAATCACTTTCAGACTTTCTAAAATCAGATTTTAATATGTTTAATGACTCAAGATCGGATCTCATCTCTAAGTTGTAGGACCTATATCTATTCACTTTAGCAATGCATTCAGGAGTATAGAGATGTTCCAATACCTTGGCTTCATCATGGTCAGCCATCAGTGCTTGGTTTGGAGAAGCATCTTCCACCTGAAAACTCCAGTCAAAGCCTCCTTCTTCAACAGCAACAGCAGCATGTTGCTTAGGCTTCTCAAACTGAGGAGCTTTGTCAGTGTAGTTTGGTCTGGGTGGTGTTTGGCCCCCATTTGCTTTAGGTGCCTTACACTCCCTAGCAAAGTGACCCATAAGGTTACAGTTGTAACACTTAACTTTGCTTTTATCCAGCCCAAACTTTCCACTGGTAGCATTGCTTGGAAATCTTCTTCCTGTTCTCTTGTAGAACTTCTTGGCTCTGTGAGTGAGGAGAGCCATCTGCTGAACTATCTCCATGTATTCCAGGTCATCTGGATGAATACAATCCAGGTCTTCAAGAGTGAAGAGATAATTTCCACAGCTTTCATCAGTAGACACAAAGGCTTGAGAAGAACTTGTCTCTTGGAATGGACTTCCTTGAGTAAAGTTTTCCCTTGGTGTCTCCGGGAAGGCGATGAAAGGACCCTTTTGTGAGTTGTCAGGGTAGCATATGAGATGATGTTGGGGTTCTATGCTGTCCCTTTCAACCACATGAAGGGCTGAACCCATTTGATTGTTGGAGTTGCCAGATGAACCTTGTATGTTCATCTCCATCTGGTATCCACTGAGAATCCCATATAACTCTATCAGAGTAAGAGTTTTAAGGTTCTCAGTCCTCTTGATCACCATACAATAGTGTGTCCATTGCCTAGGAAGTGAGGACATGAACTTCCTTACAATGTCTCTGTTCTCAAGAGGAACTCCTCCATCCACTAGGGTATCCACAATCTCAACATACCTGAAGTATTGTTGGGCCGTGGTTTCACCTGCTTTAAAGGTGAAATTTTCAAACTACTGCTTCAGAAGATCTTTCTTGTTCTCCTTGGCTTTAGAGGAGCCTTCATACATCAGCTTCAGTGCATCCCACAGCTGTTTAGCTGTTTTGCACTTCTTAAAACCTCTGTATACAGAGTTTGGGAAAGCAATCTGAAGAGCAGTCATGGCCTTCCTGTCAATCTCTACTCTTTTTCTATCTTCATCTGAGTAGTTGGCCATACCTTTAGGAATCATACCAGCACCAGTAGCAGAGGGGGTGCTGGGTATGAAAGGTCCATTTTCAACAGATTCCCACATTCTTGAGTCAAGAGACCTGATGAAGCCTTCTATCCTCATGCACCAGGTGTCAAAATCATCAAGAGTGATCAGTGGGGATTTGTTCATGGTTCCAGTCTCCATATCTGTCTTTGAGATGGAAGCCATTTGAAGAGTTTAGTTTTTGTGTGTGTGAGGGATCTTAAGATGGTTAGATCTTATATCAAGAGCCTGAAAGCTCTGATACCAATTGCAGGATCGTTTAAGGGTTTGAACACAATTATAACACAACAACACAATGAGGAGATTATCTAAACTCTAATCAAACAGTAAACTGGGTTAACCAAAAGTGATACAAAGAACACAAGTAAAGCAAGAGACAGAACATGAGAATATGGTTTTCAAGGATGCAGTATATTGCTTTCTCAAGTTCTTTTACAAGTGTTACAAAGTATGTTAAAGATACAAGAAACTTGAAATACTTATACTACAACCTACAACCGGCTATACTATGAAAGCCAGCTGGATACAATTGACTAGACACTAACAAAATCAATTGTAGAATCAAAAGGCATATCTGCCTTTAGACCTTGTGACTTTGACATGCCATAGCTCACATCCTTATACATTATAAAAAGGATAAAGTACATAAAGTGGAAAGTTTCAGACTCAAGACCTCAATGTACGGTTACCAAAAGCATGGACCTTTTCACCAACTCTTGTAAGTTGGTGACTTATCAGAGACGCAGCGGAAAAGGTGCTTTATGGAACAGTACATCAGATAAAGCATGTGTACGAAAAGTCTTCGGAAGAAATCTATCTTCATAGGATGAAGCTTCGGAAGACTTTGTCTCTTGAAGCTTCGGAAGACTTCATGTTTGGCTTCGGAAGATATTGGTCTTGACTTTGGAAGATTTTACACTTAGAATGTTTTCTAATGTATTGTGTAAAACTTCCGAAGCATTCTTCACTTCAGTACTTAGTGCATGTTGCTGAGACACTTTGGATGTTTTGGGTTGCATCAGACTTAAGAAATCCTTACAGTAGTCATTAAGAAAAGAACTGCTCCCAGTCATATGCATTGATCCTCCACTGTCCACATACTAGATGCTCCTTTGGCATGTTGAAGAACCCTGCATGAAAGAAAACTAGTTAGATTTTAAGACCCAACCCTTTTTGGTTTTGGGTCTATTTTCATCAACAGATGCAACCATAACTTGTTTCTTATGATTAACAGCTGAAGAAGGAGATGGTGCTGAAATGGATTCCTTGGATTTGGGCTTGGAATGCCTTTTCAGTGATTTGATCACAGGTGCATCTATTTGGTTAACTCTCCCCAACAAATGCTGAACCATCATAACAAGTTGTGTCTGATTTGTAACCAAAGCTTTCAGCTCTTGTGACATATCAATACTTGTGTTTGATGAGTTCCTGTGATCCACCATTTCCTCCTTAAAATTTACAGACTTAGTCTGATGTTTATCATGAGGAGCACCATCAGCTATTTTGTGATTAACCTTATCCTTCTTTTTGAATTTGGTAGAAGGATTGAGTTTATCACAATGGAATTATTGCGGTACAAACTTGGTCTCAAACTCAGTTTTCATTTCATCCATCTGGATTTTAATGAGCTTATCTCTGTTGAGTTTGGAACCCTTTCTCTACCAACATTCATCAGAAAGATGATTGAATTTACCACATATTTCACATGGCTTATTCTTCATCTTGGATTGATCAACTGCTGATGAGGAAACTACTGAAGGTGTGCTCTTTAGTACTTTCCTCCTTTGAGTAGTTTTGTTTACTGAAGAATCTGTAACAACTGAAGAGTTGTTCTTCAACTGTTTATTGTCAGCAGTTGTGAATCCATTTATTTCAGCTGATTTGAAATGCTTTTCAGTTGTTGTAACTTGCCCTTCAGTATTTAAGTTACTTTGAGGGACAACATCTGAAATACTCAGCTTCATGTGCATATCAGTAGTTAACCCATCAGCCAATTTACTTGCTGAGGTATCAACCCTTATTTCATCTTGTGATTTTGAAAGATCACTTGTGAATGATGCACATGATAATGTGGTTTGGAGATTGCTTTCACTTTCAGATTTTACTATTGGTTTTGGATTAAAATCTGTTGGAGGTGCAATATGGTTATAACCAATTCCAAACTTCACATTCGAAGTAGATTGCTTACTGAGCAGCATTTCAAATCCCTTGCAGGATGACACCTAGCGGTCACGCTCGACTTGGGTAACTGCAAGTTTTTCTTTGAGTTCCTTATGGTTCTCAAGAATGACCTCTAGCTTAGCCTTTTCTCATTTAATTGGCATTTAAGCTTATAAATCTCATCATCTTTGTCCTTAAGGACAGACTCGTATTCAGCTTTTCTTTTGGAAATAGTTTGCTCAAGCTCTAGATTTTGATTAATTACAGCTACATTTGCTTCTCTAATAGAGACAAATGCATCTATGCAAGATTCAGAACAAAGCTTGGCCTTAGCCTCAGAAGATACCTGGGTTACCTGTGAAGAAGATGCATTGGAGCAAGAACCCTCAGTAGATTCCAGGGCCATGAGAGCTAGATTCCCAAAAGTATGTTCACCACCATGTTGACCATCAGCAGTAAATAATTGCTCAGTACCAGAGAGATCATCTGATAAACTGCTTCAGTCAACATTACCAGGGGTGAAAAAGTTGTGATGAGTTTGTGAATGAGATGGTAGAGGCTCAGGTAATGCTTTTGGTTGTTGTGCAGTAGGAACTTGAACTGGATTTGGCTGAGGCATGTTATAGTAGGGATACGGATATGACATTGGACCCTGAGGGACAAAATATGCAGGTGAAACAGGTTATGAATGATGACCAGAACTAGCAGGTTGTTGCCCCCTGTTTTGTGGACTAGTGCTTGGAAAAGTCACAAGGGTGCAGAGGAGTTAGATCCAGATGATCTAAACTCTCTTGCAAAGTGTCCAAGCCTTTGGCATTTGTGACACCTCAATTTACTCTTGTCAAAGTCAACTTTGGTTTTGGCAGAGAGTCCTGGAAATTTCCTGCCAGTCCTCTTGTAGAAATTCTGAGATCTAATATTAATCAAGACCATTTGGCTCAGAATATCCATCTCTTCTAGATCATCATCAGCTATTCCTTTCAAATCATCCATGATAAATCATAAATTGTCACTATTACAGCCTGAGTGACTATCAACACCAACAAATGCATGATTAGAACTGTTTGAAGAGAAATCTATATGCTTATCGTAATTACTTTCAGATGCAGCATATTCTGACTCATGACCAACCAAGGCAGTGTTCCCTGGTACAAAGTCATCAGTAAGCTTTCCTGATGATGCCAGTTTCCTTTTCTGCTCTATCTCTCTCTCAAATGTAAGCAGTTTCCCATGAAGTTGGGTGAGAGATAGTTTATCCAGATTTGCACTAAAGCGTAGGACAATAGTGTATGTGTCCCATCTCTCAGGCAGTGATCTAAGGAATCTGCTGTTCATCTGGCTATTGGTATATTCATGTTTGACCATTTTTAGCTCAGAGATCAAACAGGAAAAACGCTCAAACTGCTGAGTCACTGTCTCACCCTTCTTATGAGAGAATGTTTCAAATTGTTGGGCAAGGATTTCTCTATTGTTTGCTAAGACCTCATCAGTTCCACCGAATTGTTCCTTCAGTGCATTCCAGAGGTCATGAGCAGTTTCATGATGCATAAGCCCTGAATAGATTTCATTCGGCAGTGCCATGGCCAGAATTCCATGGGCTTTAGCATCAATCTCAAACAGTTTCCGAACTTCATCTAAGTATTGTTCCTTCTTCTTCGGAACCATTTGATTGGTTTTCGGATTGTTCACCATAGGCTTATGTGGACCATGTACCACTGATGTCCAACAACGTGAACTGTTAACAGACAGGTGATGAAGCATTCTTCATTGCCATATGTTATACTCAGTCCTAACCAGCATCGGGGGCTTGGTTGAGGAACCGGTATTGTGAGGGTCATTAGAAGGAGTAGTCATTCTCAGATTCAACCAAAAACAATTAAGTTTTAACAAATTTAGAACAGAACACAACAGACCAAATTGAACCAAGAGAAAACAGAAAGTAATAAAACGAAAGTAGCAGAAATTCAATTTAACTATAACCAATTCTTGCAAATATGCCAATTCAATCAAATGCAGATATCGATTAGCAGTTTCAATGATCAATTGTTAGATCGATCAATGATTAACCGGATCTGATACCAATTGTTCGCATCAGTGATCTACGTTTGATTGATTAGAGAGTATTGCAGCGGAAATCAAACAATGAATTTAGACAATTCACAAGAATACAATTGATATTCAAAGTAAGAACAAACAATTATAGAAATAATTCAGCAAATCAAAGATTTCATTCAATACGTGCTTTCGTGGTGGCAAAATGTCACACTTACAATCAGGTCAATCATCCCTTATATAGGAATGTCGTGGTGGAACATTCCTTATATAGGAGATGTGATGTCTGCTGATGTCACTTGATAGTGACATCTAACAGAATTATTCAAATTACTAAGAGTTAACACAACTACTGAAGATGTCAAAACAACTGACATCTTCTTACAAAAATACTAAGTGTTAACTATCACTACAACTACAAAAAGAAAACTACTGAAAGGAAACCATCACACCAACTGAAGAATGCTTCTTCAACTGTTGTAACAAACTCTGAAGGCTTCAGTACTTGTACTTGAACTTCAGCTGTTGTCATGAGCTGATGTCTTCAGTCTTTGTACTTCAGCTGTTGATCTTCAGTACTTTGTTCTTCAGTTGTTGATCTTCAGACTTTGGTCTTCAGCTGTTGAAGTCTTCAGTACTTTAGTCTTCAGCTGTGGAAGTCTTCAGACTTTGTCAAATAGCTGATCAAGTCTTCAGCAGTTGTTGTGATGTCTGTGGGACTTAGAGGTTTTTCTGATCCGGCTCATTGGTTCTTATGTTCCAACATATACAGGGAACAAATAGGTTAGGACTTCAAAACAAATTTGCTAAAAATATGAAATTCAAATTACAAGTCTGATTTGTCTAAAGAAAAATGATAGTTAAACTAGTCTACTACTGAGCTAACATAGAGAAAGTAGACCTAGAGGTTGCTAATTCATTATATGATGTGTCGGTAGATTCAACACAATATATGAATAAACTTCATTGGTAAATTAAAATTCAAACTAATTTATTCAACTTGTCGTGGGTTCTGATCTTATCCCTGGCTAACACAATCAACGCATTTCCAATAAGAGGTGACGAGCAAAGTAAACGCCACACATGTGCGCGGATGACCTTATAAATGAGCAAAGCACATGGAAAACTGCTAAAAGCAATCAAGCTAATAAGTAATGTCGCTGGTACGTTGTGAGCAAAAGAAACAAATGCTCTAACAAGAAGATAGGTTGTGTGCCTCTCTGCTGTGTGGTAGCACTAACCTGAGGATAAGCATGACCTAAATATGCTAGAATTCCTTGTTGCTTGCGTCTCTCTGCTGTGCGATGGCACTGACCTGAGGCTTGGCATCTCTTTGAGAGCTCTTAGAATAGTTTCTTCTTGTCTAATACTCGTAGACCGCTCAAAAATCTCTTGAGGAATATTGATTACCATATAAGTGTGAGATCCACAAATGCTTGTTGAAATAATTAAACCTAACTTATCACCAATAAGGATTTAAGTGGACAAATATACTGACAATCATCGTGACAACAACTCTTGATAGTCAAAATGATTATGTGCATCTTATAGCTCTAGTTTGATTTCTTGAAAGTGCTATTGAATCTCAAACAAAACAAGAATCTATCATCAAAGTGCATATTAAAAAGGTCCCAAATGATTATGATATACCTGCATGATTCCATAATGAATCTTTCCAGAAATGATCAAATTAACTTAAAGCTGTTCTGCTCAAACCCAAAACAACAAAAATATTTCTTGTTTTTCTTTTAAATTTCAAATTTGATTTCTATTTTCTAGTCTTTTGTAGTGTAGACGTCGGACTATTCAACTAGACGAATTCTGTGAATCACTCACTAAAAGGGGCCATGTCTGAGGTGACCAATAGGTTCCAAACTAAAAGGATCACGTCTGAGGTGATCAAATGGTGTTTGAACTAAAAGGGTCATGTCTGAGATGATCAAAGGTCATAATGTTAAAGATCAAAAGTTAAAATTTTGAGTGTTTGAAAGTGTATGAGTTCAAGCTCATAAATATGAGCCAATCGTACGATTGAATCATAAGGATGAGCCAATCGCACGTTTGAACCATACGAATAAGACAGTCACACGATTGGACCATGAATATGGGACGACCATGCTATTGGACTATAAGACTAAACCAATCATACGAATGGATGAAGGAGTATGAGCCAGTCGCATGACTGAACCCCAGTCGCATGGCTGAAGCATGAGTATGGGCCTAGTCGCACGACTGAAGCATGAGTATTGGTTCAGTCACATGACTAAAATTAAAAATAGTATAAATGTGAAGTCGGTTTCTTCGGATCGTTAAACATCCGAGCATGTTCTTGATGGAAGGATAAACAACATCAAACCAAAAGTCAAATAATAATACGAACTATAATTGAATGGTTTCAATGATAAAACCTAACGATTACAAGCTCGTTACAACATAAGAATCAAGACTCTTGGCAAGGGGAAGATCGAGCATGATCTCCCCTCTCATCCGGCAGCCCTAGGCTCCCGGGCACACTCTCTCTAAAACCCTTTTGAGAATCCTTTCTACTCTCTACACCTTGAAACTAGTATATATAGGCCTCGGCCCATATTAGATGCGACTGAGCCCATTCGTGCGATTGGACCATGCGTATGGTCCAATCATACGATTGGACCATACTTATGGTTCAATCGTACGACTGGACCATACTTATGGTTAGGTCTTACGAATGTCCCAATCGCATCTCTTAGTCCCCGACTGGTCCATTAGCATGGCTCAGTCGTACGACTGAGTCTCATTCGTATATGCTCCTACGAATGACCCAGTTTCATGTGTTTACAACCTATCAGGTGTATAACATTAAGCCTAGACTATTCAACAAGTGACGGACACACTATATATGACTATATATGCTCCAACAAATTCCCCCTTGGATGTTGCTTGCAAATAGTAGATAACACCTCTTACAGTCTTGAGTCAATCTTTGCTCTGGTTGCCAATAGAATCAAACGAAAACCATATTAGCCAACGTTGCCGATCCGTCAGGTTACTACCATATCCCTGAAAAAGAATTTAGACACAATAGCTTTCGTTTACTTTGCAGAACACCATCATAGCAGCAAGATTCCCCATATGACTGATTTTTCCAGATAATGATATGAACAGTTTTCGATTGCTTCAATCTTCACACAGGCTAACCTGATTAACATCACCACCTACAGAAATTCCCCCTCACATTCAGCATATCCCAGTATATAGACATTGTGCTCTCCTTGCGTCTTCACATGGTGTATTGGGCAAAAGGTTGAAGGTTCCAATCCATAGCTGACAATATCAACTAAATCACCATGCACGAAGATTCATCATCGGAAACCGGTTCACATCATCACTTTCTGATTGTGTCTTCACTTTCTCTATACATGGATTCCCCCTAAGAAGCAGAACCCTTTCTGTGCGGATAAATATAACTTGATTGGCCCATAAGTAGTCAGATGCTCCTGACTACCCCACAAAATCAGCACCAACTGCTGATATCTTCTCTTCTCTCTTTCGTGTTCCAATTACATTCACCAATTCTGGAAGTCCGACGAATAATGGGGTACACATCGAACTTATTTGACAAACAAACCTCTTGGTGAATATGCTTTGCTCATCTTCAAATTTGTGTAAGAAGCTGTTCCAGACTCCTTTTTTTTTGGTCTGGAACAAATGCGGATGAGTCAATACGGATGGCTCATTCGTGCGATTGAACATACGACTGGTCCAGTCGCACGACTGAACATAATACTGGTCCAGTCGCACGAATGGTCCAATTGCATGGTCCGTACGAATGCTCCAATCGCACGGCCCAGTCGCATGAACGGGTCTGCACGCAGATTTTTAGATGTGCAGCCGCCAGGGCTGCCCAAAACCCTAATCTGACGAATTTAACACGAACCGAAACAAAATAGACATCATCATATTCGAAGGGGTGATGGAAACGTGGTTTTGAGTGCAATTTTAACATAGAAACACACACGTAACACGATCTGAGCAAAACACGAAGAACACGAAGTGGGTTTAATGTCAAGATCTGAACTTTGACCCAGAAATCAAGAGCTCGGGTTGCTAGAATGATTGTTAGATCATTCCAGCAGTAACCAGCTCTGATACCAATTGTGAAGTCGGTTTCTTCGGATCAATAAACATCCGAACATGTTCTTGACGGAAGGATAAACAACATCAAACCAAAAGTAAAATAATAATACGAACTATAATTGAATGGTTTCATTGATAAAACCTAACGATTACAAGCTCGTTACAACATAAGAATCAAGACTCTTGGCAATAGGAAGATCGAGCATGATCTCCCCTCTCATCCGACAGCCCTAGGCTCTCGGGCACACTCTCTCTAAAACCCTTTTGAGAATCCTTTCTACTCTCTACGCCTTAAAACTAGTATATATAGGCCTCAGCCCATAGTAGATGCGACTGGGCCCATTCATGCGATTAGACCATGCGTATGGTTCAATCGTACGACTGGACCATGCGTATGGTTCAATCGTACGACTGGACCATGCGTATGGTTCAATCGTACGACTCGACCATACTTATGGTTCAGTCTTATGAATGTCCCAATCGCATCTCTCAGTTGCACGACTGGTCCATTAGCATGGCTCAATCGTACGACTGAGTCTCGTACGACTGAGTCTCATTCGTATATGCTCATACGAATGACCCAGTTTCATGTGTTTACAACATATCAGGTGTATAACATTAAGCATAGACTATTCAACAAGCGACGAACACACTATATATGACTATATATGCTCCAACAATAAATAAGGGGGTCAGTTGGTCGTAAACCTTACCACCCTTCAAGTTCTCTAAAATCGTGCATACTCACAGACACTCTGCCCAAATTTTGTTTGACTGATATTACCTACTGATTGTGATTCTAACATCTATTCCACTTATCTACAGGTACCGGGGGACTGAAATCGATCCAAATGAACATCTTAATCACATCTTTACGAACCGACTATGCTAAAACCTAGAACCGAAACTAAACCCTAAAATACACCACTTAAATCGACATAAAAGTTGATCGAAAGGACATTAAGTGCTATTTCGAGTCTCTGCAAGTCTAGTGAGTCTAAACACAAAGTCTAATAAATGTTTTTGACAAAGATTCAAATCTATGGGATTCTACATTGGAGGATACGAACAGTCATGCTAGTGAACCTCAGTCGCACCATTAAGCCAAGCGCACGTTTCAATCACACGAATGAACATGCGTATAGATTCAGTCGCACGATTGACTCAACCACATGGCGTAGCATCCGACTAAGTTCAGTCGCAGGTTCAATCGCACGACTGAACTCAACCGCAGGCTTAATCGTACGACTAAACTCAAACGTACGACTAAAACTCAGTTGATTGGTTCAGTCGCGATTGAACCAGTTTGATCAAAACAATTTAAGTTCCAACTGTCTTCTGTTATGCAGAAATCTAATGTATATTTTATTGTGTTTTAGCAACATGGCTGATAGTTGGACGATGAGCATGAAGCATAACATTTGTGCTCACTTAGATGCTAGTAATCGGATTGCTTCCGAGTTTGCTAGGATCGTAGCCTTTCTGAGGAGATTGAGAATCTTCAAGGCCATATCTACACCCTGCCCACCATATATATCGTTACAGCAGACCTTTTGGGAAGGTGCTACAGTTGACAGGTCCACTGAGCCCCACAGTATTAGGAGCTCAATTTTTGGACAGGAGATTAGGATTACCGCAGACGATCTAAGGCGAGTCCTAGATCTGGGTGACGATGGTACCCACCCAAGCAAGCTACATTCTCTAACCATTCGGGGATGCTTTCTGTGGATGAACTACTGGGGATATCAACGCAGGTTTGCTCAACAAGAGCAACATGTGCCCCCAGTTCAAGTACTTAGCTCATGTCATTCTCAAGTGCCTAGCGTCAAGGAGAGGAGAATTCGATGAGATGTCAGATCAAATCCAGAATGCATATGTTGCTCTGGTGCTGAACCACCTGTTCAGTTTCTCCCACATGCTATTCTCCTACATGATAGTGAACATCGAGGCAAAAGGCAAGGAAGGCTTCTACATGTACCCGAGGTTTTTACAGATGATTATTTATGAGAAGCTTCCTTCGCTACCAAGAGAGAGGGATGATGGTGTGATTCTAGAGGTTAT
Organism: Flaveria trinervia; assembly: GCA_025506515.1. Classification (NCBI taxonomy): domain Eukaryota; kingdom Viridiplantae; phylum Streptophyta; class Magnoliopsida; order Asterales; family Asteraceae; genus Flaveria; species Flaveria trinervia. The sequence goes on along the minus strand of CM046442.1, from coordinate 23,997,211 downwards.
GGATGACACTACATTGGGTAGGATGAAGGTCTACCGGGGAAGTAGCTAAATCCCCCAGTCAGGTGATTGTTCGGGCATTTGGCCAGTGAAGATTATATGGTGCCCTCTCGTAAAAAATGGTGTCATGATGATAGCGACTCCGATGTTGACCTAATTGAGCTACCCACCAATGAAGAAGACGATGACGATGATGACCATGATATGGTCAAGGTGGTGATGCACCTGGAGGAACAGAGAAGGCTGCCTTCCATCAACACTTCCAGCTTGATAAAGAGGAAGAGTCTGATGATGAGTCACTGGTTAGGACAGTTGGTAACCGGGTTGTGGCCACAGACAAAGGGAAAGAAACAGTTGGCGGACACCAGGATGGGTCGAAGGGTGATGATACTAATGTCATTTATCCTACTTAGATACCTAACCAACCCATCAGCCCAGCAGGAGCTTCTATTGCCAGGAGCTCCAAGAAGAAGAAGATGGCCCACCCTTTTGGCAAAAAGGGTAAGAGGCCAAGATTCACATTGATCACATCATCTACTACCACTACAACAACTACTACCACAACTGCCACAACCACCACCACTACCACACCTACCACCACTACCACAGCCACAACCACCACTACTACCACACCCACCACCACCACTGCCACAGCCACCACCACTACCACACCCTCTACCACATCCAGCACTCCATCCACCACTTATACACCTACTCCTCCACAATCCATTCCTATCCCTCTTCCCATCTCCACCATATCCACCACTACCACAACCACTCACCAAGCTGGTCCCTCCACCCAATCCATATTCACACCTGTATCTACTCTACCCATGGTCGGGTTAGAGGAGCAGCTGGATAGCCTGAACCGGATGGTGCTAAAGCTTATTGCTACTGATGATCTGAGCGTTACTTAGATCAATCAGCTAATGGCAGTGAATGCAAGTCAAGCAAAGCAAATCGCTCAGCTGAGTGAGAAGATCGCTTAGTATAAGAGAGCGTTAGGCCAAGCCTATCACGTACTAACAAGTCAAAACGAGCTAGTGATGGCTTCGGTAAAGCGAATTGAAGAACTTGACAAAAAGAATAAGAAGATTTTGCTAAAGACAAAGAGATCAAAGAGAGAGCCGTTAAAGATTAAGGATGGTGATGATGAGGATGATGATGATGATGATGATGAGGATGAAGATGAATTTTAGGAAGATGATGGCGATGACGACGGAGCGGGAGGAAGTGGAAAGGGAAAGGGAGGAGATGATGATGATGATGAGGATGATCGAGAAGGTGATGCATCTGCATCAGCCTCAAATCCATCAGCGAAGGAGAGACGCACAAAGAGAAATCAAGATCAAGGAGCCTCAGCCTTAGCTCCTCAAGCTGAAGAGACACCTGACTAAGGCAAAAGTAATGATTAGATGTTTTTGTATTTGAAACTTTTGTACTTGAATTATGTATTACATTAATCTAATTAATGATTATTGATGTTTAAATGTCTTGATTACTGATTTATGTGTGATGTGCTTAATGTTTAATCAAACAGATGAAGCTCAACAGATAGACGAATATGATGTCGCTCCTCTTCAGCAAGTTAAGACTCAACTTACCATAATTCTTGACTTGCAAGGGATTGTTAGAAGATCTGTGAGCTACACAATAGAGGAAGGATAGATCATCCATGGTCTAACAGATGGGTAGCTTGCTGAAATGTTCAGACTAAATCCTAACAAGCTTGTCAAAAATGCTCCAGAAGTTGATATTGTGTGTGATGATGAGCTAAAAGATGTGGATGAGATTGAGATAGAGGATGTCACAGCAAAGCACTATCCACAGTACACTGACCCGGAAGGACATGTTATACCCAACTCGGGTGAAATGTTTGGTAGTGGTACTTTTGATAAGTTAGAGGAGATGGAGAAAGAGAAAGAGAAAGATGAAAGTACAGCCCAAGCTTTGGATGCTAATGTGTGATATTAAGAAAGCAGAATGAGCAGCTTGTTTTGCTGATATGAAAGCCCAACGCTCAATCCCAAAGCAAAATGCCTACACCAAGCTTTATAGAGTCAAAAGACATTAGAAAGTGTCAGGCAAGATTATAGCTTGGGCATATTTTGAAGACTTGGAAGTATATGCTGTTAAGAGGGAGAAAGGGATTGAGTACTTGAGATATCCTCATGATCCGAAGACTCTTCCTGGTTTTGAGCTCAACCGATTGGCATGCTTAGTTCTGTTATATGCTCACCCAAGAAAGATATCAGGATGGTTTGAGGCTGCATTGAAGAGGGAATACCACACCAGGTGGGTAAACTTCAGACCTCAACAACCAAAGAGGTTCATTCATAAGTCTAAAGTCGATCCAATATCTGGAAAGCCGAAAGTTGTGTTGAAGTGGAGTCCTCCGCGCACAATGTCCAAGATCCCCTTACTGGAAATGCCTCAGGACTTCACTCCACACTTCAAATGGTGGTATTATGACTCGTGGATATGGGAAGCAATCATAGTTTTGAACAGAGATAGGAAGATACAGACTATTAGGGTATTTGATCCGATGTGGCTTACTAACTTGTTGGCTGAAGATGTTTATACTTTATACAAGTGGCCACTGTTCTATGACACGAAAGAAATTGTACATGCTTTTAAATTTCAACACGTTATACGGCTTTGCTTTGCATTTGAGATACATGGAGGAGTCACAAGAGAAGAGAAGTACAAGAAGTTCTAAGAACATGTGAAGAATGTTAGACAATAGAGTAAACTAGGTCCAAGGGAGAGTTTGTAGATATGTGTGTTCCTAGTTTATGTTCTTAAATGTAAAAGTCTTTCATGTCTTACATATGTGTAATTTGACAAAGTAACGAAATATGACATATGTCTTACATATGTGTTCCACTCATATTTAGCTTTTCTTATTGGATTCAGTTACACACCAAGTGAGTTCAATGCCCCACTTTTATACATATCTCTTTTTCTAGGAGAAAGCATACTTTTTACAAACACTTTATTATGATTTTAACTGTGTATAGTATAACATTGTGTAATATACCCTTGAAAGCCCTTACACTTTTAGATATCTAATTAACGAATCTAACGAGAAATCTTGGGACAAACCCCTTGACATCAAGCGTGTAACGCCTCGAATAATGTCTACGCCAGCCAAATAATAATAATGGGCTTAGACGAGATCATTTAATAAAAATAAGATGGATATGGGTTTTAGACCGAGTAGACTTCACGGGTTATGTGTTTAGTGAGTTTAAGGTCCTGGCAATGCCCGGTATATATAAACGGATCAGCTTGAGCACTCTCATTTGCAACTCAACACTCTAGTTCTAGAGAGAGTAGAGAGAGAAGTAGAGAGAATTTAAGATTCAAGGCTCAGTTGATCTCGGGATTGAAGATCGGTGTTCTTGGGCATCCAAACAACAAGAAAACACCAAGAATCCAGGTAAGAAACATCATTTAATCATTTCTTTTGATGTAAACCCGGATTCTAGGGTTTGGGCTTTTAAAATTGGCAAAGATTCGCCCAAAACTCACGCTTTTATGCAAGAAAACATTTAAGAAGCTTAGGTAAAGCTTATTGGGTGATAAACCAAGGTTTTGGGTGTAAAAGATTGAAGTTTTGGGTTAAAAATGTGTTGTTTGTAATTTTCAGCCCGTTCTGCAAAACTGGGCATTCATCCCGCGAAATTAGTACTCGTCCAGCGAAACTGTGGATCCTCCTGCGAAACTATAGTTTCGTAGGTAGTTTCGCAGACATGGTTTTCCAATGAAAGTTGGCTGAAACTAGTAGTGAAATTGTTGGTCTGGTAGCGAAATTAGGTAGAAATTAATTCCTTTGAGTGTTCACTTATCTGCAGGTTGTGTAGTGCAATCCCTACTTTGAAAGCTTGATGGAGAAGCTACTCATCAAGTCTAGCTGAGTTCTAGATCCCCTATTTAAAGGTTTTGAACTAATTTGGGGTTGGAAATTCAAACTAAATATACGTTTTAAATGACTAAGATTTTAAGAGGTTTTAACGGGAAGATCAATTTTTCTATGATGAAATGTAGCCAGGGCGGTAGCCCCTTGGACCCCACTAGGGGCTGCTGCCCCTATGACCCCGTTGTCAGGTGTTGCCACCCCCGAACCCACGCTGTCCTGCGGTGGGTCAATTATGTTTTATGATGATTTATGCTTGATATGCATATGTTTATGTATATGAATGTATGATGCATGGTGATTGTTATGTATGATGTTGCTGATGTATGTTGATTATGTATGCTATGTATGTTATGTATGATGATGCTGATGTATGTTAATTATGTATGCTATGTATGTTATGTATGATATTTTTTCTTATGTTCCTTATTACGTATGATGACGTGACTTTACGTGGTGTGATATTCATAATGAACGTAAAGTATTATCTTAACAAAGTGAAAGATTTAAGATAATAAAAGTGGAACATAATGAAGGAACAAACGAAAAGCCTTGCAAGCAAATAAAAGGAGGTTCACAACTCATTAAGAGTTGTTAGCTCAACTGTGTGTGTCTATAGCGTGTGATTTTGGCTAACTCATAAGGGTTCATACACACAGTAAGAGTTTAGTCTTGGTGACTGCTCCAATACGTGCGATTTCCCAATTACTGTGTGTTATACAGTGTGCGCTCTTGGCGAACCGATAAGAGTTCATGCACACAGGGGGAGTCTGTCCTAGTGACCACTCCATACGTGCGATATGCGGTCCTTGTCGCTTAACCCTAGATGAATTGGTTGGTGCTCTAGAGGGGGGTTAAGCACCTGACAGGACCTAGATAGAAGTGAAAGATAATAATGTACGAAAAGTGTGATAAGTACGAAATGTGCGAAACCTGCGATATGTACGAAGCGAACGATGTTGAAGATAATAATGATTACCTTGATGTATGTACGATGTGTGATCATGTGTGATATTAATGAAAATTTTTTATCGAATGGAAGGTAATGCAATGTTTTTATAAAACTAGAACTCACTCAGCAACGCTGACTTTTATGCATTTTCCAGTTGGCAGGTGAGCATTGCTGAGGATGGCGCGGGGCAACTACTTGGCATTTTTGGATGGCGTTTTTTTGTATAACATTTTTGCATTGTAATACGAACGAACTATATTTTGTAATGAATGATGTATTATTTTGCAAAAGTGTTTATTTAAAGGAAATGAAATGTTTGTTTAAAGTGTTTCCACTGCATGATTTTAGTAAAGTTAATGTAATTATATATTTTATGTGCGATGATTGACGAGTTGTGAGCATCCGGGAATGGGACCTTAGAAAGCGGATGAAAATTTGTCATAAAAAACTAACATTATCATGAGTTGGTATGTCATGGCAAAAGGTAAAGAAATGAACACAGTAAGATTCGATTGCAAAATTGCTACAGATATTACTTATGAAATTAGATTAGCTATGTATTTCAATACACTTGTTTATGTTTTACAATTGTTATTATTTATGATAAATGCAAACTCTTGAACTCACCAACAATCATGTTGACACTTTAGTATGCTTTTAGTAGGTCTATGATGCAAGGTGCCCTAGGAGCACAGCACTGGCCGAGCATATGTTCTCTAAACTTGCATTCTTTACATTTTGGTTTTATGCATACGTATAAATAAAGGTTTAAGTACATGTTTTTCACATTTTACATTTCTATACTATGGGGTTTCATTATGTATCAAATGCTTCCATAATACTTTAATGTTTTAAACTCTAAGTTTATTTGTTTTAAATGTTACATATAGAGTCATTTTAAGTAATTAATAACTTGGATCATGTTTTGTTTACACGACTCGTGATAAAACCCTACACATGGACATTAAGGATGTGATAACCAAGATATCCTCCTTGGTCATCATCACCATCATTTTCTTTCTTTTCTCTATCTCCGTTACCATCATCATAACCACCACCACCACCACCATCATCATCACCAAACTCATCATCATCTCCATCATAATCCACCTTTCCTAAACCATCATCATCATTATGTTGTAAACTTTTCGTAATATTCTCTAGTGTGACAATCACATCACCAATTCTTGCATCAAAGGTTGACATCAGTAAATTCCTCACTAATAATCATATTTGACTCAAGATCAACTATAGTAGTCTCTATAGGAGTAAGATTAAAATATGCTAATATTGTCTACTAGATTCTTCAAACTCAGTTGATCTTTTCACATTTGCTTGGACACACACACACACATATACACACACACACACACACACATATATATATATATATATGTATAGATGTGAACTTTTAAATCTTCCATGATCTATACATCGCTAAACATAAACTGTAGTTGATACTATAAGCACTTGATCTTATCCCTTTTTGGATTCTCTAACTGTAAGTATTCTATGAGCTTTGACTTGTATAACATCTCTCTCTTCAATGGTTGAACCCTAAGGAATAAATATAGGAATATTAGAGTTTGTATAACAAGAGTTTAATATGATTTGATCACTTTTGCGCTAAAGGAAATTCTAAGAAATAAGGATACGATGGTTAACAAAATGAGCTATTAAACATACAATGTAGGAATCTTAGCTTAAAATATAATTTCACTAGTATTCGTCGAGTGGTAAGATTAGAAAAGATTCTGAGAACACTTGGGGTTTGACAAAAGAAAAAAAGTCAAATATCCTTAACTCTTCCGATAACCTTCAAATTTCAAGGACAAAATTATTTTAAGGGATAAAGCATGTTACATCCCGGCTTTCTAGGGTTAGATGGAATAGTTAAAATGTAAGGATCGTGTAATGACGAATACTAACAGATTTATGCGTGTATCGAATCAAATAGTGCGTAATCCTCTTTGATTGGCGATCCAATCAGTGAAAATGCATGTAGAATCAATTAAGGATTGAATCTAAATGTTAAGAACGATTAGTAATCGATCTACTGTGATCTATGAAGTTGGAACAGGTTGCTAGAGGTCTCTGGACGGCTAGGGTACTTGTAGGTAACGAAATCTTCAAATTGTCATGTTTTTCCATGATTTAAGTGGTATTTATAGGTTAGGGTTTATCAATCGTGCGACTGGACCATTTGCATTGTTCAGTCGTGCGATTGAGTCATGCGGTTGATCCATTTGCATGACTGAGTATTCAGTCATGCAACTGAGTCAATCTCATGTTACAATCATGCGATGGATCTAGTTTCCTGGTTCATTCGTACGACTGGTTCATTAGCATGAAGTTGTTCATGCGTATGGTCCATTGCATGGGCCAATCGCATAAAAACTTCACATGATTAAGTTTAACATATTTCTTAATTATCATTTAATAATATCTATGCAAACAGCCACAAACCTATATAATTAGTTCAATAAGCGTTATTACATACCAAGCAATGAAATATCCAACATTATAAGCACAACCACACATTGTATCTCATTAAGTACCCATTTAATTACATATGTTAAGACAATAAAGACATTTTACATTAAGTTCAGAAACTAGGAACACATGCATCTACAAACTCCTCCTTGGACCTACTTTCATCAAATGTCTTAATCCTTCATAAGCTCCTCATACTTCTTGTACTTCTCTTCTTTTGTGACTCCTGCATGTATTTCAAAAACAAAACAGAGTGGTATCACATTGTGAAATTGTAGAGCTTGTATAATATCTTGTGAGTCATAGAACAGTGGGCACTTGTATAATGTATAGACATCATCAGCAGACAAGTTAGTAAGCCACATCGGGTCAAACATCCTGATGGTTTCCGTAATACCATTCTTGTTCAACACTATGACTGCCTCTCCTATTTTCCAATCATAGTACCACCATTTGAAGCATGGAGTGAAGTCCTGTGGCATTTCCCGTAGAGGGATCTTAGACATTGTGCGCGGAGGACTCCACTTCAGCACTATTTTTGGTTTTCCAGTTATGGAATCAACCTCAGATCATCTGATATACCTCGTTGGTTGTTGAGGTTTGAAGTTGACCGATCTGGTGTGGTACTCTCTCTTTAGAGCTGCTTCAAACCAGCCTGACATCTTACGAGGGTTAGCGTATAGCAATTTAAACTTTGGTAACTGGTTAAGCTCAAAACCAGGAAGAGTCTTCAGATCGTGTGGGGATTTGAAGTACTAAATCCCTTTCTCACGTTTAACTGCATAAACATTGAGATATTCAAAATATGCCCACGCTATGATTTTGCCCAACACCTTGTGATGTTATTCACTTTGTAAGGCTTGGTGTAGACAGTTGATGTTGCAGCACTATGTTGGGCGCTTATTCTTCAAATCATGCAACCCATTCAGCCTTTCTCATGTTGACTTCAACGTCCGAGGCTTGGGCCTGTTCTTTATTCTTTTTCGATTCTTGTTCCATTTTATCCAGAGTCTCAAAAGTATCACTGACAAGATTGTCACCCAGATTGGGAACGACATTACCCTCATTGTCAGTGTACTCTGGATAATGTTGATCCGTGACATCTTCAATCTCGATCTCATCATCATCATGAAGCTTATCATCACTTTCCCATTGGACTGTAGAAGCATCCTTCAAAATCTCGTCGGGATTTAGTCGGAACATCTCGGCGAGTTGCTCGTCGGTGAGATCACGAATTATCTCTCCTTCTTCAGGAGTGTAATTCACCGATCTCCTAACTATCTCCTGTAGATCAAGAATCATTGTAAGTTGAGTCTTGATCTGTTGGAGGGGTGCAACATCATATTCATCCCCTTGAAAATTTGGATCTGCTTGATTTAAAACATGTAACACATCAACCATTAGTCAACAATAAAAGCAGTAAACATCAATAATAAATATAAACATTAATTACATTAATTTGATATAATATTCAAACATACATGATTTTAAATAACATAATCAACTATGCATTACTCTTGTCTTGAATCATGCGCTCCTCTGCTGACAGGGCTGAAGTAGAGGCACCTTTGTCTTGAGCTCTCTTGGTCCTCCTTTCACTTGCTGATGTGGCACCCATAGCAGAAGTATCTCCTTCTCCTTCATCATCATCATCATCACCTGCATCATCACCTCCCTTTGTATCATCACCATGATCATCATTATCAACATCCTCATCATCATCACTGTCATCATAATCTCCATCATCTCCATCACCTTCTCGGATCTTTAGAGGCTCATCTTTGGATACATTTAGTTTTAGAATAAGCTTCTTGTTCTGGGCCTCTAAATCCTGTATCCTCTGTATTGAGGATATATACATCTCTCTCAGCTCTGTGATATCTTGGCTCTGAGCCTCAAACCTCTAAATGGATGAGGCATGTGTCTCATGCAGCTCCTTAATTCGTTGGCTCTGAGCCTCTATCTTTTAGGCTTGGGATACATTAAGCTCCATCAGCTGATTAAGCTGAGAGGCTCGCTGCTCATCCCTCGCCAGCAGCTTCAGCACTAACCGGTTAAGGTTAGCCAGCTGCTCCTCCAACCCGACAAATGGGTAAGAGGATCCAAAATAGGTGGGACCTGTGAGGAGGTCCCGGCTCCATGGCTGGTGGTGGTGGTAGTGGATGTAGAGAAGATTAGGGGTGGTATATATATGGATGTCTGTGGATGAGCTAAAGTGGCGGTGGATGGGAAGTGTGTAAGTGGTGGAATGGGTGTGGTTGGTGTATTAGGTGGTAGTGGTGGTGGGTGGAATGGTGGTAGTGGTGGCTGTAGGTGGAGTGGTGGTAGTGTGGAATGGTCATAAAGTCAAAATCATGAATGGTCATAATGTCTATGTGGACACCAATTTAATCTTCATGTAGGATGCATAGGCAAGGAAGATATGGATTGCTTCCATTCTTGCCACGGGTGCAACTACTTCATATAGTCTATGCCCTCGACTTGTCAAAATCCTTGAACAACAAGTTGAGCCTTGTTTCTGATGATCACTCCTTGATCATCTTTCTTGCATTTCAAGACCCATTTAGTGCCAATGACCTTAGCACCTTTAGGTCTATCCACCAGAGTCCATACACCTAACTTCTTGATTTGAAGAAGTTCCTCTTGCATGGCACTCACCCATGCCTCACCATTCAGGGCTTTACTAACATACTTTGGCTTAAACTAAGACACAAAGCAACGATATGCACCGTCATGAGGGTATCCCTTTTCCATCACCGATGCATAATCAGGTGAATACAGCTGATTTCTGGTCTGAACTCCTGATCTCACATCCGCAATGACATTATCCAAGGGATGAAAGACATTTAGGCGTGATCCAAGAGTGGTTAGAACAACTATCTCAGAATCAAGATTATGAACATTTGGTTTAGTATCTGAGGCAGTAGGAGTCTGAGGTTCCAAAGACTTTGAGGCATTAATGTCAGATGCTTGTGGACTTGTTATAGGAGGAATTTGTTGTTCCTGAGTGGCCTCATCATTCTCCACATCTTCATCATTAGAGGAAGAGTCACTTCCCTCGAGTGCTCCCCCCGAGTTGGTAGATGAATCACCTTGTAAGCCGGACGATGTAGATTCCTGAGATGGTGTGTTTAGAACATCATACATCATCTTTGTTGCTAACTCATCATCAGACGTGGAGAGTGGGATGTTGAAGGAAATGAAGAATCCATCATAGTCGAAAAAGAAAGCGGGTCCTTTTCTAGCTGGTGGTGTGGTGTATCTCTAAACGTCCACGTTACACCATACTTCTACTTGACCCATCGAGTTGTTGTAAACTCTCTTGTTTGGTATGTTGTATCCTAGAAAGATACCTTCTTCAGCCTTCTCACTGAATTTTCCCTCCCGAGTCTTCTTTAGTAAGGTGCATGGAGTGCCAAACGGCTCGAGATACTCTAGATTAGGTTTACGTCGTTCTAGTAACTCGTAACACGTCTTGTCATGGCGTTTAACTACCAGAACTGATTTAGCGTATAACACACATTTGCAACTGCTTCATTCCAGAATTGGATAGGTAGTTTCGAATCTGCTAGTATCTTCTGTGCTGTCTCTATCAAGCTCTGATTCTTTCTCTCAGCAACGCCGTTCATCTGAGGAGTGTAGCCTGAAGTGAACTAATGCACAATTGCATTTTCCTTGCAGTAATCCTCCATCCATTTGTTCTTGAACTCGGTTCCGTTATCTGAGCGTACTTGTTGTACCTTCAACTTGTAGAGGGACTCCAGTATGGTTACTAATTCCTTGAATGACTCAAATGTTTCGGATTTGGATTTGAGAAACATTACCCAAGAGAATCTTGAGTAGTCATGAGTAACGACATAGCAGTACAAGTCGCCTGCGATTCTTCTTGTACTAACTGGACCAAACAGATCCAGGTGAAGAAGTTCAAGAGGAGTTTGATAGAATGAACTTTCTTTTCCTTATAAGACTTCTTCGTCTGTTTGCCCTTCTTGCAACACAAGAATCAGGAAGTTGAAAGTTATTGACATTAACTCCTCTCATGAGATCATTCTGGATCAAGTGATTCATCTTCCGTGGATTAATGTGTCCCATTCTCCTATGCCAGAAGATGGAATCCTTCTTAGTAGCTTTTGACAAGAAGCACTGAACTTCATGTTCCATTATGAAGGCCTTTGATAGATCCAAGACATAAAGCTCCTTATATCTTGAGGCAAACATTAAGACTTGGTCCTCCGGGATCACATAGTCCTTTTTCAGGACATAACACTTCTTGTTGTCAAATACTACCTTAAAACCATTATCACAAATTTGGGATACAGAAAGTAGGTTATTCTGAAGTTGTTGAACATAATTTACCTTGTCAAACTTCACTTTCTAATTTCCCACTTCCCCTTGAGCTGTGATATACCCTCCTTTGTTTCCATCAAATGAAACATGGCCTCCTTTTATTTGTTTGACGTTTGATAAGAGAGTCTTGTTCCCTGTCATGTGCCTGGATGCTCCGCTATCTATAATCCACATGTTGGTTTCAGCACTATAGCGAACACCCTGCACATTCAAATGAAAACATTAGTTCAGGTTACGGACCCAAGCCTTTATTGGCTTGGGTGTCACAAAGGCATCACACATCATAAAAGTAACCCATTGACCGTTCGAGGGTGAGGGAAGCTCAGATGTCTTTTTGTTCTCATTATCAGACAATGAGGTTGATTTTTCCTTGCATAAGCCAGCTTTGTGTAAGGCCTGTTTGTGATAAACAGACGACTGGCAAATGTGTTGAACTTTAGGTTCACTATCCTTTTAGGTGGTGTCACTGAGTTCCTCTTAAAAGAGCTAGGTTTTGGTTCCAGAAGTTCAACTTTGTTCATCGCTGTCTGATAATAAGGATAATGAGACACAATGTGTCCATACTCTCCACAGCTGTAGATGATCCGCTTTTGACTTTGCGATGTAACTGTTTTTGTGGAGATGTATGTGACACATGGGTGACCTTACTATGTTTGGGTTTTGAATCTTCTTGTTTAGATGTTTTGTATGGTTTAACAAAGTTAATTGCTTTAACAGTTTTAACATCTTTTCCTTTTCTATTATCTGGACTTTGACATGATGCACGTGATTGGTTAACATTACAGGTCTTTTTAGATTTAGATTTGACTATGGTTGACCCAGACTTAACCTTAACCTGTTCAAATTGTTTATCCAGATTAACACAAGGCATTTTACCTTTTGCCTTTGAAGTGGCCTCCTTTTGTTTAGTACTAGATTCATTTGATTTACATGTGGAATCTGGATCACTTAAAAGAGGAGTGGACACCATATGATCCTTGATTAAATTGCCTATGTCAAACATAGACGTTAGATCACCACATATCATTTGGAGAAACCTACAGGTTGCTAGAGGTCTCTGGACGGCTAGGGTACGTGTAGGTATCGAAATCTTCAAAGTGTGATGTTTTTCTACGATTTAAGTGGTATTTATAGTTTAGGGTTTATCAGTCGTGAGACTCGACCATTTGCATTGTTCAGTCGTGCGATTGAGTCATGTGGTTGATCCATTCACACGACTGAGTATTCAGTCGTGCGACTGAGTCAATCTCATGTTACAATCATGCGACTGATCCAGTCCCTGGTTCATTCCTACGGCTGGTTCATTAACATGAAGTTGTTCATGTGTATGGTCCATTAGCATGGGCCAATCGCATGAAAACTTCACATTATTAAGTTTAACATATTTCTTAATTACCATTTAATAGGATCTATGCAAACAACCACAAACCTATATAATTAGTTCAATAAGCGTTATTACATACCAAACAATGAAATATCCAACTTTATAAGCACAACCACACATTGTATTTCATTAAGTACCCATTCAATTACATATGTGTAAGACAATAAAAACATTTTACATTAAATTCAGAAACTAGGGACACATGCATCTACATAAACTAAATAAAATGCAAACTTTTCTTTTGTGTATTGTTAAACGAGTAAATAATGAAGGAAATGAAAATTTTTAAATTCAAAGTTTTAGTTGAGTTTTAGTGACACAAAGGACCATTTAAACATATATATATATATATATATATATATATATAATATATATATATATATATATATAAAATATATTTTATTGAAAGATTCTCTATTTTTACCGAAACGTAGGTTGACTCGTAGAAAAAATAAGCTTGTTTCAATGGCATATTTGAAATTTTATAAGACATTATATTTAAAAAGTTATAAGAGAAAAAAATTAAGCTACTGAATTAATTATATTGATATAATAATTATTTATAAATAATAAAGCTAACAGGCATGCGCATCACTTCTGCATCCCATATCGCCTGCCTTCCTTTTTCTCCCGCCCGCCCGCCCACCTCCCCGCCTCCCCGCCTACCCACCTGCCTCCCTGCTTTCTTATAAATAGAGATCTTTACATTAAACTTAGATTAAAAGTTTTCTTGGGAACACTCTAGTATTAAGTGAACTCCGAGTAATCAATACCCCATGGGTATTGTTATTTTTCATTTTTGGAGCTTGGGTAGGAGCACGAGTAGGGGGACTATACATCAATTTCTCGTAGATACATTAAATATATATTCTCATTTAAGTTTATATTAAGTTAATTATTATTTATTTTATATTATTACTATTATTATTAGCATTAGCCTTAGATTTAGTATTATTATTAAGTTTAGGCGTTATGGATATTGTTAGAGATGGATTTTGGGTAGACTAGCATTATTTAGGCATGGATTGATCATCCATTCTTAAACAAGACAGCATAAACCAATATTCAACTGTGACACTAACTAGTTAGTTGTACCTATACCTAACTTTGTATTACATGAATTGTGTTAGAACTTTAGGATAATACCAGATTGTACTAGAAACAATTACTAATAGTTGGGAAACTGTTAAACAAGTAAGTTCCTCTGACTTTTTTAATAGGGGATGTGATGTTCTGATAACGAGTATTAACTAAAGCATTGACTACCAATAGCATTTGTGATACGTGGCAATGCTTGATAGGATGCTTGAGGGCTACTTGTAAAAATTTGCTTTAGCTAGTGGAGTTTTTATACATAGCCTGGTTGTAACACCCGCATATTTTTTTAAAATATGAAATAAATAATAAAAGTGTAGGATAAAGGAAGAAATACAATTGTTCCTAGTACAATCTGGTGTAAAAAGGACAAAAGTAGAGGGGCTAAATTTGTTAAAATGACAAAAAGTATGAAAAGTTGGTGTAATAGTGGGCATGGCTGTCCATACCTTTCTACATATGTTCTTTTCATCCGAATTTTTTAGAGAGAGAAAGAGCAGAGCTTGGGACTTTAAAAAAGAAGAACAAGGAATTGAATTCAAGGTAAGAATTCTTTATATTAAGGTGTTCTTGGCCGGCCTATGCCGCGGTTGTATGCTTATGTGTTTGTTGTGTTCGGGTATGTGTTTTTAGTGGGTTTTGGGTGGTTGAACTCATAGTGAGAATGGGTTTGAAGAAGTCATACTCGAATGTTTTCTAAGGTGAGTTCTAGAACCCCCTTTACATGTTTTAACTGATTTTGGGGCTGGAAATGCATGTGTAAATGTTTTTATTTAAGTGGGTTTTGCACTCGTATGAATATGTGTGTATGAATACGGGTGGGGTATGATTATAGGAGATTATGCTATTATGATTTTGTTATGTTCATGTTTTGTGACTTAGAATGCTAGAACAAGGCTTTGAACATGAAGTATGTTGAATTGGCACTGAATTATGATGATATTAGTGCGAGTTAGTTGCCCATGCACCTGAAACTTCCCCATGCGCCTAAGTGTTGGACCAAAAGAACCAATGAGCCTGATCAGAAAACCTCTAAGTCCCACAGACATCACAACAACTGCTGAAGACTTGATCAGCTGTTTGACAAAGTCTGAAGATTTCAACAGCTGAAGACTAAAGTACTAAAGACTTCAAAAGCTGAAGACCAAAGTCTGAAGATCAATAGCTGAAGACTAAAGTACTGAAGACTTTAACAACTGAAGACTAAAGTACTGAAGACTTCAACAGCTGAAGACCAAATTCTGAAGATCAACAGTTGAAGAACAAAGTACTGAAGATTAACAGCTGAAGTACAAAGACTGAAGACATTAGCTGATGACAACAGCTGAAGTTCAAGTACAAGTACTGAAGCCTTCAGAGTTTGTTACAACAGCTGAAGAAGCATTCTTCAGTTGTTGTGATGGTTTCCTTTTAGTAGTTTTCTTTTTGTTTTAGTATTTGTAAAACGACTGAAGATCATGTTCTTCAGTTGTTGTAGTTTCAGTAGTTTCTTTTCAGTAGTTGTAGTGATAGTTAACACTTAGCATTTTTGTAAGAAGATGTCAGCTGTTTGACATCTTCAGTAGTTGTGTTAACTATCAGTAGTTTGAATAAATTCTGCTAGATGTCACTATCAAGTGACATCAGCAGACGTCACATCTCCTATATAAGAGGTGTTGACCTAATTGTATTTGTGACATTCTGTTACCACGAAAGCGAATATTGAATGAAATATATTTTGCAGAATTCTTTCTGTCTATAACCGTTTGTTCTTACCTTGAATATCTTTTGTGTTCTTGTGAATTAGCTAATTCATTGTTTGATTTCTGCTGCTATACTCTCTAATCAATCAAACGTAGATCACTGATCTTAACAAATGGTATTAGAGCTGGTTAATCATTGATCGATCTAACAATTGATCACTGAAACTGCTATTTGATATCTATGTTTGATTGAATTAGCTTATTTGCAAGAACTGGTTATAGATTATTGATTTTCTGCCGCTTTCGTTTATTCATTTTAAGATCTCTCTTGGTTCAATTTGGTTTGTTGTGTTTTGTTCTAAATCTGCTATAGCTTAATTGAATTTGGTTGAATCTGAGATGACTACTCCTTCTAATGACCCTCACAATACCGGTTCCTCAACCAAGCCTCCGATGCTGGTTAGGACTGAGTATAACATATGGAAACGAAGGATGCTTCATCACCTGTCTGTGAACAGTTCAGGTTGTTGGACATCTGTGGTACATGGACCACATAAGCCTATGGTGAACAATCCGGAACCAATCAAATGGTTCCGAAGAAGAAGGGACAATACTCAGATGAAGATCCGAAACTGTTTGAGATTGATGCTAAAGCCCATGGAATTCTGGCCATGGCACTGCCGAATGAAACCTATTCATTATGCATCATGAAACTGCTCATGACCTCTGGAATGCATTGAAGGAACAATTCGGTGGAACTGATGAGGTCTTAGCAAACAACAGAGAAATCCTCGCCCAACAATATGAGACATTCTCTCATAGAAAGGGTGAGACACTGACTCTACAGTTTGAGCGTTTTTCCTGTGTGATCTCTGAGCTGAAAATGGTGAAACAGGAATACACCAATAGCCAGATGAATAACAGATTCCTCAGATCACTGCCTGAGAGATGGGACACATACACTATTGTCCTACGCTCTAGTGCAAATCTGGAAAGCCTATCTCTCACCTAACTTCATAGGAAACTGCTTACATTATCAGGAAAGCTCACTGATGACTTTGTACCAGGGAACACTACCTTGGTTGGTCATGAGTCAGAATATGCTGCATCTGAAAGCAATTTTGATGAGCATATTGATTTCTCTTCAAACAGTTCTGATCATGCATTTGTTGGTATTGATAGTCATTCTGGCAGTAATAGTGACAATCTATGCTTCATCATGGATGATCTGAAGGGAATTGCTGATGATGATTTAGAAGAGATGGATATTCTAAGCCAAATGGCCTTAGTTAATATCAGATCTCAAAAGTTCTACAAGAGAACTGGCAAGAAATTTCCTGGACTCTCTGGCACAACCAAAGTTGGTTTTGACAAGAGTAAGTTGAGGTGTCACAAATGCCAAAGGCTTGGACACTTTGCAAGAGAATGTAGATCAACTGGATCTAACTCTTCTGCACCCTTTGTGACTTTTCCTAGCACTAGTCTACAAAACAGAGGGCAACATCCTACTGGTTCTGGTCATCAATCACACCCTGTATCTCCTGGGTCCAATGTCATATCCTTTTCCCTGCTATTACATGCCTCAGCCAAATCCGGTTCAAGCTCCAATTGCACAACAACCACATGCATTACCTCAACCTCAACCTTCCCAATCTCATCAACAAACTCAACCTCAACAACACAGCTTTTTCACCCCAGGAGTTGTTGACTGGAGCAGTTTACCAGATGATTTTTCTGGTCATGAACAACTGTTCTCTGGTGCTGGTCAACATGGTGGTGACAGTCCTTTTCGAAATCTAGCTCTTATGGCTTTGGAGTCTGCTGATACTTCATCCTCTAATGCCTTTACACCATAGGTATCACAGGTATCCTCTGAGGCAAAAGCCAAACTATGTTCTAAAACATGCATAGCCGCATTTGCATCAATTAGAGAAGCAAATGTAGCTTTAATTAACAAGAACATTGAGCTAGAACAAACAATTTCCAAAAGCAAAGCTGAATTTGAGTCTGTGATTAATGATAAGAATGATGAGATTTACAAACTTAAATGCCAAATCACTAATGATAAGGCTAGGAAGAGATACTTCTAGAGAAGTACAGAGACCTCAAAAAAACACTTGCAACTACCCAGGTAGAGTGTGATCGATGGGTAAATTCTTGCAAGGGTTTTGAAATGCTTCTTAGTAAGCAATCTGCTTCCAATGTGAAGTTTGGCATTGGTTATAATCACACTGCTCCTCCTACAGACTTTACTCCCAGAGCAAAGGTAGAGTCTGATGGTGAAAGCAATAACCAATCCTTTTCATCATGTGATCTACTATCTGATACAGCACCATCAGAAGTAGAAGTCAGCATTAATTCCTCTCAGAAACTATCAGCTGATGTTCATGGCTCAAATGCTGACACTCACATGATCACAAAGTTGATCACTCCAAGTGATATTTCACAAAGTACTGAAAGTACTAAAAAGAATGTCATAACACCTGGAGAACAAGCCCAAACTACTACATGTACTGAAGGAAAGAAAACTGCAAGTAGAAAGGGTGGGAAAACTACTGAAGAAGATATCAAGAAAGCAGGTACTAAAGCAAAGAAAACTGCTAGTACTGATAGCAAACTGCTGAAGAACAAGTCTTCAGTAGTTTCATCTTCTTCAGTAGATGATCAACTTAAGATGAAGAAAAAGCCATGTGAAATATGTGGCTTATTCAATCATCTTACTGATGATTGCTGGTATAAAAAGGGCTCCAAACTCAAACATAATGAAAACATTAAAGAGAAAATGGATAAAATGAAAACTGAGATTGAAATCAAATTTGTACCAGCAACATCAAAACCTGTAACCCCAAAATCCAAAAAGAATCCAAAAAGAAAGGGGTAAACAGGCAACAGCTGAGGTTGCTCAAAGAGAGATGGTACAACATAGGAACCCATCCAACTCAAGCACTAATATGTCTGATGAGCTGAAGGCTTTATCACAAAATCAGACACAACTTGTTATGATGGTTCAACATCTATTGGGGAGAGTCAACCAATTAGATGTGTTGGGGTTTGTTGAGTTTAACAATGTTGTTTAACCATTTAAACAAGAAAAACGCAGCGGAATATGAACTTAATATCATGTTCTATAATCTGAAAAATTAAAGCTGATAACTTTGTTTCAACAAACCGAAAACCATAGGATCAAATATATGTGTTTGAACTAGTTACCAAGATAAAACAAAACAACCAAAACAACACAATGGAACTACCTTCCAGAAGCTGTCAAAACCGTGGATTGGATCAAGATGATGATGCTTTTGAACGACCAAAACATCAAGATAGATGTCCTCAAGCAATCATACCCACAAGCCTATAAGAAAACACCATCTTTGCTAGGATTTGACACCAAAATCATATCAAGAAAGTTGTTGGAACTTTCTTTCAGCCGTGAGACATCAAGAGGCTGCTGGAGCCTTGTTCCAGCCGTGAGACTTCTCTTCCAGATGAGAAACTTGAATTCTTGTGTCGATTTTGCATGTGAGAAAGGGCTAGATGAAGTATGTGTGTGTTCAAGAAGATCTTTTGTTCCAAGAACACAAAACAAAAAGGAGAGAGTTGGCTGCCATGGAGTGGCCGAAAAAAACTTAAAAAATCTCCCTTTTAAATTTTACAAAAGTTTAAATATTATACATAATTAACCTTTTAATTATATATAATATGTACACACACTTCTATTATTTGATGTTGCTTAACTAATTTAAACAACATAACAAATAATATCCATGAACAAAATATCCTCATAATTTGTTCCTTCTCACATACAATTTATTTAGAAAACCCATTTTCTAAATTGGTGTAATTATTTAATTGTATGATCTATCATCAATTAGATATTAATTGGTGTTTGCTAAGCTTGTTATTGGGTATGACCCGACTTGGATCACAACGTACTAACCACATCAATGTTCTATGTGTCTTGGGCATACAGAATCCAACAGTCTCCCACTTGCACAAGATACATAGAAGATTGATGCAAGCAGTAAATACCGCCTAACAACGTTTACTACCCTTAATACGCATGACTTAAAGCCATTCAATAAAATCATCCCCTTCAATTTATCCAACTTGAAATGATTTAGGTGAATCAATCATCTATCCTTTTGTTACAGATGTCATGTTAAATCCAAGGACACAGAATGATCATTCTTGTTCATTTAACTTAATCAGGCCTTAGACATCATGCTCTCAACAATAAGAGGAACAAATTCCATCTTGACTACATACGTTTCTCACAATCACCTTATGTTATATCTAAACATAGCCTTATGTACTGACCATTATTTCAGAGCAGCGAAGAACTAGCTCAAGGTATAACACTCGGTGAATATCAAAACCCAATATGTATCTCAGGTCAGAGGATACCAAATGATATTCGCCTTTACTCAAATTTACTTATGATCAATCTAGAAGATTCCATGTAGTAAAATTGAGACGCGGGTCAGTCCAATATTTGTATCCCACAAATATCTATGAACCTTGGTAGCAACCAATTGCTCTATATTCATACCTTATGAATATCTACCAATCCATGTTCATAATAGTCTTACATTCATACTTTTTCCCACAAATATGACCGACTACGAACATTTAGAATAATAAACATATTCATGGATGTAATCATGCTAAAAAGGAACATGACTCAAAGATATAAAAGAGTTAAAGTTACAATTGTTCCATACATTAAATACTAAACAGACCAATTCCAATCACTATAATATTGAAGTTCTAAGGCACAAGTATGACCCTCATACTTTGCCCTCACAAGGAGCTTCGTGAGTGGATTCGTAACGTTTTGATCTTTATGAAATTTACGAATACATATCTTTACCCTTTTCAACTCCATCCCTTATGATGTTGAATCTCCGCTCAAGGTGCTTAGTCTTTGATGAGTACGGGGTTCCTTGATTTGAGCAATCCCACCCACGTAATTTACCAAAGATGTCTAGGGGGTCTTGAATGGTAGAGACCACCCCTAGATAAGCAATGGACAAACTTATCCATGCAGCTTCCAAAGCTGCCAATGAAGTGGCTATGTATTCGAATTTTATAGGGAATAATGCTACCAAGTCCTGCTATGAACATTTCAAGGATACCTCTTCTCCATTCATAATGGAAGTACACCCGATTGTGATCGAGAGTCATATCGATCAGTTTTGGGAGCCCGCATCTTTGTAACCCTTTACACGGACTTCATTTTCAATAGATCCGTATATTTGAAACATATCCTTAGTTCTACTAAGGTATTTCATCATACTTTTAACAGCCATCCAATGGTTATTTCTATTGGTATCTACTTTGTCATACCTAATAAGCATGACACGTCCGGTCTAGTGCATATCATCAGTCAAATGATGGATCCTATAGCAGATGCGTATGGGATATCCTTCATTTGATTTTGCTCATCCTATGAGCTTGGACATTGACACGTAGTCTATCATTATCTCACTTTAAATAGGTACCATACTTTCTAAGAGTTTTCCATCTCGAACCTTTTCAAGATTTTATAAATATATGCACTTTGTTTTAACCCTATCAACCACCTCGACCTATCCTTATAGATCCTTATTCCAAAATATGGGTGGTTTAAATGAGATCTTCTTATGGAAAACATCTTCCAAGCTAGGTTTTAACACCTTCCAAGGTTGGAATATCATTTTTAAATAGTAGTGTGTCATCAGCATACAACACTGAGAGTACAATTATGCTCCCACTAGCTTTCATATATACACAACCTTTTGATGCTTGTTTCAATCCATAGATTTATCACTTTAACTTGTATACTTTATTAGGATGTCGCGGATTGACAAAACCATCATGCTGATTATACGAACAGTCTCAACGAGATGTCCATTAAGGAAAGCGGTTTTGACATCCATTAGCCAAAACTCATATTTAAAATGTGCAGTTATGGCACTTAATATCCTAATCGACCTTAGCATTGCCACAGGCGTAGGATTTTCATCATAATCAACCAATTGAGTTTATGGAAACCTTATGCTATAAGTCTTGACTTATAAGTATTCAAGTCTCCATGTATTTTGTTTCATCCTGAAAACCCACTTGTATCCAACCGGTTTGGAGTTAAGTGGAGGTTCAACCAATTCCCAAACTTGGTTGTTATACATGAATTGCATCCTTACGTTCATGGCTTCTAGCCATTTGTTCCAATCCAAATTAGACACAACATCTTGGTATATGGTAAGCCCACAGGGTACAACCACATAGCATCCATTCATGGAATATCCTTATCTTTCATATGGAATGCTAATTCTACCAGATTTGTGAACGTTTTGCATGTATTGATCAACCTCTTCATCATCGTCAACAACCTCTTATTGATAGCTAGTGTCAACCAAACGTGTATCGGCTCGTGGATCTTGATCCTCATCAGATTCCACTAATCTATGCATCATTCCTTCCATAAGGAACTTGGCTTCCAAGAACTCGACCCATCGAGTAATAAATTCCTTTTGCTTTGTTGGATCAAAGAAGCAGCATCCTATACAATCTTTGGGATTTCCAACAAATATACACTCAGTGGATCGACTTTCCAATTTGTTTTGGGTGTTAAGCTTAACATAAGCTTCAAAACCCCATACCTTTAAATATGATAGCGATGGAACCTTTCCATGCCATATTTAATAGGTGTCGAACCCACTTTCTTGGTTTGGGCCATATCCAAAATACGATCCGTGGAGAGTAGTGCGAAAAACCAAGATGATAAAGGTGATAAGCTCATAGCCATAATGAATTGAACCATATCCAAATAGGGTTCGGTTTCTCCTTTATCAGAATGAAGAACATAGATACTTATGCGGAGTTGATTTTCTACTTCATTATTGAAGATTTTGAACATTTCAAAAGCTTCATGCTTATGTGTCATCAAGTGCACACAATAATACCGACTGTAATCGTCGGTAACAGTAATGAAGTATCTTTTACCAGTTTTAGACATTGTCTTAAAAGGATCATATTCATCCAATGTATCATTCCTAATAAGTCTTTGGTTCATACTCATCAAATGAAACATTTTCATTTGTTTCCAAAACCATTCTTTTGAAGTGTTTGAATCCAATTCTAGTTTATGTGACCAAGATGACAATGTCAAATATAATAATAACTTAAACCCTTTTAAGTTTTTGTTGCTTAATGTGTATAATGAGTTATTATAGGACGATCTATCATGAACCAATTCATGGATATCATTAAAAGGGCATATTCTTAAAATGATATAAATCATCCAAAAACTTAATACTATTATTTGCAAACTTTAAATCATGATCATATTTTTTTAATAGGAAACATTAATTATGTTCCTAGTCACACTAGGTGCATACAAAGTTTTGAGAACAACTTCCATACCTTTTGAAGGTCTTAAAATAGAGTTTCCCTCCTTGAAGCGCACATTTCATTTGAACCCCTTTGCAATAATTGCAAGTGTGAGTCTCACATCCGGTGTCCAATACCCATGTGATTGAAGAAATCGCATTTAAAACAACGTGTGAATCATGGAATTGTATTTGAGGTTTGCCCAAAACCCCTCTTGTCTTTCATCTCCTTGAGATAGAAGGGACAATTCCCTTTTTATAGTCCTATCTCTCCATACTCAAAGCATGGATCGTTCTCCGTTACCTTCGGCTTTATAAGCATAGGTTTTTGAGGTTTCGCTTTAACCTTTGCTTTGATGTATCCTTTTCTTTTGGCAATAATTGCTTTAGGATCGGGATGAGCCACTTCTTATAGCCTCCCTTATTGATCGAGAGAATAGGTAGAACCTCTCTACCTATCCCCGCCTCGGTTGCTTTGAGCATTGCGTGAAGTTCACCGATACTCTTGTCCCATCGTTCATATTACAGTTTATTATGAATGTCTCAAACCTTTAGTTAGGCAATTAAGGATCAAATCCTTGGCCAACTACTTTGAGACATGACAGTTAAACATCTTGAGACTATCAATATGGCTTTTCATCTTAAGAATATGTAAGATGATATCGATTGGGTCTCTTTCATGTGACATGTATAAAGTGCTTGAACCGTTTCGAAGCAATTTTACTAAAGTTAGTTGAAGGAACATTTCCTCTTTAGATTATCATGTCATGTGCCCCATGAGGCTCCAAACCCTTTTGGAGTTCGGGAATCATATTCCCAACATGAGATCAGATGCTTGCACAGAATCCTTAGTGTGCTTAACCCAATCATCAAAATGCCTTAACATCAACAGCGTGGGTTGGTGAGGTATGGGATCGTCAAGGACATAGACCTTTACTCATTCTTGAGAACGATTCTCAAGTCTCAAAATGAGTTCATAAGATAATTATGGTTAGGACGATCCCTCTTGGGAATGGATCTCAGTGATAGGGAAGGGACGATCGGGGGTGGGCGTTATAATTAGCGGTCATCACTACAATATTTGACAAAGTTCATTTTAGTATTTTTTATAAAATTATTTTAATCATCAATACCCTTAAATGTCTCATAGACAATTAACAACTAAAATCTAGAATCCAACGTTACATTTAATGATGGTTAGGTGACCTTTATCCCATTATTTAAATTAACAAGGTAGTCAACAGTTGACAATTGCAACCTATTGCAACTTCTAGTCTTATGGGATCGGTTAAACATCATATGTTTAGTCGGCATGTTTAATCCCATCAACACCATTGTATGCCATGCTTCGGTGACCCTAAGCACATGGTTTCCAATTCAAGTCGTCCTACTTACACACACGTGTGAGTTTTCACATACAAGCGGTTAGGTGACCTTTATCCCACAAGTACGTTAGACTCATCTCAAAACACAAGTTCCCTACAAGTGGTTAGGTGACCTTTATCCCACAAATAGTTCTCAAGTGATTCGAGTGTCGTGTAAAAGGATGGTGTTAAACTTGTTTCCAAAGGGATTTAAGTTTCCATTAATTCAAGACTTTGAAAGCTCTATGTACCTTGTAATTGCATGCTTTCAAGTACATGGTACCCTATGGTTCTCTTTTAATAAAACCTCTTTTATTTTGAAATCATTAATCCTTTTAATAACCTTTTATTAGTTACTTAATGATTAGGAACCATAAAATTCAGCTTGTTAAGTTTGCTAATGAGTTTGTTATGCATATCCAAATATCAAACAACAATCATACAACAAACAACCAAACTAGCATAATCATTCAAACATATGTGCATAACCATAGCCACTAAGTTGACTACACTTGTTTGCCATCACAAGTGTTCTCATAAGGTCTTTCCTAAGGGTTCAACATAACATAAATGATGAGATCTCCAAAGACCCCCACTTGAACTTGCATCCAAATGCTTCAAGTCCATCCTTTGTGTCTTCCTTTTGTGCTTCAACTCCCGAGCATCTTCTTTTACAAAATATATATCCTAATACATATTTTCTAGTAAAAGAAAAATACTCCTAATCTATTTATTACATTGCCAAATGAATAAACAAATTACAACCCATAAAGAATGAATGCAACCAACATGACAAGATTACAATCAACCAAACCATAACAAACATGGTCAAGGCTATGTTATGCACTAATACATGTAACCATATACATCATTACAAGATCCAAAATGAACCCCATTTGACCCTAAATTTTCAGCCAACATAAACAAGAATTTAGGGTCTTTTGTCCAAACAAAACACAATCAACCAAAATGATATCTTTCCTTTCAAGATTCAATCATAAGCATGCATGATTATAACCTTGAAAGGTTGGGGTATCATCAAATCCTCACAAAACAGCCCTAATAATGGGTGTTAAATCCTTATAAAACAAAATTTATAAGAACACATGAAACTAGTCATCCACATATCCGGCTCTAGATGCCAATGTTGGGGTTTGTTGAGTTTAACAATGTTGTTTTACCATTTAAACAAGAAAAACGCAGCAGAATATGAACTTAATATCATGTTGTATAATCTGAAAAATTAAAGCTCATAACTTTGTTTCAACAAACCCAAAACCATAGGATCAAATATATGTGTTTGAACTAGTTACCAAGATAAAACAAAACAACCAAAACAACACAATGGAACTACCTTCCAGAAGCTGTCAAAACCGTGGATTGGATCAAGATGATGATGCTTTTGAATGACCAAAACATAAAGATAGATGTCCTCAAGCAATCATACCCACAAGCCTATAAGAAAACACCATCTTTGCTAGGATTTGACACCAAAATCAGATCAAGAAAGTTGCTGGAACTTTCTTTCAGCCGTGAGACATCAAGAGGCTACTGGAGCCTTGTTCCAGCCGTGAGACTTCTCTTCCAGATGAGAAACTCGAATTCTTGTGTCGATTTTGCATGTGAGAAAGGGCTAGATGAAGTATGTGTGTGTTCAAGAAGATCTTTTGTTCCAAGAACACAAAACAAAAAGGAGAGAGTTGGCTGCCATGGGGTGGCCGAAAAAAACTTAAACCCTTAGGGTTTCCCCTAAAAAGTCTCCCTTTTAAATTTTACAAAAGTTTAAATATTATACATAATTAACCTTTTAATTATATATAATATGTACACACACTTTTATTATTTGATGTTCCTTAACTAATTTAAATAACATAACAAATAATATCCATGAACAAAATATCCTCATAATTTGTTCCTTCTCACATACAATTTATTTAGAAAACCCATTTTCTAAATTGGTGTAATTATTTAATTGTATGATCATATCATCAATTAGATATTAATTGGTGTTTGCTAAGCTTGTTATTGGGTATGACCCGACTTGGATCACAACGTACTAGCCACATCAATGTTCTATGTGTCTTGGGCATATAGAATCCAACAAGATGCTCCTGTGTTGAAACTACAGAGAAGATGTTAGGATCTCAGCCTCTTGGTTTAATCACAGCATGCATTTGAGAAGCAGGACTGATGGAAATGGATTAGCCTTAGGCAAAGTGATAACTGCAGAGAGTGGCAGTCTGTCTTCATCCTCCTCTTCTTCTTCATCAGCCCTCAGTACCTTTCTTTTCTTTTGTCTAGGTACATCACTGGCAGTGGGTTTTGGGGGTAAAGGATTTGGTTTTGTGGGTTGGATGGTTGGTTTAGAGGGTAAAGGGGTTGTTTTAGTGGGTTGTGGAGGTAGTGATTTTGAGGATAGAGGCTTTTCAGACTGTTTTAGCATTTTGGCTGTAAGGAAGGCTTTAGTAAATTTTGTCAGTTCTTTTCGGTTCCCAACCCCAGCTTCATTTAATGCCTCAATCACTAAACCCTTGGAGTATGCTTCAGACGAACAAATCTTGGTGGTTATTGCCAAGATGTTGTCCCCGGTCCAGGCCCTTATTTCTAACAGAGATCTTCCCAAGTATTTGGCTACAAATCTAATCATTATCTCCAGCCTTTCTCTTTCTAAGGCATCATAACTAGCCCATCTTGAGTTGATCTCCTCTGTCTCCAACCTTCTGATCTCGGAGTCTAGTTGTTGGATGTCAAAACTCTGCCTATATAACTGATCAATGATTTTATCCATTTAACGGTTATGGTTGGCATCAGCTTCTTTCACCATATCATTCAGCTCCTTCTCCTTCTCAGACTCTCCTTCTTTCCTCTTTTGATATGTGACATGAAAGTCTTTTTGACTTTCATTCACTTCAGCTCTCTTCTCACTCTCCTTCTCCTTCTCATGATCAAACTCAGTCTCCTCCACACTTATAATAGCCAACTCCTTCTCATTTACATTCTCTGATTCTTTCTCCTTCTCCCCATCTGTCCTCTTCCTTTTTCCTTTAACTGACTGACTCTCCCCCTTTTTGGTTTCATTGGGTGCAAGGGTTTGAGCAGTAGAAAGTGATTTGGTCACCAACTCCTCCACCAGGGGTTGTATTATTGTAGGAAGCTTCTCATCAATGGCTTTGATCACTATATGTGTGATCATGGGAGTGATGAGAGGTAGGAATTTTTGAAGGTTAGCAACTGATTGATCAGGATGGTTCTGTTCTAGAGAATCAGTGCCAAAAGCAGAGGCTGGTGGCTTGGAAGTATGTATTGGCTCAGTGTTTAGGGGACCTTCAGAAGAAGGTGCCATCTGTGGGTGTATTGTGCTGGCAGATGGACTTTCATCCTGAGACATCTTGGCCAGCAGCTCTTTGAGTCTGCTAACCTCATCCTCTAGGATGGTGTTTTGAGCAACTACATCATAGAAGAAGCTCAGGTCATCATCAGTTGATACTGAATCACCTGACCTCCTGACAGAGTCAGGATTAACATGCCTTGAGTGTAGATCAATTATAGCATGTGCCCCTTGTTCTTGGTTCTGGGGACTTCCAGCCTCAGGACTATGTCCTTCATCAGCTGTTGCCGCTGGTGAGGTCTTAGAGATGTTACCAACTGCATCCTGGTCATTTGCTGAGTCAGAGGCAGTGGCAGCCTCACCAGAAGGTCGCACCTCCTTGTCTACACCAGGAGATGGAACATGATAACCCCTGTGCTGTGGGTTGACAGAAGCATTGTGATCCTCCCCCTCAGGTGTTGAGGTTATCCCAGTAGTGATTGGTGTCTGGGTGGGGGGTGAGGAATGCAACTGCGTCAGCACTTTTGCAAAAATTATTGTAGGGCTTTGAGGGGCGGTTGCATCAGGAGAGGGTGTGGAAGCAGTGTGCACCCGGGGCGAGTGGTGCTCTTCAATGGTAATCCCCTCAAGTGAGGAGGATCCCAGCAGTGTGGCTTCCCTTTGAGTGGTTGCATCAGGTTTCTTTTGAGAGGAAACCTGAGCGGCTTCGGTTGGTGGAGTCATAGTCTCTACTGGGGGGTTATTTCCAGTAGAGATAACCTGCTTTGGTGCAGCAGGAGCATCCTCAGGGGACTCAACTCCCTGAGTAGCCTTCTTAGGCTTCTTCTTTGTGGGTTTGGAGGGGACTTTGGATGTGGAAGTGGAGGCTGTGGGTTCCAGCTGCGTGGGTTTGCGCAGCTTGGCAGCCTGTTTCAGAGTTTGGTCAGTGTTGTGTCGGGAGTATACCTCCGGCAATACAGCCAAAGCAGGGACTCCCAGACCAACTAGTCCCTCAGCATAAAGCTGATTCTCTATTATGGCCATTATAAACCGAGGATATAGTATCCAACGGTTAGAAAGTGGTTTTGTGGCCATATCCTTGATTTCAAGAAAAATTATTTCAGAAAAGTTTAGTGGTTCTTGTTCAAGGATAGAGAACAGTACCTGTTGCCATCTGGAAGACAGTTGATCCCAAGAAGAAGTCTTCAAGGCCAGGCAAACATTTACCATATGAAATATCAATCGTTCAGCATCTGGAAAATGTTTCTTCAGGATGATCGAAGCACTAAGATCGCCTTGATATCCATGTTGTCCAAATGAAAGATCAATTTGGCGCTTAGGATATCCAACAGGGTAGGCAGCATCATCTAATAGTAATATCTGGCGGATGGTAGCAGTAGAGAGGACCACCTTATGAGAGTTGATGGACGAATGGATAGATTCTCCATTAACAGTTGCATTCGTCCAAAACTGATGTAGCGAATCGGCATAAATGATTGGATTTAGGAGGAAGGCCGTTTTTAGTGGTGATTGGACCATAAGATCTATAGCATTATCGAATTTGGTCCAGAAGGGCGATTTAGTGAGGTACGCGACACAGTTGTGTCGAGGCTTGAGTTGCATGGTCGCCATTAATGAAGGTGAAAGATTTTCAGAGCTTTTGAAATTTTAGGTCATGAAAGAATGAAAAACTCTGAAAGAAGGATAGATATATATAGGGTACGGGTTATGAAACGACTGAAGGTTTTGGTGTTAGTCATCAGTATTTGAAACAACTGATGACGTGGTATTAACTTTCAGAGGTTTGAAACGACTGATGGTATTGGTGTGTTCAGCAGTTATAAAACAACTGAAGACATGGTGTTTACAATCAGACGTTGAAACAACTGAAGTCTCTGATTTAGGCATCAGTAGTTTTAAAAAAAAACTACTGAAGACAAGTTGGACTTCAGATGTTGAAACAACTGAGGACTTGGTATTAGTCATCAGTAGTTGTGAAACTACTGAAGACTCTGGTTGTGCCATCTGTTGTTGTAAACAACTGAAGACTTGGTGTTAGTCATCAGTAGTTGTGAAACTACTGAAGACATGGTATTGCTTCAGTTGTTTATGAAGAAACAGCAGTTTGTGAACTACTGAAGAGAGAGTACTCATCAGTAGTTGTCGTCAATTCATAGCCTTTCAGCTGTTTCATACTGTCCTCAACACTTACTCATCAGCCTTTTTGCTGTTTTCAGTTGTTTCATAGGACATCAGTAATCTGTTTCTACTGATTTCAGTAGTTGTAAGTGCATCAGTAGTTGTAACTACATCAGTAGTTTAGAACAGATAAAGTACAGTACTTAAAGCATTTAGCCTTCAGTAGTTATAAAAACTACTGAGGGTAAAATAACTCATCAGTACTTATATGTGACATGGTTACCAATGATCATCAGTAATTACTGAGATCATCAGTAGTTGTCACTTATTCTAGCTGCAGCATACCAAGCCTTAACACCAGGTTGTGGAAAGTTGAACTATCCAAAGGCTTAGTAAAAATGTCTGCAAGCTCATCAGCACTAGGCACAAACATAGGATTAATTAGACCCTTTTCAAAACAATCTCTTATAAAATGATGTCTAATTTCTATATGTTTGGTCCTAGAGTGCTGGACTGGATTTTTGACAATGCAAAGAGCTGAAGCACTATCCATTAATAATGGAGTCTTAGTCTCTGTAATGCCATAATCCAAAAGTTGATTCTGAAGCCAGAGTACTTGGGATGTACAACTTGCAGCAGCAATGTACTCGGCTTCAGCAGTGGATGTAGCAACAGATGTTTGTTTCTTACTCTGCCAAGAAATCAAACAGTTGCCTAGGAATTGACATCCGCCAGAAGTTGATTTCCTGGTCAACTTACACCCTGCATAGTCACTATCAGAGAAAGCAACTAATTTGCAAGAATGTCCAGTGGAATACCATAAGCCTAGAGATTGTGTACCTTGCAGATATCTAAAGATCCTCTTGACTGCAATCAGATGAGACTCCTTAGGTGCAGCCTGAAATCTAGCACAAACACATGTAGCAAACATAATATCTGGTCTAGAAGCTGTTAAATACATCAAGGAACCAATCATACATCTGTAAAGAGTTTCATCAACAGCTTTACCTTTCTGATCAACATCCAATTGTGTGGTGTTGCACATGGGAGTAGAACAGGGTTTACAGTTTTGTAAATCAAACTTATTCAAAAGATCTTTTGTGTATTTAGACTGATGAATGAAAATTCCATCAGCTTTTTGTTTGATTTGCAAACCTAGAAAGAACTGTAATTCTCCCATTGCACTCATTTCAAACTTCTGTTGCATTAAGTTTTGGAATTCCTCACACAATTGGGGATCAGAGGATGCAAATATAATATCATCAACATAAATTTGAACAAGTAGCTTATGCTGATCCACCTTCTTAATAAATAAAGTTTTATCTATGGAGCCTCTAGTGAAATTATTCTGTAGAAGAAAGTTTGATAAGGTCTCATACCAGGCTCTAGGTGCTTGTTTCAACCCATAAAGAGCTTTATCAAGCTTATATACCCATTCTGGGTGCTTATTATCCTCAAAGCCTGGTGGTTGACACACATAAACTTCTTCTTTTATGTTACCATATAGAAAAGCACTTTTGACATCCATTTGAAAAACTTTAAGATTGTGGAGTGCAGCATAGGCTAAAAACAATCTAATTGCCTCCAGTCTGGCTACAGGGGCAAAGGTTTCATCATAATCAATACCTTCTTCTTGTGCAAACCCCTGCACAACCAGTCTGGCCTTGTTCTTAACAATTAGCCCATTTTCATCAGTTTTATTCCTAAACACCCATTTAGTGCCTATTGCACACTTACCTGGGGGTAGAGGAACAAGCTCCCACACTTGCTGTTTTTTGAACTGAAGAAGCTCAAGCTGCATGGCTTCAACCCATCCATTGTCTCTCAAAGCTACATGATAGTTCTTTGGCTCTAGCTGACTGATGAAGAGAGCATAGAAGCAGAAATTGGACAACTGGCTTCTGGTTGAAACACCAGCATTGATATCACCAAGGATTTGAGACATTGGGTGATTTTTCAGCTCTTGGTAAACAATCAAATCTGTGCAAGTGTTTGTAGGACCTTCAGCAGCAGCAGATGTTGATGCAGATTCTTGAAACCATGAAGATGGTGGCAACTCAAATGAAGTTGAGGATGCAGAAATCTCATCAGCATTTGTTGTGGATGGTGCTGCTGGAGCTACAGGAGCATCAGGTTTAGAGGACACAGGCAGTTGGTCACTAAACCTGAAGAGGTGATTACTACTATCATCATCATCTTCAGCAGTAACACCAGGTGGTGAACTGTTGACAGGAGCAACAGCAGGAGATTGATAAGGAACATATTGCAGTATGTCCAAATCAAAGAGCTCCACAGGGCTTTGTGGAATCTTGTCCTTTGGAGATTCATTGAACTTGACATGTAGAGTCTCTTCAACCATCATTGTTCTGCAGTTGAAGACTCTGTATGCCTTGCAAGTTGATGAATAACCAACAAAGTACCCTGCATCCACCTTAGGATCGAATTTCTGGAGCTGATCCTTTGTGTTGAGAATGAAACAGGGACACCCAAATGCTCTAAAGAATGAAATGAGACGGGCCAAATGATGTAGAACTTCATATGGAGTCTTCATCAACCTCTGATTTATTAGCACTCTATTCTGCACATAGCATGCTGTGTTGACAGCTTCAGCCCAAAAGGTCAATGGCAGTCCAGAATCAGCCAACATAGACCTTGCAGCTTCAATGAGGGTCCTGTTCTTTCTCTCCACAACTCCATTCTATTCAGGAGTTCTTGGAATACTAAACTGGCTCTTTATTCCCTTGGAAAGGTAGAACTCATCAAGTGTATTGTTCCTGAATTCTGTTCCATTGTCACTTCTAATACACTTGACTGAGAGGGAATACTGCTTCTCAGCATACAACACAAAGTTTATGATCTTCTGTGCAGCTTCATCCTTTGAATGTAGAAAGAAAGTCCATACAAATCTGGAGTAATCATCTACAATTACCAGACAGTATTTCTTCTTTGCCATGCTCATCACTCTCATAGGACCAAAGAGATCCATGTGAAGAAGTTGTAAGCAGGCAGTGGACTTTGGTTCTTCAATAGGTGGGAATGAAACCTTGTGTTGTTTTCCTTTCAAACAAGCAGTGCAGTTGTTTTCACACTTGAACTCCTTCATAGGCATTCCCCTTACTAAACTATGGTGTATCAGCTGATTCATGTTCTTGAAGTTAACATGTCCCAGCCTTCTATGCCATAGATTAGATTCTTGAGGAGAGGCCTTGGAAAATAGGCAAGGATGGCCTTTGAGATCTATTTTCTTGGAAAGATCTAAGGCATACACTCTTCCTGTCCTGTTGGCCTTCAGGAGAGTGTGAGCATCCAATACCTTGTCAATCAAACTCAGAACTTTGGATGACAGAATCCTGCAGTTCTGGCTTGTGAAAAGGGCAACATGGCCTTTGTCACACATTTGACTGACACTCAAGAGGTTATACTTGAGATTTTCCACATGGTTGACATCATCAAACCTTATTTCCCCATTGGAAACCAAACCCTTCCCGATGATGTAACCTCTTGCATCATTGCCAAAGGAAACAAAACCCTTCCTTCCTGGAGAGTAGTCATTAAGAAGTGAGTTGTTCCCAGTCATATGCATAGATCCCCCACTGTCTACATACCAGATGCTACTTTGGCATGTTGAAGAAACCTGTGATACCTGTGTTGAAGAGGTACTTGAGGATGATCCATCAGAGGATTCCAAAGTCATGAGAGCTAGATTTCCAAAAGGATGCTCACCACCATGTTGACCAGCACCTGAGAACAGTTGTTCATTACCAGACACATCATCTGGTAAGCTGCTCCAGTCAACAACTCCTGGTGTGAAGAAGCTGTGTTGTTGAAGTTGATTAGGTTGATGAGATTGGGATGGTTGAGGCTCAGGGAGTGCATGTGGTTGCTGAGCAGTGGGTGCTTGAACCTGGCCTGGTTGTGGCATGTAATAGCAGGGGTATGGATATGGCATTGGCCCCTGTGGAACAAAATATGCAGGAGATTGTGGTTGATGATGATAACCAGAATTGACAGGTTGTTGCCCTCTGTTTTGTTGACTATTGCCAGGGAAAGTCACAAAAGGTGCAGGAGAGTTAGATCCAGATGATCTACATTCTCTTGCAAAGTGTCCAAGCCTGTGGCATTTATGGCACTTCAACTTACTCTTGTCAAAACCAACTTTGGTTTTGCCAGAGAGTCCTGGGAATTTCCTTCCAGTTCTTTTGTAGAACTTCTGAGATCTGATATTTATCAAGGCCATTTGGCTCAAAATATCCATCTCTTCTAAGTCATCATCAGCAATCCCCTTGAGATCATCCATGATGAAACATAGATTGTCACTATTACTACCAGCAGAATAACTATCAACACTCACAAAGGCAGGCTCAGAAGTGTTTGTAGAGAAATCAATATGCTCATCATACTGGCTTTCAGATGACGCATATTCTGACTCTTGATGTCCAATCAGGGCAGTGTTCCCTTGGACAAAATCCTTAGTAAGCTTGCCAGATGAAGCCAATTTCCTTTTCTGCTCTATCTCTCTCTCAAATGTAAGCAGTTTCCCATGAAGTTGGGTGAGAGATAGGCGATCAACATCAGCATTTGAGCGTAGAACAATGGTATATGTGTTCCATCTCTCAGGCAGTGATCTTAGGAATCTATGGTTCATCTGACTCCTGGTATATTCATGTTTAACCATTTTCAATTCAGAGATTAAACATGAAAACCGCTCAAATTGTTGAGTCAGAGTCTCACCCTTTCTATGAGAGAAAGTCTCATATTGTTGGGCGAGGATTTCCCTGTTGTTTGCTAAAACCTCATCAGTACCACCAAATTGTTCTTTGATGGCTTTCCAGAGGTCATGAGCAGACTCACAATGCAGAAGCCCAGAGTAAATCTCATTAGGAATAGCCATAGCCAAAATTCCATGGGCTTTTGCATCGATTTCAAACAACTTCTTGTCCTCATCGGAGTATTGCTCCTTCTTCTTTGGAACCAACTGGTTTGTTTCCGGATCATTCACCATTGGCTTATGTGGTCCATGTACCACAGATGTCCAACAACCTGAGCTATTGACAGACAGGTGATGGAGCAATCTTCTCTGCCAAATGTTATACTCATTCCTCACCAGGATCAGAGGCTTGGTAGAGGATCCAGTATTGAAAGGATCATTCGAAGAAGTAGTCATTGTGGAAATTCAGACAGATTCAAGTAAAATCACAATAAATTTAGCTCAGAACCACACAGAACCTCAAATAAAACGGCCAGAAGCGATACACTCTCAATCTCTATAACAGATCCTTGCGAATTTGCTAATTCGATCAAACTTAGAGCGATTGAACAGTTTCAATGATCAATTGTTAGATCGATCAATGATTAACCTGCTCTGATACCATTTGTTAGGATCTCAGCCTCTTGGTTTAATCAATTGAACAGATATAGCAGCGGAATAGCTCAGAATTAGACAAATTCAAGCAAGAACATTCGATATAAAGCGATAAAAGAATTTTGTTATAGAGAGAGAAGTATCTGACAAAAGGAATATTGCATTAAGATTGTCGGCCTCAATGGCACGATTACAGGTGAGTCATCCTTCCTTATAAAGGAAGAATGACGTAGGCTGATGTCACTTGAAAGTGACATGTAACCGTTTTATAACTACTGATGTTTAACAACTACTGAAGATGTCAACAACTGACATCTTCTTACAAATGTTCCTAAGTGTTAAACATCTTATTTACAACTACTGAAAAACATAAAACTACTGATACTACAACAACTGAAGAACAACCTCTTCAGTTGTTTACAAGTACTGAAAAGGAAACAAAACTACAGAAAAGTAAACAAACTACTGAAAGGAAAAGAAAACTACTGATGAAGAAAAACCATCACAACAACTGAAGAAGCCCTCTTCAGCTGTTGTCATCAGCTGTTAGCATCAGCTGATGTCTTCAGTACTTGAACATCAGACTTTGTCTTTCAGCTGTTGATCTTCAGTCTTTGTCTTCAGTACTTGTTGAAGTCTTCAGACTTTAGATCTTCAGCTGTTGTCTCAGTCTTTGTCTTCAGTACTTCAGAAATACTTCAGCTGTTGTATTCTTCAGACTTTGTAGAACAGCTGATCAGGTCTTCTTCAGCTGTTGTGATGTCCTGTGGGACTTAGAGGTTTCTCTGATCAGGCTCATTGGTTCTTTTGGTCCAACAAAAGAAAATCCATGCCAAAGGAATCTTCTTTTTCACCATCTCCATCCCCTCAAGCTGTTATTCATAGCAAGTCTGTTACTTTACCATCTGTTGATATGAATAGACCCAAAACCAAAAAGGTTTGGGTCTCAAAAACTAACTAATTGTTATGATTGTAGGGTTCTTCAACATGCCAAAGTAGCATCTGGTATGTAGACAGTGGGGGATCTATGCATATGACAGGGAATAGCTCTCTTCTTCATGACTACTCTCAAGGAAAGAAGGGGTTTGTTTCTTTTGGCAATGATGCTAAGGGTTACATCATTGGAAAAGGCTTTGTCTCCAATGGAGAAATCAAGTTTGATGATGTTAATCATGTGGAAAATCTCAAGTACAATCTCTTGAGTGTCAGTCAAATGTGTGATAAAGGCCATGTTGCTCTTTTCACCAGTCAGAACTGTAGGATTCTGTCATCCAAAGTTCTGAATTTGATTGATAAGGTGTTGGATGATCACACTCTCCTGAGGGCCAACAGGACAGGAAGAGTGTATGCCTTAGATCTTTCCAAGAAAATAAATATCAGAGGCCATCCTTGCCTATTTTTCAAAGCCTCTCCTGAGGAATCTAAACTGTGGCATAGAAGGCTGGGTCATGTTAATTTCAAAAACATGAATCAGCTGATCCACAATAGTTTAGTGAGAGGCTTACCAATAAAGGAGTTCCACTGTGATGAAACCTGCACTGCTTGTTTAAAAGGAAAACAGCACAAAGTCTCATTCCCTCCTATTGAAGAGCCTAAGTCCACTGCCTGCTTGCAATTACTACATATGGATCTATTTGGTCCTGTGAGAGTGATGAGCATGGCAAAGAAGAAATACTGTCTGGTAATTGTGGATGATTACTCCAAATTTGTATGGACTTTATTTCTGTATTCAAAGGATGAGGTTGCTCAGAAGATTATCAACTTTGTGTTGTATGTTGAGAAGCAGTATTCCCTTTCAGTTAAGTGTATAAGGAGTTACAATGGAACTGAATTAAGAAACCATATACTTGATGAATTTTTTCTTTCAAAGGGAATCATAAGGCAGTTTAGCATCCCAAGGACTCCAGAACAAAATGGAATAGTGGAGAGAAAGAACAGGACCCTAATTGAAGCTACAAGGTCTATGTGGCTGACTCTGGTTTGCCACTGACCTTTTGGGCTGAAGCTGTTAACATAGCATGCTATGTGCAGAATAGAGCCTTAGTAAATCAGAGGTTGATGAAGACTCCATATGAAGTTCTACATCACTTGGCTCCTTTAATTTTATTTTTCAAAGCATTTGGGTGTCCCTGTTTTATTCTCAACACAAAGGATCAACTCCAAATATTTGATCCTAAGGTGGATGCGGGGTATTTTGTTGGTTATTCATCTACTTGCAAAGCATACAGAGTCTTCAACTGCAGAACAAAGATAGTTGAAGAGACTTTGCATGTGAAGTTTAATGAATCTCCAATGGACAAGATTCCACAAAACCCTGTGGAGTTGTTTGATTTGGACGTACTGCAATATGTTCCTTATCAACCTCCAGTTGTTGCAGACCATGTGGATAAATCATTTTCTGCAGCATGTCTTCCACGTGGTGGTATTGATCATGATGATGATAATATCAATACTCACCTATTCAAGTTTAGTGACCAACTGCCTGAGTCTGCTAAACTTGATGTTCCTGTAGCTTCAGCAGTTCCATCCACAACAAATGCTGATGAGATTTTTGATTCCTCTACATCTTTTGAGTTACCATCGAATTCTTGGTTTCAAGAGTCTGCATCAACATCTGCTGCTGCTGAAGGTTCTACAAACACTTGCACAGATATCATTGTTTATCAAGAGCTGAAGAATCACCCAATGTCTCAAATCATTGGTGATATCAATGTTGGAGTTTCAACAAGAAGTCAATTGTCTAACTTCTGCTTCTGTGCTCTCTTCATCAGTCAGCTAGAGCCAAAGAACTATCATGTTGCTTTAAGAGACAATGGATGGGTTGAAGCCATGCAGCTTGAGCTACTTCAGTTCAAGAAACAGCAAGTGTGGGAACTGGTTCCTCTACCCCCAAGTAAGTGTGCAATAGGCACTAAATGGGTGTTTAGGAATAAAACTGATGAAAATGGGCTTATTGTTAAGAACAAGGCTAGACTGGTTGTACAGGGGTTTTCACAAGAAGAAGGTATTGATTATGATGAAACCTTTGCCCCTGTCGCCAGACTAGAGGCAATTAGATTGTTCTTAGCCTATGCTGCATTCCACTATCTTAAAGTTTTTCAAATGGATGTCAAAAGTGCATTTTATATGGCAAAATAAAAGAAGAAGTTTATGTGTGTCAACCACCAGGTTTTGAGGACAATAAACATCCTGAATGAGTGTATAAACTTGATAAGGCTCTTTATTGGTTGAAATAAGATCCTAGAGCCTGGTATGAGACACTTTCCACTTTTCTTCTCAAGAATAACTTCACTAGAGGCTCCATAGATAAAACTTTGTTTATTAACAAGGTGGATCAGCATAAGCTACTTGTTCAAATTTATGTTGATGATATTATTTTTGCATCCTCTGATCCCCAGTTGTGTGATGATTTTACCAAATTAATGAAAAAGAGGTTTGAAATGAGTGCAATGGGAGAATTACAATTCTTTCTAGGCTTGCAAATCAAACAAAAGGCTGATGGAACCTTTATTCATCAGTCAAAATATACAAAAGATCTTTTGAATAAGTTTGATTTACAAAATTGTAAGCCTTGTTCTACTCCCATGTGCAACACCACACAACTGGATCCGGATCAGAAAGGTAAAGCTGTTGATAAAACACTTTACAGATGTATGATTGGGTCCTTGATGTACTTAACACTTCTAGACCAGATATCATGTTTGCTACTTGTGTTTGTGCTAGATTTCAGGCTGCTCCTAAAGAATCTCATTTGATTGCAGTCAAGAGGATCTTTAGATATTTGCAAGGTACACAATCTCTAGGTTTATGGTATTCCACTGGACACTCTTGCAAATTAGTTGCTTTTTCCGATAGTGACTATGCAGGGTGCAAGTTAACTAGAAAGTCAACTTCTGGTGGATGTCAATTCCTAGGCAACTGTTTGATTTCTTGGCAGAGTAAGAAACAAACATCTGTTGCTACATCCACTACTGAAGCAGAGTACATTGCAGCTGCAAGTTGTACTTCTCAGGTACTCTGGCTTCAGAACCAACTTTTGGATTATGGCATTACAGAGACTAAGACTCCATTATTAATGGATAGTGCTTCAGCTCTGTGCATTGTCAAAAATCCAGTCCAGCACTCTAGGACCAAACATATAGAGATCAGACATCATTTTATTAGGGATTGTTTTGAAAAAGGTCTGATTGATCCTAAGTTTGTGCCTAGTGCTAATGAGCTTGCAGACATTTTTACTAAGCCTTTGGATAGTTCAACTTTCTGAAACCTAGTGTTACGGCTTGGTATGCTGCAACTAGAATAAGTGATAACTACTGATGATCTCAGTATATAAGTACTGATGATCATTAGTAATCATATCACATATAGTACTGATTATGTTAAAACAACTGATAAAGTTACAACTACTAATGTAGTTATAACTACTGATGTCAGTAAAAACAGATAAGTACTGATGTCCTATGAAACAACTAAACACAACTAAAAGGCTGATGAGCAAGTGTTGAGGATAGTATGAAACAGCTGAAAGGCTATGAATGGACGAAAACTACTGATGAGAACTTTCTCTTCAGTTGTTTCTACAACTGTTGTTTCATCCTAAACAACTTATGACAAAACCATGTCTTCAGTAGTTTCACAACTACTGATGACTTGCACCAAGTCATCAGCTGTTTACAACAACTGATGACAAAACCATGTCTTCAGTAGTTTCACAACTACTGATGACTAATACCAAGTTATCAGTTGTTTACAACACCTGAACACCAAACTGAGGTTTTCAGTAGTTTCAAAACTACTGATGAGTAAAACCAAGTCTTTAGTTGTTTTCAAACATCTGAAGTCAAAACCATGGTTGTCAGTACTTTTATAACTGCTGATGCCTAAAACCAAGACTTCAGTTGTTTCAACTTCTGACAGGGTAATACCATGTCATCAGTCGTTTACAACTACTGATGAATACACCAAACCCTTCAGTTGTTTTCTAACCCTTACCCTATAAATACCCCATACCTAATCCTTCAGCGCTTCATCTTCTCCAAACCTAACGTTCAAATCTCCAAAACTTCTCTCTCATTAATGGCGACCATGCAGCTCAAACCACGCCATAACTGTGTTGCCTACCTCACAAAATCACCTTTCTGGACAAAGTTCGACAACGCCATTGATCTAATGGTCCAATCTCCTTACCAAACGGCCTTCCTTCTAAATCCCACCATTCATGTCGAATCCTTACACCAGTTTTGGATGAACGTCACCCTTATAACTATGGAGAACAACACCGAGTCTCTCCAGTCGTTCGTCAACAATCATCAAGTGGTCATCACTCCGGAATTCATTCGCCAAACCCTTAACTTGGATGATGCCACTTCCCCGTTGGGTATCCAAAGGGCACAACTGACTTATCCTTTGCCCACCATGGATATCAGGGAAACCTCAGTGCCTCTACCATCCTGAAGAAGCATTTCCATGATGCAGAACGTCTTATCTTTCTCATGGTTAATGTTTGCTTAGCTCCTAAGACATCCTCTTGGGATCAAATGTCTACCAGGTGGCAGCAGGTACTATTCTCTATCCTTGAGCAACAAGACTTAAACTATTCTGAAATTATTTTTCTTGAACTTAAGGATATGGCCTCAAAACCTCTTTCTAATCGATGGATATTATATCCTCGGTTCATTATGGCCATCATAGAGAATCAGCTGAAAGCTGAGGGACTTGTTGGCCTTAGAGTCCCTGCAACGGCTGTATTGCCTAAAGTATAGTCCAGGCACAACTCTGACCAAACACTGAAACAGGCTGCCAAACTGTGAAAACCCACGCAGTTGGAACCCACAGCCACCACCTCCAGAACCAGAGTCCCCACCAAACCTAAATCCAAAAAGCCAAAAACGGCTACTTAGGGAGATGAGTCCCCTGAGGCTGCCCCTGTACCACAAACACAGGAACCACATACTGGTATTAACCACCCAGTTGTGTCAAAGACTCAACCTGCCAAGCCGCACAGGTATCCTCTCAACAGGATCCTTTTGCAACCAATATTAGGGAACCCACACTGCTGGAACCTATCTCACTTGAGAAGGTTACCATTGAAGCGCACCATTCACCCCGGGTGCAATCTGCTTCTACACAATCACCCCATGCAACCGCCCCCCAAAGTCCTACATTAATTGTTGCTTAAGTGCTGAGTCAGTTGCACTCCTCGCCCCCTCCCCAGATACCAATTACAACTGGGCATACCTCTACCATTGAGGGGGAGGATCAAAGTGCATGTGATAACCCACAACACAGGGGTTACAATGTTCCATTTCCTAGTGTAGAAAAGGAGATTGGAACTTTTGGTGAGGCTACCACTTATCCTGCTTCAGCATATGATCAGGATGTAGTTGGTACCATTACTAAGACCATACCAGAGGAACTACTGATAAAGGACATAGTCCTGAGGCAGGAAGTCCCCAGTTCCAAGACAAAGGGGCACATGCTACAACTGATCTACACTCGGTGCATGTTCATCCTCATTCTATCAGGAGGTCAGGTGATTCAGTAACCACTGATGATGACCTGGGCTTCTTTTACGATGTATTAGCCCAAAACACCATCCTGGAAGAGGAGGTGAGCAGACTCAAAGAGCTGCTTGCCAAAACTTCTACGGATCAAAGACCATCTGCCTCTCAAACCCCACAGATGGCACCTTCATCTGAAGGTCTCCTAAACACAGAGCCACTCCCAAATTCTCAGCCACCTGCCTCTGCTTCTGACACTATTTCTCAGGAACAGAACCCCCCTGAGCAAATAACTGCTATCTTCCAAAATTCCCTACCTCTCATCACACCTATAATCACTAATATAGTGATCAAAACCATTGATGAGAGGCTTTCCTCAGTAATACAACCCTTAATAGAGGAAGTTGTGGGCAAAAAGCTTTCTGACAATCAAGCCCTTGCAACCAATGCAACCAAAAAAGGGGAGATTCAGTCAGTGAAAGCAAAAAGAAAAAGGAGTGCAGAGAGGAAAGAGAAAGAGAAAGAAACAGAAGTGACAGTAGTGGACAAAGAGAAGGAGTTGGTTGTGGAGATTGAAAAAGAGAAAGAGAAGGAAGCTGACATGGAGAAATCAAAGAAAAGAAAGAATGAAAAGGAGACTGCATTGGAGCTGATGGTAAAAGAGGCTGATGCCGAACACAGCAGATCAATGGATAACATCATTGATCAGTTGTTAGGCAAGGCCATGACACTGACAAACTTGACTCTGAGATCAGAAGATTAGAGATTGAAGAAATCCAAAACAGATGGGCAAGTTATGATGTGTTAGAAAGAGAAAGGCTGGAGATCATGATCAGATTTATAGCAAAATATCTTGGAAGATCAATGATTGAAATCAAGGCTTGGTCCACCAAGATATGTTCGTCTGAAGTATACACTAAAGGATTAGTTATTGAAGCTTTGAATGAAGCTGGTGCTGGGAGCAGGACTGAACTAGTCAAGCAATCTAAAGCCACACTCACTTCCAAAATGCTAGAACAGCCGTCAACATTCCCACACCAAAACACAACCCACCAAACCAACTCCCTTTCCCTCAAAACCAATAGCCGATGATGTACCCCGAAGAAGAAGAGAAGGGTATTGAGGCTAGAAGATGATGAAGAAGATGATGATGAAGATGAAGATAGGCTACCACTCTCAGCTGTTATACAGTTGCCGAAGGCCACAAGTCACTCTCCAACAATTACTCCTGAAACTCAAAGACAAATTGTGAAAGTGAAGCTAGAAGAAGAAGAGCTTCACAAACATCACGATGAGGAATTGTTGAGGAGGGTTGACAAAGCATATGAGGCCACATCTTCTATCATCAACATGAAGAAGCATGCTCTCAGATTATACACTCTTAAGCATACATTTCAATATCAAAAGGAGAGAGTGAGGATTTGTCCTGATCCCAGGGTGTCTCACATGATTCACAAGAAAAACATTCCATAGAGATACATTGGTCAGGTGAAGAAGATTGTAGATGAAGTGATCTCACTGGTCTTTGTAGTATCACCCTGGGAAATCCTAGAAGACTTCAAGAAAGCTCATAAAGCTAACCAAACCCCACAGAAGATGCTGGAAAATAAAATGGTGAAAAAGGGGTTAGTATATAAGAGGCTTGATGAAGTCAGAAAGAATGAGCTCCAGTTGTTCCTAGAGGGTAATCACCCTGATGAATTTGCTTATAGAATAATAACAACTGTGGAGCTAAAGAATGGGAAACAGGTCAAATACCTATCTGAGTACTATGGGCTTGAATCATTATTTGAAGGAGATGATGAAGAGCTGACCATGGAGGAACAAATTACCTTCCTTGAGGCCTACACAATTGGGAAGTAGATCTCATGGATGGGGTAACAACTCTGTGTCCAGTTCCCCAAGACAGAGTTCCCA
Organism: Flaveria trinervia; assembly: GCA_025506515.1. Lineage (NCBI taxonomy): Eukaryota > Viridiplantae > Streptophyta > Magnoliopsida > Asterales > Asteraceae > Flaveria > Flaveria trinervia. The sequence continues at coordinate 23,953,383 of CM046442.1, read as the reverse complement.
TTCATACTTTGCCAAACAGATCATTGAGACTTCTTCCCAGGCCTATGCTTAAAAGGGTCACTTCTGAGCTGATCTAGAAGACAAAAGACCAATCTTTCTGCCATAATAAGTGGGACATCTTCAATAAGTTTAGAGGTTTTGGCTGCATTGGTTCAGGGGGAGTTTGTTGGACCAAAACAACCAATGAGCCTAATCAGAAAAACCTCTAAGTCCCACAGACATCATAAAACTGCTGAAGACTTGATTAGCTGTTTGACAAAGTCTGAAGATTTCAACAGCTGAAGAATAAAGTACTGAAGACTTCAAAAGCTGAAGACCAAAGTCTGAAGATCAATAGCTGAAGACTAAAGTACTGAAGACTTCAACAGCTGAAGACTAAAGTACTGAAGACTTCAACAGCTGAAGACCAAAGTCTGAAGATCAATAGCTGAAGAACAAAGTACTGAAGATCAACAGCTAAAGTACAAAGACTGAAGACATTAGCTGATGACAACAGCTGAAGTTCAAGTACAAGTACTGAAGCCTTCAGAGTTTGTTACAACAGCTGAAGAAGCATTCTTCAGTTGTTGTGATGGTTTCCTTTCAGAAGTTTTCTTTTTGTTTCAGTATTTGTAAAACGACTAAAGAGCATGTTCTTTAGTCGTTGTAGTTTCAGTAGTTTCTTTTCAGTAGTTGTAGTGATAGTTAACACTTAGCATTTTTGTAAGAAGATGTTAGCTGTTTGACATCTTCAGTAGTTGTGTTAACTATCAGTAGTTTTAATAAATTTTGTTAGATGTCACTATCAAGTGACATCAGCAGACGTCACATCTCCTATATAAGAGGTATTGACCTAATTGTATTTGTGACATTCTGTTACCACAAAAGCGAATATTGAATGAAATATAATTTGCAGAATTCTTTCTGTCTATAACCATTGTTCTTACCTTGAATATCTTTTGTGTTCTTGTGAATTAGCTAATTCATTGTTTGATTTCCGCTGCTATACTCTCTAATCAATCAAATGTAGATCACTGATCTTAACACTAAGTGTCCCCATGCGCCTAATGTCCCCATGCACCTAAAAGGCCATGCACCTGCATAGTGCCCATGCGCCTAGGACTTAGATTATTTTTTAGAATTTTGGGGAAAATGTAAAGGTAGGCTTGACTTGGGATGTTCCTGGGGCAATGTAAGTTGACTTTATGAGTCATATGTGATGTGATGGTTGATGTTATGACATGTGCATGCATGATGATGTGTGATATGCTATGTTATGTATGCTATGTTTATGTTCCTTAATTTATATATTATTTCCGTGGCTTTGCGTGGTGATTATGAAGTAAATGGAAAGTATTATGTAACGTAAGCGGCAGATAATAAAAAGAGAAACGTAATGAATGAAAGAATGCACGCATTAATGAACGAATGGAGTAATGAAAAGTCTTGCAAGCAATATATGGAAGTTCACACACAATGAAGGGTGTTAGCTCAACTATGTGCGGGTTAGCTACCCCAAAAGGATGCACACTAGGGTCTAATTTTTAAGATTGACCATATGTATGGGACCCTTGCTGCTTACCCCGGTACAGTCATCGGGCCACCGGGCACAATGTATGCGAGCCTATTTATAAACTTCGGCCCAGTACCGTTTTATGAATAACGGTGGGGCATAGCGCATGGCTGGTCCAGAATGAAAGATTAATGATAATGATGAGTGTATTTGCCCCAGGCCAAGGGTCAGCTTCGTGCACAATGTTCGGGGTACAGTACATGTCATCGGAAGATAACAACTGTTAATGATGACGTACGATGATGAATGAACGGAAGTTAATGAGTGATGATGAAGTATAATAATGATATTATCTATGTATAGTATGATGTATGATCACGCATGGAAGTAAAGAATGGTTTTTAATGAAAGGAAAGTACTATATTTTTATAAAACTAGAACTCACTCAGCAACACTGACTTTTATGTGTTTCTAGTTGGCAGGTAAGGTTGCTGAGGATGGCACGAGGCAACTACTTGGATTATTTTGGATGGCATCCATTTCACGTTATGAGAGTGTTTTTGTGATGTAATGTAAATCATGATATTTTGTAACTTAACAATGTTGTATTATTTTGCAAAAGCAAATATATATAAATGAAATGGTTTGTTTAAAAGAATTCTGCTGTGATGTTTTAGAAATTGAAATGTACATTATATGTTTTATGTGTGATGATTAACCAGCTCTAAGCATTCCGGGAACGGGGCCTTACACTAGTTATGTGAATTTATATTGTGCTTACTATGTTCCTATTGTTTGTCATGGTTCTATCTACGTGATGCAATAGTCAATATTAATATGTTTTAAGTTTGAAGAATGCTATGTTCATGAACTCACAAGCTTGATCCTTAGTTGTATATATTTTCTTTTTTATGGACAAACATCTTATCTGTCAAGTGATTTCAAAGATCGAAGATTACATGCTAGCCTACAAGGAAGGTCTAAGAACGCTACTAAAGATTCGGATCTCTCGTATAGTTGAACTGATGTGATGGTATTATCTAGTATGACTAAAGAACAATATGTTATGGTACATAATTAAAGTTAGACTTCCACTGTGAACCCTAAGGTTACAATGTTTCTTGTATATCCAATGCATAACACTCCCCAGTGTGTGCCTTGGGAAGTGGGCGTTATAAGTTGGTGTCAAAGCGATAGTTTAAGTGAAAATTTTAAACTGAGTTGGGAAGACTACGAAAGTTGCCAAATAAACCAAGTAGCACTGTGACAGATAAAAGAACTTAGATATGTGTTAAGTATATAATAGAAAAGAAATAGAACACTTGAATAATGTAAAAGGTTAATATTAGTTAGCTAAGGTTATTAAGATTTACACTTGCAAATTTATGTTGTAGTTTGTTGTCTGTTATGTTTTCCTAAACATTGGAGTAGAATGATAGTGTTAACTAGGAATTGTAGAAGACGTACATATTTGGATAGCCTAATGTTAATTAGTATTATAAAACATGGTGACAATGCAAAGTAATTCATGATTAATTATAGTCAAATAAATTCTAGAATAGAATTCTCAAGTAAGCAAGTGAAGAGGGATCTTTAATAAAGATGAAATCATATTTAGACACTCATATTGATACATGATAAGGGAAAGTTAGAATATTAGTGTAAGGTAAATTTGTGATTACACTTGGATCCGCATAATGGTGAATTTACAATGAAAATAGTACCTTAGAAGATTTTAACATGTTGATTAATGCTTATGTCTTAGTGATTGAGTGATTGCTCTCTATGACAAGGATTAGTTGTCAAATGAAATACGAACATATGGGCTAGAGGTACCTTATCAGATACTCATTTATATATATCCCTTAATGTATACTCATTGGCATGCACATCACGTACAATGCAGTATGACATCTTCGTCATCGTCATCCCCTGTACGACACGTGTTGGGAAAGGAACCTGAGGTTCCTACTTTCTCATGGTCTTTTGTGGGTTCTTGTTCTTGACTCCCTATGTTTATGCTCAATGCATATCACCTGGGCCTGGTTGTGATTAATGTGGACATATCTGATCCAAAGAATTGGGCGTGGCACCATACTGCACTGATACGTGTCTTCTGTCTCGATCCCTTTCACTGGAAGAGATTCCATATTACTCCCTTTACCATGTAACCCTTATAGGACTATCGTTGTTGTGGTGGCCTCTCATGATAGATTGCATAGAAATGTGAGGAGAATTTTGAAAGTGTATGAAAAGATGGAACACTTTTGGCTTGATTTGCATGGATATTAGGATGGTTAGGCAAGAGAGATTCCGACTCTACATAGACAAGTTGCTGAATTAACAACTACCCTGAACACGACACAAGACCACCTTCACGAGGCTATAGCACACATACATGAGCTAGAAAACCAGCTCGAGCCTTAGGATGCCCCGATGGAGGAGCCTCATGAGGGAGTAAAGGAAGAACAAGAGGAAGAACCATGGGAGGAACTAGAGGTAGAATCCGAAGATGAACCTAAGAAGGAACCAGAGGAGATGAAGAAGGACAATGATGCATCTGTAGTGATTGACTGATTTCCATTATTCATCTGACTTGGACTACAATGTGTTTTTAACTTAAATGGGAAAGGTTGTTTCCTACCTAACTAAAAACCTTGAAATTTTAACAGTGGTTGGATATTTTGTGAGTTACGAACAATTTATTTATCATGGATACTTATTTTGGTTATAAATGTTATAGTTGATTAAATCCATGTTTTTCTTATTATTTACTATATCTCAATGAGATTAATATGTTGATGTTACTCATTATCCTTTTTGTGAATGTAAAGTGAAAATAGACGGATGTGGAAGAGGATGTGGAAAAGGTCATGGATGTGGAGCAGGCGTCGTGAACATGGCCCCAACCAAATTAGCAGCTCTGGTTAATGAACATGTGCAAGCAGTGGTTATGAACATGTGGAAGTAGTGGTTAACGCTAACTGTAAGGCCCCGTTCCCAGGCACCTCACAATTGGTCATTCATTGCACAAAAAACATATAATTTACATTTAATCATTCATAAAACAGTGCAGCGGAAACATAAAACTAATTTTTCATATCATTACAAATGCTTTTGCAAGTTAATACATGCGTTCATTTCAAACCATCATTCGTTCGCATTACAATGCAAAAACATTAACAAAAGAATGCAAAAACAGTAGCTGCTCCGTGCCATCCTCAGCAATGCTCACCTGCCAACTAGAAAATGCATAAAAGTCAGCGTTACTGAGCGAGTTCTAGTTTTATAATAAAACAATACTTTACTTTCATTAAAACCTTTCTTTACTTTCATGCGATCGTACATCATACGTATACACAGATAATATCTTTATTATCTTCATCGTTCATTCACTAACTTTCATTCTTTCATACATTCTTACTTTCATTCGTTCATTATTAATTCTGGTGACATGTACATTACCCCGAACATTGTGCACGAAGCGGGTAACTGGGCCTGAGGTCTTTCATAAACCTTGAACATTGTGCACGAAGCTAACTCCAGTACCTAGGGCAAGTACTTTCACCATTTATATTTTCTCTTTCATTCAGGATCAATGCCATATGCTATACCCCGAACATTATGCACGAAGCGGGTAACTGGGCCTGATGTCTTTCATAGACCTCGAACATTGTGCACGAAGTTGACTCCAGTACCTAGGGCAAGCGGCAAGGATCCCATTCATATGCTCAATCACAAAGATTGGAACCCAATGTGCATCCTTCGGGGTAGCTAACCCGTACACCGTTGAGCTAACACCTTCATTGGGTGTGCCCCTCCATATATTTGCTTGCAAGCCTCTTACATTCATTCGTTCATTAATGCATGCATTCATTCATCTTGTTCCTCTTTCATTATCTTTCACTTTATGTTACATAATATTTTCGGTTCATTCATTAACATAATACATAAAGCCACGGAAAGATAAACATACATCACAAGGAACATAACATTCAGTCATCATGATACAAGGCATCATCATACATTCATACACACACATCCTGCATAATCATACAACATCATACATCAACATCATGCATATGCATCAATCACAGAACACTACATGCCCATCATACCATCTTTGACCTCAAAAGTCAACCTACATTACCCCTTTTTCCAAAAAGTCAGAATTTTACTAAGTTTTCATCTGTATTGACCTTACTATTCACCCGTATTTGATTTGCTTCATCCGCATTGACTTACTTCATCCGCATTTGTCATCCGAATTTGTCTTACTCATTCGCATTTCATATACTTAGTCAATGTTCATACGCATTGACTTCATCCGCATTGACTTCATCCGCATTTCCATACTTAGTCAATGCTTATCTGCATTGACCTCATCCGCATCAACTATCATCCGCATTTACTTAGCAGTTAATACTCATCCGCATTAACTGTTCGTCCACATTTCTTCCCATTACTCATCCACATTTCCCCTTAGTCCATACACATCCACACTTCTCAGGCTCAGTCAATGTTCATCCGCATTGACTTTCATCCGTATTTCCATACCTAGTCAATGCTCATTTGCATTGACCTCATCCACATTGACCTTTAAACACTTATACAGATTCTAAAACTTAACATATGAGCCTTAAACATCAGGTTTCAACCTGAAATCACCATTTATCATGTTCTAAGCTTAAATCATACATCCTAAGTCTTAGAAACATCATCCTACCTCATCAAGCATGAACATAATCATACATCATATCATAACATCATCATACACACATTCAAACATACGGGTCCGAAACCCAATTTAATGAAAACAAATATTCATGCATTTCCAGCCCCAAAATCAATTAAAACAGGTAAAAGAGGGGTCCTAGAACTCACCTTTGCAGCTCTTGAGTATAGCTTCGTCCAAACTCATTTGCAAATTGAAATCAACCGCCTGGAAACCCACTAAAAATATACCCGAACACATATAAACACTCATAAGCATAAACCGAGGACATAACTGGTTAAGAACACCATAAAAACATGAATTCTTACCTTGAGTTCGAATTCTTTCTTGTTCTTCCATCAAAACTAAGAACTTTCTGCTCCTAGCTACTCTCTCTCTAAACCCGAAAATCAGTGGTGTATGTGACATATGGGCAACCATACCACCTTTTACACCCACTTTTCAAACATTTTGTCCTTTTGGACACTTTTTACCCCTAGACTTGAGTTTTATACCTTTTCTTTCTTTTTCATCACTTTATTCTTCTTTCTCTTCTAAAAATAGTCGGGTGTTACACTAACCATGCTCAGCTTGGAGGCAACGATGACCTTGTTCATCACTTATGCAATATTCTGTTAGTCGAATTAATTTGTTTGACAAAACATTTCGGATTGTTGAATTTAGGTCTGCCGGCATGCAAGTACAAAACATTCATGGATTGTAAGTCCCACACTTATAGTGGAGCTGAAAGAGAGCTGTGGGATTGGTGAGATGGTTCGAGAAGACCAAATCGGTCTTTGTGAAGTGCAATTGTCTTGTGTCGGACCAAGTGAAGTATGCCATAGGATCACTTGAGGGTGCAACTTTCTCATGGTGGAACGTTTAAGTTTAGATGCTAAGTAAGTGATGGCCAAGGATCTACCATTAGAAGAATTCAAGACCATGATGACGGAGGAATATTGCCCACTACTCGAAGTGTAGAAGCTAGAGGCAAAATTTTGAAAGCTAAAGATGGAAGGATCTAAAATTGAGGCCTACACTACTAGTCTCATGAGTTTGCAACTCTTTGTCCTAAAATGATAAGTCCGTTAATCAAGAGTATCAAGGTCTATTTGCATGGACCGTTGCCCGAAATACAAAGTATGGTGACTTCTGCAAACCCCACTACTATTCAGCATGCAATTCAGTTAACTCATAGCTGACAGACCAGGTGGTGGCACAAGGCAAGTTACTCAAATGCGGCGTGGTGGCAAGCATGCCAAGAATAAACGCAAGTCGGATAGCGTTGGCCGCAAGGACTCGTCGTCAAAACAATCAGCCCCACCGGCAGTAGTAGAGAAAGTTTGGTAATAATCGGAACTTCGATCACTCAACCTCATCAAGTCAAAGACAAAATGGATATGTGGGGAAGTATCCAAATTACAGCAGATGCAACTACCACAACACCGGTAGGTGTGACACCTTTCGATTCCAACAATGTAGGAAAGCGAGGCATATAACAAGGAATACTGTGGTAAGGTGATGAAAAAACATAGCAGACTCAGGAAAGAATAAAAGGCTACTTTGAATGAGGAAATGAAGAGCATTATAAGAGAAACTGTCGAATGGTAATTGTAAGGCCCCGTTCCCGGGACGCTTACAGCAGGTAAATCGTTGCACATGAAACATATATTTACATTTATCTTAAATAAACACTGCATTGGAAACATCCAAAAATGACATTTCATTTCATTATAAAGGCTTTTTCAAAACAATACATGGTTATCCGGTTACAAAAATATATGTTGCATACATCACAAAAGCATTATAAAAATGGATGCCATCCCAAGAGAGCTAAGTAGCCGCCTTGTGGCATCCTCAGCAATCATTACCTACCAACTGGAAACACATAAAAGTCAGCACTGCTGAGTGAGTTCTAGTTTTATAATAAAACATACTTTTCTTTCGTTAAAACCGTACTTTACTTTCATGCAATCATACATCATACGTACACATAGATAATATCATTATTATCTTCGTTTATCGTTCATACTTTCATTCTTTCATTTGTACATTCATTACTTTCGATGACATGTACATTACCCTAAACACTGTGCACGAAGTGGGTAACTAGGCCTGAGGTCTTTCATAGACCTTTGTAGAGATTAATGAAGAGGCTCATGCAACCTAAACATCTTTAGTCTTTCCTGCATGCTGCACAACTGCATTAAAGTGGAATGCTTCGGAAGTTTCACATGTGCAACAGAAATACTCTAAGTGTGAAATCTTCCGAATCCAAGACCAATATCTTCCGAACCCAAAGATGAAGTCTTCCGAAGCCTCAGAGACAAAGTCTTCTGAAGCTTCAAGTTCATGAAGACAGATTTCTTCCAAAGACTTTTAGTAACATGTTTTATCTGATGTACGGTTTCATAAAGCTGGACACCTTTCCGCTGCAACTCTGCAAGTCACCAACTAACATGGTTTGGTGAAAAGGTCCATGCTTTTGGTAACTGTACATTGAGGTCTTGAGTCTGTAACTTTCTACTTTATGTACTTTATCCTTTTTGTAATAGATAAGGATGTGAGCTATGGCATGTCATAGTCACTAGTAAAAAGGCAATCTGCCTTTTGACTCTACAATTGATTTTGTTTGTGTCTAGTCAATTATATCTAGCTGTCTTTCAAAGTATAGCCGGCTGTAGGATGTAGAATAAGTATCTCATGTTCTTGTATCTTTCGAATATGCTTTGTAACACTTGTAATAGAACATAGAGAAAGCAATATACTACATTCTTGAAAACCATACACTTGTGTTCTTTATGTTCTGTCTCTTACATTACTTGTGTTCTTAGTGTCTTATATTAGTTATCCACTGTTTGATTAAAGTTTGGTTAATATCCTCTTTGTGTTGTTGTGTTGTAACTCACACCCTTCAACGATCCTGCATTTGGTATCAGAGCAGGATGATGAAGAAGGTGAGGTGTTCTTCCCAAAGAAGCTGTAAATCTTTCCTTTGCGCAGATGGGGTATGAGGGAGATTTCTTTGTAAAGACCTTTAGGAAAGGGAAGGTCTCATCCAAATGGAGATTCCTGCTCCTTGTGATCATTCACAGCTTATCAAACAAGCATGGTGGATGGGACCAAATTCTTGAAGATCTCTCCTTCATGGTCCATGAAATGGTTCAAGGGTCAAATTCAGGTACTCTTAGTTTGTTTATACAAATTTGCTTGCTAATTTAGACTCCTTAGAGTATTACATGTTTCCTAGATATGTCCAGTACATTCTTAACTATGAACTGGGCTCACAGTTAAAGGAAACAGGTAACATTCTTAAATTGGGACAGATGAAGCCCGGCATCTTTAAGACACTGAGAAAGTCCACTGTTGGATTCTCTGGGGTAGAAACAGCCCTATCCCAAAAATGTTAGAGCTCATTGCTCAAGGTGACAACCTAGTAGTACAAGCTAGTGTTGAACCCACACCTCCTACTCTCCAACCACCTACACAGCCTCAAATCTCCATCACCTACCAAAGAAAATCCAAACAAACCCCTGCTCATACTATTCAGTCTGTGGAGGCTCCCATATACTCACCCATACAGGAAGAAGTGGATACTGGAGCTTCCACTTCTCCTGAGGAGCAGACCACTCCTATCTTTTCAAGAATTAGTGCTGAGGATCCTCATGCTCAGCCTGATGAGCTCATTAGCCCTACTGCTTTAAGCCATCACTCTGAGTCTCAACACTCAAGTGATCAACCTTCAGGGGACAGTTACCATCCCCAGCCTGTAGACCTCAACCAACCAATTCCCAACCTTGACTTCTATACTGATGAAGATCTTGGTTTCAGTGAGTATAATGAGTCTTTCTTCTTTTCCCCTACTCAAAGAGAGATGAATACTCCTGAGTCTCCTAAATCTATCCCACATCAGTCACCTACAACTGAGGTAGACACTCCTGAACCTGTTCAGGATGTCCATATGGAAGAGGCTCTCACTTCTGCAAGTGATTACTCATTAAGACCTCAACCATGGCAACTCAGCCTACTAACATCTCAATTGAGACTGCCAGTAAGCAGAGGAAATCTAGTGGCCAAGAACTTAGAACTGGTCATGAGAGAAAGAACTCTGGTCCAATCTTCTCCACCCCTAGTGATTCTTCTGATGAAGATGAGGGGGATGTGAGACTAAAAGTGCAACAACTATCCCAAACATGCACCTATTTAGTCTCAAAGGTCAGTCACCTTGAATCTCAGGTGACTACCTTACACAATAGGATCAACGATCAGCAACTTGAGATTTCATATCTTAAGGAAAAACTAGCTGGGAGACCCTTAAGGAGAGCTCAACCAGGAACACAAGAACCTATGGATGTGATTGATCTATCCTCCAGCTCACCTATGCAAGTGGGTGATGCTACCAAAAAGGGGGAGAAAGTCTTTACAGTGACAGAACCTGGGAGTTCCTCTGAGAGAATGGACATTGAGGACTCACCAACCTCACTTGCAACTGTGCATTCTTAGCAACCTCCTCTAGTTCACATTGATGTGGACTACACAGACTCCTTCATACAGAGTCTGTTTGAGGATGGGATACCAAGGGCTATGTCACCTTCATCATCCTTCAATCACATCATTGGATGGAGGTATGACAACAACTGGAAGGCCCTCATCATCATAAGAGTTCAAGGACAACAAGAAGTCTTCAATTTTCAGACCTTGAACTACTATGAAGGTCTGGATCTAGTCAACATGCCACTTGTCAACCCAAACCAATCAAGACAAGCTGACAGACTGGCTAAAAGAATCCAAGATAGGATCATTGCAGATTTCAGTCTAAGAAGGAGACTAAGGCAATCAGGCAATGTCATCGGTCAACTGGATGTTGAGGCAGACCCTAAGATTAGCTTCATAGGGGAAACCTTGACTGAAGGCCTAGTGACAAAACCTGAGACCCCTGTCTCATCATCTCCAACTGCTGCAGAGATCCATATTCCTTCTCAGACACCTGCTGGTGAAGGTGCTTCTTAACCTCTCTCTGGCCTGAGCTCAGATGCTGCAACGAGCAATGAAGGCCAAAGCTCTCTCCACCCTGAGTCACAAAGGTCTGTGAGTGACAAAGGAAAAAGAAAAATGACATCTGAGGAGATTGAGGAGGAGGAGAGAGAGAGGAAAAGGAGGCTAAGGGGAGAAGGTTCCTCTATTGAGTCTCCAAGACTCATGGAGTCTGCAATCAGGGCTGCCCCGAGACCAGATACTCAGAATGATGAGTTAAGGGTAGTCAGGATCAACTATCTGCAAACTAGGAACTATGACATAGATAATATCATTTCTCTCCCCTTGGATGAATTGAATGAGCTGGTTGATCTGGAAAGGTCAAGAGAGAAGAAGGAGGCAGAAGATGCAGAACTCCTAGTACAGTCAAAGAAGAAAGAAAAAGAAAAAGACTGTATAGAGATATGCCTACCTTCTCACTAGTTCAAGAAAGCCCTGAACAAGAGGATGTGGTTCAACAAGAACCTCAGGTAGATAAGAAAGAAGATAGAATCAAGATGATTAACTACCTGAGTGCCACAGGTCTCTATCAGGAAGATGCACTCCTTCCCTTACCTTATGCCTATGTTGAGTTTGAGTATTTAAAACAACTTGAGCCTGACTTAGTCAAGGAAAGAAAGACAACAAAGAAGAAGATGAGGGAAGAAGCTGCAAAGTCAAGAGCCATCATCCAAAAGAGCGTGAAGAAGTCTGCTGATAGGCAGAGGATGATGAGCTTCTTGAAGCTGTATGGATTCTCCGGAATGAGACTTAGACCAATGTCTCTATCCACTATGGATGAGCATATCAGGGTAATCAAGTAGAAGATTAAGAGTGGAGTGCTCACTGACTTACACTCCACTCCAAGTCAAGTCCCACCTGAAGTGGAGGTTAAGGTTGAACAAACGGACACAACACAACCCGGACCTCCTGCTAATGCTCAGTAAGCTTCATCTTCTGATCCACAGCAGGGTCAACCTCCCTCTCCTTCTGAGCCTGAGAGAGAGGAAGTCGCAACTGAGAGAGACAGTGAAGATCAATCTGGTGCTGCAGGCCAGTCTTCTCAGTTAGAATTTGGAAAGAGAAAGAAGAGGATGGCTTCTAAACCAAAGTCTAAGAAGAAGAAGAAGCCTACATCCCCTTTTGAACCTCAGGATGAATCAGAACAACCTGAGGATGTGCAGCCAGAGGATGCTCAATCAACTCCAACTTCACTAGCTCCTCTAGCATCAGGAAGACCCATCTTGTCTTGGACATACACCACAAATCCAGAAAGGTGGTATGTTATTAGAGATCAAGGCACTGAAGACATTTATACATGGAAAGATATGTTTCAGTTGCCTCTGCATGACCTCTTTGACATGAGAAGACACTTTGACAGCCTGAAGGATCCTAATCATCTTAGGAAGAAAGGAATGGTGATCATCCTAATGAGGACTGTTAATATCTGAAGTTTTCTAAGTGTTTTGTTAGCATAAGCCTAGGGGGAGTTTGTAGAGATTAATGAAGTGGCTGATGCAACCTAAACATCTTTAGTCTTTCCTGCATGCTGCACAAGTGCATTAAAGTGGAATGCTTTGGAAGTTTCACATGTGCAACAGAAATACTCTAAGTGTGAAATCTTTCGAAGCCAAGACCAATATCTTTCGAAGCCAAAGATGAAATCTTCCGAAGCCTCAGAGAAAAAGTCTTCCGAAGCTTCAAGTTCATGAAGACAGATTTCTTCCGAAGAATTTTAGTAACATGCTTTATCTGATGTATTGTTCCATAAAGCTGGACACCTTCCGCTACAACTCTGCAAGTCACCAACTAACATGGTTTGGTGAAAAGGTCCATGCTTTTGGTAACTGTACAATGAGGTCTTGAGTCTGTAACTTTCTACTTTATGTACTTTATCTTTTTTGTAATAGATAAGGATGTGAGCTATGGCATGTCATAGTCACTAGTTAAAAGGCAATCTGCCTTTTGACTCTACAATTGATTTTGTTTGTGTCTAGTCAATTGTATGCAGCTGACTTTCAAAGTATAGCTGGCTGTAGGATGTAGAATAAGTATCTCATGTTCTTGTATCTTTCGAATATGCTTTGTAACACTTGTAATAGAACATAGAGAAAGCAATATACTGCATTCTTGAAAACCATACACTTGTGTTCTTTATGTTCTGTCTCTTACATTACTTGTGTTCTTAGTGTCTTATCTTGGTTAATCCAGTTTACTGTTTGATTAAGTTTGGTTAATCTCCTCTTTGTGTTGTTGTCTTGTAACTCACACCCTTCAACGATCTTGCAACCTTGAACATTGGGCACGAAGCTGACTCCAGTACTCAGGGTAAGTACATTCACCACTTATCTTTTCTTTTTCATTCCGGATCAATGCCATATGCTATACCCCGAACATTATGCACGAAGCTGGTAATTGGGTTGAGGTCTTTCATAGACCTCGAACGTTGTGCACGAAGCTAACTCCAGCACCTTGGGCAAGCGGCAGGGATCCCATACATATGGTCAATCACAATGATTGGACCCCAACATGCATCTTCTGGGGTAGCTAACCCGCACACCATTGAGCTAACAGCCTTCATAGGGTGTGCACTTCCATACATTTGCTTGCAAGCCTTTCTTACATTCATTCCTTTTTTAATGCATGCATTCATTCATCATGTTCCTCTTTTCATTATCTTCCACTTTACGTTACATAATACTTTATTTCATTCATTAACATTCAATGTAAAGCCATAGGAAAGATAAGCATACATCATAATAAGAAACATCATCATACGCAGTCATCATCATCATCATACAGGCATCATGATACATACATAACATATACCATGCATAAACATACAACATCATACATCATAAACATCATGCCTAAATAGCTTCTATGACCTCAAAACTCAACTTATATGAACTACCTAGAACCTTCCACATCAAAACTTACATCTGCACATTCCTCCAAAAGTCAGTAAATAAACTACATTTTCCTCGAGTGCATAATCCCTACTTATGCATATAGGCACCCTTCAGTCGCATGGCCTTCCAGGCGACTAAACAGCATGCGAACGGACCAATGCAGATGAACGCCTATGCGAATGAACACCCATGTGAATGGACCTAATGCGAATGAGCACTTGTGCGAATGGGCCCTCAGTCGTATGACTCCCCATGTGATTGGCCCTCAATGGTGCGATTGAACATCAATCGCATGATTGGCATGCGTGTGGACTTCAGTCGCATTACTCACATGCCACTCGATCGCATAGCCCTAACTGTGCAGACTGCAGATTCCTCCCGAACCCAATCTGCCATTTTCGACCTTCAAGATCTTCCAAACCTCTTCTAAGCCCAAATCAACCATCCTAAAGATTAGGAATGCATACCACAACACCATACAAGCACACACATGCCCAAAATGATACATCACTCGTATCATACACAAACACATACACACGGGTCAAACACACACACTTCAAAAATGAATTTCAGATGTGTTCCACCCACAAAATCATTCAAAAACATATAAAGAGGGGTCCTAGAACTCACACAAACAAAATTATCGAGTAGAGCTTTGATTAGACCCACTACACTTTGACTTTTCATGCTTGAATCCGCTCGAACCAAGTTTTCTCCCTTTTTCTCCCCTTTTCCTCTTCTCCTCTCTTTTGGCTGATTTTTCACATGTGTGGGGAGAGGGTGAGGGCTACCCTCTCCCTTTATATACCTCCACTCACCCAACTTTCTCTCATTGGCAAGTTTGGTCCCTCGACTTTGGACTTTTTTTCTTTCTTTCTTCTTTCGCCGGCTTCAAAGAAATATCCGGGTGTTACAGTAATGGTACTGGAAACAGTGGAAATAAAACATACCTCAATGGTCACTAATTGATTCAATTAAGGTCATTTTAGCCATTGAATTAGACTTAAAACTTTGAATAAAGCTTTTATAACTAATCTTTGATCTTAAACACCTCAAATTAATCTTAAATCCAATCAAAACAAGCCATTTTTCTCTCAAAACTAAATTTAAGGCTTGATAAGTCTTCAAAACACTTCAAGTTCAATCGAAATAAAGCTTGAATGGGGTTGAGTAAGATGATATTCTTACTGTGAATCGAATATGGTAATCAAGTCAATGATTGAGTGGCGGAAACAAACAATCAAAGAACATTCAATGCAAGAAAAATACCCATAAATGTTTTTTGTATTGATATATGAAAGTTGATAAATTACAGAGAATAATTACAAAAAAAATTCTATATCTATCAGTCGTCACCTCATGTACGAGGTATCTATTCTATTTATAGGTAGACAAGATGCCTTTTATAAAATGACTAAACTACCCCTGTCCTATTTCATCAGAACTAGTCTAAGTCTTCATCCGCATCTTTGCTTGTTCATCCACATTGACAAATGCAGATCAGTTCAAGTTGAGCTAGTTCCTTTAAATCATGAATCTCGAGGGCATTTACAAGAGCTGAGTACTCTGTAAAGAATTGTACTAGCCCTGAGATCCTTTTCACCATGAACATATTCCATGTACTATCGTACTTCCAAGCTATTATCTTTTGATCAACTTTACCCTTAAGAGTAGACACCCCTCTTATCAGTTCTGCAGTAGTCAGTCCTTCTTGCAGTTTCAACTAAGATGGTTCTGCAAACCATTCAGGGTACTTGTGTAGCACAGGGGCAAGTAGTTCTTGGTCTTTCTGGTTCAGCATCATGTCTTCAGCTGATACTCTACTTCTTGGTTTGGTGCTTGCTAATTCTTCTTCCAGCTTCTTAAGTTTTTCTTTCTTCTCATTAATCAATTGAAGAGTTACAGCCCTTAATGAGTTGGTCTTCATGTTTCCAATCCTTCTTCTCGTGAACCCCTGACTTGAGAGATATTCCCTCATTTCCTTATCAGACATATTATAAGGATCAGGAAATAATGATTCATGAGTTGGAGATGATTTCTTCATTAAAGACAGCTTGTGTAGGGGACCCCTTCTTGGCAATGGTCTTTCATGCCCGTTGATTTCTTCAAAGAGGATTCTTTATGCTTTGGAGTATCCTTGGTGATTGCTTTCTCATATTCTGTTTCAATGTTTGGATCAGCAGCCTTTTCACTTTATTTTCTTCTTCTTTCATTCCTTCATATATCATTCCAAAAACTTCATCTAGATCATATCCTTGATTGATCAGAAACACATCTTTAATCATCAAGTCATCAGTTTGTGCTTTGAATACCATGTCTTCCACTGCCTGTTCTGTTTTCATGGACTGCCCATAAGACATCCTTTTCAGCTTTATATCCACCAGTAATCTCATCTTCTTCTAAATCAACTACACCAACCAATTTCTTCAATTGAGCTTCTGCCTGCTCATGCTCTTTTAAAAATTCAGCAATTGCTGCTAGACTTCTGGGGTCATCCTTTTGTTTCTTAACTAGTTCTTCTGCAACTATTGGTCTCTTACCCTTAGCCTTTTCAGCTAAGTATTTCATTTTTCGTGAGTAAGTTTGAAGTTGAGGGCAAGAGGTTTCAACTTGTTCTACTACTTCAGCTACCTTTTCAGGTGTGCTTGGCTCTTGATCATTCAGTTTACTTTTCTCATGCTCTTTCTTTTCTGTCTATGTTTCTTCTTTCTTTTCCTTTTCATTTTCCTCTTTCTTTTCTTTTTCATATTCTTCTTTCTTTTTTTCATACATTTCCTATATTTTTTCTTTGTGTTCTTTTTCATGCAATGTCAATTCCTTCTCCAAAGGCACCGGTGACTTAGGGATAAAACAATAGGTCTGAATTAGTTCTTTGATTGTTTACAAATTTCCAAAAGTCATCATCAATGATGAATTTTTCAGATGAAAAACTATTCAATGCACTGAAGAGTTCTTCAAATTCAGCTTTCTCATAGTTAGAGTCATCTGTGTTTCTAGAATATACTACCATATCTAGACTTTGATCTTTAAACTCTATTTGATTTGCATCACCTCCCTTTTCTTCATTTTCATAAACATACTTGTTATCATCCATATCTTCCTTTTCTTGTTCTTCATCTTTCTTTTCATAATCCATTTTACTTCTTTGACTTTCAATTATTAGTTCTAGTTCAGAGATTCTTCTGGTTTGACTTTGAAGCTCTTTTTTCAAGACTAAAAATGATTTCTGCTTGTTCCTCAATGATGTTTTCTTGTTCCTCCATTGCTATAGTCTGAATAGCAAGAGTGTCCACATGACCACTAATTTCTTCTCTGGAATGGTTTAGTGTAGCTTTTAGTACTCAATCTCCTTGTCTTTTTCTTTTCTTTCAATTGCATATTTCTCTTTTAGTTCTTTCAATTCATTTTCTTTCTCATCCAGCTCTAAAATTCTATCATTGATTATTCCAGCTCTCCTATTTAGAGTTCTTTCCATCCTTTCCACTTTGAGTAAAAGTTCAGATATTAGCTCATCCTTTTCATCAGGTCTGTTGATGTTAGATTCAGCATAGCTCTTGAAGGAGCAGCCTTAGAAGGTGCTTTCATAGCAGGGATTTGATAATGATGATCCTCCTCATTAGAGGATGATTTGGATGATTTAGATGCACTTGTTGATCCTTCTATTTCAGCAGGGTGATCATGGGATGATGGTAAAGGTTGGTAAGGTGACATAGGTGATTGATGTGGTGGTGATATTGGATATTGATGATGAGGTGATATTGGTGTAGGTTGAGGGGTTGTTTGTGGTGTTGGTTGTGGTAATGTTTGTGGAGATGGTTGTGGTGAAGGTCGAGGTATTGTTTGTAGAGATGGTTGTGCTATTGGTTGTGGTCGTGGTTGAGGTATTGGTTGTGGTGGTGGTTGAGCTATTGGTTGTGGTGGTGGTTGAGCTTGATCTGCTTGATTTAATTGCTGGATCATCCAAGGAAGAAAGGGTGAGTGGTCACCACGGTAAAAGTTCCTTGGGTCCTTCTTCTTGATGTATTTATAGGATCTTGCATCATAATGAAGGATGTTAAGCACCCGTCCTTCACTAACAATGTCATGGAATGATTCATTGATTAGACATTGAATGAATCAGGGATACATCAGAAACTTGTATTTTAATCCTTCTTGAATGATAGAGATCAGGCCATTGAACACATATGCGGACATATTAAACGGCGTGTTGGTGCAGAGAGCACATCTTGCAGAAGATGTGAGGACTAGAATGCCATTCCATCCTATTTTTCTTTTTGATAGGCAGTGTTGGAACATATGAATTAGGAACCTCCACGACAGATCCACTAATCCTTTAACTATCTGTTTTGCTTCATATTCTCCTTGATAACCAATTTCAATGAAAAATGTGGTTATTTCTCCGTCATCTAGTTCTAGAGGATCATTAGCATTATCACAATTTGTAGACATCTTCTAACAGACTCTTCTGTGATCCTCAAAGTGAGCTCATTGTTGATTCTCCCTGTTAAAGCTCTCACACCATCAGCTTCAACTAGCTCGGCTGTGTCCCAGAAGGACCTGATGGGATTCTCATAGATTGTTGGTCTCACAGTCATGGCATATGCTACCCTTGTGGTAGATAAGAATCTTATCATATCTCTAAGTCCTTCGACTTCAGGCACATCAGGGTTTAAATAACCGCTGACGTTATGGAGCTTGCTCCATGTAAGATTTGCCATGTAATCTACACAAGAGACATTTGTGTTAGTTATTAGTTTTGACTTTAAATTGACAAGGAAGACTGCTTGTCATTTCTGTTGAATTGCTGTCATGGCAAATGGTGAGTTTGTCATTTAACAATCATAGTTTCAATGTTTGAACCATTAAAGAGATATTGCTTTATTGATTTGTTTCAAATGTGTAATTTCAACATGCTCTGTTCTTACAACGAACATGAATATCAATATTTTCATGGACAAGAATTTCTATTGGTTTTCATGCTCATTGAAGTCGAAAAGGTGCATTATGTTACTTCAACGAAACATATTTTTGTGTTCTTCCTTATCAGTTGGTTCTTGACTGATTTAGGTTTATCATTCTGAAACTTAGGTTTTGATTAAACTTTTTATGAAAATTTCACCTTATTTCTGATCCGAATGTTGTTTCAGAATCAATAACAAAGGTCGATTGAGTAGATTCACACGAAAATCTTTGAATGTTTATGATGATGATGATTGAAGATGGTGTACTGTATGTTTGCGCTCATCTCACTTTAAAGTCTCTCAAATTTGAAAAGTATTAAATGACCCATTTGAATTCCATTAAATAGTCAAATAATACATTTTGAAAGATTTTACAAGTTTAAAAGCCGATACAGTCATCACTATAGCAAATGCTGAAGGTTAATTTGTTTGACTTTTGGTCATCTGCATTTGATGACTGTAGCAAATGCGGAAGACAAACTTTTGACATTGACAATCCCCATTTGGCTACTTTTGGTCATCCGCATTTGTTAACTGTAGCAAATGCAGAAGATAAACTTTTGACAGACTGTCCGCATTTCGCTACTATTGTAAATGCGGAAGTTTTGTTTCTTCATATTTTTATTCTTTCTGCATTTGTGTATTGTTGCAAATGTGGAAGTTAAAACTTGAAACCTTTGGCTATCCGCATTTGTGTTGTAGTAAATGCGGAAGAATAACTTGTGATTGTGTTCATCAACATTCACTGTAACAAATGCGGTAGAGTTACTTGTTTTATCCTATCTGTATTTGTACACATTAGCAAATGTGATTGAACAAAGTCAATCAGCATTTGTGCAACTATACGAAATGCGGTTGACAACATTGTCAACATTGCCCTGTAGCAAATGCGATAAAGACCTGCTCATTCCCATTTGTTACTGTTGCAAATACGGTAGAGTGAATTCCACATCTACTTCACACACTAATGCGTAGAGTAAAATCATTGTCCGCATTAGTTGCACAAAAAAATATTGTTACCTGCATTAGTTACATGCATGGGTTACCTTCACCCGCATCTTATGAAGATTTGTCCTTGATTGATTTTTCTTATGCAGTTGACTATTGAAGTTGTCAATTCTTGCTTGGATTGACTTGTATGTCACAATGATACAAGTTTCCCAATTTTGACAGATCTTGGACTTATCATGCTTCTAAGAATCTACATAAGCTGAGATATAATGGTATGACTTATTGCAACAACACCAACTAAAATTCTTTTTGTTTTGTTTTTCAAAATTAAGTCAATAAACAAAAATTTAGACTTACTCAAAAATTTTAAATTACTCCCCTAAAAGTTTATGTCCATATTTGAATAGAAACTTTAAACATTTAAAACCTTTTCAATATTATTTTGATTAATATTAATAATGAAGAGAAAAATCTCTTTATTGGGATCATATCAGTTTTACATTACACTTGTGCATCCTTTATGATTAAATGGACATGACATGAACCTGAAGATTGAAGGTATGTTTGTCCTTTTAAACCCATACCTGGTTGATATTTTGATGCAAATGACATTTATCATGTTTTGGTTGATTAATTATTCAATGTGTACCTCACACACATAAGTATGAAATGATCAACCCTCCTTATACAATGCATGGTAGAACTTTTTCACATTTTTTCTTACGAGGTTACTTAATTCATGAAATCTCATTTTCACTGATCCTCATTGGGATTCTTTTAATTTGATCCTTTTTCATATTGATCCACATTAGGATTCATTTCACTTCAGTTTGGAAGGTGATCCATGATAGGATTCTTTTGTTCATTCACTTGGAATGTATTACTTTGTTGATTCATCCAATTTTGGATGTGTTCCACATTGGAAATCTTTTGGATCATGACATCTACACTATGTGAAAGTTTCATCAGGTCTTTGCTCAGCAAAACATAGATAAAACATGATGTGGTGAAAGAGATTCATAAAGTATCATTACCTGGTGTGTTTAGGCTACTATACACACATGCATTCACATAAGCCAATATATACTTGTACCTTGTGATGAGTGTTTCACAATTGAATATGTCTTTAATTCATCTCTGCATGTATCTTTTCTTCCAAGTTGAGCCTACCAACATATCTGTTAAGTCATTTCAGTCTTTTACATTTTGAAGTTAAGCACAGTGAATGATATAACGACTGTAATTATATCATTCTCCTTAGAATTCTTTTCTTCATCAAACTTGATTTCTTTTTGTGGTTTTCTGATGTTTTAAATTGTTTTTGATGTTTTTCATAGTTTTTACTCAAGGTTAATCATGCCAATGACTGAACTAGAAATTCAAACCTACTAGGTTCAAATGCCTTGGTAAACAAATAAGCTAATTGATTTTCAGTTGGTACTTGAATCAATTTGATTAAACCCTTTTTAGCACAGTCTCTCAAAAAATGATATCTAATCTCAATATGTTTTGTTTTTGAGTGATGAACTAGATTATTAGTTAAAAATACAGTAGCTGTGTTGTCAATAGAAATTGGTGTGTGCAAGAAGTTAAAACCATAATCAAGCATCAGGTTTTGAATCCAAAGAACTTGAGACCAACATACTGATGCAGCAATATACTCAGCTTCTGCTGTGGACACAGACACATTTGTCTGCTTCTTGCATTGCCAGGATACTAGTCTGGGACCAAGAAATTGACAATCGCCAGAAGTGGATTTTTTGTTAAAGTTGCATCCTCCATAATCACTGTCTGTGCAGGCATAGAGAATAAATTCTCCTTCCTTTGGATACCATAATCCAAGAGCTGGCTTGCCCTTTAGATATCTGAATATCCTCTTAATTGCGTTTACATGTGATTCTTTTGGATCAGCTTGATATCTAGCACACACACAAACACCAAACATAACGTCAAGCCTACTAGCTGTTAGATACATAAGTGATCCTATCATTGATCAACAGTGAGTCTGATCCACTGATTTGTCTTCAGGGTCAGGTCTAATCTTCACTTTAGTATCCACAGGAGTTCTGATAAACTGACAGTCAGCAAAGTGGAATTTCTTCAACATGGTTTCTACATATTTTGATTGGTTAATGAAGATTCCATATGCTGTTTGTTAGACTTGCACCCCTAGAAAGAAGGTGAGTTTCCCCATAGCACTCATTTGGAACTTAGAATGCATAAGGTCTTCAAATTCTTTGCAGAGTTGCTTGTTTGTCGAGCCAAATATAATGTCATCCACGTAGATCTGGACTAACACCATGTTCAAGATGAAAGGATAATAGAGTCTCATACCACTTTCTTGATGCTTGATGAAGACCATACAGAGCTTTGTTAAGCTTGTAAAATCTATGAGAGAAATATGGATCTTCAAAGCCAGGTGGTCGACTCACATAGACTTCTTCAGCAATCTTTCCATACAGGAAGGCACACTTTACATCCATTTGATAAACAATAAATTTCATGGACGCGGAATATGCATGAAAGATTTTGATTGCTTCTTGTCTGGAAACAGGAGCAAACACTTCATCGTATTTGATTCCTTCTTCCTGAGTGTATCCCTGTGCCACTAGTCTTGCTTTATTTCTGATGACTATCCCTCTATCATCAGTCTTGTTCCTTTACAGCCATCTGGTACCGATAGGGTATTATCCTTCGGGAAGATCTACGAGCTGCCTTACTTCTTGCTTCTTGAATTGGAGCAATTTTTCCTACATTGCTTCAATCCAACTATTGTCTTGAAGTGCCTCTTTGATGTTTTTGGGTACTGTATGACATAGGAAGCAGGAGAACAAACAGATCTTTGCAATACTAGACTTGCTTCTAGTCACCCTCTCATTAACATCACCAATAATGGTTTCAACTGGATGATTCTTGTGTATTTTTGTTGTTGGAATGGTGTCACCAACAATAGTTACATCAAGATTGGAAACATTCAGTTCATTATGGTCAGTGGTACATTCATCTTGTATTGTTGTTGAATTATGAAGATTGTCAACTTCTGTTTCAGTAACTGCTACATCTTTAGCAGCACTGAGTTTGCTTGCATCATTTGATGTAGCTTGTGTTTCTACTTGATGAGAAGCCTGTTTTTGATTTCTGATCTCATTTGACAAGTCATCTGAGTGAGATGGTACCAGGCTGGGACCTTCTTCAGAAGAAGCACTAAGGTTTTATGATAGTTGTCTGATGGGATCAGCTTTAAAAGGAAAATCTTCATTCATATGTTCATCAAATGTAGGTGGAATCAATGGATTATTATCTCTTCTTTCTACAGTTGATGAAGTATCACCTGAATGTATATTTCTTGCATTAGACAAGTGAAATTGGTCAAATGATTTTGTAAATGTGTCAATATCAAACAACCAGTCAGGACCATTTGTAGATTTGGGAAACTAATGTTCTTTGAATTGAACATTTTTAGATTCATCAATAATGTTCAATCTAGGATTGAACACTCTATAAGCCTTTGAGACAGTAGAATAACCTACAAAGAATCCTTCATCAGACTTGGATGAAAATTTTCCCAAATGATCACGGGTGTGTAATATTGAGACTGGACAACCAAATGATTTGAGGAATCCAATAAATGGTTTCCTATGGAAGATCAGTTCATAAGGTGTCATATTACTTTCTTTAACAATAAGAGTTAGATTTTGCACAAAGCACGATGTGTTAACTGCTTCTGTCGAGAAGGTGATTGGCAGTTTAGCATCGGCTAGCATCGATCTTGCTGCTTCAATCAGTGTTCTATTTTGCCTTTCAGCTACCCTATTTTGTTGAGGAGTTCTAGCTGCACTGAATTGATGAACAATCCCTTTGGTTGCACAAAAGGAACTCAAATTTTCATTTTTGAACTCCGTACCATTATCACTTCTTATTATTTTGACCTAAAGATCAAGTTGATTTTCAATTTTAGTGATAAATTCTTGAATGATTGGGATGCTACGTTTTTATGAAGTAGGAAGAACACCCATGTGAATCGAGAAAAGTCATCAGTGATCACTAAAAAATACTATTTCTTTCCCATACTCATTACATGAGTTGGTCCAAATAAATCCATGTGAAGTAACTTCAATGGAGTATTGTTAGTGTTCACCAGCTTGGCTTTGTGAGACGATTTGTGTTGTTTTCCTTTGAGGCACGCTGAACATTGATCAATAAAATTGAATTTTTTTTAGGAAGACCAATGACAAGGTTTCCTTTGACTAACTTGTTCATATTTTTAAAGTTAGTGTGCCCCAAACATCTATGCCAAAGTTGTGACACATCAAATGATGCTTTAGACAAAAGACATGTTTCTTCCTTAGGTGATGCAGAACACAAGTTTAAGACATATGTATAATTCTTCCTCAGAGTCTTTAAGACAACCCATTCTTCAGGGATCTGAAATCCAGGTTTCAGAATGTACCAGTGAGTGTCTGTAAAGTGAGTGGAATATTTTTGTCGCAGATCTAAGACACGCTTAGTAGATTGAAATTCAGTTGTTCACAGTATTTCACTCTGTCAAAGCTCAGCATCCTGTTTGTCACAGATCCTTCTCCTTTAATTCTACCACCTTCTGAATCTCCACTGAATGCCACAGTAGTTCCTTGTATGTACTTGAAGTCATAAAGGAGGGAGCGATCTCCAGTCATGTGTCGGGAGCATCCACTATCTATGTACCATAGGCTATTAGACCTGTGTGGATGAACCTACAAGCAAAAAGAACTAATTAGAATAAGGAACCCAAGCCATGATGGTCTTAGGTTTCCTATTGCTATTCATGATAGTCACCTCCTGGTATTTGCCATTGAATTGTGATTTGGATGAAGGTGTTCTGGGAGATTTTTGATGATGAATTGGTCGAGTCATCTCATCAACATCTACTGAGGATTCAAATGAATAATTAAATTGTTGGTCTCTATTTCTTTCTAAAAATTTAGCCCGAGTTTCATTATCAAAAGTTGGTTTTTCCTTAGGAAGTGAAGTTTGTGTTTCATTGTGAGATGATTTCTTTGACCCTTCCTTAATTCCTTCAAGTTATTTTTGTCATTTGTTGATCTAGGTGTCCTAGATTGAGTATTATGAAGATGAGGTCTGACAGAATGCATCCCAGTAGATGTTTTTGAGATGGGCTTGTGTTGGGGAATTCTCAACCCCTTCTGATTAAAGTAACAATCAGATGTATTGGGATTTTTCATGTCATAGATTGAACAATACTTGTTGAAATAGCAATTTTTGGTGGAGTGATTATTCATATCACAGATAGAACAATATTGATTGTAGAAGCATTTATCTGTCTTGTGATTGAACATGTCACAAATATCACAATACATTTGTTTGTTTCTTGAATCAGATTTTTCCTTGTGTGACTCAACTAGCATTTTTTTTGATGAGTCACTTTCTTTTCTTTAGGCGATGAATCAGAATCAGCCCTTTTAGTAGTTTGCTTCACAACACTACTTTTGTTCAATTGTTTGGGCTGTTTCTGTTTCTTCAACCTACTTCTCACTTCTTTCTCAAACTGGTCAACATGTTCTTTGTTACAGATATCAAACCCAACTCCCTGCCTTAACCTTGATGACTAAGGGTCTGATGATGTTTTATGTGTTGAACTCAGTTTTATAGTTTGTTTCTTTTTCTGTGAAACCTTTTTGATTTGCTTGAATTTTATGGAGATATAATCTCATTACCAGAACTACTCTCAGTAGTAAAGGTTTCACTGTCTTGACATATTTCTTTTTGCCTTGTAAAACAGATGGTATTAATTTTATAAAAGGTACAATTGCCTTTACAGGGCTTGATGGTTTTATGACACTCACTGTCTTGTCTGAACACTCTTTGATTTTGATTGGGTGACCAAACTTGATTTTATCCTCATTGATTTCAATATAAACAGCAGGTTTGTTTTGAAGATTTGTCACTTGTTTCACTACAGATTTAGGTTCCATAGTTTTAGGTTCAATTGCTTCAGAGAGTGAGACAGAGTCAGGCATGATAGTGTAGTTGTCATTGTATGGTGGAGGACATTAATTATACCCAATCCCTGACATGTCCTTTGGATCCTTTTGGGAATCCAGCATCTTTTGCAGCTTTACTGAAGACATTTGAAACTTCTCAAGTTTCACTTCAGTCATAGATTGTTGAGCTTTAGCTTGAGCTAACTTTTCAGTAAGTAGCTCATTCTCAGCTGCAAGAGTGTATTTCTCACCATGCCGTTTTTCTATGTCAGAAATAAGAGATTTGATTTTGATTTCAAAGCTTTTTAGTTCACTCTTCATCAATTCTGACTTCACTTTTTCTTCTTTGATTTTTTCAGCCAGTTTATGGTTGTGTTCCCTATACTCTTGTAATTCATTAATGCATTTTTCACTACAAAGGTTAGTTTTTACCTGAGTAGGCATTGGAGACGGTCCATCATTGATGTGAGCCATGAGAGCATGATTTTGGTATTGAGGCTTGACTTCCTCAGCATACACACTCCAGCCACATACCCTGTCTTGTTTTATCACAAGGGCACTGGCATAAGGCTGACTGCTTGCATGAGCTTGATTTGCCAGCTGTGGTTGATTCTGGTATGTTTGTTGATGATGAGAATGATGATACTGCTGTTGTTGGTTGTTGGAGTGATAGCATGAGTTGGTTGTGATGATGATTGGCCTGGAGAGTTCTTTGATAGTTGTTTCTCTTAGGGGCATTGCACTCTCTCAAGAAATGGCCAGTCATGCCACAGTTAAAACAATTCACCTTGGATTTATAATATCCAAGTTTTGTGTTCTCATTCAGGCTCAGCTTTCTTCCTTTTCTGAAGAATTTCTTGTCTCTCATGGCAATCATTGCCATTTGCCACTGTAGATCCATTTCCTCCAGATCATCAGGATCCATTTCTTCCAAATCTTCCTGAATTAGATCAGCATAAGTGAGTCTTCCTCCCAGGTAGGCTTCAAAGCTTGCAATAAAGGCATTGTAAGTTGCCTTTTGCTCTTCTGATCTTGAGTCTTTAAGAGAGGTTTGAGGAGCAGTAGAGACTTTAGGTGCTTGTGATGAAGTTGATGGATGATTGATTGGTGGAGTTTCAATGAACCCAGTATTGTTCATTTGATCTCTTGATGAGATGAAATCATCTTCCTTAGTGATGAAGGCATTTTCAACAGAATGAGATTCTTAAGGAAATTTGTAAGCCTCAATCACTCTTGGTTCACCAAGTTTTCTACTTCTTTCATCAAGTTCCAAAGCATTTTCTTGTTAAGTTCTTTAATCTTGTAAGTGACTCCAATGATTTCCAAATCATTTACCAACTGTACAAATCTATGCAGTTGTTTAGATATTGATTCTCCTTTGGTGTGGTGGAATGTTTCATACTGATTGACTAGCTTGTCTTTGTTGAATTCAGCCACCTCACTGCTTCCTTCACACATGATTTTCAGTGCATCCTAAATAGCTTTAGCTGTTCCATACTTTTCCAATCTTTTCAGCACATCCATCTTGAGTGCTTGAGTCAAAATTGAGTATGCTTTGAGGTCAATCTTGATTTTCTTGTATTCATCTTCATCCAGAGTTAAGTCTTCGATGGGTATTCTAGCAGTCTTGTAAAGTGCAGCTTGAGCTGTTGATAGAGTAATAAGGATGTGTGGACCCTTGCATATTGAAATCCAAAAATCAGGATCTACACATGTGATGTAATTTCTAAACCTTATACACCTGTAAAGTGCAGCTTGAGCTGTTGATAGAGTAATAAGGATTTGTGTTTAAGCATGGGAGGTTTAGGTGTATAACCAAGTTTAGAGTAATTGTTAGAATCCATTTTAATTGTGTAAGTATAGATTTAGTTGATTTTAAGATTGATTATGTTTGATGAGTCCAACTTGTTCAAGCAGTTCTTTCGAGGTTCAGAATGAGTTCTGTAATGATTTTCTTGCTGTTTTACAGGAGTATTCTTGTTATTTACTAAGTAGAGATGATGATATCCACTACTAGCAACTTGATTACCAGATCAATCGAATTCAATTTAGTCTATGCTCAGATCTGAAAGAGAACCGAGAGCCAAAGCTCTGATACCAATTGACTGGGTTGAGTAAGAGTGATATTCTTACTGTGAATCGAATATGGTAATCAAGTCAACGATTGAGTGGCGGAAACAAACAATCATAGAACATTCAATGCAAGAAAAATACCCATAATGCTTTTTGTATTGATATATGAAAGTTGATAAATTACAGAGAGTAATTACAACAAAAATTCTATATCTATCAGCCGTCACATCATGTACGAGGTATCTATTCTATTTATAGGGAGACAAGATGCCTTTTACAAAATGACTAAACTACCCCTGACCTATTACGTCAGAACTAGTCTAAGTCTTCATCTGCATCTTTCCTTGCTCATCCACATTGACAAATGCGGATGAGTTAACTTGATCAACTGCATTAGTATGTTGGTCATCCGCATTGGTTAACGCGGATGAACAAATACTTGTGTGCATTTGTTCGGTCATCCGTATTTGTCAATGCAGATGAGCAAAGTCTTGTCCGCATTTACTTTGTCTTCCGCATTAGTCAATGCGGAAGAGTAAGTACTTGTCCGCATTTACTTTTTGGTCTTCCGCATTTTTCAATGCGGAAGAGCAAATACTTTTCCGTATTTGTTCTGTGCCTTCCACATTGACAAATGCGGGAGGCAATACTTTATTCTTCTAAGCAGATTCTTCATCCGCATTTCTTCTTGGACTTAAGGGATTTCAGCAGAACAATCATCAAATCACCCATTGAGTTGGCATGTATGATCCTTTCAAGGGTCCAACAGAGCTAAAGCATACCTTACTCTAATACCATTGTAAAGATCGTTACTAATTCAGTAGATCGATCTCATGTATGAAACATTGAATGAATCATCAACGAAGTAAGAATGAATGAGATCAGCCAACACAAACACAATCTAAATATCTTTGTTTGTATTGCTCATGATAATATGATTACAAAAGTACGAAATCTCAGGATTACGAAACTATATATATATATATAATATATATATATATATATATATATATAGCACTACTTAGGAGAATATATAAGATTTTGAGATATACTATTATTTACGTTACAACCATTAATTCGTAGGTGAAACCATTGGATAATATAGGTAGCGCTACTTAGGAAAATATTTCCTACACCAATAGGATGAGTGTTGTGATGTTATATTTGAAGGATTCTGTGTGCCCAAGACACTTAGAAGATGGATGTGGTTAATACGTTATGATCCAAGTCGGGTTATACCCAATAACAAGCTTAGCAAACACCAATTTATATTTAATTGATGATATGATCATGCAATTAAATATTTACACCAATTTAGAAAATGGGTGTTCTAAATAAATTGCATATGAGATGGAACAAATTATAAGGATAATTTGTTGATGTGTTTATTGTTATTCTTGTCATTTAAAAGAGGTTTAAATAACACTAATAACACATGAGTGTACGTTAATTAAATTGTTTAATTAAAGAGCACATATGTCACACTTATAAATTGTGTCTAGAAAGTGACCTTTTATTGTGTCACATATGACTAGTGACAATGTGTTATGTGTTACAAAAATTAAAGGGGGGAAACTCTTTCAAACACTCTCTTTTGGCCGCCCCTTGTAATTTTGATTGGACCACATTGTGTCTTGAAAACACACAAACATCACTAGCCTTACACTCAATTGATTCATTCATTCCAATACATGCAAAACACAAAAATCTCTCCTCTCTCTCCCTTTCAAGTTACGGAACAAGGCAGCGACATTGAAGCTCTTGGAGAACGATTTTTGTGTTCATTTTGGTGGTGTTCTTCCTAACAAGAAGGTGTCTTGCAAGGAGCTTTGGGGTAAACACACTTGAGGGCTTCTTCCTTGGAGTCTTGGCCAAGATTTGAGCATCCAAACCTTTCTTCCTTTGGTCGTTTTTGCTGCTGGAAGAAGGTAGTTATCACAGCTCATTGAAGCTGTGATTTTATGTAGTTTTACATTTGCTAATAGCTTGTTCATTCACATATCAAAGATCCTATTGTTTTGGGTTTTTGTTTTCATCTTAAAACAGCTTTTAGAACACGAACTTTTCAGATTATAAACATGTTATAATCCTAAACCTCCGCTGCGTTTTCTGAAAGTATAAATGGTTAAACTATGTTTTAGGTTCTAACAAACCCTTCAATGGCATCAAGAGCCTGTTATGTGGATGACTTGCTTGTTTTGTCTTTAAAATTGGTTTTAAGGAATGATTATAAGCTTAGTATAGGCTGATTTTGGGCTGCTAAGTTCATATGATATGAAACCCCAATCTTTCAAAGTCATATCACACATGCTTGTGATTAAACTTTGAAAGATATACATGTTTGTTATTTGTTTTGTTTGGACAAAATAAAACCCGAAATTTCAGTTTATGTTGGCTGAAATTTCGTGGTTTTAAGTGGGGTTTTCATTATATTTTGGATGATATGATAGATGCTTGTTTTAGTGCATAACCTAGCCATTGACCTTGTGATTGTTTGGATGTTTGTAATGGTTGTATTCATTCATTCAATTGGGTTGTATTATTTGTTGTTTGTGCTTTGTTTCAAATGTAATTTATTTATTATTGGGTTGTAATAAATAGATTAGGTGTATTTCATTTTACTAGATATCTTGTATAAGGACTTTATATCTTGTAATAAGAAGACATACACATTGGAAGCACAAAGGAAGGTCATGAAAGAAACATGGAGCATTTTGGATGCGGTTTCAAGTGGGAGGCTTTTGGATGTTTTCTATTTGCTTTGTTTGTGACCCTTAGGAATGTCCTATGGACCACACTTGTGATGGCAAACAAGTGTGGACCACTTTAGATGCTATGGTTATGCACATATGCACATATGGTTGTTTATGTTTATGCTTGGTTGATTGTTTGTTGTTTGATTGTTTGGTTGATATTTGGATATTCATAACAAAATCATTAACAAACTTAACAAGCTGAAAATTGATGGTTCTTAAAAGTTTAAATAAAGTTATTAAAATGGTTTAATGATTTTAAAGATTAAAATAGGTTTTATCAAAGAACCATAGGGTACCTTGTATTTGAAAGCATGCAAATACAAGTACATAGAGTTTTCTAAACTAGAATTATGAAACCTCTAAACATTTCTTAAACAAGATCAACACCATCCTTTTACACAACACTTGAGTCACTTGGGAACTCTTAGTGGGATAAAGGTCACCTAACCATTTTGGGGGAACTTGTGACTTGAGGTGAGAGTGCCTTATTTGTGGGATAAAGGTCACCTAACCACTTGTTTTGGCAAACTCACACGTGGGTGTAAGTAGGGTGTCTTGATTTGCAAATCATGTCAAATGGATCACCTACGATGTGGTTTCCAAATGGTGTTGATGGGATTAACATGCCGACTTTACATATGATGTTTCAAGTCGATCCCATATTTCTAGAAGTTACAAATGGTTGCAATCGTCAAACGTTGACCACCTTATTAATTTAAAACGTGGGATAAAGGTCACCTAACCACAATTTAAATGTAATGTTGGGTTCTAGATTTTAATATGAAAAGACCTTGAAAGGCATTTATTATTAAAATTACAATATCGAAAATACTAAAATAAAACTTTGTTAAAATTTTGTAGATGGCCTCAAATAATGAGAATTCCGATAACTCATCCGCGTCCAACAATCTCTACGAGCGATCCTCCAAAAGGAACGTCTAAATCATAACAACTTCATCGATTGGTATTGAAACTTGAGAATCGTTCTCAAGCAAGAGAGAAGATAGTATGTTTTAGACGACCCTATCCCCGATCAACCTAGCAAGGATGATGAGGAGGCCTATAACGATTGGTTGAAATACACTGAGGACTCCGTCCAAGTGTCTTGTCTCATGCTAGCAAGCATGACTCCAGATCTCCAAAAGGAGTATGAACACCACGGAGCTTACGACATGATAACCCAACTGAAGGAAACGTTCCAACAGCAAGCATGGGTTGAGCGCTTCGAAACGGTTCGAGCACTCCATGCATGTCGTATGGACGACAACCAATCTGTTTCATCTTATGTACTTAAGATGAAAAGTCACATTGACCGCCTCGAGAGGCTTAATTGTCCCGTCTCGAAGGAATTGGCCACGGATTTGATCCTAAATGGCCTTACCAAGAAGTTCGAGACATTCGTGTTGAACTACAACATGAATGCATGGGACAAAAGCATTGGTGAGCTTCACTCAATGCTCAAAATGGCCGAGGCGGCCATGGGTAAAAGGTTTTACCCGTTCTCACCATCCATGAAGGTGGAAACAATAAAAGGCCTCGTCCCGCACCCAAGGCAAAGGTTGCAAAGGGTAAGGGACCCGCTTGGGGAAAAGGGAAAGGGGTGGCAAGGGTGCCACCCAAACCACAAGAGAAAAAGCAAAAGGTTGCTACTAACGACCCATGCTTCAAGTGTGGGGAGATTGGACATTGGGCAAGGAATTGTCCTGTCCATCTCCAAGAGTTGAAAGCAAAGAGGGATGCCGGGCAGACCTCAGGTACAATATACATGATCCATATTGATTTAAACATGATATCCTCTAACACATGGGTATTAGATACCGATGTGGAACTCACATTTGCAATTTGTTGCAGGGGTTCAAAAGAAGTAGTGACTTCAAGAAAGGGGATGTAAGCCTCTACATGGGCAATGGGCTAAAGTTCAAGTTGAAGCCCGTGGTGACTACATCTTGAAACTTCCAAATGGTTTGTAAGTGATTTTGAACAATGTTTTGTATGCTCCTAGTTTGACTAGGAATATTATCTCTGTAGCCATGTTAAAACAATTTGGATATGTATTATCATTTGTTGAAAAAGATATTCATGTTTCTTTTAATGGTATGTTCTATTTTAAAGCTATTCCCATTAATGGTATTTATGAATTGGTTCATGAAAATACTTTAAATAGCTCATTGTACCAAACTAACACCAAGAAACTCAAGTTGGACTTGAGTGATACCTATCTTTGGCATTATCGTCTTTGCTATATAAACAAGAAACGTTTACAAACACTTCAAAAGAATGGTCTTTTAAAAACAAATGAATGTGATTCATTTGATGTTTGTGAATCTTGTTTACAAGGTAAAATGACTAAGACACCCTTTAGTGGAACTAACGAAAGGGCAAAAGATCTATTAGGAATCATACATTCGGATGTATGTGGTCCTTTTAAGCCAATGACTAGGAATGGTGAAAGATACTTCATTACCTTTACCGACGATTATAGTCGCTATGGGTATGTGTACTTATTAAGACACAAAGATGAAGCTTTTGAAATGTTCAAAATCTTCAAGAATGAGGTGGAAAATCAACTCAACAAGTCAATTAAAGTTCTCTGTACCGATAGAGGAGGTGAATACCTAAGTGATGCTTTCCAAGATCATCTTAAGAGTTGTGGGATTGTCTCACAACTTACTCCACCTGGAACACCACAACACAATGGTGTGTCTTAGAGGAGGAATCGAACCTTATTGGATATGGTCCGATCTATGATGGCTAGAAGCACATTACCTCTATCATTTTGGGGTTTCGCTTTGCTCTCCGCGTCCCGTATTTTAAATATGGCCCCAACCAAAAAGGTGGAAAGGACACCCTTGAGATATGGCATGGAAGAGTTCCATCCCTATCATACTTAAGGGTTTGGGGATGTGAGGCTTATGTTAAGACTCCCACCCCAAACAAATTGGAAGTCCGATCCACCAAGTGTATCTTTGTTGGATATCCTAGAGATTCTATAGGATATTATTTCTATGATCCACTAGAACAAAAGATGTTTGTTGCCAGAAAGGGTGAGTTCTTAGAAGCAAAGTTCCTTATGGAAGGAACTGGCAGTAGAACAGTGGACCTTGAAGAGGATCAAGAACCACAACCCTATGCACGTTTGGTTGAAACTAGCACTCAACATGAGGATGTTGAGGATGATCAAGGGGTTGATCAATACACACAAAACGTTCGTAGAAGTGGTAGAATTAGTAATCCACCTGAAAGATATGGATTTTTCATGGATGGATGCTATGTGGTAGATTCAGATGAGCCAACCACATACCATGATGCAGTGTCCAATTCGGATTGTGACAAATGGCTTGAAGCCATGAACGTTGAGATGCAATCCATGTATGACAATCAAGTTTGGGAACTTGTTGTACCACCTCTTAATTCCAAGGTAGTTGGAAGTAAGTGGGTTTTCAAGAAGAAAACCGATATGCATGGAAACTTGGATACTTATAAAGCTAGACTTGTAGTGAAGGGTTTCACTCAAACTCAAGGGGTTGATTATGATGAAACCTTCTCACTTGTTGCGATGCTAAAGTCTATAAGGATATTGTTTGCCATAGCTGCTCATCATGATTATGAGATTTGGCAAATGGATGTCAAAACCGCCTTCCTAAATGGATATCTTGAGGAAGATGTTTATATGGTTCAGCCTGAAGGTTTTGTCGATCCAAAACATCCTAATAAAGTATGCAAGTTAAAGAAATCAATCTATGGATTGAAACAAGCATTGAGAAGCTGGAATCATCGTTTTGATGAGGAGGTAAAGAAATTTGGCTGCATCAAAAACGCTGATGAGGCTTGTGTGTATCAAAAACCTGGCTTGGAAATTGTTTTTCCATTAAGGATCTTGGTGAAGCCGCCTACATTCTGGGAATAAAGATCTATAGGGATAGATTAAGGCGGTTGATTGGTTTGAATCAAAGTGCATACATTGATAAGATCTTGAAAAGGTTCAAGATGGAAAACTCTAAGAAAGGTACCGTACCTATTCAAAGAGGAAAGATATTGAGTACGACTCAATGTCCAAGCTCAAAGGATGAGCAAGATAAAATGAAGACAATCCCATATGCATCTGCTATTGGATCCATCATGTATGCAATGATATGCACTCGACCGGATGTGTCATGCGCCTTGAGCATGACAAGCCGTTACCAGCAAAATCCTGGAAACAGTCATTGGATGGCTTTTAAGAACATACTTAAGTACCTAAGGAGGACAAGAGATATGTTCCTGATCTATGGATCTGGTGACGAGGAGCTCGTTGTAAAAGGTTACACGGATGCGAGTTTCCAAACCGATCGTGACGATTCACGGTCACAATCGGGATACATTTTCATTCTGAATGGAGGAGCTGTCTCTTGGAAGAGCTCCAAGCAGGATGTGGTGGCTCTATCAACTACAGAATCAAAATACGTAGCCACCTCATTGGCAGCTCAAGAAGCTGCATGGTTGAAGAAATTCATTGCCGATCTAGGGGTTATCCCTTCCATTCAGGAACCCCTAGAGATCTTTTGTGACAACGAGGGTGCAATTGCTCAAATCAAGGAACCTCGTGCTCATCAAAAGACTAGGCACATTGAGCGGAGATTCAACTACATACGAGATGAAGTTGAAAAGGGAAGGATATGTATTCGCAAAGTTCACACGGATCAAAACATTGCGGATCCTCTCACGAAGCTCCTTGAAAAGGCAAAGCATGAAGGTCATACTTGTGCCATGGGACATCGATATTCTAGTGATTGGATATGATCTGTAAATTTTGTATTTGGATATGTGGAACTCTATATTATTTGAATAAAAATTATTTGGTTATAGTGTTTCAATTAATGTTCCTATTTAGCATGTTTCATCCATGAGTAAAATGTTTACTCTAAAATGTCCGTAGTCGCTCATACTTGTGGGAACAAGTGTGAGAGTAAGATTATTATGAACTTGGATTGGTTGATATTCATAAGGATGAATATAGAGCAATGGGTTGCTACCAAGGTTCGTAGATATTTGTGGGACACAAATATTGGACTAACCCGCATCTCAAATTTTACTACATGGAATCTTAATGATTGATCATAAGTAAATTTGAGTAAAGGCAAATATCATTTGGTATCCTCCGACCTGAGATACATATTGAGTTTTGATATTCACTAAGTATTATACCTTGAGCTAATTCTTCACTGTCCTGAAATAGTGGACAGTACATAAGGGTATGTTCAGATATAACACGAGGTTTTTGTGAGAAATGTATGTAGTCAAGATGGAATTTGTTCCTCTTATTCGTTGAGAGTTAGATGTCTAAGGCCTGATTAAGTTAAATCAACAAGGAATGATCATTCTGTGTCCTTGGATTTAACATGACATCTGTAACAAAAGGATAGATGATTGATTCACCTAAATCTTTTCAAGTAGGGTACTTGAAAGGGATGATGTTATTGAATGGCTATAAGTCATGCGTATTAAGGGTAGTAAACCGTTGTTAGGCGGTATTTACTGCTTGCATCAATCTTCTATGAATCTTGGGCAAGTGGGAGATTGAAGGATTCTGTGTGCCCAAGACACTTAGAAGATGGATGTGGTTAATACGTTATGATCCAAGTCGGGTTATACCCAATAACAAGCTTAGCAAACACCAATTATATTTAATTGATGATATGATCATGCAATTAAATATTTACACCAATTTAGAAAATGGGTTTTCTAAATAAATTGCATATGAGATGGAACAAATTATAAGGATAATTTGTTGATGTGTTTATTGTTATTCTTGTCATTTAAAAGAGGTTTAAATAACACTAATAACACATGAGTGTACTTTAATTAAATTGTTTAATTAAAGAGCACATATTTCACACTTATAAATTGTGTCTAGAAAGTGACCTTTTATTGTGTGACATATGACTAGTGACAATGTGTTATGTGTTACAAAAATTAAAGGGGGGAAACTCTTTCAAACACTCTCTTTTGGCCGCCCCTTGTAATTTTGATTGGACCACATTGTGTCTTGAAAACACACAAACATCACTAGCCTTACACTCAATTGATTCATTCATTCCAATACATGCAAAACACAAAAATCTCTCCTCTCTCTCCCTTTCAAGTTACGGAACAAGGCAGCAGCATTGAAGCTCTTGGAGAACGATTTTTGTGTTCATTTTGGTGGTGTTCTTCCTAACAAGAAGGTGACTTGCAAGGAGCTTTGGGGTAAACACACTTGAGGGCTTCTTCCTTGGAGTCTTGGCCAAGATTTGAGCATCCAAACCTTTCTTCCTTTGGTCGTTTTTGCTGCTGGAAGAAGGTAGTTATCACAGCTCATTGAAGCTGTGATTTTATGTTGTTTTACATTTGCTAATAGCTTGTTCATTCACATATCAAATATCCTATTGTTTTGGGTTTCTGTTTTCATCTTAAAACAGATTTTAGAACACGAACTTTTCAGATTTTAAACATGTTATAATCCTAAACCTCCGCTACATTTTCTGAAAGTATAAAAGGTTAAACTATGTTTTAATGTTCTAACAAACCCTTCAATATTATCCAAATTTTGTGATTTAAATTATGAGAGTTACGAATCACCCGACTTATAAGTAGGTTTGGTTGTAAACTTATCTATGATGCATGAATATATGTATTTTGTTTTGATGCACCGACTTTAGGTTGATTGTTTTGAGTATGCTTTTTCAGGTATTCAACATGTCTAATAGTTAATGTTCTTGCTTGATGTGTACAATGACTAGGGTGAAGTTATGGGGAAAGTTTGTGTGAATTTAACTGTTAATTTGTACGATCTTAGCTTGGCGGTGGATGCTCACTTCCATCGTTATTGAAGATGTAGTAGTTAGATTAATATGTTTTTGTAGTAGGGTTGTATTATATTTTGTGTGCTGATAATAATGTAACCCGAACTGGTACTAATTATGATGTTTGCTAACGTATTATGTTATTATGTGTTCTTTATTTATAACTTTTTTCTAATCAATGTGTTCTGAACAAGCTAGTCACATCTATAGCATTTCACGCTTCCCCCGAGATGTGAAAGGTTGGTATGAGAGCCATTGGTTATATATAATTTCATATCATAAAATACCTAGACTATAACCATAACCTCGTATGATAATAAATTTCAGCATATTTGAAATATATATATATATATATATATGTATATATATATATGTATATATATGTATATATATATAGTAACTTCATGAATATATAATTTACTCTACGTGTAACTAGATTAGAGAGCAAAACTTAAATTTGCGTTGCATAATATGTGAAATATATATAAGATTATGTGAATAACTGTTTTGATAAAATTTATAAGGAACTTTGCAGCTATGAGTACTTCTAGTTCATATAATTACTACAGTAAGACTAACCCTTCAGGGTGCTCAGATCATAGCAACCCTAAAGAAACACCCCCGAACCAGAACCTCAGAATGATATGGAACTCCCCAACCTGAAGTTCAGATTAACCCGAAACCAAGGTTTTATGTTCGACGTGAACCAATAACATTCGGAGGTTATATAGTTGAAAGTCCCAGGAAAAGAGTACAGTGTGACAAAAGATTTTTGGCCAAGAAAAGTAATGATTTGGAAATGCAAAATTCGGATGACTTTGAACCTGAAGAAAAGGGAGTCAAAAGATAGAAGTTAGAAGATGGTAAAATATAAAGAGCACTATACATCCTTAAAAAGATTAAGAAAATACAACAAGGAATCTAGACAATTAAGAAAGATATCAAGGAAATAAAGAATAATAAAAGTATCTTTACAAAGATATGGAATTGGGTGTGTAGGAATTAGACTTGTATGATAACACTTGAAAATAAGAACATAATGAAATATATCTTTTGTTTATGACTATTATTTGTTATATGATAAATCATTTATATTAAGTTATGGTGTTGATTTATGTATTTATAATAAACTAGAGTGAAGCATGCCGCCAAAAAGAAACACTTAACCCGTACGAAGGACGGCACGAGTTGGATGACCAAGAACCAGACTGGGAGAAAAAACTCCTATAAATGCTACTACAAACGAGAACGATAGAATTTCTCAGTTAGTAACTCAGTAGATAGAAGCTGCAATACCTACGTTGATAACTTAGGTACAACTGAACCTGAACTTTGGAGCTGCACCCCATGGAAACGAAGAACAAGAAAATGTCAATATATGAGAATGACAAGAAGAAGAGATTATTAACAAAGCTAGAAAAGGATGATCTTACAAAACTTTCATGTCATGCAGGCCCCTAACATTTGATGGAAAAGGAGGAGCTGTACAAGCCTTACGAATTAACATTAGAAATTAGTAACTATGCCAACAATTACAAGACACTGTTTGCTTCACATTCACTTAAAGGAGAAGCACAATCCTTGTGGAAAATGGAGATGCAAACAAAAGGGTGGCACGTCATGAACGAATTAAGTTGGGAAGATTTAAGAAATCTGGTAATTGAAAAATATTGTCCCTATAATGAAATAGAAAAATTAGAAACTGAAATCATGGCATTAGAAATGAAAGGGGAGGCACATCGGGAATATATTGATGGGTACAATGAGCTCTCTAGATTAGTTCCATATCTGGTAACACTCGAAACAAAATGAATAGCAAGGTATACTTGGGGTTAGTACCACAAATAAGAGGATTAGTTAAGTCCACCATGCCTCGAACTTTTCAAGATGCAGTAAGCTTATCAGGAAGTCTGACTGATAAAAAGATAAGAAATGGATCTTTAAGTAATCCAAAAATAGGGGAGAAAGGAAATGGAATGATACTAGCTAGGGAGGAAGATTTGGAGGAAATCAATAGAAAAGGATAACCCAACAACCTACAAGGAATTTCTTAGGAGTGACACAAGAAAAGAAACCACAGATAGAAGATCAGCCTTGGTGTAGTACATGTCAAAGATATCATCATGGTAAATGCGTGATGGTAATCTGTTATAACTTCAAAAAGAAGGGACATATATACTGAAACTTTATGGGCCCCATCAACTCTAAACCAGTCTGTTATCAATATGGAAATGAAAATCACTTTTGGAATTAATGTCCATCATTAAAGGGCAAGGCTCCACTCAACCAAAACAACCCCCGTGGAAGAGCTTTCGTCATGCAAGCTGAAGAAGCCCGACATGAACCGGACGTAGTAACGGGTACGTTTCTCATTAATAATCAATACGCAATAGTATTATTTGATACGGGAGCACCTCGTAGTTTCATTTTGAATACATTTAGACCATTACTTAATCTAACCTAAGAGAAGCAAAAGCATAAATATATGATAGAATCAGCTGATGGTAAAATAATTAAATCCTGTGAAATCATTCCTAACTGTGGTAAAAACCTAGATGAGTATTGTTTTGACATAGATCTCATTCCTATTGAACTAGGAGGTGTTAATATTGTTGTGTGTGTGGACTAGTTAAGTAAAAATTTGGCTGAAATTGAATGTGGTAAGAGGATGATAAAAATCCCTTTGATTAATGAAAATGGAACACTCTATTTATATTGTGAGAAACCTAATGGTGCTATGAATATATTTATTGTAAGAGAGCATAAAAAAGTTTATGAAAGAAATGCCTAGCTTTCCTAGCGCATATAGTTGATACAAGACTAGATAATATAAATCTAGAAAGTGTTCCTATCATCAATGAATATCCTGATATATTTCCTGATGAATTACCTGGTTTGCCACTCCCTCGTCAAGTAGAATTCAAAATTGAGTTAATACTACGGACTACCCCTATTGCTAAGGCATCATACCTTCTAGCACCCACAGAATTGAAAGATCTAATGAATTAACTTTAGGAACAATTAGACAAAGGTTTTATACGTGCTAGTGTATCACCATGGGGAGCACTAGTTCTATTTGTTAAAAAGAAGGATGAAACTTTTAGAATATGCATTGACTATTGGGAACTCAACAAGGTAACCAAAAAAATACGTATCCCCTTCCAAGGATAGATGACTTATTTGACCAATTACAGGATCTAGTTATTTCTCCAAAATTGATTTAAGATCAGGATGTCATCAGCTAAGAGTTTAAGATGAAGATATACCAAAAACTGCATTTAGAACTAGATATGGTTATTATGAATTTCTTGTAATGCCATTTGGACTGACCAATGCTCTGCAGTATTTATGGATTTAATGAATAGGGTATGAAACTATATTTAGATAAAATTTTCATAGTTTTTATCGATGACATCTTAATCTATTCTAAGAATAAGGAAAATCATGAGAAGCATCTAAGGTTAACTTTGGAGTTACTAACAAAAGAAAAATTTTACGCAAAATTCTCAAAGTATGAAGTACAATTCCTAGGACACGTAGTTAACCAGGAAGGAATTCAAGTTGATCCAATAAAAATAGAAGCTATTAAGAGATGGGAAGATCCAAAAACACCAACAGAAGTACGACAATTTTTAGGTTTGGCAGGGTATTTTAGAAGATTTATAGAAAAATTCTCAAGAATAGCCCAACCCCTGACAAAATTAACTCAAAAAGATAAGCCCTATGTTTGGGGAGAAAAACAAAAAGTGGCGTTTGAACTCCAGAAACAGAAGTTATGTAATGCTCCTATGTTACCATTACCAAAAGAACCGACGATCTTGTAGTATACTATAATGCATCACATCAGGATTTGGATGTGTTTTAATGCAACAAGATAAGTTAATTGCTAATGCATCTACGCAACTTAGAGGAAGTCTCATATGGAAAAGAAAGTTAATTCAATAGAACTTCCTCTTGAACTTCTTCACATGGATCTGTTTGGTCCAGTCAGTACAAAGAGCATTGCAGGCGACTTGTACTGTTTTGTGGTCACCGATGACTACTCAAGGTTCACTTGGGTAATGTTACTGAAATCCAAATCAAAAACATTTGAATCATTCAAGGAGTTGGTAACCACACTGGAATCTCTCTACAAGCTGAAAGTTAGACAAGTACGCTCAGACAACAGAACGGAATTCAAGAACCAGTGGATGGAGGCATACTGCAAGGAAAAGGGAATTGTGCATCAATTCACTTCTGCCTACACACCTCAGATGAATGGCGTTGCTGAGAGAAAGAACAGGAGCTTGATAGAGACAGCGTGGACTATGTTGGCAGACTCGAAACTGCCTATCCAATTCTCGAATGAGGCAGTGGCAAATGCTTGTTATACACTGAATCGAGTCCTGACAGTCAAGCGCCACGGAAAAACATGTTACGAGCTACTACAAAGACGCAAACCGAACTTGAAGTATCTCGAACCATTTGGCGCGCCGTGCACACTTCTGAAGAAGACACAAGAGGGTAAATTCAGCGAGAAGGCAGATGAAGGCATCTTTCTAGGATACAACATACCGAACAAGCGAGTTTACAACAACTCAACGGGTCTAGTAGAAGTGTGGTGTAATGTTGACGTTCAGCGATTCACCACACCACCTACTGGCAAAGGACCCGCCTACTTCTTTGACTATGATGGATTCTTCAAGTCATTCAACATTCCTCTCTCTCCCTCGGATGACAAATTAGCTACACGAATGATGTATGATAGCTTGAATCCACCAACATCTAGCTCACAGGGAGAATCATCTACTTAGTCAGGGGGAGTAGTCGATGACAGTGACTCCTCTTCTGAAGATGAAGCTGAAGAAGATAACCAGAACAGTCAGGAGGAACAGGTTCCAGTTCCTGAAAGTCCACAAGCATCTACCGGTGATGCACCTT
Source organism: Flaveria trinervia (assembly GCA_025506515.1). Lineage (NCBI taxonomy): Eukaryota > Viridiplantae > Streptophyta > Magnoliopsida > Asterales > Asteraceae > Flaveria > Flaveria trinervia. The sequence goes on along the minus strand of CM046442.1, from coordinate 23,910,789 downwards.
CGACTTCAGAGCCTCAAACTCCAACTACCTCAGATGCAGAACCAAATGTTCATCATCTTGGCTCTGAGGTAGCTGTTCCTACTATTCCAGGATCATGACTAAATGTCTATCATCCAATAGACAATGTCATTGGAGATGTTAGTTCAGGAGTACAAACCCGAAATCAGTTATACTCAGCTGATTACGCCTCAGTTATGGAGAAGGGATATATTCATGATGGTGCCTATCGGTGTTTTGTCTCACAGGTTGAGTCAATATATGTCAGTGAAGCACTAAATGATGAGGCGTGGGTGAGTGCAATGCAAGAAGAACTTCTTCAGTTCAAGAAGTTAGGTGTATGGACTCTGGTCGATCGACCTAAAGGTGCTAAGGTCAGTGGCACCAAATGGGTTTTAAAATGCAAGAAAGATGACCAAGGGGACATTATCAGGAAAAAAGCTCGACTGGTGGTTCAGGGTTTTCGCCAAGTCGAGGGAATTGATTACAATGAGGTGTTTGCACCCGTGGCAAGGATGGAAGCCATTCGTATCTTCCTTGCCTATGCATCGTACATGAAGATTAAAGTCTATCAATTAGATGTGAAGAGTGCATTTCTTCATGGGGAAATCAGAGAAACAGTCTATGTCAGTCGACCCGAGGGATTTGAAGATCCTTATCATCGGGATAGAGTCTACAAGCTCGACAAGGCTTTATACGGGCTTCATTAAGCTCCAAGAGCTTGGTATGAGAAACTCTCGACTCATCTTGTGAAACACGGCTTTCGCAGGGGAGTCATTGACTGCATGCTGTTCATTAAAGAAAAAGATGGCGACATACTGCTCGTGCAAATCTATGTTGATGACATAATTTTCGGTTCAAAGAACGAAGAGTTATGCAAAGAGTTTGAAGCCGTTATGAAGAAAGAGTTTGAGATTAGTGCTATGGGGGAGATGAAGTTCTTTCTCGGGCTACAGGTGGATCAAACACCAAATGGGATCTTTCTACATCAGACCAAGTACGTAAGAGACATTCTCAATCGCTTTGACATGGAGAATGCATCTGTTGCCGGTACTCCACTTGCTACGAATCACGACATAGCACCTCATGAAAATGGAGATCTTATGGATGCCACGATGTACCGAGGAATGATTGGATCCCTCATGTATCTCACTGCCTCTAGACCTGATATCATGTATGCGACATGTTTATGTTCTAGATATCAGGCTAAACCTAAGGTCAATCATCTGATTGGGGTCAAAAGGATTTTTCGCTATCTAAAGGGTACACCCACACTTGGGTTGTGGTATCCTCATGTTGATGATTTTGAGCTCACGGCGTATAGTGACTCGGATTCCGGAGGCTGCAAGATGAACTACAAGTCTACATCAGCAGGGTGTCAATTCTTTGGGAGAAGATTAATTACCTGGCAGTGTAAGAAGTAGACATCGGTTGCATTGTCAACCTGTGAAGCTGAATATGTTGCTGCGGCAAGTTGCTGTTCACAAATCATCTGGATTCAACAGCAAATGCGGGGTTACGGTTTAACGTTCTATTCTACTCCTATTTCTGTAGATAACTCTGCTGCAATTGCAGTAACTAAAAATCCGGTCCAACATCCTAAGACCAAACATATCGTATTAAATATCATTTCATACGAGATTGTTTTGAAAAGAACTTATTGATGTGGTAAAAATTAATACTGATTTTCAACGCGCTGACCTCTATACTAAAGCCTTTGATAAACCACGTTTTCAATGTTTGCTAGAGGTCAACGGCGTTAAAAAGAGAAGTGAGGTTATTCCTTATGATGATCATGTGTAGTCCGATGTAGCTTAGTTAATTCTTCATTTTATTTTGAGTTTTTTTGGTTAAATTAGTCTGTTTAAAATTAAACTTATGTTATTCTGCTGTTTATTAAAATCCTAAAATAATGAAACCAGTTATGATTTTAGTATTTTAGGGGGAGAATAAGTCAAAGCAAGCACATTAAAAAAAAACCGAGGAGAAGGAGTGGAAAGTTGATATAAGGTAGATCGTATCTGTGATACCGATTCAAACCCTTTGGAATATGATAGTACACAGGAACAAATCAAGAGGGACTTTGAAATTTTAATTTAGAAAAGGTGCAAAAACATTCAAAGTATAAGTCTGTGTAGTCTAAGCAATATCAAAGGGAAGATGATAGAAAAACTGGTAACTCTAAAGGTAACACAATGAGAGTAGACCTAGAGTTGCTAGACCACAATTGATATGTCGGTAGATTCAACACAATAGATGATTAGACCTGACTGGTGATCTCAAGATCAAACTAAGTGGTTCAACTGACTGTGGGCTCCTCATCTATCGCTGGTTAACACAATCAACAATATTCCAATAAGGGGCAATGAGCATGTAAACGCCACAAATGTGTGCGGATGACCATAAATAGAGCAAAGCACTAGAAAAAATGAATAAAAATGATATCAAGCTAATGACTTATGTTGTTGGTGCATTTGGTGCAAAATAAAATTAAGCTGCTCTAACAAGGAGATAGGTTGTTCGCCTCTCTGCTGTGCGATGGCACTGACCTGTAGGATAAGCATAACCTAGATATTCTAGAATTCATTGTTGTTTGCCGCCTCTCTGCTGTGCGATGGCACTGACCTGAGGATTGGCTTCTCCTTGAAAGCTCTAAGAATAGTCTCTTCTTGTAAAAATAACCGTAGACCGCTCAAAAGCTCTTGAGGAATGTTGATTACCATATAAGTGTGGGATTCACAAATGTTAGTTGAAATAAGTAAACCTAAATCTATCACCAGCTTGGGTCAAAAGTCTGTGTATGGATTTAAGTGGACAAACATATTGACAATCATTGTAGGTGCAATTCTTGAAAGTTTGAATCAATGTGGTAATCTAAGAGTTTCAGTTTGATTTCCTAAAGTTGCAAATGACTCTGGATGAACACCAAGAATTGAGCATCAAAAGATTTTGATAACAAGTCCAAACTGATTTGAACTGCCTGTATGATTCCAAAACTGAATTGGTCCAGGTATGGTAAATCTGAGTTAAAGCTGTCTATTCCAGAATCAAATCCAGTAGATTTCCATCTTAGGTTTATCTCTCACAAAAAGCCAATAACAAGTTTTATTTTTTTATGTTAGTTTAGTTAGTCCTTTAGTTTTGTTTGTTTGCCGGACTACATCATGAAATTCGGTAAGGGATCAACTCACTAAAAGGGTCATGTCTGAGATGACCACATATGTGTTAAAGCTTAAATCAGTCACGTCTGAGGTGATAAAAGGGTTCTCAAGTCAAAACGATCATGTCTAATATGATCAACTTCTCATAACCTAAATTTCTGCAATTAAAGGGATTTTAAAACGTTAATATTCAAACTGGCAGAAAAGTTAATAAATATGACCTATTCGCACGAATGGACCATCCGTATGGACCAATCATACGAATAGAAGCTTTTCGTGTGAATGGACCATGAATATGGACTATTCAACCGAATGGCCCATACGATTGGCCCAGTCAGATGATTAAGGGAGAATAAGTGAGTCAGTCGCACGACTGAGATTCAGTCGGACGACTGAAGAAGGACGATTGAACCAATCGCACGACCGAGTCCCACTCGCACGACTGAAAGGTGCGTATGAGCTCAGTCGCACGATTGAACCTAGGGTTGATGTAAATAGAAGGAGAGTCAGTCGCAGAGACTCACCACCTTCAAAAATCACCCTGAATCGCACGTATTAATCCAACTCTGGAAAAAATTTCAATCGATCGCAAAACCTCTGTTTCTTGATTACTGACCAATCTACATCGACTCTACAGGTAATTTACTGTATACATGCACTTCCATAACGTTCAATTTGATGAAAAAACACAGTAGATTCGGACTCACAAAGTACCCGAGACTTAAGTGACCAAATAACCTACCTAAATGACTCAAACAAATGAAAGTAACGAAGTTAGGTGGTTTAAGAATGAATTGCGAGTCAAATGAACCAGATAAGAAATATCTAAACTAAAAATTGGTGAAAAAGTAATTTTGAATCGAACAGTCTGTTCTTCATGCAATGGACAGCATGATGAACTTCAGTCGCACGACTGAAGGGCTCAAACTGCCCATACGCATGGATGAACCATGCGTATGAAGTTCAGTCGCACGACTGATGTAACCGCATGAGGGTATATACGTAGGAGCCCAATCGCACACTCCGAGATACGTATGGGTTCAATCGCACGACTGAATCCCATTCATACGGTTCAATCGTACGACTGGACCCCTTTCGCACGGTTCAATCGCACATTTGAACTCAATCGCACAATCTCAATCGCATGACAGAAAGATGTTCTTCAAGCTTAAGGATTTCATGACTTTCTTAGCAAATGGTACTAATGTTTACTATCTTTGTGTAACAGATGGCGAGTAGATGGATTATGAGCACAAAGCACAATATATGTGCTCATCTGGACTTAACATCCAGACACGCTGCAGAATTCTCTAGCAAAATCACATTTCTATTGAGATCACGGATTGCACATGCCATCTCTACCCCTTGCACCCCATATCAATCCATTCAACAAGCCTTCTGGGAAGGCGCTACAGTTGATAGATCATCTGAACCTCACTGCATCAGAAGTACCATATTTGGCGAGGCTATTACCGTTTCAGAGGAGGATCTAAGGATTGTACTACAATTGGGGGATGACGCTGACTGTCCAACCTGTTTACACCCCCTCACTGTCAGAGGATGTTTTCTCAGAGCCAAATACTCTCGGGACATCAATTCTGGGGTACTTAACAAGAGTAACCTCTGTCCCCAGTTTAAATACCTTGCACACGTGCTGCTCAAGTGCATGGCTTCAAGAAAAGGTGGTTTTGATGAGCTATCGGACCAGATGCAGAACGCATACGTTGCGTTGGTGCTGAACCATCCATTCAGCTTCTCTAAGATGATCTTCACCTATGTGGTGGAGAACATCGAGGGGAAAGGGAAGGAAGCCTTCTGTATGTACCCGAGGTTTACGCAAATGATTATAGATCAGAAGCTTCCTTCCTGCCAAAGAAAAGGAGGATTTGGTAGTCTTGGAGGTAATGGATGACACCACCCTAGGAAGGATGAAGTATACGGGGAAAGCAAGTGAAGCCTCGTGTCAGGAGGTTGTTTGGTCATCTTGCTAGAGAGGACTATGTGGTGCCGGAAAAGAGAAAGTGGCGTCACGAGGACAGTGACTCTGATGTGGAACAGATAGCCCTACCCACTCATGACTCAGATGAGGATGACAGTGGGGATGCTGCTATCCACTCAGAGGCACTGTGTCTGATTCTGTACCTCCAGTGTCCGTCACATCTGGACAAGTAACTGAGTCAGCGGGATTTCATCATGATTTTGTTCTTTACGCGGAGGAGGAGGAGGATGAATCGGATGAGGAGCCACTTACACGAACTGTGGGAAGGAAAGTTGTTCCCACAGAACATGGGTTAAGGGTGGTTGGTGAACATCCGAGAGACTCCGGAGATACAGATACTGACCAACCTATGCTCCGAGGTCCTCAGGCGGGGGTAGGGGGAGCTTCCTCCTCAACGGAACAAGAGGAAGAGAATGGCCAAACCCCATGGCTAGAAGAAGAGGAAGCGTAGGGTGACCTTCATCACCACCACATCCACCACAGCCACCACAGCCACCACATCCACCACATCCACCACAGCCACCACAGCCACCACATCCACCACATCCACCACATCTACCATTGCCCCCACCATACCTCCTACCACAGCACAGTTTCCCTCCACCACCACATCCTATACTCCCTCATCACCTCCACCACTATACAGACCTATCTTCACTACCACCACCGCCACTACCACGTCACACCAATCAATGCCCTCAGCCCATCCCTCATACACTTATCGATCTCCTCTACCTCCAATCAGGGTAGAGGAACAGTTGTCAGCGCTTAACAGAATGGTGATGCGCTTACTGGCGGCTGATGAGGAAAAGACAGCTCATATCTGCCAGCTTACTGACCTGACTGCTGCACAATCTCATAAAATTGCAGAGCAGGATCGAGTAATTAAGGAGCAGGCCCACCAGTTGGCTGCTCAGAGCATCAAGATGGACCAACTCCAAGCTCAAAGTGTCGCATCAAGTAAGCAAATAGAGGAGCTGGAGAAGGCAAGGAAGTTGATCCTGTTAAAACTGAAAGGGTCTAAAGAGGAGCCATTAAAGATCAGGGAAGGAGACAGAGATGAAGATGATGAAGATAGTGATGAGGATGATGAGTGCTACTGAGGATGATAAAGAGCAGAAGGAGAGGATGCACATGCATCGGCCACTGCTACAGGTCAGGAGAAAAGGACAAAGAACAGACAAGATCAATCAGCTTCTACCTCTGCTCCTCCAAGTGATGAAACCATGATCCAAGATAAAAGTAACGATTAGATGTTTATGTATTTATCTTCTTTTGTATTTGAATCATGTACTTGAAACAATGTATTAATGTTTATATACATTAATGCTTTTATGGTTGATTAACTACTAATGATTTATGTGTGGAATGTTTAAACCAAATAGATCAATCTTACCAAAGAGATGAGTTTGATGTTGCTCCCCTTCAGCAGGTTAAGTTCTCAGCTAACGATGATACTTGATCTGCAAGGGATTGTCAAGAGGTCAGTGAATTACACCCTGAAGAAGGGGAAATAATTCATGATCTAACTAATGAGCAACTCGCAGAGCTTTTCAGCTAAACCAGATAAAATAGTAAAAGATGCTCCGACATGCGATTCGACTAGTGACGAAGAGTTCAACGATGTTGATGATGTAGAGATCGAATATGTCACTGCCGAGGAGTATCCTCAGTACGCTGACAATAAGGGTAATGTGGTCCCCAATCTGGGTGAATCCCTTGTCAGCGATACTATTGAGGTGCTTAACAATATGGAGCAAGAAAAAGAGAAAGCAGAATGCACAACCCAACCTTCAAATGATGATGTTGACATTCGAAAGGCTGAGTGGGCTGCATGTTTTGAAGAAGTTAGAGCCCAACGTACTGCACCAAAGAAGGATTCCTACATGAAACTCTACAGAGTCAAGAAACATCACAAGGTGTCAGTAAGAATCATAGCATGGGCGTACTTTGAAGATCTCAATGCGTATGCAGTTAAGAGAGAACATGGCATAGAGTACTTCAGATTCCCACATGATCTGAAGACCCTACCAGGTTTTGAGCTCAATCAGCTGGCCAAACTAAAGCTTTTGTATGCTGACCCGAGGAAGATGTCAGGCTGATTCGAGGCTGCCCTAAAGAAGGAGTACCACACTAGGTGGGTTAACTTCAGACCTCAACAGCCTACTAGGTATATCAGATGTCTGAGGTTGATGCCATTATTGGCAAGCCTAAGATAGTGTTGAAGTGGAATCCTCTGCGCACAATGTCAAGAATCCCACTCAGGGAAATGCCATAGGATTTCACTCCACACTTTAAGTGGTGGTACTATGATTGGAGAACAGCTGAAGCGGTCATAGTCTTAAACAAAGAGGGACAAATGGATACTATCAGGGTATTCGACCCGATGTGGGTTACAAACTTGTCAAAAGTGATGTATATACGCTATACAAGTGGCCACTGTTCTATGATACGCAGGATATTGTACAAGCCCTCCGGTTCCAGAAAGTTATACGACTCTGCTTCACGTTGAGATTCACACGGGAGTCACAAAAGAGGAGAAGTACAAGAAATACAAAGAGGTTATGTAGAAAACAGAAGATTAGAGAGATCTAGGTCCAAGGGGGAGTTTGTTGATACATGTATGTCCCTAGATCATGATATGAAATGTAATAGATCTTGTTTATCTAATTCTGGTCAAATTTGATATGATTAATGAAATGGTATTGGTTGATTGTGATTTGTAATGATTAATATTTCATTAATGAGTTAATATAAAATTGTTTAATTAGGTTAGTGATTGGATGAATGTTTACATATAATGTTTACTAATTAATACATTCAAACTTAAAATAATGAAGTTCTCATGCGAATGGCCCATGCGGATGGACCATAAGCATGAACAACTTCATACGAATGACTCAGTCGCACGACTAAACCGGGTGACTGGATTAGTCGTATGATAGACACATAAGATTGGCTCAGTCACACAACTGAACACTCAGTCGTGCGGATGAAACAACCGCATGGTTCAATCGCACGACTGAACCATACTAATGGTTCAATCGCACGATTGAATAATACCAACCTATAAATACAACCAAATTCGTGAAAAATAAGACTCTCGATTAATTACGATTCCAGACGTACCCTAGCCGTCCAGAAGCCTCCCAATTTGTTCTCCAAGTTCACAGAACACATTAGATCGATTCCCAATCGATTTCTAACGTTAGTTTCAATTCCTGATTGATTCTTCGTGTGTTCTCACTGATTGGATCGCCAATCAAATAGGATTCCGCACTATTTGATCTGGTTTACACACTAATCTCCAGGTATTTCGTTCAAATACCAGGTCCTTACAGAAGTGAAAGGAATTATACTACCCATAATTTAGAATTAGGAGCAATAGTATTTGCACTAAAAATTTGGAGACATTATCTATATGGGACAAGATGCATAATATATACAATCATAAGAGTTTACAACACATATTTGATCAGAAAATATTAAACATGAGGCAAAGAAGATGGGTAGAATTATTAAGTGATTATGACTGTGAGATAAAAAATCACCAGGGAAGGCAAATGTAATAGCTGATGCCTTAAGTAGAAAGGAAAGAACTAAACTACTACAAGTACGTGCCATGAGAATTGAATTACACTTAGATTTATTAAATCGGATTCGGGAGGCCCATAAAAAGATAAGTTAAAGATAAAATGACAAATAAAATATTTGGATGTAATGTTAGATAAAACAAAGGATTTGGGTTCCGGATAATGCTATTTTTAAGAAAACGTCTTACGGGAAGCACATAAGTCAAGGTATTTTGTACATCCAGGAAATAATAAACTGTACAAGGATTTAAGAAGCCAATACCGGTGGCCAGGCATGACGAAATCAGTCAGAGAATTTGTAGAAAAGTGTGATATCTGTTCAAGAGTAAAAGCTTAATACCAAAAACCTTCAGGATATTTGCAACAACGAGAAATTCTAGAATGGAAATGGGACCAGATTACCATAGATTTTATAAACAATTACCAAGAACCTCAAGTGGATATGACACAATCTGAGTTATAGTTTATAGATTAACTAAGTCAGCACATTTATTGCCAATCAGAGAAGACTATAAGATGGAATAGTTAGCAAGGATTTACATGTAAGAATTTGTGTCTAGACATTGAATACCCATTTCAATTATATCATACAGAGAGTAGATATACATCCAAGTTGCGGTAGACATTACAAAAAGCCTTAGGAACTCAGATAAACATAAGTACAACATACCATCCATAAACGAACGGAAAAAGTGAGAAAACAATTCTAACATTGGAAGATATGTTGAGAGCTTATGTATTGGACTTTGGTGGTAATTGGGATACACATTTACCTTTGATAGAATCTCCTATACAATAGTTACCATGCAAGTATTGGAACAACCTCGTTTAAAGCTTTATATGGAAGAAAGTGTAGATCACCCTTGTTGTAACAATCCCCTCAGAACCAATGCAAGTTATGGGATCATGAAACCGTCCAAGTTTGGGTATTTCACTAAGTCATGCGCCTAAACAAGACTCGTATGCCTGCACAAGACTCATGCGCCTGAACAGTGCCCATGCACCCGGAGAGTTTCACTAGGATTTGGTTAAGTGTGCCAAATGTTTAGGTCTCATGCACCTAAACAGTGCCCATGCGAGTAAATAATGGTCATGCACCTAGGAGTTTACACTGAATTATGGCTAAGTGTACCCATGAGCCCATGTTACCATACGTCTAAACAGTGGTCATACGCCCTAACAGTTGTCATGCGCCTAGAAATTTTACTTATTTATTTATTATTTTATGTTCTTATTTTTATTACTATGGATTCTAATACATGTTGTAATCATTAAATCCGGTGGTAGTTCAAGTTTTTGTGTTTTACTTAGTTTCACCCAAACATTTTATTTACAATTAGCGAATTGTGCTCGGGATCGATAATTATATAAATGAACACCACTTAGAAAGAATTGTAAAGAAGCTTAAGACTTCCGAATGCATGTGGTGGTACACGCTAATAATTCAAACAAATAAGCTTCACTAAACAACAATTTTGGCCGCCCACTCACCCACTCATAACTCTCCTAGAACTTTGCGAACACTCAACCTCTTCTTTTACATGCAAAAACCTGATTACATATCGCCTCACTTAACAATCGAACTCACTTCACTCTCTCTATTTTCTCTACACTTTCTTCCAAAAACACACACACAAGTCCACATTCTTCACCTTTTAACAAGATCAACCGAGGATCCGCATCTCTACCATCCCAAGTGTAAGTAGTTTGTACTCTTACTTATCAAATTTTTGAATGCTCACTTTGTTCTACCTCAAACCGATGTTCTATTTTTCCAACCAAAATTTTCACTCGTGTTCTTGTTCCTAAGGAACTCCAAATCTTTGTTTGAGGTAAGCTTTCTTGAATGCTTGGTTAATCTAGACTTGGTACACTATATTCTACCATGAAAACCAACTTTTATGCAACTAAGTACCATTTGTCCGTTTGTTTATGAAACCCTGCCCAACCAAAGTTAAAAACCTGCAAAAGAACAGCCCTTTGAACTACATTTCAATCTGAATGAAATATCATGCATGATTCTAAAGTCACTTATGCACAACTCATGACATTTACGTAAGTATAAATTGTATAAAACTCCCGTATATGGCCATATTCATGTTAAATAGGTATTTCCCAAGAACTAGACTAGATATTTCAGTAGGATTAAGGCTGAAAATCTTGGGAAGTGATGGCTGGAAAAATTACTAAGCACGGGATGTGGTAAGTAAGGACCATTTCGGGGCTCGAAAAGGGTTAAAATCCATAAAATAATAAATTTATAAATTTAAAATGTTTAAGGGAATTTCAGGCTCCAATAATTATTGAAGAAGTAAGAATCTGATTCGGGAAAATTATTTGGCTTAATAATGATTTGTAATGAATTATTTATTAAAAAGTAAGCCTAAACCGAGCGATATTCATAAAATGTAAAAATGATGTGAGAGGCCTATAAATGTTCAAAAATTATCATTTAAGTTTGTTAGGATCCCCTGAATGATATTTTGGTGAAAATTTAAAGTAACAAATTTTTAGGTAAAAATTGTAATTTCGAAACTTAAGAGACAAAAGTGTAAAAACAACTAATACACCTAATAACCCCATAACAAACTGATTATAATGATAAAACTTGCTATTTAGAAGAAGAGACACAAATTTTCCCAAAAAGGAAACTTTTAAACATAGAGATTGTTGAACCGAAACTCATGAAACATCTAACAGCATAAAACGACTAAGTACACCTGTAATGACCCTTGAGCACGTAACTTATTGCTTGAATATTTCTTGATTAGGGTGCTAGGACCGAATCATTATTTTCCTTCTTCCATGAATTATTCCTGATTTTAATGTGAGTTCAAGTGTTCCCTTTTTACTACTATATTTTTTAGGATAAAGCATGCTCTGTTTAAACTGAACTATTTTTATGCTAAATTATGATGCTATATGTTGTGGTAATGTTGATACTTGCTGATACTTGTATCACAGTCATTAATTCTTTTGTGAACCGCTTGTTTATATGGGTAGATCTACTTGGGGAATCCCACACACAGTGCCTTCCGTGATGAACGGAAGGGTACCACACTGAGATCTTGCGGGGTCGTTTGTTGCATGTAACAGGTTATATAAGATACTATGGTGACCATCCGGTAGGTATGGTACAGTGGTTTGAGGCTCAGTTCTCCCAATGGGATTTAACCGGTAACATAATTCTTGAAGAGGCCAACCGGGGCTGAGTACAGGGTTGATTGTGATCCCCACAACTAAGATACTATGACTTTTAAATCAAATGTTGGATCCTATTGAATCCTTTTAATTTTGTACTTTAAGCATTTGAATTCACTATCTTTCTAGTTGACTCAAATTCTTTTGAGCATGTTTTAGGTAATCCATGAATGGAGTCTACCTACTATAGAAGACTTTGTCCTACGACCATGACCATGGTATCGGCTTGTCCTTGTTCTGAAACATATTGAACTATTTACTTTTTGTGAAAAATTGGTATAAGAGCCAAAGGGAGTACAAATGTCAGGAATACCATAGTAGATCCTAGTGTAGAGATTAATGAAGAGGCTGATACAACCTAAACATCTTTAGTCTTTCCTGCATGCTGCACAAGTGCATTAAAGTGGAATGCTTCGGAAGTTTCACATGTGCAACATAAATACTCTAAGTGTGAAATCTTCCGAAGCCAAGAGCAACATCTTCCGAAGCCAAAGATGAAGTCTTTCGAAGCCTCAGAGACAAAGTCTTCCGAAGCTTCAAGTTCATGAAGACAGATTTCTTCCGAAGACTTTTAAGATATGCTTTATCTTATGTACTGTTTCGTAAAGCTGGACACCTTTCCGCTGCGACTCTGCAACTCACCAACTAACATGGTTTGGTGAAAAGGTCCATGCTTTTGGTAACTGTACATTGAGGTCTTGAGTTTGTAACTTTCTACTTTATGTACTTTATCCTTTTTGTAATAGATAAGGATGTGAGCTATGGCATGTCATAGTCACTAGTCAAAAGGCAATCTGCCTTTTGACTCTACAACTGATTTTGTGTGTGTCTAGTCAATTGTATCCAGCTGGCTTTCAAAGTATAGCCGGCTGTAGGATGTTGTATAAGTATCTCATGTTCTTGTGTCTTTTTTATATGCTTTGTAACACTTGTAATAGAACATAGAGAAAGCAATATACTGCATTCTTGAAAACCATACACTTGTGTTCTTTAGGTTCTGTCTCTTACATTACTTGTGTTCTTAGTGTCTTATCTTGGTTAAATCCAGTTTACTGTTTGATTAAAGCTTAGTTAATCTCCTCTTTGTGTTGTTGTGTTATAACTCACACCCTTCAACGATCTTGAATTTGGTATCAGAGCATTCAGGCTCTTGATATCAGATCTCACCATCTTCAGATCCCTCTCACACACAAATACCAAACTTTTCAAATGGCAGCCATTTCCAAAACTGACATGGAAACTGGAACCATGAACAAGTCCCCACTGATCACTCTTGATGAGTTTGAGACCTGGTGTTTAAGAATGGAAGGTTTCATCAGGTCTCTTGATTCAAGAATGTGGGAGTCTATTGAGAATGGACCTTTCATACCCAGCACACCCTCTGCTACTGGTGCTGGTATGATCCCCAAGGATGTGGCTAACTACTCTGATGAAGATAGGAAGAGAGTAGAAATAGACTGAAAGGCCATGACAACTCTTCAATCTACCCTTCCAAACTCTGTGTACAGAGGTTTCAAGAAGTGCAAAACAGCTAAGCAGCTGTGGGATGCACTGAAACTGATGTATGAGGGTTCTTTTGAAGCCAAGGAGAACAAGAAGGATCTCTTGAAGCAGCAGTTTGAAAACTTCACCTTCAAAGCAGTGAGACCATGACTCAGCAATACTTCAGGTATGTTGAGATTGTGGATACCCTAGTGGATGGAGGAGTTTCTCTTCAGAATAGAGACATTGTAAGGAAGTTCATGTCCTCACTTCCTAGGCAATGGACACACTACTGTGTGGTGATCAAGAGAACTGAAAATCTCAAAACTCTCACTCTGACAGAGTTATGTGGGATTCTCAGTGGCTACCAGATGGAGATGAACATGCAGGGTTCATCTGGCAATTCCAACCATCAAATGGGTTCAGCCCTACATGTGGTTGAAAGGGATAGCATAGAACCCAAACATCATCTTATATGCTACCTGACAACTCACCCAAGGGTCCTTTCATCACCTTCCCAGAGACACCAAGGGAGAACTACACTCAAGGAAGCCCATTCCAAGAGACAAGCTCTTCTCAAGCATTTGTGTCTTCTGATGAAAGCTGTGGCAACTCTTTTTTCATTCTTGAAGACCTGGACTGTATCCATCAGATGATCTAGAGTACATGGAAATAGTCCAGCAGATGGCTCTTCTCACTCATAGAGACAAGAAGTTCTACCAGAGGACTGGAAGGAAGTTCCCAAGCAATGCAACCAATGGATAGTTGGGACTGGACAAAGGCAAAGTCAAGTGTTACAACTGTAACTTGATGGGCCACTTTGCCAGAGAGTGTAAGGCACCTAGAACCAATGGTGGCCAAACACAATCCAGACCAAACTACACTCACAAAGTTCTTCATAATGAGAAGTCAAAGCAGCAAGCTGTTGTTGTTGTTGAAGAAGGAGGCTTTGACTGGAGCTTTCAGGTGGAAGATGCTTCTCCAAACCAAGCACTAATGGCAGATCATGATGAAGCCAAGGTATTGGAACATCTCTGTACTCCTGAATGCATTGCTAAAGTTAACAGGTACAGGTCCTATAACTTAGAACTGAGATCTGATATTGAGTCCTTAAACATTTTAAAATCTGATTTTAGAAAGTTGAAAATGATTATAAGCTGAAAATAGAGGACTTAGAGAAAACAATTTCAGTTCTAAAACATGAACAAATAGATTTTAGGACTCAAATTAAAGATCTCATAACCAAGTTAACTGAGTGCTAGGCTGAGCTTGTGATCAGCAAAGCCAAGGCAGAAAAGAGTGTTCTTGAAGAAGAGACCTTCAAGAACATGATTTCATCATCCCTACACAACAAAGTGTTCTATTAAAATAGACAGGGACTGGAATCAATGAGATAGCTCCTCCACACACAATCTTGTCAGTAAGATCTCCTAGGTGTGGAACTTGTGAAGATGAGCTTCCTCTCATAGATCCTATGAGTGAGGAGGATGAAGAAGAGATAGTGAAGAATCCCTCTACAAAGACTGAAGAGGAGGATTCCAAGAAGGGCCACTATCCTTCTCAGGAGAAAGTAAGACTGTGATGACCAAGTCCATGAGAAAGAACTTGATCAGAAAGAGCAAAAGAAAGGCAAGGAAGTCTCAAGAGATCAAGGCTACTTTTGACTCTAAGTAGAAACAAGTTGTTATTCTGCAGGGTTTAAAGTGGTAGGGACTGAAGGAATCAACCAAAACTCTGCTAAGAGTTCTGGTTCTTGCTCAACTCATCTCAACAGCAAGAAAAAGACTGATCTGCTGTGTACCACTGCTGCACAGCCTGGTCCATCAAACTCCAAGCATAGTTCTCAGCCCAAGAAGACTGTCTCAGCATTTGCAAAGATGAAGGTGGAGAAGGGAAGTGACCAAAGACAGTCTTACTCTCAAGACAAGGCTTTTGTGAAGAAGAAGATGAATTGTGTTATGTGTGACAGCACCACTCACATTGCAAAGGATTGTCCCTTCAATCCTAAGGTACTGTCTACATGTCCAAAACAAAGGCTTCAAAGAGTTCTAAGAAGATTCAGGCTTCGGAAGGGAAACCAGTTTTCTTCGGAAGTTTCAAATCTAACAAGAAGGGAAGTGGAAAATTCTCTTCGGAAGAACATTTGGTCTCGGAAGAATGGAGTTCTTCCGAAGCACTGAAGTCTGCTGTAGTGTTTGTAGAATCTTCCGAAGATTCAGTCATCAAAACTTTTGAAACTCCAAAAGTTTCTAAAGTTTTGAAGGTCAAGTCCAAGACTCCAAAGGTGGTGTGGACGTCGAAGAAAGACCAAGTGACTGAGATTTCTCCATCAACAACAGCTCAAGATCCTCTTAGTACAACCATAGGATCTATTATTGTTAATTTACCTTCTGCAAGTAAGCCCAAGACAAGCAAGGCTTGGGTTTCCAGATGTAACTAATAATTCTCTTTTGTGCAGGACAGCTGAAGACAGACAGAAATGTTTGGATCATAGACAGTGGCTGCTCCAGGCATATGACTGGTAATAGGTCACTACTCTAGAACTTTGAAAGATTGATGGAGGACCTGTTACTTTTGGAGGAGATGAAGGTGGTTACATTTCTGGAAGGGGCAAGGTCACAAATGGTAAGCTCAGCATTGAAAACTAAGGAGCTTGGATACAATCTTCTGAGTGTATCTCAATTTTTTGATCAGAGTCATAACATGCTCTTTACTGAGCATGAGTGCATTGTTCTTAAGCCTGGTGTGGTCATTCCTCATGAGCATATCCTGCTTAGAGCCCCCAGGAAAGGAAACATGTACAAGATGGATTTGCAAGAAACCTCTCCCTCCGGAGAAGTTTCATGCTTTCTATCTAAAGCCAATAGTGATGAGTGTTTCCTATGGCATAAAAGAATGTGCCATGTAAACTTTAAGAACATGAATATATTGATTAAGCATGATCTGGTAACTGGAATGACAAAGAAAGAGTTTACAAGTGATGATCACTGTGTTGCATGCCTGAAAGGGAAGCAACATAAGGTATCTCTTAAGCCTAAGGAAATGAACTCCATCAGTACACCTTTACACTTGTTTCATATGGATCTCTTTGGCCGCACCAGTGTAATGAGTCTAGGAAGGACCTTATACTGTCTAGTGTTCACAGATGATTTTACAAGATTCACTTGGGTCTAATATCAGCTATTGGGATGATCAACCTTTAGTAAATTTTTCTTAAAACTAATTCTTATTATTTCTTAAAAAATGTGTGCTCTAAGTTGTCTAGTCCATCATCTTCATAAGCTCATGTTTTCCTTGGATTAAAAACTCTTTCTCTAAAGACTTTCCTTAGATTAATTGATGATTTTATACTTCGGAAGTTATGCATTTTAACTTCGGAAAAAAATCATACCTTCAAAATATTTAACTGTCTAAGAAATTTACCTTCGAAAGAGATTTCAATTTTATCTTACGAAGCTTAAATAGTTATCTTAGACACTTACTTATTTTCAAGGACCATTTCCTTCCGAAGCAAAAATTAACTCTCGGAAGCTTTGCTGATCTCTATACAAAGCACTCAAGTCTTAATTGTTTTCTTCCGAAGCAAATCATCAAATACTCTCAGGAAATTCTTTCGAAGTCATTTTAGCTTCGGAAGCTTTTTCATTAAATCTTCCAAAGATAATTAACCTTCGGAAGCTTTTTGACTTCCAAGAAAACTACTTTTTGAGCACAAAGTAAACTACTTTTTCAGAGGTGGGACCGACATCTGGATTTCAAAGTTTATCCTCATTCATTAAACTTTATCTGAAATCCCTCTCTCATATAACCCAACGTTTCCCCCTCTTCTATCATCTGCTCTTCCTCCAAACCTAAAAACCCAAATTTCTCTCTGAAATTTTTTTCTTTCTTTTTTCTTCATCTCTAAGCTACCACACAATGGCTAACCTTGCTCACAGAAATGATCCCAACTTTACCATGCAGCTACACAGACAACACAATCAAGTTGCTCTATATGCTCTGAGAAAGATCCTCATTTCTCAGAGGTTTTCCGTTTCTCGTCTCTGTCCAACTACTTCACCTCCCTGACCATTGATCCTCCACTCTATGTGGATCAGTTTCTTGAATTCTGGAAGACTTGCCAAGAGGTCATTATGGACGGGGAGAAGGCACTGTCTGCCACAGTGCACGGGAGAACAATCTTCATCACTTCGGCCATCATCAACTGACATCTTCAGCTGCATGATGAAGAAGGTGAGGTGTTCTTCCCAAAGGAAGCTGTAAATCATTCCTTTGAGCAGATGGGGTATGAGGGAGAGTTCTCTGTAAAGACCTTCAGGAAAGGGAAGGTCTCATCCAAATGGAGATTCCTGCTTCATGTGGTCATTCACAGCTTATCAAACAAGCATGGTGGATGGGACCAGATTCCTGAAGATCTCTCCTTCATAGTCCATGGAATGGTTCAAGGGGTCAAATTCAGGTACTCTCAGTTTGTTTATACAAATTTGCTTGCTAATTTAGACTCCCTAGAGCATTACATGTTTCCTAGATATGTCGAGTACATTCTTAACTGTGAACTGGGCTCATAGTTAAGGGAAACAGGTAACATTCTTAAATTGGGACAGATGAAGCCTGGCATCTTTAAAACACTGAGAAAGTCCACTGTTGGATTCTTTGGGGTAAAAACAGCCGTAGTCCCAAAAATGTTAGAGCTCATTGCTCAAGGTGACAACCTAGCAGTACAAGCTAGTGTTGAACCCACACCTGCTACTTTCCAACCACCTACACAGCCTCAAATCTCCATCACCTACCAAAGAAAATACAAACGAACCCCTGCTCAGACTATTCAATATGTGGAGGCCCCCATATACTCTTCCATCCAGGAAGAAGTGGATACTGGATCTCCCACTTCTCCTGAGGAGTAGACCACTCCCATCTTTTCAAGAATCAGTGTTGAAGTTCCTCATGCTCAGCCCGATAAGCTCATTAGCCCTACTGCCTTAAGCCATCACTCTGAGTCTCAACACTCAAGTGATCAACCTTCAGGGGACAGTTACCATCCCCAGCCTATAGACCTCAATCAACCAGTTCCCAACCTTGACTTCTATACCGATGAAGATCTAGGTTTCAGTGAGTATAATGAGTCTCTCTTCTTTTCCCCTACTCAAAGAGAGATGAATACTCCTGAGTCTCCTATATCTATCCCACATCAGTCACCTACAACCGAGGTGGACACTCCTGAACTTGTTCAAGATG
This sequence comes from Flaveria trinervia, assembly GCA_025506515.1. Lineage (NCBI taxonomy): Eukaryota > Viridiplantae > Streptophyta > Magnoliopsida > Asterales > Asteraceae > Flaveria > Flaveria trinervia. Next base: position 23,892,121 of record CM046442.1, on the reverse strand, counting down.
TCCATACGAAAGAGGCTCTCACTTCTGCAAGTGATTACATCATTAAGACCTCAACCATGGCAACTCAGCCTACTAACATCTCAACTGAGACTGCCAGTAAGCAGAGGAAATCAGTGGCCAAGACTTAGAACTGGTCATGAGAGAATGGACTCTGGTCCAATCTTCTCCACCCCTAGTGATTCTTTTGATGAAGATGAGGGGGATCTGAGACTAAAAGTGCAACAACTATCCAAAACATGCACCTATTAGTCTCAAAGGTTAGTCACCTTGAATCTCAGGTGACTGCCTTAAACAATAGGATCAATGATCAGCAACTTGAGATTTCATATCTTAAGGAAAAACTAGCTGGGAGACCCTTAAGGAGAGCTCAACCAGGAACACAAGAACTTGTGGATGTGATTGGTCTATCCTCCAGCTCACCTATGCAAGTGGGTGATGCTACCAAAAAGGGGGAGAAAGTCCTTACAGCCACAAAACTTGGGAGTTCCTTTGAGAGAATGGACATTAAGGACTCACCATCCTCACTTACAACTGTACATTCTCAGCAACCTCCTCTAGTTCACATTGATGTGGACTACACAGACTCCTTCATACAGAGTCTGTTTGAGGATGGGATACCAAGGGCTATGTCACCTTCATCATCCTTCAATCACATCATGGATGGAGGTATGACAACTACTGGAAGGCCCTCATCATCATAAGAGTTCAAGGACAGCAAGATGTTTTTAATTTTTAGAACTTGGACTACTATGAAGGTCTGGATCTAGTCAACATGCCACTTGTCAACCCAAGCCAATCAAGACAAGCTGACAGAATGGCTAAAAGAATCCAGGACAGGATCATTGCAGAGTTCAGCCTAAGAAGGAGACTAAGGCAATCAGGCAATGTCATCGGTCAACTGGATGTTGAGGCAGACCCTAAGATTAGCTTCATAGGGGAAACCTTGACTGAAGGCCCAATGACAGAACCTGAGAGCCCTGTCACATCATCTCCAACTGCTGCAGAGATCCATATTCCTTCAGAGACACCTGCTGGTGAAGGTGCTTCTCAACCTCTCTCTGGCCTGAGCTCAGATGCTGCAACGAGCAATGAAGGCCAAAGCTCTCTCACCTGAGTCACAAAGGTCTGTGAGTGACAAAGGGAAAAGAAAAATGACATCTGAGGAGATTGAGGAGGAGGAGAGAGAGAGGAAAAGGAGGCTAAGGGGAGAAGCTTCCTCTACTGAGTCTTCAAGACTCATAGAGTCTGCAATCAGGGCTGCCCCCAGACCAGATACTCAGAATGATGAGTTAAGTGCAGTTAGGATCAACTATCTGCGGACTAGGAAATATGACATAGATAATATCATTTCTCTCCCCTTGGATGAATTGAATGAGCTGGTTGATCTGGAAAGGTCAAGAGGGAAGAAGGAGGCAGAAGATGCAGAACTCCTAGTACAGATCAAAGAAGAAAGAAAAAGAAAAAGACTATACAGAGGTATGTCTACCCTCTCACCAGTTCAAGAAAGCCCTGAACAAGAGGATGTGGTTCAACAAGAACCTCAGGTAGATAAGGAAGAAGACAGAATCAAGTTGATTAACTACCTGAGTGCCACAGGTCTCTATCAGGCAGATGAACTCCTTCCCATACCTTATGACTATGTTGAGTTTGAGTATTTAAAACAACTTGAGCTTGAGTTAGTCAAGGAAAGAAACACAACAAAGAGGAAGATGAGGGAAGAAGCTGCAAAGTCAAGAGCCATCATCCAAAAGAGCATGAAGAAGTCTGCTGATAGGAAGAGGATGATGAGCTTCTTGAAGTCTTCTTCTCATTAATAATGGCCACCAGTTGCTTCTCGTGGTTGGATACTTTGTCCATCTCAGTGTTCTCTAGTAGCATGATCATATTCTCATCAGTTGAGCTCTTTCTTAGACGAGATACATGGAATATCAGATGAATTCCACTTAACTCATCGGGTAGCTCCAGTTGATGTCTCACTTATCCTACCTGAGCAACAACTGCGAATGACCCTCTACACTTTAGTATTAGCTTTACTCGGTTCCAAATCAAGCAATCCGCTTCCTGGTCAAAGCCTCCGCATAATTCATTGTCGTAGGTTGTCACTGAACTCTGGTTGTGCACGGTTGATCAATCCATCTCCTTGCAACACTCATGGTTCCAGTCATAGATTACTGATCAAGTCACCCTGAGATGTACATCTATCCACCTACGCCTATCTTGAACAATCTAGCAGGAACAAGCGCTTTCTCTTAATTCTATCGCGCAATCCTCTAGGGTATTAGGTAACGTGGTAGACTTACTAATGCAAATTGTACATCGAAGGGCGTATCAATATTCTTACTACTAATAGGCAACTTAGCACAGTAAGCAGCAGAGAGAAAACTTTTTACTAGCACCAGAATCAAATAACACTGAGGCTAATGTTTGTTTACTAGAAACGTACCTGACACAACATCAGGGTCTGTCCTAGCTTCCTTCGATCTTCTTCACTCCCGAACCTTTCGGCCTCGGCTTCTTGCAATCCCTGCTCATATGACCTTCCTCACCACAAGAATAACACCTCCCCATACCGCAGTTCTTTGCCACATGTCCGGTCCTTCCACAACGGAAACAGACATTGCCCCCCAATCTACACTCCCCGGGGTGCCTGTGTCCACACTTGTCACACCTTTTCGACCCCGCACCAGTTATGACCACATGATGATCATCCACTCGTGCACCTTTGTTACCTGGAGTGGCTCTGCCACGTCCTAATCACTTCCCATTCCATTCTTGATCACCCTCTCCTTTCTTGCTGCCTTCAGTCACGATCACAGATCCTTCATGACACAGTCTCCCTACCAAATCAACCGCTGACCTAAATGTGCTCGGTCGGGCAGCGATCATGTGCCTACGAATGTCCACCGACAACCCCTGAATATACCTCTTGATCTTTTGCGTAAGAGGTGTCACCTAATCAGGCACCAGACGTGCCCTCTTGTTGAATTTAGCGGTATACTGCTGAAGTGTCATTGTTCCCGCCTCCAGCTGCAGGAACTCCCTTTTAACTTTATCCATCTCACGATGAGGACATAACTCCTCAATCACCAGCCTTTTCAACTCTGACCATCTCATCCTTCCGATAGCCCTGCTTCCCTCAACCTGGACAATATTGTCCCACCAACACAAGGCCGAGTCCATAAAAGAGTGAGTGGCAAACTTTACCTTCTGGTCCTCTCGGCACTCGCTCATCTCAAGGACAACCTCCATCCCCCTCACCCATCGGTGAGCAGCAGCAGCAGTGCCATTACCATCAAAGGTAGGGGCTTGCACCTTTGGAATGCCCTGTAATGACAGCCTCATGCTGTCTCAGGCACAGACTCTTCTTCCTCCTTTCCTCATCAGTAGGGATAGTCATCTAGGCCTCCAGTTGTTTTCCCCTACCCGAGGACCTATTCCTCTCCTTCCTTTCCTCGCTCCTCACAGCCCTGATGAGTTCAGTCACCATGGACGGTAAGACTGTTTGTATGACCTGTTGTACTTCGTTAGCAATCGCCTCCGTAGCTGAGGCATTCAAACTAGCCTTCTCATTCCCTTCGCTCCAGCCATGAACCTCAGGGTTCTCATGGGTCGTCTCAGGAGCCTTAGCACTATTTCTAGTCACACGTGAGTGGCCTCTGCCTCTAGGAGCCTTGGAAGATTTCTGCCCAGCCATCCGCTAACACACTATAAGATTCAGACACCAACATGGTCATTCAAGGTAATAACTTCGTTTATGTCTAGTATAGTAAGTCCCTAATTACAATGGCCAGTTATGATTAACCACTTACTTTACTCTTCATATCCTAAGCATTTCCTGTCCTGACTACATCAGCATGTAAATCTACACCAAAGCACACAAATCACATAACATGCGCACATAACACCGGTTAACATTAACTTACTTCAAACGTCTACATAAAACCTTTACCTGCAGGCACGTACCTACTAGGACTGGCATCCCTTTCCTTTTAGTCCCATTCTTAGTTTCAGATTAGGTTTTTCCAAATATTTACCTAATTCAATTAAATTTTGGCTCTGATACCAACTTGTAAGGCCCGTTCCTGGCACCTCACAGTTGGTCATTCATTGCTCATAAAACATTTTAAAACGTATATTTATTTTGCAACGGAATTTAAAACTTTCATTAACAACTAAAATCATGTCATTTCATTCATTTACAATATTCTTTTTCATCTCAAAATACAAATACATGTCAAAATATGGATGCCAGCCTCAAAATGCACCGAGTAGCTTATGCATCCATGCCTACAACTCCTCAGCGTCAACAAATACCTGCGAACTATCATGCATACAAAAGTCAGCGACGCTGAGTGAGTTCTAGTTTTATAATAAAATACTTTACTTTCATCAAAACCGTTTTTTACTTTATTTCAAATCAAACTATACTTTACAATCGTTCGTGATCATATATCATACGGACATACAGATAATATCATTATTATCTTCATCGTTACATTCCTTCTTTCATACATTAAAGCTGATGCTGTGCCGGGGCCTGTACACAAACCCCCGACTCATGTCCGAAGACTAACACAGCACCGGGATACGCGACAAAGATCCCATATCAGTCAATCACAGGGATTGAACTCTATCCGAGTCTATTGCAACACAAAGTCACTCATCTCATACATATGTTTGACTTTATGCCACACCCCTAAAGTTATACGTAACTCGGGTAACCATCATATATTTCACCACCAACATTATGGTTAACCACACCCCTATCGAAATGGGTAACCACACCCCCATCAAAATGGGTAACTACACCCCCATCGAAATGGGTAACTACACCCCCACCGAAATGGGTAACCACACCCCTATTAAAATGGGTAACCACACCCCCATCGAAATGGGTAACCACACCCCCATCGAAATGGGTAACTAAACTGAAGGTTAGTCACAAAGACTGGAACCCTTGCGTGCACACTTTAGGATTAGATGAACCTCAGGCGGTTGAGCTTAAGGCATTTAGAGCCCTGCACTTCACTATACTTCGCTTGCAAGCCTCTAACGTTCTCAATCATTCATTAATGCATGCATTCGTTCATTACGTTCCTCTTTTCATTATCTTCCATTTTACATTACATAATTCTTTTATTACCTTCACTAACGTTCAACGCAAAGTCAAGGGAGGACATACATATATAATAAGGAACATACACATAATCATAAACATACACCATCACCATACAGGCATCACATACATACATAACACACATTAGAAATAAGCCATCACATCATAACCAGGCCTATCTCCCGATATTACCCCTTAAAATCACTTAGAAAACCTTAAGTCCAAATTGGGCGCATGGGACCTTCTAGGCACATGAACATAAAATTTCTAAGTGTAAAACCGTCTAGCGCATGGGCACTATTTGGGCGCTTCTGCCCTGTTCAGGTGCTTTGCAACTATGCAGGTGCATGGCACTTATTCAGGCGCATCACCAACATTTATCCATTTCAACACTTGGGCGAACGGGCACTATTTAGGCGTATGGCCAACACTTAGGCGCGTGGGCCACTGTTTAGGCGCATGGCCAACACTTAGGCGCATGGGCCACTGTTTAGGCGCATGACCCCCTCTTTGGTGCATGGCCAACACTTAGGCGCACGGGCCACTGTTTAGGCGCATGGCCAACACTTAGGCGCATGGGCCACTGTTTAGGCGCATGGCCAACACTTAGGTGCATGGCCAACCGTTTAGGCGCATGACCCACTCTTGGGCGCATGGCCAACACTTAGGCACATGGACCACTGTTTAGGTGCATGGGCAACACTTAGGCGTCTGGCCAACATGCTAGGCGCATGGGCCACTGTTCATGTTCATCAGAACATTCTGAAATATTTTCTATGCTACCAACATCACCCGATTAACATTCTAATGATACCCAAGCACAGATCTAACATACTAAGGGCATCTAAGCATGCTAAACATCATCAATAACCCATAAGCCAACTCTAAAACATACTTACATACATACATCAGTCAAACATAAGGCTGTAGACCCACAATTACTTTCAAAATGTTTACTTAGTATGCATATAGCCCCAAAGAAGTTGTAAATCAGTAAAAGAGGGGTTCTAGAAACTCACCTTGAGCAGCCTTTGAGCAACACACTTCTAGTTCGAGACCCACCTTCAATTCAGCTCTTGAATTCCGAAAACAACACTAAACACCAAGAACTTTGGTTAAGAACTCGAAACACAGCTGAAACTGAGCTCATATAAGAGAAGACTTACCTTGGCAGCTGCTTCTTCCTCTTTCTCTCTCTAGAACCAGGGCTCTCTCTCTCTTCTTTCTTCCTTTCAGTCGAATGAAGAAGATGAGGGAGGAATGGGCGACCATGCCCCTTTAAACCTAAAATATACGGTTTTGTACTTTGTACACTTTATCCCCCTCCACTTGTGCTCATTATCTATTCTTTCTATTTACTTTTCTTTTCTTTTCGTTTTTAATAAATCGGGGTGTTATAACCTATTAGGAGTCCGATACCACCCCACCGCCATTTGACCCACTCCGACACCACCCACACGATGAGCACTGGATGCCACCTAGGCATAGCATGAATGATGGCCCTAGAGTGCTAGCTGGTGACTGGTACTCACAGTCTAGCCACCGGGCAAGTGATGTAGGTCCCTCTGAGGCCACACTAGACGAGATTGGGAAGACCGTCTGTTGTCATGAGCTGACACTTCAGCACACCACTCGAACCTCTCAATCTGCTCAGTTTCAGGCCATGATGCGTACACATGGGGTCCAACAGTTAGAGAAAGAATAGAAGAAGAAGAATTCGGGGTGGCTAGGATGGCTGAAGAAGAAGTGGATGTGAAGGCTTAGAGAGGAATTTAGATTATTTGTCTTTTAAACAGTTGAAGGAAACAATTTCTATTATTTATAATATTATTATTATTTTTGGGGGTTATGGCACCTTCCAAGTTGTGAACCATGACACGTACCTTATTTTAATTTCTCTATAAGGGATGATACTATGATGTATTTAAGAAACTATTGTTATTTGATACTAACTTTGCATGGTAATTAGTCTGGAATGTGCAATTCCACAAGTATGGGGAATTAGTTCTATTGCCCCGAAAACAATTTCCCCTATTATGGTTAATGAAACTATTGCTGGTGTCATGTTGTTTATATTTATATTATGATTTTTGTTTATCTGTTGGCATGACCCTTGGGTAACTGGCGTGTTGGACAATTGAAACTAATTATATGATGCTAAATGAGTTGCTTGTATTGAAAATAGAATGCAACCAAGAAGAGGAGCCCGCGTGGGTAGAGAACTGGTAGAGGCCCCCGTGTGGAGCCCAGATGAGTGGAGAATCAGCCACTTACTCCACCGGCAAATACAACCTTGAAAGGGATGAAAGAATCGCAAACCTAGTGGCGCAACAAATCGCTAATGCCATACCCACCATCATCACCGAGATCAATGCGGATCGGGTCAATGCTATTTGAACAGGAGGTCCTCGGAACAAGGAAGATCACGAGGACGATATCGAGGGAATCCGAACCGGTGCTCATACAAGATTTTATGGATTGCAAACCCAAAGATTTCTACGGGACTGAGGGTGCTATCGAGACATACCACTAGATGGATAGATTGAGGCAGTGCTGGACATAAGCGAGTGCAAGATGGAACACATGGTACAATTCACCTCCCATCTCTGAAAGGTTCAACGCTCGAGTGGTGGAAAAACATCATTCAGCCCCGAGGAAGGAATGCTAAAGGCCGTATGAGTTGGGCAGAGTTTAGAGAATTGATGATCAACAAGTACTGCCTGATCAACCAATTGGAGAAACTGGAATCTGAGTTCTTAGGCCTAGAGAAAAGGGCCAAACTACATTGAGTAGATCAACCGGTTTCTAGCCCTATCCAGACTATTGACCCATTTGGTGATACTAGAAGCCAAAGGTTTAGCCCGATTTATCTGGGGGTTATATCCTAGGGTTCGAGGAATGGCCCGATCTTCCAAGCCTACGACCTTACAACCACTGTAGACCTCATTAGCAGCTTAACTGATGACCTGGTTAGGGCTGGATGGACTGAGCAAGGATGAATTGAGGAATGGAAGAGAAAATGGGTTGATACCAAGAGGGTGATGGGTCGTAGCAGTGTTTCGAGCAGGAAAGCAAGCGAAGGTGTAGGCGTGAAGGTCAAGGTGGAGCGGCACAAAAGTTGTATGTAGGCTCAAACCCTTACTACAACAAGTGCAAATTGCACCATCAAGGGGAGTGCAAGTGAAATGGCCACTTCATCAAGGATTGCACTTTCACGCCGGCTAAGCAGTGTTACCAGTATGGAGATCCAGGGTACATAAGGAACAAATGCCCCAAGCTGGCAAGAGACAAGGATACGAGACCTAATGGGCTGAGAGGAAGAGCATTTTCGATGGACCCGAATGATGCTCGCAAAGAACCTGATGTGGTCAATGGTATGTTTCTCAGTAACAACCATCCCGCTACTATACTGTTTGATACTGGAGCAACTGTTAGCTTTGTTTCTACTACCTTTAGACCTTTGATAGACTTGAGTGCATGCATTTTGACCGACACTTTTACCATAGAATTAGGTAACGGTAATGTCTTAGAAACTAATGAAGACATCAAGGATTTCTTAATAGTTCTAGAAGGTAGTACGTTTAAAAAGGATCTGATGCCTTTTAAAGTTAGGAGGATTCGATGTGGTTGTTGGCATGGATTGGTTGCCTAAGAATAAGGCTGAAATCATGTATGATGAATGCCTTCTAGAGATACCTTTGAGTGACGGGAAAGTGCTAGTTATTCACGGCGAGAGGAATTGCATGATATATCCTATGATATCTCATCTAAAAGCCACCAGAGTCTTAATAAGGGGCGCCGGACATTCATAATATACGTAATGAAACCAATGGAGGAAAAAAAATTGAAGAGATACCCGTGGTGTCTGAATACATGGGAATATTCCCTCATGACCTAGCGGGGACTTCCTCCAACCCGATAGTTATATTCCAGATAGACCTAGTACCTGGTGCTGCACTAGTGGCCAAAGCACCATACCGACTCGCCCCACCTGAAATGAAAGAACTGATGCTTCAAATTCAAGAGCTACTCGACAAAGGATTCATCTGACCAAATGTTTCTCCATGGGGTGCACCGGTGCTATTTGTAAAGAAGAAGGTTGGAACCCTACGTATGTGTATTGATTACCAGGAAGTGAACAGGATGACAATAAAGAATCGATATCCTCTTCTGAGAATCAATGACCTATTCGACCAACTACAAGGAGCTAGTTATTTTTCCAAGATCAATCTAAGATCGGGATACCATCAACTGAAGATAAGGGAAGAGGAAATACCTAAGACAACCTGTAGAACTAGGTACGGACACTATGAGTACCTAATCATGCCCATTGGACTAACTAATGCACCAACGACATTTATTGATCTTATGAACTGAGTATGTCGCCCGTATCTGGACAAGTTTGTGATTGTATTCATTTAGATGTCTTAATCTACTCCCATCGCAAGGAAGAGCATGAGAAACATCTTAGACTGATTCTGGAGCTACTCAAGAATGAGCAACTATATGCCAAATTCTCTAAATGTGAATTCTGGATGCGCGAAATCCAATTTTAGGGCATGTAATGAATAAAGATTTAATTCAAGTAGACCCTAGCAAGATAGAGACTAAAAAGAATTGGAAGATCCCCGAAACTCCTACTGAGATAAGACAATTCTATGGTTTGGCCGGATACTATAGGAGATTTATCAAGGACTTCTCGCGTATGGTGCAGCCGTTAATTGCTCTGACTAAGAAGAATATAGCTTTTGTGTAGGAACGAGAACAAAATAATGCGTTTGAGATGCTCAAGGAGAAACTGTGTAGTGCACCTATGCTTGCCCTACCGGAAGGAGTCGATGACTTCATGGTATATTGTGACGCTTCGCGTCAGGTGTAGGATGTGTGCTAATCTAGTGCGACAAGGTGATCGCATACGTGTCCAGACTGCTGAACGAGCATGAGAGGAATTGCAGAACACACTACTTAGAGCTAGGTGTCATGGTGTTCACAGTAAAAAATTTGGAGGCACTACCTGTATGGCACTAAGTGTGTTATCTACACCGATCACAAGAGCTTACAACACATTCTTAATTAGAAAATGCTTAACATGCGCCAAAGGACGTTGGTAGATTTGTTAAGCGACTACGAATGTGAAATACGCTACCATCCCTGCAAGGCCAACGTCATGGCATATGCTTGAGTAGAAAGGAAAGAGAAAAGCCCCTTCATGTCCGTGCTTTAACGATAAGTGAGTACACCAACCTTACCACCAAAATCAAAGAGGCATAAACAGAAGCGTTGAGGGATGATAAGATACAAGAAGAAGAACTAACAGGGATGGAAAAGAGATTGGAATTAAGCCTAGATGGACTGTACAAGTACGAAGGAAGGATGTGGGTACCAAAACATGGAGGAATTAGGAAGATAGTTCTAGATGAAACCCACAACTCTAGATACTCGATTCACTATGGGTGCAATAATATATATCAAGACATAATAGCACTATTTTGGTGGCCCGGTATTAAAGGTCAATTGGTAAATATGTGGGTAGATGCCTCACTTGCATGATGGTCAAAGCTGAGAATCAATACCTGTCACGGACCCTACAACAACCTGAAATCCCTGAATGGAAGTGGGATAACATTACAATGGATTTTGTCACAAAGTTACCAAGAACCTCTCATGGACATGACGTTGTTTAGGTAATTATGGATAGACTTACTAAGTCAGCCCACTTCTTACCGATCCGAGAGGACTACGACATGACAAAACTGACTCGACTATATGTAGATGAAATAGTAACTAGGAATGGAGTGCCACTGTTGATTATCTCTCATCGCGATAGTCATTTCACCTCACGATTTGAAAAATCTGTCCAACAGGCTCTGGGATTCGACTTGACTTGAGCACAGCTTATCATCCGCAAACCGATGGGCAAAGTGAGAGAACATACAGACCTCGGAGGACATGTTAGGGCTTGCGCGATTGATTTCGGGAGAAGCTAGGATAACCATCTTCCCCTGGTAGAATTCTCTTATAACAATAGCTATCACGCAAGTATCCAAGCAGCACCATATGAAGCGTTGTACGGCAGGAAATGTTAATCGCCACTAAGTTGGAATGAAGTCGGGGATAGCCAAGTAATGGGACATGACGTCATAATAGAAACATGGACAAAATCAGCAAAATTAAGGATCAACTAAGAACCGCTAGGGATCGTCAAAAGAAATATGCACATAGGAGACGAAAGCCATTGGAATTCCAAGTTGGTGATAGGGTGATGCTAAAGGTCGCACCCTGGAAGGGAGCCATGAGATTCGTCAAAAAGGACAAGGTAAGCCTAAGATACATTGGACCCTTTGAAATATTGACCAGAGTGGGTCCGGTAGCATATCAACTAAGGCTACCACAAGATTGAGTTATATACATAACACCTTCCATGTGTCCAACCTAAAAACGTGTTTAGTAGGTAAAAACCTAGAATTGCCAATGAACGAAGCCAAAATTGATAGAAAACTAAACTTCATTGAGGAACCCATAGAGATTACTGATAGACTGGTCCAGAAGCTTAGGCAAAGTCAAATTCCCAAGGTAAAAGTAAGGTGGAACTCTAACCGAGGGCCTGAGTTCACGTGCGAACGAAAAGATGAAATGAGTAGCGATTACCTACATCTCATCATGCAAAAACCATTCCAGGTCTAAGTAAAACAAAATTTCGAGGATGAATTTCCTAAACGGTGGGTGAATGTAACAAACCCCTCGGAACCAAAGAAAGTTACGGGATCATGTAACCGTCCAAGTGTGGGTATTTGACTAAGTCATGCGCCGGAATAGGACTCATGCGCCTGAACAGTGCCCATGCGCCGAACCATGCCCATGCGCCGGAGAGTTTCACTGGGATTTGGTTAAGTGTGCAAAACGCATAGGTCTCATGCACCTTGTTGATACATGTATGTCCCTAGATCATGATATGAAATGTAATAGATCTGGTTTATCTGATTCGGATGTAATTTGATATGATTAATGAAATGATATTGATTGTTTGTGATTTGTAATGTCTAATATTTTATTAATGAGTCGATATTGAATTGGTTAATTAGGTTAGTGATTGTTTGAATGGTTACACATAATGTTTATTAATTAATACATTCAAACTTAACATAATGAAGTTCCCATGCGAATGAACCACACGCATGAATAACTTCATACGATTGACTCAGTCGCACGACTGAACCAGGAGACTGGATCAGTTGTATGATTGACACATAAGATTGGCTCAGTCGCACGACTGAACACTCAGTCATGCGGATGAATCAACCGTATGGTTCAATCGCACGACTGAATCATACTAATGGTTCAGTCACACGAATGAACAATACTAACCTATAAATACAACTCAATTCGTGGATAAATAAGAGAATTCATTCTATTACGACTCCAGACGTACCTTAGCCATCCAGAAGCCTCCCAATTCATTCTCCAAGTTCATAGAACACATTAGATAGATTCCCAATCGATTTCTAACGTTAGTTTCAATTTTTTAGTGATTCTTCGTGTGTTCTCACTCATTGGATCACCAATCAAATAGGATTTCGCACTATTTGATCTAGTTTACACGCTAATCACTAGGTATTTCATTCAAATACCAGGTCCTAACAATTGATATCAGAGCCTTGGCTCTTGATTACGTGTGATTCAATAAAGATTGATAAAAAGTTTGTGTTTTTGCACTAAAAACGCAATCTTTTGTGTCAAAAGTGATCTTGGACGTTCCCTACTCATCAAAGTTTGGTTTCTACGGACTTAGGCGATTAGATCTTGCGAAATTTCGAATTTTTACAGCTAAAACACGTTTAACCTAGAAATTTTCGCAAAACAGCAGCTTCAGTCGCACGAGTGAGCCATTCGCACGACTGGACCTCATTCGCATTGCTCAGACGCACGATTGGACCTAGTCGCATCTCCATTCGTATTATTGAACCATTCGTTCGCAGTGTTCATACGCATCAGCTTCATTCGCACGACTGAACCGATCGCTTAGTTCAGCCGCACGATTGAACCAATCGCATAGTTCATTCGCACGGATAGCCCAATCGCATCCTTCAGTCACACCAGTTGACAGTTCGTTTTAGTAGACTTAAAGTTATTCGCCATGGAATATCAAATGTCAGCATTTACTGCTGGGAAGGACTCTAGGATCCAGAACTTGCTGTTACTTGAGAGTGAGGTGGGTAATCATAATAAACCACCAAAGCTCTTAACGTTAGATGAGTTTCCCCACTGGAAACAACGTTTTGAGATCTACCTCAATGGAGTGGATCCGAATCTGTGGGAAGCTATCGAGATTGGGTATAGTACGCCGGTGGGAACCTTTGGAGTAAAGCTAACCTTAGGAGGGGTGACAAACGCGCAGAAAGCTAAATATAATGCAGAGAAGAGGTTTATGCATTGATTACACAGTCTATCCCTAAAGACATTTTCCACCAGTACTAGAGAATAAGCAGTCCAAGAAACTATGGGATGAGCTGGAAAAGAGGTACGACGGGAATGCTTCATTGAAGGCAATCAAGGCTAAGGAGTTAAAGAAGGAATTCGATAACTTCTCATCGATGGGAAACGAAGTGTGGACTATGTTATAGATAGATTCTACCATCTGATGAGTGAACTGCATACACATGGGATGGCTACTACCATGGAAGAGAAAGTTACTAACTTTGCAGACGGATTGCCGGAAAAGTGGGCTTCATTCGTGTCTAACTGAGACAGAATGGAATGCTGCTAGCAAAGCTGGATATAAATGACTTCATTCTAAAGCTGCGAGAAGAAGCTCTTAGGATGAGTACAGAGCTCAGAAGTCTTCGTATACTCAGAATCCAGCTTTGTACAATGCCATGCCTCAAGCTAAGACATCTGGAGCACCTCTCCAGACTGCATTTGTGTCTAGCTCGTCGGGTCCTTCACATGCTTCTCCTTCAGGATCAGACACGTCGGGGTCTTCTTGTACCCATCATACTGGATCTGAAACAAATGCTACTAGACTGAAGACCGAGAACCTCAGTAATGTGACTGTAGAAGTAGCTCGAGAACACATGGATCTTTTGGCTGCAGTGGTTCATTCTTATGATGACTTGTTGCTGGGAAGATTGGAAACTGCCATCTGGCAGATGAGGACTATGAGCAGGTGGACGAAATGGAGCTTGAGAGAATGGACATAATGTGGGCCTTAGCTAGTGCTGTCCGGAGGGCGAAGAAGTTTGTGAAAAGACCGACAGAACTTGGTAGCTACTAAGGATACCACATTTGGCTTTGACAAGAGCAAAGTGACCTGCTTTAACTGTGGAGAGAAGGGGCACTTCAAGAGAGAATGTTTTAAGCCAAAGAAGATGGGTAACGGGAACCCATTCTCGTCCTTCACTCATCAAGACAAGCAAGCTACTAGTTCTACTTCATCAAGCAAGGATCCAAAAGCCTTGACTGCTCATGATAATGAATGACAGGACGGACTGGAGCTTAGGTTTGTCTCTCCGGGGAATCAAACATTGCAAGTGTAGAAGAAATTGACGATGATTCCGCGAGTGAAGGAGATCTAGCAGTTGATAGCGATGTCAAATATTGAAGAGACAACTGCAACTGAGGTCAGCTACAAGCCTAAAGAGGAGACTACCATAGCAAAGACAGAAAAAACAGAATCACTAGAACCAGAGACATGATGCTGCGTTGATGGCTAACTCTTCTGAACCAACTCAGGTAAGTACCACTGACAAATGTTTGATAATCATGCTTGTTCTGATTGTAATACATTTAGAAATAGCATAGATGAGAAATTTGCTAGGTTATTAGATCATGATAACTTAGTAAAAGATTTGCAACTGTGCACTGAGGCTAATAGAGTATTAAAACAAAATGAGCACAGTTACAAAGAAAAGATAGACTATCACATTAGGGAAACTGAAGTAGTTGCATTTAACCAAGCTAATGACATTAGGTACTATCTAAACTCCTTAGAAGACACTAAGAAGCAAAAGGCAGTTCTAGAAGTAGAAGTAAACTCATTAAAACTGAAACTGCACAGTTGGACAAGTTCATCACACATAGTCCAACACTTAGTGAGAGAAAGAACAACGGGGAGGGTTTGGGTTACAAGTGGTTCCACCACCACCTGAGACCTTGATGAACACTAAGAGTAGACCAGTAAATAATAACCCCATCAAGGATCATGTGGTGTCTACTCCTCTTGTTAGTGATCCAGATTCCTCATGTTCATCTATTGAATCTGGAAACAAACAAAAGGAGGCCACTTCAAAGGTAAAGGGTAAATTGCCTTGTGTTAATCTAGAAAAAGAATTTGAAAAGGTTAACTTAAAGTCAGGGTCAAACAGAGTCAAATCAGAACCTAAAAAGACTTCTAATGTTAATCTTTCACATGTTTTAAGTCAAAAACTAGTTAACCAAAAGGAAAAAGATGTTAAACATGTTAAAAAGTTAACTTTGTTAAACAAGAGAAAACATCAAAAGAACCAGAGTCAAAACCTAAAGTGAGTGATGTTACTAGAGTCTCACACACGTCTGCACAAAGAAAGTTTAATCATAAAGTTGATAGCAGGTCATGCTAAAACTGTGGAAAATGTGGACACATTGCTTCCTATTGTCCTTATTATCAGACACCAAGGAAGAAGATTGAACTTCAGGACTCAAAACCTAGATCTTCTAAGAGGAGTTCTTTAACTCCACCAAGAAGAACTAGTGAACATAAAGTACAACCCGTTAGCCAGTCGAATGTTTATCACAAACAGGCATTGCACAAATCTGGATTATGGAAAGAAAAGTCATCCTCTGTTTTTGGTAATGATGACAAGAAGGAACCTGAGCTACCCTCACTCTCTAAGGGTCAATGGGTGGAATTCATGATGTGTGGTGCCTCTGGGAAACCCAACCAGTAAGGCTTGGTTCCTAACCTAAACTAATCCTTTCCATTGTATGTGCAGGGTGTTCACTACAGTGCTGAAACCAACACGTGGATTGTAGACAGCGGAGCATCCAGGCACATGACAGGAAACAGGGCTCTTTTATCAAACATAAAGTAAATAAAAGAGGGCATGTTTCGTTTGCGGGAAACAAGGGAGGCTATATCACAGCTCAGGGAGAAGTTGGAAATCAGAAAGTTAAGTTTGACAGGGTGAACTACGTCCAGCAACTTCAAAACAACTTACTTTCTGTTTCCCAAATCTGTGATAAAGGTTTTAGAGTCATATTCGACAACAAGAAGTGATACGTCCTAAAGAAAGATTACGTGATTCCGGAGGACCAAGTGCTGATGACAGCTTCAAGATATAAAGACCTTTATGTTTTGATCTCTCAACAGCTTCTACAACGGATCATGAAGTTCAGTGCTTTCTATCAAAGCCATTGAGAAGGACTCCATCTCCTGCATAGGAGAATGGGTCACATCAATCAACGGAAGATGAATCACTTGATCCAGAAGGATCTTGTGAGAGGAGTTAACGTCAAGAATTTCCAACATCCTGATTTTTGCGTAGCTTGCAAGAAAGGCAAACAGACGAAGCAGTCTCATAAGAAAAGAAAGTTCATTCAATAGAACTTCCTCTTGACCTTCTTCACATGGATCTGTTTGGCCCAGTCAGTACAAAGAGCATTGCAGGCGACTTGTACTGTTTTGTGGTTACTGATGACTACTCAAGATTCTCTTGGGTAATGTTTCTAAAGTCCAAATCAGAAACATTTGAGTCCTTCAAGGAGTTAGTGACCACACTGGAATCTCTCTACAAGCTAAAGGTGAGACAAGTACGCTCAGACAACGGAACTGAATTCAAGAATCAGTGGATGGCGGATTACTGCAAGGAAAAGGGAATATGCATCAATTCACTTCTGCATACACGCCTCAGATGAATGGTGTTGCTGAGAGAAAGAACAGAAGCTTGATAGAACAGCGCGACAATGCTGGCAGACTCAAAACTGCCTATCCATTTCTGGAATGAGGCAGTGGCTAATGCGTGTTATACACTGAATCGAGTTCTGATAGTCAAGCGCCATGGAAAGACATGTTACGAGATACTACAACAACGTAAACCGAATCTAGAGTATCTCGAACCATTGGCTCGCCGTGTACACTCCTGAAGAAGACTCAAGAAGGTAAATTCAGCGAGAAGGCTGATGAAGGAATCTTCCTAGGATACAACATACCGAACAAGAGAGTTTACAACAACTCAACAGGTCTAGTAGAAGTGTGGTGTAATGTTGATGTTCAGAGATATACACACCACCTACTGGCAAAGGACCTGCCTACTTTTTCTACTATGATGGATTCTTTAAGTCCTTCAACATCCCTATCTCTCCTTCTGATGATGAGTTCGCTACTCGGATGATGGATGATATCTTGAATACACCAACTCTTGATTCAACATCATCGACTTCACAGGGAGAATCATCTACTCAGTCAGGGGAAGTAGTCGACGACAGTGACTCCTCCTCTGAAGATGAGGCTGAAAAAGATGACCAGAACAGTCAGGACAACAGGTTTCAGTTCCTGAAAGTCCACAAGCATCTACGGTGAGGCACCTTCGACTTCGGAACCTCAAACTCCTTCTACCTCAGATGCAGAACCAAATGTTCATAATCTTGGCTCTGAGGTAGCTGTTCCTATTACTCCAGGATCATGTCTAAACGTCTATCATCCCTTGGACAATGTCATTGGGGATGTCAGATCAGGAGTACAAACCGAAATCAGCTGTACTCAGCTGATTATGCCTCTGTTATGGAAAAGGGTTACTTCATGATGGTGCTTATCGGTTTTTTGTCTCGCAGTTTGAGCCAAAATACGTAAGTGATGCATTAAACAGGAGGCATGGGTGAGTGCCATGCAAGAAGAACTTCTTCAATTCAAGAAGTTAGGAGTATGGACTCTGGTAGATAGACCTAAAGTGCTAAAGTCATTGGCACCAAATGGGTCTTGAATGCAAGAAGGATGACCAAGGGGTCATTATCAGGAACAAGGCTTAACTGGTTGTTCAGGGATTTTGCCAAGTCAAGGAGATTGACTACAATGAAGTGTTTGCACCAGTGGCAAGGATGGAAGCCATCCGTATCTTCCTTGCCTATGCATCGTATATGAAGATTAAAGTCTATCAATTAGATGTGAAGAGTGCATTCCTTCATGGGGAAATTCGAGAGACATGTATGTCAGTCAACCTGAGGGATTTGAAGATCCTTATCATCGGGACAGAGTTTACAAACTCGACAAGGCCTTATACGGGCTTCATCAAGCTCCTAGGGCCTGGTATGAGAAACTCTCAACTCATCTTGTGAAACACGGCTTTTGCGGGGAGTTATTGGCTGCACACTGTTCATTAAAGAAAAAGACTGAGACCTACTGCTAGTACAAATCTATGTCGATGACATAATCTTCGGTTCAAAGAACAAAGAATTATGCAAAGAGTTTGAAGCAGTTATGAAGAAAGAATTTGAGATGAGTGCTATGGGGGAGATGAAGTTCTTTCTCGGGTTACAGGTGGATCAGACTACAAATGGGATGTTTCTACATCAGACCAAGTATGTAGGAGACATTCTCAGTCGTTTTGACATGGAGAATGCTTCTGCTGCCACTGTCTCAAGACTTGATATCATGTATGCTACATGTTTATGTTCTAGATATCAGGCTAAGCCTAAGGTCAACCATCTAATCGGGGTCAAGAGGATATTTCGTTATCTGAAGGGTACACCCACACTTGGGTTGTAGTATCCTCATGATGATGACTTTGAGCTCACGGCGTATAGTGACTCGGATTACGGGGGCTGCAAGATGATTACAAGTCTACATCAGCAGGGTGTCAATTCTTTGGGAGAAGATTAGTTACCTGGCAGTGTAAGAAGCAGACATCGGTTGCATTGTCAACCTGTGAAGCCGAATACGTTGCTGCTGCAGCAAGTTTCTGTTCACAAATCATCTGGATTCAACAGCAAATGCGGGATTACAGTTTAAAGCTTTCTTCTACTCCTATTTTTGTTGATAACTCTGCTGCAATTGCAGTAACTAAAAATCCGGTCCAACATCCAAAGACCAAACATATCGGTATTAAATACCACTTCATAAGAGATTGTCTTGAAAAGAACTTAATTGATGTGGTAAAAATTAATACTGATTTTCAACGCGCTGACCTCTATACTAAAGCCTTGATAAACCACGTTTTCAATATTTGCTAGAGGTCAACGGCGTTAAAAAGAAAAGTGATGTTATTCCTGATGATGATCATGTGTAGTCCGATGTAGTTTAGTTAATTTTTCTTTTTTATTTTATTTATTTATTTATTTTAGTCTGTTTAAATTAAACTCATGTTATTTTGCTGTTTATTAAATCCTAAAATAATTAAACCAGTTATGATTTTAGTATTTTAGGGTGAGAATAAGTCAGCAAGTACATTAAAAAATACAAACCTTTGGAATATGTAGTACACAGAACAAATCAAGAGGGACTTTAAAATTTTAATTTAGAAAAGATGCAAAAATTCAAAGTATAAGTTGTGTAGTCTAAGCAATATAAAAGGGAAGATGATAGAAACTGGTAACTCCTAAGGTAACACAACGAGAGTAGACCTAGAGGTTGCTAGACCACTATTGATATGTCGGTAGATTCAACACAATAGATGATTAGACCTGACTGGTGATCTCAAGATCAAACTAAGTTGTTCAACTGACTGTGGGCTTCCATCTTATCACTGGTTAACACAATCAACAATATTCCAATAAGGGGTAATGAGCATGTAAACGCCACAAATGTGTGCGGATGACCATAAATAGAGCAAAGCACGAAAAAATGAAAGAAAAATGCTATCAAGCTAATGACTTATGTTGTTGGTGCATTTTGTGCAAATTAAAATTAAGCTGCTCTAACAAGGAGATAGGTTGTGGCCTCTCTGCTGTGCGATGACACTGACCTGAGGATAAGCATAACCTAGATATTCTAGAATTCATTGTTGTTTGCCGCCTCTCTGCTGTGCGATGGCACTGACCTGAGGATTGGCTTCTCTTTGAAAGCTCTAAGAATAGTCTCTTCTTGTAAAAATACCCGTAGACCGCTCAAAAGCTCCTAGGAATGTTGATTACCATATAAGTGTGGGATCCACAAATGTTAGTTGAAATAATTAAACCTAAATCTATCACCAGTGTGTGTCAAAAGTTTGTGTATGGATTTAAGAGGACAAACATATTGACAATCATTGTGGCTGCAATTCTTGAAAGTTCAAATCAATGTGGTGATCTAATAGTTCCAGTATGATTTCCTAAAAGTTGCTAACGACTCTGGATGAAAACCAAGAATAGAGCATCAAAAGATTTTGATAACAAGTTCAAATGATTTGACTTGCTGTATGATTCCAAAATTGAATTGGTCCAGGTGTGGTCAATCTAAGTTGAAGCTGCCTATTCGGAACCAAATCCCGTAGTTTCCATCTTAGGATTTATCTCTCACAAAAAGCCAAAAACAAGTTTTATTTTTTGTACGTTAGTTGTTTTTTAATTCACTTAGTCTTTTAGTTTTGTTTGTTTGCCGGACTACATCATGAAAATCGGTAGGGGATCAACTCACTAAAAGGGTTATGTCGGAGATGACCACATGTGTTTTCAAAGTTTAAAACAGTCATGTCTGAGGTGACAAAGTGTTTAAAAGAGTCACGTCTGAGGTGACTTAATTGTTTTAAAAGGATCACGTCTGAGGTGATTAAAAAAATAAAAATAAAAAAATAAAAAAATAAAAAAAAATTGAAGTCAAAATGATCATATCTGAGATGATCAAAAGCTCATAATGTTAATTTCAAAAGTTAAAAGGGGTAAAAGTAAAATTATCAAAATGGCAGAAAATTTACTAAGTGTGACCCATTCGCACGATTGGACCATGAGTATAGACCAACCATGCCAATGGATCCCATTCGCACGACTGGACATGAGATTGAGCCATTCATCCGAATGGCTTATCAGAATGTTCCACGACCGAATGAAAGGGGGCGAATGAATCAGTCGACCGACTGAGACTTAGTCGGTTAACTGAAGGTGCGAATGAAAGGGCACGATTGAGTCAGTCAACCGACTGAACTCAGTCGGTCAACTGCATGCGACTGACGGGGCCAATCGCACGATTGAGAAGTCACCGAATGAACTGAGCTAATGAGGCCAGTCGGCCGATTGAGCTCAGTTTCAGTATTTAAATGGCCACAGTCGATCGCATGTTACTCATCACTCCCAATCGCTCCCAAATCGCATTTCTTCCCATTACTCTGCCAAAATTTCTCTACACCTTGTTTTCACATTGTTGTTGATCTTCTAACGTTTGTTGACTTATATACAGGTAGATGGCATTGATATCGCACCGAAAACAGAAGGAATGGAATCCTAATTTTGTATTATTCGAATGAAAACAAGAAATGGACCATAAATGACCTAATAACCAACCTAAACTATGCAAAATGTTAAAATTAAGTTTAATAGGTTATTAGTGACTAAATGGCGAGTCTATTGAACCGCTAACCCATGTTAAATCACTTGTTTTGGTCAAGATTCGAACAGCAGGCGACTGAACAGTGGGACAGGCGACTGGTCATCCGGATGAACTCTAATCGTACGATTGAAACTTGCGATTGGATCAATCGGCCGAATGAAAGATGCGAATGAGCTCAGTCGGCCGACTGAACCAATCGCAGACTCAGTCAGCAGATTGAACTCAGTCGCATGTCTCATTCACCCGAACGAGCTCAGTCGCATGAAAGAACAACCGACTGACTTCAGTCGCATGATTCATTCGCACGAATGAATCAGAATGAATTTAAACATTACACTTAGAACTGAATTTTGATGTATTATGTACTAATGGTTTTATGTCTTGTGTTTCAGGAAAATGGCTGATAGATGGTCCATTAATTCAAAGCACAACATATGTGCTCACTTGGATCATACTACTCGGAACGGGCCGAGTTCACAAAGATTATAGCTTTCCTTAGATGTTCCCGGATACATAAGGCTATATCTACTCCTTGCACGCCCTACAGGTCATTACACTAGGCATTCTGGGAGAATGCCTCAGTTGATCGCTCTCATGAGCCGTACAGTATACGGAGCTCCATTCTGGGTCATGATATCGAGGTTACTGCTGCTGATATCCAGAGAGTTCTTGAGTTTGGGGACGATACGAATCACCCCACCAGATTACATCCATTGACTGTGAGAGGCTGCTTCCTCTGGATCAAGTACGCTAGGGACATAAACTCGGGTGTGCTCAACAAGAGCAACCTGTGCCCCCAGTACAAGTACTTGGCGCATGTGATCCTAAAGTGCATTGCTTCGAGGAGGGGTGGGTTCGATGATCTATCAGACCAGATTCAGAATGCCTACGTGGCACTGGTGCTGAACCACCCTTTCAGCTTTTCGAGTATGATCTTCTCTTATTTGGTGGAGAACCTGGAGGCAAAGGGGAAGGAAGGATTTTGTATGTCCCCAGGTTTCTACAGCTGATCTTCAACGAGAAGCTGCCACTTCTTCCCAAGGAGAGTCATGATGCAGTTGCTTTGGAGATTATGGATGACACGACCTTGGGTCGGATGCGGGTGTATAGGGGCAAGCAAGTGAAGCCCCTGGTGAAGAGGTTGATTGGCCATTTGGCCAACGAGAGATATGTGGTGCGGGGAGACGTAAATTGCGTCATGATGACAGTGATTCTGATGACGAGAGGCTACTGCTCCCAGAGCATGACTCTGATGATGATGACGATGGGGACGCTGGGGATGATATGCCTACTCCACCGAGAGGCAAAGTTTCTGATGTTATACCTCCAGTGTCCGCCCCAGTTGGAGACATAGCTGAGTATGCTAGTTTCCATCAGGATTTTGTTCCTGGTGAGGTGGAAGAGGAGTCGGAAGAGGAGCCCTTGACACGTACTGTGGGAAGCAGGTTGTTCCCATAGAACATGGGCTAAGGGCGGTTGGTGAACACCCAAGAGACTCAGGAGAGACAGCCACTGATCCGAGTTATGCACCGGAGTCAGCTAGCAGGGTTGTAGGGGGAGCATCCACCTCAATGGGAACGAGGAGGAAAAGGATGGCTCAACCCCATGGTCAGAAGAAGAAGAAAAGACGACTCACCTTCGTTACCATCACAGCCACCACATCTGCCACCACCACTACCACTTCCCACAGCCACACCATCCACCACCACAGCCACCACAGCCACCACAGCTACTACTACCACCACCACACCTCCCACCACTGTACAGATTCCACCTACCAACATATCTTTCACTCCACATCACCTCCACTATTTCACAGACCCATCTTCACTACAGCCACCACCACTACCCACCAAGCTAGATCCTCAGCCCATCCATCTCATACTTATGGATCACCTCTACCTCCAATTGGGGTAGAGGAACAGCTGTCTGCGCTCAATAGGATGGTGATGCGCCTATTAGCTGCAGATGAGGAGAAGGCGGCTCAGATCCGCCAGCTTTCTGATCTTACTGCTGCTCAGTCTCACCAGATAGAAGAGCATGCTCGAGTGATAGAGGAGCAGGCCCAACAGATGGTTGCTCAAAGCCATGAGATAGCCCAACTCCAAGCACATAGTGTCACATCAAACAAGAAGATAGAGGAGTTGGAGGAGGCGAAGAAGACGATCATGTTAAAGCTAAAGGGATCTAAGGAGGAGCCCTTGAAGATCAAAGAGGGAGACGGAGATGATGGTGATGATGATGATGAAGATGATGATGATGAGGATGATGAGGATGAGACAGAGGAGGATGAGGGGACAGAAGAAGATAGGAAAGAGGAGAAGGATGATGATGATGATACAGCAGGAGGAGATGCAGCTGCATCGGCCTCTGCTTCAGGTCAAGAGAGGAGGTCCACGAACAGACAAGACCAACCAGCTTCTTCCTCTACTCCACCAAGTGAAGAGATGATGATATAGGACAAAAATCCAAATTACCAAAGGGATGAGTTTGATGTTGCTCCCCTTCAGCAGGTCAAGACTCAGCTAACAATGATTCTTGATCTGCAAGGGATCGTAAGGAGGTCGGTGAGTTATACCCCTGAAGAATGGGAAATAATTCACGACCTATCAAACGAGCAACTCGTAGAGATCTTCAAGCTCAATCCAGATGAGATAGTGAAGGATACTCCGACATGCGACTCGACCAGTGATGAAGAGCTCAACGATGTTGATAAAATCGAGATTGAAGATGTCACTGGCGAGCACTACCCTCAGTATGCTGACAATGAGGGAAATGTGGTCCCCAATCTGGGTGAATCCCTCGCCAGCGATACTCTTGAGGTGTTAGACAAGATGGAGCAAGAGTCGAAGAAAGTAGAGGAAACGGCCCAAGCCTCAAATGATGATGTTGATATCCGAAAGGCTGAGTGGGCTGCGTGTTTTGAAGAAGTTAGAGCCTAACACGCTGCACCGAAACAGGATGCCTACACCAAACTCTACAGAGTCAAGAAACATCATAAGGTGACTGGCAGGATCATAGCGTGGGCGTATTTTGAGGATCTTAATGTATACGCAGTTAAGAGGGAAAAGGGCATAGAGTACTTCAGATTCCCACATGATCTGAAGACTCTACCAAGTTTTGAGCTCAACCAGCTGGCCAAACTAAAGCTTTTGTATGCTGACCCGAGGAAGATGTCAGGCTGGTTCGAGTTGCCCTAAAGAAGGAGTACCACACCAGGTGGGTTAACTTCAGACCCCAACAGCCTACAAGGTATATCAGAAGCTCTGAGGTTGATGCCATTACTGGAAAGCCAAAGATAGTGTTGAAGTGGAGTCCTCTGCGCACAATGTCAAGAATCCCACTCAGGGAAATGCCACAGGACTTCACTCCACACTTTAAGTGGTGGTACTACGATTGGAGAACAGCTAAAGCAGTCATAGTCCTAAACAAAGAGGGCCAAATGGATACGATCAGGGTATTCGACCCAATGTGGCTTACCACTTGTCAGCAAATGATGTCTACACGCTATACAAGTGGCCACTGTTCTATGATACGAAAGATATTGTACAAGCCCTCCAGTTCCAAAATGTCATAAGACTCTGCTTCGCGTTTGAGATTCATGCGGGAGTCACAAAAGAGGACAAGCACAAGAAATATGAGGAGGTGATGCGGAAAACAAGACATTAGAGAGACCTAGGTCCAAAGGGGAGTTTGTTGATTCATGTATGTCCCTAGATCATGATATGAAATGTAATAGATCTTGTTTATCTGATTCGGATGTAATTTGATATGATTAATGAAATGATATTGATTGTTTGTGATTTGTAATGTCTAATATTTCATTAATGAGTCGATATTGAATTGGTTAATTAGGTTAGTGATTGTTGAATGGTTACACATAATGTTTATTAATTAATACATTCAAACTTAACATAATGAAGTTCCCATGCGAATGAACCACAGGCATGAATAACTTCATACGATTGACTCAGTCGCACGACTGAACCAGGAGACTGGATCAGTCGTATGATTGACACATAAGATTGGCTCAGTCGCACGACTGACCACTCAGTCGTGCAGATGTATCAACCGTATGGTTCAATCGCACGAATGAATCATACTAATGGTTTAGTCGCACAAATGAACAATACTAACCTATAAATACAACTAAATTCGTGGAAAAATAAGAGAATTCATTCTATTACGACTCCAGACGTACCCTAGCCGTCTAGAAGCCTCCCAATTCGTTCTCCAAGTTCCTAGAACACATTAGATAGATTCCTAATCGATTTCTAACATTAGTTTCAATTTTTTATTGATTCTTCGTGTGTTCTCACTGATTGGATCGCCAATCAAATAGGATTCCGCACTATTTGATCTGGTTTACACGCTAATCACTAGGTATTTCGCTCAAATACGAGGTCCTAACACGCCTAAATAGTACCCATGCGCCTAAACAGTGGTCATGTGCCTGAGAGTTTTAACTAAATTATGGCTAAGTGTACCCATGCGCCAATGTTACCATGCGCCTAAACAGTGGTCATACGCCCCAACAGTTGTCATGCGTCTAGAAATTTTACTTATTTATTTTATTATTTCGTGTTATTATTTTTATTACTATGGATTCTAATACATGTTTTAATCATTAATTCTAGTGGTAGTTCAAGTTTTAGTGTTTTACTTAGTTGCACCCAATTATTTACAATTAGCGAATTGTGCTCAGGTCTATAATTAAATAAATGAACACCACTTAGAAAGGATTTTAAAGAAACTTAAAACTTCCAAATGCATGTGGTGGTATACGCTAATAATTCAAACAAATAAGCTTCACTAAACAACAATTTTGGCCGCCCACTCACCCACCCACAACTCTCCTAGAACTTTGCAAACACTCAACCTCTTCTTTTACCTGCAAAAAGCTCATTAGATATCTCCTCACACTTTAACTCTCAGACTCACTTCACTCTCTCTATTTTCTGTAGATTTTCTTCCAAAAACGCACACACATGTCCGCATTCTTCACCTTTTAACAAGATCAACCAAGAATCCGCATCTCTACCATCCCAAGTGTAAGTAGTTCGTACTCCTACGTATCAAATTTTCGAATGCTCGCTTTGTTCTACCTCAAACCCATGTTCTATTGTTTCAACAGAAACTTTCCCTCGTGTTCTTGTTCCCAAGGAACTCCAAATCTTCATTTGAGGTAAGCTTTTTTGAATGCTTGGTGAATCTAGACTCGGTACACAATATTCTACCATGAAACCCCGACTAAGTACCATTTGTCAATTTGTTTATGAAACCCTCCCTAACCTCAGTTAAAAACCTGCATAAGAATAGCCCTTTGAACTACATTTCAATCTGAATGAAATATCATGCATGATTCTAGAGTCACTTATGCACAACTTATGACATTTACATAAGTATAAATTGTACAAAATGCACGTATATGGCCATATTCATGTTAAATAGGTAATTACAAAGAACTAGACTAGATTTTTCATTAGGATTTAGGCTGAAGATATTGGGTAGTGATGGCTGGTAAAATTACTAAGGACATGATGTGTAAGTATGGACCATTTCGGGGACCCGAAAAAGGGATAAAATCCATAAAATATTAAAATTTAGAAATTTAAAATGTTTTAAGGGAATTTCAGGCTTCAATATATATTGTAGAAGTAAGAATCTGATTCGGGAAAATTATTTGGCTTCAAAAAGATTTGTAACGAATTATTTATTAAAAAGTAAGCTTAAAGTGAACGATTTTGATAAAATGTTAAAAATGATGTGAGAGGCCTATAAAAGTCCAAAACTTATTCATTTAAGTATGTTAGGGTCCCTGGAATGATATTTTGGTGAAACTTTGAAGTAAACAAATTTTGGGGGTAAAAACTGTAAATTTTGAAACTTAAGGGACTAAAGTGTAAATTCTGAAAAATCACCAAAAATGACCCGTGTTGGCTGAAAACAACTAATACACATAATAAGCCCATAAAAACTGACTATAATCATAAAACTTGCCATTTAGAAGAAGAGCCACAAATTTTCCAAAAAGGAACCTTTTTAACTTGGAGATTGTTGAACCGAAACTCATGAAACACCTAACAGCATAAAACAACTAAGTACAGTTGTATGACCCTTGAGCACATAGCTTATTGCTTAAATCTTTCTTGATTAGGGTGCTAGGACCGAATCATATTATTCCTTCTTCCAAGAATTATTCCTGATTTTAAGGTGAGTTCAAGTGTTCCCTTTTTACTACTGTTTTTTTTTGGGATGAAGCATGCTCTATTTAAACTGAACTATATTTGTGCTAAGTTATGATGCTATATGTTGTGGTAATGTTGATACATGCTGATAGTTGTATCACAGTCATTAATTCTTTTGTTAACTGCTTGTGTATATGGTAGATCTACTTGGGGAATCCCCCACACATAGTGCCTTCCGTGATGAACGGGAAGGGAACCACACTAAGATCCTAGGGGACGTTTGTGGCATGTAACAGGTTTTATAAGATTATATGGTGAACCATCCAGCAGGTATGGTACATTGGTTTGAGGCTCAGTTCTCCCAATGGGATCTAACCGGTAATATAATTCTTGAAGTGGCAACCCGAGGCTGAGTGCAGGGTTGATTGTGATCCCCCCAACTAAGATACTATGACTTTTAAATCAAATGATGGATACTATTGAATCCTTTTACTTTTGAACATTAAGAATTTGAATTCACCGTCTTTCTAGTTGACACAAATCCTTTTGAGCATGTTTCAGGTAATCCATGAATGGAGTCTAGCTGCTATAGAAGACTTTGACCTTGCACCGTGACCATGGCATTGGCTTGTCCTTGTTGTCAAACATTTTGAACTCTTTACCTTTTGTGGTTGTCAAAAACAATTTGTAATGATGTTGTACATACTCTTTCCATTTGGGCTAGACCTATTTCTAGCCCGGGTTTATTTTAAATATGAATGCCATGTGTTGTTCTCCCCTTTTGTGCTCTTATGATGGTTTGTTTCCGTTGCCATTCGTTGTTGCTCGTCTGTAACGTCCCACCCTAGTTGGGCCTGAGGTGTGAACTTATGTTGGAATGAAATAGGATAATGAAATTTATCGAACCCGAACTTATACAGGAAACATTTGATAAGAATACTAAAACTAAAAACAAATTAAAAGCAACACGTGATCTACAGAAGAGCTATGCCAACAAAAGAAGAAAGCCATTTGAATTTCAAATTGGAGATAAAGTATATCTAAAGGTTTCAACCACTAAAGGAATCATCCAATTCGAAAAGAAAAATAATTAAACCCTAGATATGTTGGCCCATTTGAAGTCATTGATATGATTGTCCTGTAGCATATAAATTAAATTTACCTCCAGAATTAAGTTAAATACATACAACCTTCTATGTATCTAACCTAAAGAAATGTCTAACAGACAAGACATTAAAAGAACCAATTCAAGAAGTCAAAATATATAAGAAACTTCATTTCATGGTAGAACCAATAGCCCTTATAGACAAAGAAGTCAAAGGCTTGAGGAGGAACAAATTACCCAAAGTAAAGGTTAAATAGAATTCAAAGAGAGGACTAGAGTTTACATGGGAAGGGAGGATGAAATCAAGAGGAAATATCCCCACTTATTTGAAGCCAGTAACAAGATAAATTCTTCTCAACCCTAAGAATTTCTCTCTAAATGAATTTTGGGATGTAATTTTCTTTACTGGGGGAGAATATGACAACCCTAAAAACTTAGGTTAGAAAATTCAACATCTTAAGAAAACTTTCATATATATTTGGTTAACACCTTATGGTTTCTATGTGTTCTAATTATATATATATATATATATTACGTGTGTGTGCTTGCATGCATGCATAAAAACTCACGTATGCATGAGTTCAAATGCTTAAACATCTTATGATAACTATAATTTCATCAATCATCTCAACATTATAGCACCAAATATACATCAAATGAGATAAGAAACACTTAAATAAACACCAGGATACAAAAATAACATCAAAGAAACTTGGTATCAAAACAATAACCAACCAAACCTTAAATACTTAAACATCAACATAAGCATCACCTAAGACCTACCTTGGTTTATTATAGAACTTAGTGACCCGATTAAGTATTTAAAACTTGATTAATCCTAAGCTTAATGACTAAGAGAGTCATTAACATCAAAATGCCACCTAGCCACTAACTTTACCCATAAATCGCCACCTATCACCATCTTTACGCCAAGCTCTCTCCAATGCTTGCCACCTCCTTTCTTATAATCAATTAAGCAACCCAATTAATCACCACCAAATCAAGCAAAGTAGTAGGCCTAATGATGGCAACTCCACTACATGAAGTGTAACGCCCCATTCCCGGGACGGTCATAGTTGGGCAATCATCACATATAAACATACAGTTTACATTTACAATTTCTAAAACATTACAGCGGAATAAATTTGAACCATTTCATAATATCATAATTGTTTTTTTCAAAATAATACATTGTAGTTAACTATACAAAGTATCATAATTTATATTACATCACAAAATATATATCGTAACATGAAATGGATGCCATCCAAAATAATCCAAGTAGTTGCCCTGTGCCATCCTCAGCAACAATTACCTGCCAACTGGAAACACATAAATCAGCGTTGCTGAGTGAGTTCTAGTTTTCTAAGATAAAATACTTTTCATTCATTTAAAATCGTTCTTTACTTCCATACGTGATCATACATCATACATACACATAGATAATATCATTATTATCTTCTATTACTTTCATTACTTTCCTTAATTCATTCCTTCCAGACCAATATCATCAGCTATTCCCCAAATGTAGGCACAAAGCGATTACTGGGGCGAAGTTTATCAGACTTCCGAACGCACATACCCCACCCGTACCGGGACAAGTGACTAGGATCCCATTCATAAGTTTACACTAAACGTAGGCAGAAAGCAAGTACTGGGCCGAAGTTTATCCTACTTCCATAACGCACATAGCCTAGCACCAGTACCGGGGCAAGATTTATCCATTCATTCATTACTTCATTAATGCATGCATTTATTTATTCGTTATGTTCCTCTTTTCATTATCTTTCCGCTTTTGATTACATACTACTTTACGTTTATTGCTATTAACCATACCATGCAAAGTCACAGAAAATAATATACATAACAAGGAACATCAACATAAACATAACATACCATACATCAACCAACACATCATATAAGACCTCATAAATTCAACTTACATTACCCCCGGGAACCCCCAAGTCAAAGCCTACACTTTACATTTTCCCCAAAATTCAGAATTATTCTAAGTCCTTGGCGCATGGACACTATTTAGGCGCATGGCCTTCTAGGCGCATGGCCTTCTAGGCGCATGGGAACACTTAGGCGTATGAGAAAGGTTCTGGCGCATGGGCAATATTGGGATGTATGACCCAACACTTAGTCTTTCTAAGGCATTTCTAGGCACATGAGCTGTAAGGCCCCATTCCCGGGCACCTCACAGTTGGTCATTTATCGCGCATAAAACATTTTAAATATAGATTTATTTTGCAACGGAATTTAAAACTTTCATTAGTAACTAAAAACATGGCATTTCATTCATTTACAACATTCATTTTCATCTCAAAATACAATGACATGTCAAAATATGGATGCCAGCCTCAAAACGCTCCGAGTAGCTTATGCATCCATGCCTGCAACTCCTTAGCATCAACAAAATACCTGCCAACTATCATACATAGAAAAGTCAGCGATGCTAAGTGAGTTCTTGTTTTTATAATAAAATACTTTATTTCCTTTAAAAACTATCTTCACATTCTTCGTGGTCATACAACATACGTACACTCAATCTATGTTCTTTATTCGTTTGTTCTTTCATACTATCATTGTTTCATTCTTTGATTACTTTCGTATTCATATTATCGTTCATACTTCTCAATATCTTTTACTTTCTTTTCTCGTACTCCTTTTCGTACTTTACGTCCGTCAGTGTGTCATACATCATACATTACATACATGATAATAATAATAATTTTATTATCTTCATCATCATTCGTTCATTCATCATTTCTTCGCTCATTACTCTTCATTACTCGAATCTTGTCTCATGCAATATCCCCGACTCATGCTCGAAAGCTGATGCTGTGTCGGGGCCTGTACAAACCCCGACTCATCTCCGAAGACTGACACAACACCGGATACGCGACAAAATCCCATTCGAGTCAATCACCGGGATTGAACTCTATCCGAGTCTATTGCAACACAAGTCGCTCACCTTATATTCTTATCTCATGAAATACCCCCGACTCATGTCCGAAGACTGATACTATGCCGGGGCCTGATAAACAAACACCCGACTCATGTCCAAAGACTTACACAGTACCGGGGTACGCCGACACAGATCTCATCATCCGTCACTTTCATGTTCACCATTTGTTATCTCATGTGTTCATTTCGTACCCTATCGTATTCATTCGTTTCGTACTTTATTGTTATCTTTCACTTCGTTACATAATACTTTACGTTCGTTAATTTATTCATTCATACATCACATCTCGTAAAGTCATATATAATGTATTATAAAACATAATACGTACGTTTTGAAAACTCTTTGACGAAGAAAGATAACATATCACTCACACATATCACTCAACATAATACCCCTGCACACATCAAGCATAAGTCTACATCATAACAAGGCCTATCTCCCGATTTTACCCCTGTTCGGGCGCATAGGCACTGTTTGGGCGTTTCTGTCCTGTTCAGGAGCTTTGCCACTATTTGGGCGTCTGAGCTTACACTTAGATTATCAACACTAAGGCGCATGGGGTTTCGGCGGTTGGGCATACTTAGGCAGTTGGTCGTTGGGCGTATGGGAACACTGTTTAGTGGGCGCATGGCCAACACTTAGGTGCATGGCCAACATGCTAGGAGCATGGGCCACTGTTCATGCGCATCAGAACATTCAGAAATGTTTTCTATGCTACTAAGATCACCCGAGTATCATTCTAATAGTACCCAAGCACAGATCTAACACACTAAGGGCACCTAAGCATGCTAAACATCAACGGTAACCCATAAACCAACTCTTAAACATACATACACAGAACATCATCGAACAATTGGCTAAAACTCATGGTTTTACTTGAAAACATTTTCTTGTATGCATAATAGCCCCAAACAAGTTGAAAATCAGTAAATGAGGGGTTCTAGAAGCTCACCTTGAGCAGCCTTTGAGCAACACACTTCAAGTTCGAGACCCACCTTCAATTCAGCTCTAAAATCCTGAAAACAAACACTAAACACTAAGAACTTCGGTTAAGAACTCGAAACCCCGCTGAAACCGAGCTCATATAAGAGAAAACTCACCTTTGCAGCTGCTTGTTCCTATTTCTCTCTCTAGAACCGAGGGCTTTCTCTCTTTCTTTTCCTTTCAGCCGTATGGAGATGGTGAAGAAGGGATGGGCGGCCATGCCCTTTAAACCTAAAATAATAAGGTTTTGTACTTTGTACATTTTATCCCCCTCCACTTGTGCTTATTATCTATTCTTTCTATTTACTTTTCTATTCCTTCGGTTAAATAAAAATTCAAGGTGTTAGAAGTCTACCCCCCTTAAAGAGGTTTCGTCCCCGAAACCTGTCGCTTCTCGAACAGTTATGGGTAACACTGTCTCACTTCTTCCTTGATCTTGCACTTATTCTTAGATCCCTTTTGGCTTCACTGCCCCCACAAGTGAGACCATATCTCCTTAGCCCATTCTCTTCTTTCTTATTCGTAATGGCCACCAGTTGCTTCTTGTAGTTGAATACTTTGTCCATCTCAGTGTTCTATAGTGGCATGATCATATTCTCATCGATCGAACACTTTCTTAGACGAGATGCATGGAACATCAGATGAATTCCACTTAACTGGGAATGACCCCATATACTTTAGTATTAGCTTTACTCGATTTCCAAATCAAACCATCCACTTTCCTGGTCGAAGCCTTCATCATAATCCATTGTCATAGGTTGACACTGAACTCTGGTCGTGCACGGTTGATCAATCCATCTTCTTGCAACACTTGGTGTTTGAGTCGTAGATTACTCATCATTCACCCAGAGATGCATGTCTATCCACCTACATCTGTCTTGAACAGTCTAGCAGGAACAAGCACTCTCTCCTAATTCTATCACGCAATCCTCTAGGGCATTAGGTACCTGGTGGACTTACCAATAGCAATTCTTACATTGAAGGGCTCATCGATCTTCCTACTCCTAACGTGCAACATCACAAGAGTATAAACAACAAAACTACTACTAGTGCCACAATTAAAGTATAGATGCATAAATCTAAATTACGAAAAATGTACCTGACATTACCTCAGAATCTGATCTAGCCTCCTCCCAGTCATAGCAAAGGCTCTAGCCTTCACCCTCTATCCTCCTTCCTCATACCAGAGCTTCCTGCCCTCGATTTCTTGCAATCTCTGCTCATATGTCCAGTCTCGCCACAGTCGTAGCATTTAGCCATTTGAGAATCTCTTGCCATGTGGCCAACCTTTCCACATTGGAAGCATTCGTTCAGTCCCCATTTGCACTCCCCTTCTTGACCTCTACCACACTTCTTGCATACATTGTCCTTCCTTGTTATCCTCTCTCAGTCATCGACCCTCATCATCTTACCTTCAACCACAATTCCGTCATCATTATCTCGCCTTCCATTCCCCTTTTTGGAATGGTTCCGTTCTTCCTCTTCGTCTGTTGTCACCATCACCTCTCACTCATCGTACAATCTCCCAACTAAGTCGACCACCGATCTGAATGTACCTGTTCGGGCAGAGATCAAATGTCTGCGGATGTCTGTCGGCAATCCTTGAATGTACCTCTTGATCATTTCTGACATAGGCGTCACCTGATCTGGCACTAGTATTTCTATCTCGTTGAACTTAGTGGTGTACTACTGGTGGGTCATCATTCCCGCCTCTAGCTGTATGAACTTTCTCTCAATCTTGTTCAATTCCCGGTGATGACAAAACTCTTCATTCACCAGCTTCTTCAGTTACTCCACCTCTCCTTTCGATGCCCTGGTACCCTCAGCCTGGACAATATTGTCCCACAAACACAGCGTTGAATCAACGAAAGAGTGAGTTACGAACTTCACCTTCTAGTCCTCGTGGAACTCACTGATCTCCAAGACTACCTCCATCTCCCTCACCCAGCGGTGATCGGAAGTAGCATTGCCATTTCCATCGAAAGTCGGGGGCTTACACCTTTGGAATGCCCCATAACTAACCCTCCGGTCGCTACCCCCACTACATCATCCTCCTCCACATCGGACAACACAGTCTCAGGCTCCAGTTGGTCCTCCTCCCCTCTGCTTCCTTGCCTGTTGATTCCTTTCTAGTCTCCTTCTCCTTCCTCTCCTCGCTTCTCACAGCCCTGATGACTTCAGTCACCACAGACGGTAAGACTGTCTGCATGACCTGGTGTACTTCATTAACAATCGCCTCCCTAGCTGAGGCATTCAAGCTAGCATTCTCATTCTCTTCACTCCGACCATGAACCTTAGGGTTCTCATCTGCCTCTAGGAGTCTTGGAAGATTTCTATCCAGCCATCCTCTAACACATTATATGATTCAAACAACAACACAGTCATTCAAGGTAATAACTTAGTTTATGAAAGTATGGTAAGTCCCTAATTACAGTGGCCAGTTGTGATTAACCACTTACTTTACTCTTCATACCCCAGCATTTCCTATCCTGACTTAATCAGTATCTAAATCTACTAAAAGCACATAAATCAAATAGCATGCGCACATAATACTGGTTAACCGTTAGCTTACATAAAATGTTTACATAAAACCTTTACCTGCTGGCACGTAGCTACTAGGACTGGCATCCTTTCCTTTTAGTCCCATTCTCAATTTAAGTTTAGGTTTCTTTGAAAATATTTACCCATTTCACTTAAACTTTGGCTCTGATACCAACTTGTAAGGCCCCATTCCCGGGCACCTCACACTTGGTCATTCATCGCGCATAAAACATTTTAAAACGTACATTTATTTTGGAGTGAAAGTTAAAACTTTCATTAATAACTAAAAACATGGCATTTCATTCATTTACAACATTCGTTTTCATCTCAAATACAATGACATGTCAAAATATGGATGCCATCCATAAAACATTCCCGTAGCTTATGCATCCATGCCTGCAACTCCTTGGCATCAACAAAATACTTGCTAACTATCATGCATACAAAAGTCATACAACATTCGTACACTCAATCTTTACATTCTTTGGTAGTGAGTTCAAGTTTTATAATAAAGTACTTTATTTCCTTGGCGATGCTGAGTGAGTTCAAGTTTTTATAATAAAGTACTTTATTTCCTTTAAAAACTATCTTTACATTCTTTGGTAGTCATACAACATTCGTACACTCAATCTATGTCCTTTATTCGTTTCGTTCTTTCATACTTTCATTGTTTCACTCTTTTATTTACTTTCATATTCATATTATCATTCATACTTCTCAATATCTTTTACTTTCTTTTCTTTTACTTCCTTTTCGTACTTTACGTCCGTCAGTTGTCATACATTATACAATCACACTGATAATAATAATTATTATTATCTTCATCATCATTCGTTCATTCATTCATTTCTTTGCTCATTACTCTTCATTACTCGAATCTTTTCCATGCAATATCCCCGACTCATGCTCGAAAGCTGAGTTGTGCTGGTGCCAGTACACAAACCCTCGACTCATGTCCGAAGACTGACACAGCACCGGGATACGTGACAAAGATCCCATTCATTTCAATCACCGGGATTGAACTCTATTCGAGTCTGTTGCAACACAAGTCGGTCACCTCATTATCTCATCTCATGAAATACCCCCGACTCATGTCGGAAAACTGATACTGTGTCGGGGCTTGATAAACAAACACCTGACTCATGTCCAAAGACTGACACAGTACCGGGGTATGCGACATGGATCTTATCATCCGTCACTTGATGTTCACCATTTGTTATCTCATGTGTTCATTTCGTACTCTATCGTATTCGTTCGTTTCGTACTTTATCGTTATCTTTCACTTTGTTACATAATACTTTACGTTCGTTAGTTTCTTCATTCATACATCACACAACGTAAAATCATACATAATGTATTATAAAACATAATACGTACGTTTTGAAAACTCTTTGATGAAGAAAGATAACACATCACTCACACATATACACATCATAATTTCATCACATCACCATGCACACATCAAGCACAAGTCATCACGTCATAACAAGGCCTATCTCCCGATTTTACCCCTTAAAACCACTTAGAAATTCCTAAGTCCAAAATGGGTGTATGGGACTTTTAGGCACATGAGCATAAAAATTCTATGTGTAAAACAGTCTGGGCGTATAGGCACTGTTTGGGCGTTTCTGACCTGTTCAGGCACTTTGCCACTATTTGAGCGTCTGAGCTTACACTTAGATTATTAATATTTAGGTGCAGGGGTTTGGGCGGTTGGGCATACATAGGCAGTTGGCCGTTGGGTGCATGGGAACCCTGTTTAGGCGCATGGCCCACTCTTGGGCGCATGGCCAACACTTAGGCACATGGCCAACATGCTGGGCGCATGGGCCACTGTTCATGCACATTAGAACATTCTGAAATGTTTTCTATGCTACTAATATCAACCGATTATCATTCTAATAATACCCAAGCACAGATCTAACACACTAAGGGCACCTAAGCATGCTAAACATCAACACTAACCCATATACCAACTCTAAAACATACATACACAGAACATCATCGAACAATAGGCTAAAACTCATGGTTTTACTTGAAAACATTTTCTTGGTATGCATAATAGCCCCGAACAAGTTGAGAATCAGCAAAAGAGGGGTTCTAGAAACTCACCTTGAGCAGCCTTTGAGCAACACACTTCAAGTTCGAGACTCACCTTCAGTTCAGCTCTCAACTCCCAAAAACAAACACTAAACACCAAGAACTTCGTTCAAGAACTCGAAACCCAGCTGAAACCGAGCTCATATAAGAGAAAACTCACCTTTGCAGCTACTTCGTCCTCTTTCTCTCTCTAGAACCGAGGGCTTTCTCTCTCTTCTTTCTTCCTTTCAGCCGAATGGAGATGGTGAAGAAGGGATGGGCGGCCATGCCCCTTTAAAACTTAAAATAATAAGGTTTTGTACTTTGTACGCTTTATCCCCTCCACTTGTGCTCATTATCTATTCTTTCTATTTACTTTTCTATTCCTTTCATTTAAATAAAAATTCGGGGTGTTACATGAGCACTACGCAGGAGCATGAGTGCTTAGGCGAATGGGCAATCTAGGCGCATGGACACATAGCCAAATTTCAGCCTATTCTAGGCGCATGGAAACTATTTGGGCTCATGGGGATTTGGGCACATGGGACACTTAGGAAATTTCGAATGTTGGCCGCACAGGCAGCCAACTCAACTAATAACATCATAATCAGTCCCAACATCAACAATTAAACATGTCCTAACTTAGTTCTAGCATTCTAAGCATCATAACATGAATATGGCATCATCATAACATCAAGAACATCCAAATCATAACCCACCCCAAATCACACACTAACACACATATGGTTACAAAAACCGTTTTATAAAAACATCCACACATGCATTTCTAGCCCCAAAATCAGTTAAAATATGTAAAAAGGGGGTTCTAGAACTCACCTTATGCAATTTCATGTAGACTCTTCACACCCGGATGCAAATTGAGTTCAACCGCCAAGAATCCCACCAAAAACACATACACTCGAACACATAAGCATACAACTAAGGCATAGGCCAGCCAAGAACAACTTAAGGTGATGAATTCTTTCCTTGAATTCAAATCATCTTTTTCTTCCTTCAAAACCCTTAACTTCAGCTCTTCTTATTTCTCTCTCTAGAAAATCCGAATAAAAAGGTGATGTGAAGGAAGTGTGGGCAGTTAGGCCTACTTTATGCACCAACTTTTATACCTTTTGTCCTTTTTACACATTTAGCCCCTCAACTTGGGTTAAATTGTGTTTTTTTCTTTTTCTAAACCTCTAGTATTTTTCTTTCCCGTCTTTAAAATATGCGGGTGTTACAAGTCCACCCCCTTATATAGGTTTCATCCCTGAAACCTGTTATTCCTCAAACAGATGTGGGTAAAGCTGCCTCACTCTTCTTCAGTCTCCCATGTAGACTCGGATCCCTTCCTATGCTTCCATTGTACAAACATAAAGGGAACCACTTTATTCCTTAACCTCTTCTTCTTAAGATCAGTGATCGCCACTACTTTCTCCACATAATTGAGTCGTTCATCAACTTCAATAACTTCTACTGGTACAACTATATCCTTATGAGCTATTCACTTTCTTAGATGAGATGGAATGTCGAGTGAATTCCAGTCACTCATTGGGTAACTCTGTAAGGCCCTGTTCCCGAAGACCTCACAGTTGGTCATTGACATCATTAAATACATTAAACATTATAAATTCACATGCTTAAGCAGCGGAATTATTTTACCAAAAACCATTCATTTCATTAAAACACTGTTGTTGAGCAATACACTATTGTTTAAGCGAACACAAAAGAATTGTTTAATTGCATTACAAAACAACAACAATAATAGGTATGAATGGATGCCAGTCTTTCCCTGCTGAGTAGCTTCACCCTCGTGCCATCCTCAGCAATATTTACCTGCCAACTGAAAATGTATAAAAGTCAGCGTTGCTGAGTGAGTTCTAGTTTTAAAATTAATAAAATATTTTCTATAGGTATACATATGAAAATACTCTTTTTATGAAAACTTCATCTCTTTATACGTGAACACGCATTAACTATACAATCAGATAATGATTTTTCTCTTTACTGTATTCCTTGTTTACTATGTATTCTTTTATCTTAATCTTTCACTGTCTATGTGGACCAATGAGTAATACCCTAAACTATGTGCATGGGGGAAATGGTGTTGGGCCCTCTGTTCCCACAAGGGGCTCTAAATACTATATACAAGGCTAGCCCAGACACCTAGGGTACGCTGCAAAGCTCCGCAAATCTCAATTGACTGGCCCTGTGTGCAAAATAGGGTAGCTAATCCGCATCACAATCGAGCTAACGACAACATGTCGTGCACCTCCTATGTGCTTGCAACACTTGTTAACATTTTAAATTAAGTTCCATTTCTCTTCTTCATTGCTCTTTCACTTTATTATTAGTAGTAATATTTTACGTTACGATAATAAACACACCACGTAAAGTCACATACTAATAGTAATAATAATAATAAAGAACAATCATAAAGCAATCATAATAATGCATGAAACCCAACATTAATAAGCCCTAGTCAAACCATGGTCAAAACCCTAAAAGCACAGACTCCCAAAAATTCTGTAATAAATTTTATGTGTTTAGGCGTTTTGACACAATTTGGGCGCATGAGCCCCGTTTAGGCATTTCATCACTATGCAGGCGCATCAGCCAATACTTAACCGTTTCAACACTTAGGCGTATGAGCTATTTCAGACGCATGGACACTATTCTGGCGTATGGAAACTTAGGTGCATGGGTCATTCAAGCGTATGGGTACTATTCGGGCACATGGCCCTACACTTAGTCGTCCGACTAATACTCTAGGCGCATGAGGGCACTGTTCAGGCGCATGAGTTACACTTAAACATTTCTAAGGCATTTCTAGGTGCATGGGCCTTATTTCGGAGCATGAACCTTCAGTTCAACATGTTTTGGGATATTTTCCAATCCAAACATCAAGCCTATTTCTTCTAAGCTTACCAAGGCTATTCTAAGCATGAACAAATTAATAACACCTAAGGAACATCATCAAACATGCATAATACATACGGGTATACATACATAAACATTTTAAAATCATTTTAACACATTTTCAGCCCCAAGAGTTTTAAACAAGTAAAACTAGGGTCTAGAAACTCACCTGGTGCAACTTTGGGTGTATCTTCCTTCTAACCCATATGCAAATGAGTTCAAACACCTAGAAACCCACAAAACACACACACACAAGCACATAAGCATATAAGCATATAACCGAGACAAAACCAATCATAAACACTTAAAACCTATGAATTCTTGCCTTGAATTCGACCTCTTCTTCTTCTTTTTCTTCTAACCAAGAGTATTTCTGCTCTCTCCTTTCTCTCTCTAAAATGACCGAAAATTATCTGTAGAAAAAAGGTGATGTGAAGAGAGAGTGGGCGGCCATGCCCACCTTTACACTAGCTTTTGTACTTTTGTCCCCTTTTTACATTTTTAACCCCTCAACTTGGCTTAATTGATGTTTCCTTCTTTTACTTACTTTAATTGAATAACCGGGTGTTACAAGTCCACCCCCCTTATATAGGTTTCGTCCCCAAAACCTGTTATTCCTCAAACAGATGAGGATAATGCTGCCTCATCTCCTCCTCAGTCTCCCATGTAGATTCGGATCCCTTCCTATGCTTCCACTGTACACGCACAAGAGGAACCACTTTATTCCTCAGCCTCCTTTCTTTGCAATCGATGATTGCCACCGGTTGCTCCACATAATTGACCCTTTCGTCTACTTCGATATCCTCTAGTGGAACAATCATGTCTACATCAGCTAGGCACTTTCTCAGATGAGATTCATGGAATGTCGGGTGAATTCCACTTAACCCATCTGGCAACTCCAATCTATAGGCCACCTCTCCTACTCGAGCAATGATTCAGAAAGGTCCTATGTATCTCGGGCTTAACTTACCTCGTTTCCTAAATCGGATGATCCCCTTCCAAGGTGAGACCTTCAGCATAACCCGGTCACCCACCTGGAACTCAATCGGTCTACGTCTTTATCAGCATACGACTTCTGTCTATCTTTGGCTGCCTTCATGAAGGCTTTAATCTTCTCAAGCTTCTCAGTCGTAGCCTCAATTACCTCGACGCTCCCAAATTCCTTCTCACCAATATCACCGCAACAAACGGGTGTTCTGCATCTCCTACCGTATAGCATCTCATATGGTGGCATGCCAATGCTGGCATGATAGCTGTTGTTGTATGAGAATTCGTCTAACGGTAAGTAGTCATCCCAACTTCCCCAAAATCAATCACACATGCCTGAAGCATGTCTTCCAGTGTCTGAATGGTCCTTTCTGACTGACCATCAGTTTGGGGATGATAAGTCGTGCTAATATGTAACCTCATCGTGGAATTTCTTCCAGAATTTGGATGTAAACAGGGTGTCACGATCAGATACAATAGACATAGGCATGCCGTGACGAGTTACAATTCCCTTGATGAATAGATCCGCCAACCTCTCAGATGAATATGTCTCGCAGATCGGTAGGAGGTGAGCACTCTTCGTCAGACGGTCGACAATCACCCATATGGCATCGTACCCTTTCGGAGTACATGGTAGCTTTGTATGAAATCCATGGTGATGTGCTCCCACTTCCATTCTGGTATATCCAAAGTTTGGATCTTCCTATACGGCTTTTGATGTTCGGCCTTCACCTGTAAGCAAGTAAGGCACTTACTCAATACCCCACCACATCGCGCTTCATACCCGGCCACCAATAATATTTCTTCATATTCGTGGAACCAAGATGAATGGAGTATCGAGTCTTGTCAGCTTCGTCCATAATCTTCACACGTAGATCCCCAAAATGAGGAATCCACACCCGTCCAAATGGAGTTTTAACACCAAGTGTGTTCTCACCCAATTCCCCAACCAGACCTCTCATCTTCTCAGAGTTAAGATGATCTTTTTTCAGTGCCTTATCTTGAAAGTCTTTGACTTGCTTCATCACATCAGAGGTCATGATCAGTTGATATGCTTTCACTCGAATTGGCTCGGGCATCTCCTTTCAGCTAAGGGCATCAGCCACCATGTTGGCTTTGCCCGGATGATATTGGATCTCTCAATCATAATCATTCATGAGCTCCACCATCTTCTCTGCCTCATGTTCAGGTCCTTCTACACAAAGAAGTACTTCAAGCTTTTGTGGTCAGTGAAAATGGTGCACTTCGTCCTGTAGAGATAGTGCCTCCAAATCTTTAGTGCAAAGACCATGGCTTCTAGCTCCAAGTCATGAGTGGGATAATTGACCTCATGCTTTTTAGTTTTCGGGATACGTAGGCTATCACCTTCCCTTTCTACAGTAATACGCAACCCAACCCTGAGTTGGAAGCATCTGAATAAACCACCAAATCCTAGCTTCGTTTGGGTAATGACAAGACAAGGGCTTGGGTCAGTCTTGCCTTCAACTCCTCAAAAGACCTTTTTTGCTCTTGACCCCACACGAACTTCACATCCTTACGGGTCAACTTAGTCAACGGGAAGGCTATCTTGGAGAAGTCCTGAATGAACCTTCGATAATATCCCGCCAACCCCAAGAAACTATGATTCTCGGATGGCGTCTTTGGAGACTTCCATTGCATCACTACCTCCACCTTTGCGGGGTCTACCATAATCCCATCAGGATTCACCACATGACCTAAGAACTGAACTTCGCGCAACCAGAATGCGCACTTGGAGAATTCAGCATACAACTTCTCCCTTCTAATGTCTCCAACACCTCCCGAATGTGACCGGCATGCTCTTCTTCGCTCTTCGAGTAGATCAGAATATCATCAATGAACACAATCACTGATCTAGCCAACATTGGCCGGCACACTGGATTCATCAAATCCATAAAGGCAACTCGCGTGTTAGTTAGACCAAAAGACATAACGAGGAACTCGTAGTGTCCATAACGCTTACGGAAAGCTGTCTTAGGAATGTCCTATTCCTTCACCTTCAATTGATGGTAGCCAGATCGCAGATCTATTCTCGAGAACCAACTAGCACCTTGGAGCTACTCAAACAAGTCATCAATCCTTGGTAACAGGTACCGATTCTTCACCGTTAACTTGTTCAGCTCTCGATAATCGATGCACATTCGCATACTTTCGTCCTTTTTCTTTACAAACAATACCGGAGCACCCCACGGGGAGATACTCGGTCGAATGAATCCCTTATCCATTAACTCCTGCAATTGGCTCATGAGTTCCTTCATCTCAGTCGGAGTTAATCGATATGGTGCTTTGGCAACGAGTTGAGCACCGGGTATCAAATCAATTTGGAACTCAATCTCGCGATCCGGTGGCACGCTGGGTAAGTCTTCCCGGAATACGTCTGGAAAGTCGCACACCACTAGTACCTTAGATAATTGCGGTACCGATGCATCGACATCTTTTACATATGCCAAGTAGGCACTACATCCACGTTTCATGCACTTCCCCGCCACCGCCATCGAAATCACCTTCGGGGTGGTAGTAACGCGATCTCCATAAATCGTAACCAAACTCCCATCAGGCGCAACCAATCAAACCATCTTCTTGCGACATCGATGTTTGCTTCATAGGTTGCTAACCA
The DNA here is from genome assembly GCA_025506515.1 of Flaveria trinervia. Classification (NCBI taxonomy): domain Eukaryota; kingdom Viridiplantae; phylum Streptophyta; class Magnoliopsida; order Asterales; family Asteraceae; genus Flaveria; species Flaveria trinervia. Next base: position 23,848,113 of record CM046442.1, on the reverse strand, counting down.
GTCCATCCCTAGTACTACATCAAATCCACCTAGGGGCATCACATGTAACTTAGCAACAAACCTACGACCTTCTAGTTCTATGGCACAGTCCTCTATCACATCAGTAATTCTAGTGGACTTGCCAATAGCGGGTTCTACATCTAATGGTTCACTAACATTTCTACTACTAATAGGCAACTTAGCATAGAAAGTAGTGGAAATAAAACTCCTACTAGCACCGGAATCAAACAATATAGAGGCACAAGTTTGGCTTACTAGAAACATACCTAACATGACATCGGGATCAGCTCTGGCTTCCTCCTGGGTCTGGTGTAAGCTCTAGCACTCGCCTTCTGCCCTCCTTCCTCCGGCTTCTTCTTCGCACTAGAGCTCTCCGCCCTCGGCTTCTTACAGTCTTTGGTCGCGTGGCCCTCCCCGCCACAGTTATAGCACTTTAGCGCCCTACAATCTCTAGCGATGTGGCCAGGCTTACCACACCTGAAGCATACATTCATTCCCATCCTGCACTCACCGGCATGCTCCCTTCCACATCTGCCACACTTTTTCAGCCCTGGTCTTGTCGACACCCCACGGTCGTCCACCTTCATCTTCTTGTTGTTTGGAGTAAAACCAACACGTCCAAACCTCTTCCCATTCAAGTTCTTACCATCCCCACTCATCTTCTTCACCTCCACCACAATTTCCTCTCGCTCGTCATACAATCTACCTGCCAAATCCACCACCGATCGAAAGGTACCCGGTTGAGCAGCAATCAGGTGTCTACAAATGTTAGCCGATAGTCCCTGGATGTACCTCTTGATCTTGCTCGACATTGGTGTCACCTAATTCGGCACCAGCCTCGCCATCTCATTGAATTTAATGGTATACTGCTGGTGGGTTGTGGTTCCCGCTTCAAGTTGCAAGAACTTCCTCTCGATTCTATCGAGTTCCCTGCGAGGACAGAATTCCTCGACCACCAACTTCTTCAGTTCACTCCACCTCATCCTTCCAATTGCCCTGGTGCCCTCAGCATGGACAATATTGTCCCACCAACACAGCGCTGAATCAGCGAAAGAGCAAGTCGCGAACTTCACCTTTTGGTCCTCGTGGCACTCACTAATCTCCAAGACTGCCTCCATCTTCCTCACCCAGCGGTAAGCGGCCGCAACATTGTCATTGCCATCAAAATTCGGGGGCTTAGACCTTTGGAACACCCCATAACTACACCCTCCGGTCGCTACCCCCACTACATCATCCTCCTCCTTATCAGACAACACAGTCTCAGGCACTGGTTGTTCCTCCTCCCTTCTGCTTCCCTTGCCCGTTGATCCCTTTCTATTCTCCTTCTCCTTCCTTTCCTCGCTTGTCACAGCCCACATTACTTCAGTTACCATAGACGATAAGACTATCTTCATGACCTGGTTTACTTCATCAGCAATCACCTCCCTAGCTGAGGCATTCAAGCTAGCGTTCTCATTCTCTTCGCTCCGGCCATGAACCTCAGGGTTCTCATGGTTCGTCTCAGGAGCCTTGGCACTACTCCTAGTCACACGTGGATGGCCTCTACCTCTAGGAGTCTTGGAAGATTTCCGTCTAGCCATCCTCTAACACGCTATAACATTCAAACACTAACGTGGTCATTAAAGGTAATAACTCAGTTTATGTTAAGTATAGTAAGTACCTAATTACAGTGGCCAGTTGTGATTAGCCACTTACTTTACTCTTCATACCCCAAGCATTTCCTATCCTGACTTAATTAGTATCTAAATCTACTAAAGGCACATAAATCAAATAGCATGTGCACATAATGCCGATTAACATTAAGTAAAGAAATACCTATTGGCATGTAGTTACTCAGGCTGACATCCCTCCAGTGGTCCCATTTTCAGTTTAAGTTTAGGTTTTAAAATATTATCTAACCCAATTCTCTTAAACTTTGGCTCTGATACCAACTTGTAAGGCCTCGTTCCCAGAGACCTCACAGTTGGTCATTCACAATATTAAATACATTAAACATTATAAATTCACAAGCTTAAGCAGCGGAATTATTTTACCAAAAACCATTCATTTCATTAAAACACTGTTGTAGCAATACACTATTGTTTAATCGAACATAAAATAATTGTTTAGTTGCATTACAAAACAACAGCAATAATAGATATGAATGGATGCCAGTCTTTCCCTACCAAGTAGCTTCACCCTCGTGCCATCCTCAGCAATATTTACCTACCAACTGAAAATGTATAATAGTCAGCGTTGCTGAGTGAGTTCTAGTTTTAAAAGTAATAAAATACTTTTTGTAGGTATACATATGAAAATACTCTTTTTATGAAAACTTCATCTCTTTATACGCGAACACGCATTAACTTTACAATCAGATAATGCTTTTTCTCTTTACTGTATGCCTTGTTTACTCTGTATTCTTTTATCTTTAACTTTCACTGTCTATGTGGACCAATGAGCAATACCCTAAACTATGTCCACGGGGGAAATGGTGCTGGGCCCTCTATTCCCACAAGGGGCTCTAAATACTGTATGCAAGGTTGGCCCAGACACCTAGGGTAAGCTGCAAAGTTCCACCAATCTCAATTGACTAGCCCTGTGTGCAAAATAGGATAGCTAACCCGCATCACAGTTGAGCTAACGACAACATGGTCGTGCACCTCCTATGTGCTTGCAAGACTTGTTAACATTTTAAATTAAGTTCCACTCCTCTTCTTCATTGCTCTTTCACTTTATTATTAGTAGTAATATTTCATGTTACGATAATAAACACACCACGTAAAGTCACATACTAATAGTAATAATAATAATAATAATAATAAAGAACAATCATAAAGCAATCATAATAATGCATGAAACCCAACATTAATAAGCCCTAGTCAAACCATGGTCAAAACCATAAAAGAACAGACTCCCAAAAATTCTGTAATAATTTTAAGTGTTTAGCATTTTGACACAATTTGGGCGCATGAGCCCTGTTTGGGCATTTCATCACTATGCAGGCGCATCAGCCAATACTTAACCGTTTCAACACTTAGGCCTATGAGCTATTTGAGACGCATGGACACTATTCAGGCGTATGGAAACTTAGGCGCATGGGTCATTCAGGCGCATGGGTCATTCGGGCGCATGGGTCATTCGGGCGTATGGGTACTATTCGGGCGCATGGCCCTACACTTAGTCATCCGACTAATACTCTAGGTGCATGAGGGCACTATTCAGGCACATGAATTACACTTCAACATTTCTAAGGCATTTCCAGGCGCATGAGCCTTATTTAGGAGCATGAACCTTCTGTTCAACATGTTTTTAGGATATTTTCCAATCCGCACATCAAGCCTATTTGTTCTAAGCTTACCAAGGCTATTCTAAGCATGAACAACTTAATAACACCTAAGGAACATCATGAAACATGCATAATACATACGGGTATACATATTAAACATTTTAAAATCATTTTAGTACATTTTCAGCCCCAAGAAGAGTTTAAAACAAGTAAAACCAGGGTCTAGAAACTCACCTGGTGCAACTTTGGGTGTATCTTCCTTCTAACCCGTATGCAAATGAGTTCAAACACCTAGAAACCCACAAAATACACACACATGAACACACACAAGCACATAAGCATATAAGCATATAACCGAGACAAAACCTATCATAAACACTTAAAAGCTACGAATTCTTACCTTGAATTCGACCTCTTCTTCTTCTTTTTCTTCTAACTGAGAGTATTTCTGCTCTCTTCCTTTCTCTCTCTAAAATGACCGAAAATTGTGTGTAGAAAAAGGTGATGTGAAGAGAGGGTGGGCGACCATACCCACCTTTACACTAGCTTTTGTACTTTTGTCCCCTTTTTACATTTTTAACCCCTCGACTTGGCTTAAATGATGTTTCCTTCTTTTATTTACTTTAATAGAATAACTGGGTGTTACAAACTCCAACCTATTGGCCGCCACTCCTACACCAACAATGATTCGGAAAGGCCTTATATATCTTGGGCTAAACTTGCCTCGTTTCTTGAACCGAATGATCTCCTTCCAAGGTGAGACTTTCAACATTACTCTATCACCCACCTGGAACTCAATCGCTCTACGTATCTTATCGGCATACAACTTCTGCCTATCTTTGGCTGCCTTCATAAAGGATTTGATCTTTTCGAGCTTCTCAATCGTAGCCTCAATTTCCTCAATACTTCCCAACTCCTTCCGACTAATATCACCCCAACAAACAGGTGTTCTACATCTCCTACCATATAGCATCTCATAAGGTGGCATACCAATGTTGGCATGATAACTGTTATTGCTAGAGAACTCAGCTAACGGTAAGTGGTCATCCCAATTTCCTCCAAAGTCAATGATGCATGCCCAAAGCATATTTTGTAGTGTCTGAATGGTTCTCTCCGAATGGCCATCCATCTCCGAATGATAAGTCGTGCTTATGTGTAACCTCGTCCCCATCACATCATGAAACTTCTTCCAAAACTTAGATGTAAACCGAGTGTCACGATGAGAAACAATAGACACTATCACACCATGACGGGTTACAATCTCTATGATGAATAGATCCGCCAACCACTCGGATGAATATGTCTCGTGAATTGGTAGAAAGTGGGCATTCTTCGTCAAACGATCAACTATCACCCATATGGCGTTATACCGTATCGCGGTACACGGTAACTTTGTGATAAAGTCCATGGTGATATGTTCCCACTTCCACTCGGGTATATCCAAAGGTGGATCTTCCCATATGGCTTCTAATGCTCTACCTTCACTTGCAAGCAAGTAACGCACTTACTCACATACTCCACTACATCGTGCTTCATACCCGATCACCAATAATCTTTCTTCATATCTTGATACATCTTTGTAGCACCGGGATGAATGGATTATCGAGTCTTATGAGCTTCATCCATTATCTTCCCACGTCAATCCCCATAATGAGTAATCCATATCCGCCTGAATCGGGTTCTAGCACAATTAGTGTTTTCACCCAATTTCGAGACCATACCTCTCATCCGTTTAGAGTTAAGATGATCTTCTTTCAATGCTTCACCTTAAAACTCCTTGACCTATTTCATCACGTCTGAGGTCATCACTAACCAGTAAGCCTTCACCCGAATTGGCTAAGGTATCTCCTTTCGGCTAAGGGCATCTGCCACCACATTGGCCTTGCCCGGATGGTAATGGATCTCACAATCATAATCCTTTATGAGCTCTAACCATCTCCTCTGCCTCATGTTCAGACCCTTTTGCTCGATGAAGTACTTCAAGCTCTTTTGGTCAGTAAAGATTGTGCACTTCGTTCCATATAGGTAGTGCCTCAAAATTTTTAACGCAAAGACCACAACTGCTAACTCCAAGTCATAATTAGGATAACTGACCTCATGAACTTTCAATTGTCGGGATGCATAAGCAATAAAATTTCCTCGCTACATCAACACGCAACCCAACCCCGAGTAAGAAGCATCCGAATAAACCACCAAATCCTCACTTATTTCGCATAATAACAATTGCTCTTGACCCTATACAAACTTTACATCCTCATGGGTCCGCTTTTAAATGGAGAAGCCATCTTAGAGAAGTCTTTAATGAATCTCCTATAATATCCGACCAATCCCAAGAAACTACGTATCTCTGATGGCATCTTTGGAGACTTACATTGCATCACCGTGTCCACCTTTGTCGGGTCCACCATAATCCCATTAGGACTCACCACATGACCCAAGAACTGAATTTCGCGTAACCAAAATGCACACTTGGAGAACTTAGCATACAACTTCTCCTTTTTTAGCATCTCTAACACCTCTCGAATATGACTGTCATGCTCCGCCTCACTCTTCGAATAAATAAGTGTCATGAATTTTATTAGCAAATAAGGTGTCTCATCTTTGGTTGCTAAAATGAAAACACATGTAAATCTAGGGAATCATCAGTAATGACTAAACAATAAGCATGACGTCCTAAACTCAAAATGCTCACTAGGCCAAACAGATCCATGTGTAACAATTGAAGAATAGAATCAATTTTTGTATGAGCAACTGTTTTATGAGGAATTCTATGTAATTTGCCCTTTAAACATGACAGAAAATGTTTAAATAATTGAAATTCTTTCAATGGCAGACCTACAACATGATTTCCTCCAATCAATTTGTTCATATTTTTAATTTTGACATGACTAAGACGACGATGCCATAGCAATTTGTCAATTTTAGAGGCTTTAGATTACAGATGTGAAACAATGCACTTATAAAAGGAATGAGATCCATTCATATCAAGCAAATAGGTGTCTTTATCTCTTGGTGTTCTTAATAAAACCCATTCTTCAAGTTTGACAAATCATGGTTTTAAAATTAAGCATTTTTTATCGGTAAAGTGTGTTGAATATTGTTTGCCACAAATTTGTGAGACACTCAAAAAAAATTTTAATTTCCTCAACAAAGTTGACATCTTAAAGCTTAATACACCATTTGACGTAGTACCTTTCTTAGTGATCTTACCACTTATATCTCCAGAAAATATAAAATAACCTCCATTATATGGTATGATGTTATGTAACAGAGATATATTACTGGTCATATGCCTTAAACATCCACTGTCAAGATGCCAAACACTATTGATGTTGGGTCTAGGATGTTCCTGCATGAATAATAGATTTATTTAGTTTTAGGAACCCGAGCCATTATTGACCTGAGTACACCTTTTTAGTCCAAATATGATACTAACTTTAGTGTAATATCACTTTTATAATTGAAGATCTTCAATATTTTTAGGTTCTGATGTAATTGTTTTCACTTTCCATTCTTAAATTTGTTTAATTAGTTTCTTGAAGGTGTTTTGTGTGGAAGATGAATTGTCATTTTTGACATGTAAAGAATTTTTAATGAATTTATCTTTTTACAAGTATATGTTCTTTTGAACATTTCTGTTGTCAGCAAATGAGTTTGACTGACTTAAATCCCTTTTGATTTTAGCATTTATAAAGAATTATTTTCTATTATTTGGAACAAAATTATGAAATCTTTGTTTATTTGTCAAAGAATGTTGATGATGACAATTTCTTGCCATGTGATTTGCCTTTCCACACACATAACAACATTTATGATCATACAAATCTTGCACTCAAATTGTTTTCTCAAACTGTTGATGATAACGTCCACTGTTATCATAGAATCTAGATTTAGTATTTTGTTGGCCTATAGGCTCTTTAACTGTCTTTTGTTTTTCCTTTTCATTTTGATTTGTATCAGATACACATGAGGATTTGAATGTTCCTTTATCCTTGTGTATTTTCTTTTGTACCTAAGCTACACACGTCTTGTTTCACTTGATAAGCAATAATAAAAGACTTAGTTTTAAAGAAACTTACATTTGGTTCTTTAAAAATATACTCTTCTTTTATCAATGTTGCCTTTAGAAACAAATCTGTTCTTGAAATTAGTTTTCAAGTCAGATAAAGATTGTGAATTTCTTATTTTATTTGTCCTGAAATCTATTTTGGATTTTAAGTTTCTTTCCTTGGTTGACATTAAAGAACAATCATTTGAAACATACAATACATTGAACTTTTCATTAATTATATATGATGAATTACATGGAGATTTTCCATTACAATTTTTATTATTTTCAAAATCTAATTCATCATCATTGATCAAATCTTCAGCCAACCCATCCTTCTTCATAGTTTCTACAAAAAAATTGTCATCATCAATTTTAATTACAAGTTTTATGATGGGATGAGCAGTCAATGGAATAGTAATTGAAGGTGTTAAATCAGATTTTGGTTGAAAACCTAAACCGTAGGTCTCTTCACCATTGTTATTGATTGATGAAGGTAAAGAGGTATAATCATGATTAATCGGTGGTGTAATGTTAGAGTAACCAACTCCTCCTCTACCCCCACTGGTTTTTTATGTCATTTATGACTTGATTATACCTTCAACTATAGTTGAAGACAATTCATGCTTTTCAACAATTAGTTTTGAAGATAAGAGTTCACCGTTTAATTTGTTAATTCCTAAAGAAAGTTCATTATTTTGACTTGTCAAATCCTTTAGGTTACAGTCTTTATCATAAAGATTTAATTTTGATAGATAAATTGATTTGTTTAGACCATCTATCTTTTCTTTGAAAATTCTCTTATTGGATTTATATTTTTGTGCTTGATATTGAAGTTTTTCAATTTCCAAAATCAACTGTTCATTGTGAAGTCTATATCCTTTTCAATACAATCACTTAAACAAAGATTAAAATATATCTCTTTTGTTTCAGCTTTCTTCTCTATCTTTTCATGGACCATATTTACCATGAAGGCCTTTTGTTTGATCATGACTGCTTCATGTGCTGGAGTAATCTCAACAATATTTTTAGTAGCCGGAGTGGTCTCAACAGCTTTGATCTCTTCTTTCTTTTTAGCTAGAGTAAACTCAACAGCTTTGTCTTCATTCACCACCCATTAAGCTAGAGTAATCTCAACAGCTTTGTTCTCTACAAGTTCTGGGACAACTTCACCAATCATAATACCCCCTTCTTTATCTTTGTCATTCACCTTCTTAATCAAAGAACCATTTTCTAAAATAAAAACTTCACTTAACATGTCTTTGGAAATAAACTCAGCACACAGATTTTCCTTAACGTTTTCTTCTTCGTTTTCTATTTCTGCTAAATGAGTAGTGGACATCTTAATATCCAAAACTTCCCTATCTGCTAACCAATCATAGTCCTTATTTGTTTGAGGCACAAGAGCCTTTGTCTTAGATGTACTAGCTTGGTCATTATTTGTTTCAACTTCCACAATTACCATCCTTTTACCTTGATCACTTTGATTGTTCCTTGCTTTAATACAGTCTCTTGCAAAACTGATTTATCACAGTTCAAACACCATAGATTTGACTTGTCAAAGCCTATCTCGTTGAAGTTTTTTAAACCAAAAACCTTCCTCCCAGTTCTTCTAAAGAAATTCTTTGCCCTATAAACCACCATTGACATCTAATATTTTATGACATTCTCTTCAAGATCATCAAGATTGACTTGTTGTAAGTCATCAACCAAGATGTTAGGTGGGTTGATTTGTCTAGCAGAGAAAGCTTCATAACTATTCATGAATGAAGTAAAAAGAGCCAGATGCTCTTTAGCTATCTAAATTGTTTGCTTGTTTGGTTGAGAATTTACAATAAAGGCTTGTTGTATTGGTTGAGTTGTTTGAATTGGAGAGTAGGTTGGAGATAAGGTTGGGCTTGAGTTTGGACATAAGAATTTTGGTGATTGGTTGGATATTAAGGCAAAGATTGAGGTACTGCTTGGTCTTTTACATTGGATTAAGCAGAGGATGATGACTATTGTAACTAGCACAACTGAGAGTAGCTAACATAGTAATTCGGGTTACTTGTCGTTTTGGCATACATAGCTGATGCTTCTGCTCCCATAGTATTGATGCAGTTTGCAGCCCTTTGCTTATCATCCATGTCATACGATTTGATTGTAGAAATTAGATTACTTAAAGATAAGGTAAATAGATCCTTTGTCCTTTTAATAGTAGTGCAGTTGTTGTTCCAGCTATAAGGTAGAGAATTTAACAGATTATTGTTTACTACTATATTCTCCAGAGTTAGCCCTACACTCTTCATTTTGGTGATCAATTTCACAAACCTCGACATCTGAGCTTCTAAAGTCTCACCAAGAATATGATTAAACATATTGAATTATTGGTTGAGCATATCCTTCCTGCTCTCTCTCATATCCTTGTTCCCCATACTTTGTTCTTCCATAGCATCCCACAAATCCTTCGCTTTGGTGTAGTCTTTAAACTTTTATGCAATCTTAGTTGTGAGTGCCATTGTGATAACTATAATAGCTGCATAAGCTTTATCATCAAGTTCCATTCTCTTAAGATCATCTTCATCCTATAAATGTTTTGGTTTAGCCTACCTCATTATCAAGATTCAAGGTTGTAGTAATATTCTTTTGATTTGACATTGAAGATTCTTGAAGCAAACTTTGAAATTTTCTTCAAAAATCAAATTCACGCAAGGTATTAGAAACTTATCGCATGGTAAGTTTAGATACTGAAACTTGCGAAAAGTTCAGGTTTTCATGCGAACAATATCCTTTTGTAACAAAAATTTAACTGCTCTATGCGAGTAGTCTTTTCACGCGAAATGCAAATTTTTTCACAGAACACTGAAGTTTTCACTCGATTCAAATCAACCAATTTGAATCGTTACAGGTTACAATTTACCCCAAATTGATTAGATTTTGCTTAATTAATTGTTCAATTAGTGAATTAAGTTCAAATTTGATCCTAATTGATTCAAAACAACTTGATTAATCCCAAAATCATAATCAATTCAGCAATTGTCAATCGAAACATCATCAAAATCTTCCAATTTGATCCAAAACAACAAAATTCAACTCAAATTTCAATGACCAAAAGTGATTGCCTCTTGAAACCTTCGATTAAACAACTTCATAATCAATCTAAAGCAACAAGGCTTTGATATCAATTGTAAGGATCACAATTATCAGATGGATATCATATTTGAAAATGTGGAATGTAATCAAATATGGAAAGAAGTAAAAAGTAGAATAAACATGATGTAAATAACAATTCTTTTATATTTGCTCTCTGAATTCAATGATTACACTTTGAGTAAAAATTCATGAATATGAAAAAAGCTATTTAGTTACAAGACAAAGTAACTTATTATACTAAACAAAATGTTCTTGTGCGAGTTTCACTTCTCAGGGGACAGGAACTAATCACGCGATAGGTGAACTACTTGTGCGGTAACTTTTTCTTTTTGCTTGACTTCAACTTGATATTTATTTTGATTTGATTTCCCAAGCCTCTAGGTTCAACCACTACAATATTCAACCAAGTGCTTTCTCAAAGCCCAAGTACTATAAAAACACTAAATACTTCAACAACTACCAACATATTGAGTACACCACTACAACTGAGACTTCAAAAAGCCAAATGCTATCTATAAGCAGAGAACTATAATAGGCTAAATACCATCCCATAACCCACGAACTTTAGTATTCATGAGAACTATGTATGTATGTATGTATGTGTTGGGTTTTGTAACATGTTAATCAAAGTTAGTTTGACCATTTAAACTATAAAAACGCATCGGATATAAGGTTTAAACATGTTGTTTACAATATGAAATTTTCACCATTTTAAAGCATAAACAAAACCCAAGAATAAGGATCATATATATATATATATATATATATATATTATATATATATATATATATATATATATATATATATATGTGTGTGTGTGTGTGTGTGTGTTGTGTGTGTGTGTGTGTGTGTGTGTGTGAACTAGTGTGCTATCAAACCATAAAAACAACCATAGGGTGTTCATTGAAACAACCTTTCTTGCACAAGATGTTGTAGATGTATAAGATGAAGTTGGTGATGTACTTGAATGTCCAGCGCCCAAGAGAGAAAGCCTCAAGTTGTGACACCCACAAGCTCTTCCAAACACATAGCTAGTTAGGGAGCTTAACTCCAAAATCTCTACAAATGCACCTTTAAGAATCCAAAATTTTCAGCCTTTTTTGAGTCTCTAGTCCGAAAATTCAGCCTTGTTTGAGAGAGTTCTTGCTTGAGTGTGTGTGAGAGGAATGTGTGAAATGATGGAAGAGTGCAAGGGGAGTGAAAGTCTTGCAAAGACCAAGACACAAAAGAGGTTCCCAATGCCCACTAGGGCGACCAAAATCCTCAAATGAAAATGAATTCCCCCCATTTTACTTTTTATAAAATGTTACACTCGTAACCCATTACTTTATAAAATTAAAACCTCTTTCAATTTTATAACATTAACACACTTTTATTTGTTATTATTTAACTCACTTAAATAATGTAACAAATAATTTCTCATGAACAAATTATCCATATAATGTTGTTCTATTACAAAGCAACGTTTTAGAAAACCCATTTTCTAAATTGGTGTCAATATTTATTTGTATGATCTCATCAACAAATAAACATTTATTGGTGTTTGTATAGCTTGTTATTAGGTATGACCCGACTTGGATCATAACGTACTAACTACATCAATCTTGTATGTGTCTTGGGCATATTAGATCCTACAATCTCCCACTTGCACAAGATTCATAGAAGATTGATGCAAGCAGTAAAGACTACCTAACACCAGTTTACAACCCTTAATACGTATGTCTAAGTGTCATTCAATAACATCATCCTCTTCAAGTACCATACTGGAAATGTTTTAGGTGAATCAATCATCTATCCTTTTGTCACAGATATCATGTTAAATCCCAAAGACATAGAGTGATCATTCTCCATTGATTTAACTTTATCAGGCCTTAGACATCTTACTCTCAACGAATAAGAGGGACAAATCCCATCTTGACTATATACGTTTCTCACAATTACCTTATATCATACCTGAACTTAGATTTATGTACTGCAATGTTTCAAAACAGCGAAGAACTAAGTCAAAGTATAATATTTGGTAAATATCAAGACCCAATATGTATCTTAGGTTAGAGGATACCAAGTGATATTTTCCTTCACTCAAAATTACTTATGATCAATCAGGAAGATTCTATGTAGTAATGTTTGAGATGCAGGTCAGTCCAATATTTGCATCCCGTAAATATCTATGAACTTTGGCAGCAACCTTTTGCTCTATATTCATCCATATGAATATCTACCAATCCAAGTTCATAATAGTTTTACCTCCATACTTGTTCCTAAAAGTATGAACAACTACAGACGTTCTGAGTAAATAATTTACTCATTGATTTTATACATGCAAAATAGAAATATTAGTTGAATCATTATAACCAAATAATTCATTTGTGACGACCCTAAAAATAAGGTTAGGCAAAATTAGTTTATAAATAAATTTAGTATATATTATATATATAAGTTATAAATTATGTGCAATTATATGTTAAAATTATACATATGCATGTTTACATACATATCCTACGAATGCATGTGCCATCTTTTGTTGAATACATATGTGTATTATGTGTTAATGTGTGTGTATATATATATATATATATATTGCACGTATGCATAATTGCATGCATGTACAATTTTACGTGTCCATGTATCCATATACATAAGTATGGATATCAAACTCAATGTGATCTAATATTTCAACTTAATAACATCAAATCATTTACCAAATGATACAAAAACACAAACTCAATCAAACAACACAATACAAGTTAACATCAAAGAAAGTATAGCATCAAAACAAAACTAAGCAAAACTTAAACACTTCAACACCTAAACCTCAACATAAGCATAACCTAAGTTTTAGTCCCGATTCATCAAGCAACTGATTAGACAACTTAAACATTAGTTAACATTAATTAATGACTTGACGACTCATATGCTTCTTTACTCGACACCTAGCTTCACCATGACACCAAGGGTGTCTACAAAATCGCCACCTCTCACCCTAAGAACCAACTAAGCACCCCTAATTCACACCACACTACACTAGGATTAGGCTTAATTATGACCAACTCCACTACTTGAAGACCTCGGCCGATAGTTTAGAAACACAAGACACGTCATTCAAAACACTAAATCTCTCCTTTAAAACTCTCGACCACTCAAACCAACAAACACTCTCGGTCATCACCACCATAACCGAACGCCACAACCATCTCCACTTCCACTCCTCATCTCACACAACCTGTAGATCACCACCATCTTCCACACCCTCAACATTCATGGTTCCTTCTAACTAATTGCAACTTACAACGGTTCAAGGGAAATTGGAAACCTTGGAAGCTCAAGACACACACACGTTGAAGAACTGGAGAAAGAATCTACCATAGCTATCATCACCCTCTCCTTCTGTCAAAATCAAGGTTTCACTCCTTAAACCATGACTAGTTAAGATTACAAAAACTATACATGTGTTAAACAAACACATATGACTAACCCATTTGATTTAACATTTATGAACTTTATGAATCCTATAAACATATCAAGTTTATTTAAAAAGTCAGTAAGAAAGTTTTAAGAATCTGAAATAACTAAAGTAAATCTTGATAATCGAAAGTTATATAAAGAAAATGATCAATTAAGGATTAAAATCTTATGTGCAACTTGTTAAATTCAGTTTATTGTGTTATAGATTATGATTGTGAGAACAAACATTGGAGGCACGTTTAGAATATTAAAAATTATAGTTCTGCAGATTTTGATGCCATTCCTATAAATAAAATAATTATATAAATTATTTATTATTTGAAGGAAAAATTTATGCTGGAAGAACTGAACCTGGAATGAGATTGAGAAAATTATATGTTAACCCTTATGAATTATAGGATTTACAAAAAAAATTTCATGACCTAACTTGAAGATATGAATAAGTTACGAATTTTGAAAGTTTCTGCCACATGAAAATCGGGAAAAATACATTAACTATGCAATAAATTATGAAACAATTACAGAAAATATGGAAAGATGAGAAGAACATTTTGTATGAAAGTAGGAATTTTTGGACATATTCTGCTATTTTTACTAAATATTAGTAAAATGATGAAAATCATAAAAATTGACTCTGCTATGATTTAAGATTTGGGAAAATTTTGAAGAGTTAAAAATATTGTGCCAAATATTTTGATCAAATTTAGGAATTTTTAGAAACCAGAAGGTATTTTTAACAATTTATTAGAATATTATGAAAATTATAAAAAATAAACTGAAAACAAATAAAATATGAAATTTTAGTATGTTATGTCTAATGTTTAGACCCATTTATTATAAAATTTTCATAATATATGAGGTACTGAATTTTGAAGAAAATATTTGTATTTTCTAAACTATAAATATTTTTGTTTATAGGTTCACTCTTGGAGTAAATGTGATATTCATAGCCTCATTTTGAATTTTATAAACTTTTGGGGGAAAAAGCATACTATTGATTTTGATGATTGATGCGATTTTTGAGTTATACTGTCATTTATGTTACAACCATTAATTCGGATGTGGAACCGTTAGATAATATAGGTAGCACTACTTAGGGAAATAATTTCCTACACCATCAGGATGAGTGTTGTGATGTTATATTATATGATTTATGAATTATGTTATGACAGTATGGTTGATGTGATTATTAAGTAAGGTTTGGTTGTATATGATGCATCAATAATATTGTGTGTAAGATAAACCTATGAACTCACCAACATTATGTTGACTATTTTGAGTATGCTTTTTGAAGAATTTATCATGTCTAACAGCTTAATGTTCTCTTTTGATGTGTATAACAGCTGGGAGAAGTAATGGGGAAATTATGTGTGAATCTAACTGTGAATATGTATGATCTCAGCATATCGGTGGACACCCATTTCCACCGTTACTGAAGATGTAGCAGTTAGAAATTATGCTGTAATAGGATTATGTTTAGATCAAATTTTGACTATCATGATTTAATGTAATCCTAAACTTATTATTATCTTATAAATTATGTTATGTCTATCTTAATATATGTTGTTGTGCTATCTGATAAACTCTAATAATCAATGAGTTCTATACAAACAAGTCACACCCAAATAGTCATCTCACGCCTCTGCCGGGATGTGACATCATTCAAGTAATAAAGGGTTACAATATCGCAATACAGAAATTAAAGATCATATTCAGTCACTAGAATATTGAAGTCCCATGGCACAAGTATGACTTTCATGCTTTGCCTTTTCAAGAAGCTTCGTGAGTGGATCCGCAATGTTTTGATCCGAGTGAACTTTGCGAATGCATATCTTTCCCTTTTCAACTTCATTCCTTATGTAGTTGAATCTTCGTTAAATGTGCCTAGTATTTTGATATGCACGGGGTTCCTTGATTTTAGCAATTGCACCCTCGTTATCACAAAGAATTTCTAGGGGGTCCTGAATAGAAGGGACCACCCCTAGATTGGCAATGAACTTCTCAAACCATGCAGCTTCCTGAGCTGCTAATGAAGCGGCGATGTATTCTGACTCTGTAGTTGATAACGCCACCACATCTTGCTTAGAGCTCTTCCAAGAGATTGCTCCTCCATTCAAGATGAAAATGTACCCCGATTGTGATCGTGAATCATCCCGATCAGTTTGGAAACTCGCATCCGTGTAACCCTTTACTACGAGTTCCTCCTCACCAGATCCATAGATTATGATCATATCTTTAGTCATCCTTAGGTACTTAAGTATGTTCTTAACAGCCATCCAATGAGTGCTTCTAGGATTTTGTTGGTATCGGCTTGTCATGCTTAAAGCGCATGACACATCCGGTCTAGTGCATATCATTGCATACATGATGGAACCTATAGCAGACGCATACGGGATTCCCTTCATTTTGTCTTGTTTATCCTTTAAGCTTGGACATTGAGTCTTACTCAATATCGTTCCTCTTTGAATAGGTACGGTACCTTTCTTAGATTTTTTCATCTTGAACCTTTTCAAGATCTTGTCAATGTATGCACTTTGATTTAAACCTATCAACCGCCTTGATCTATCCCTATAGATCTTTATCCTAAATATAGGTGGCTTCACCAAGATCCTTAATGGAGAAACAACTTCCAAGCCAGGCTTTTACACCCTCCATGGTTGGAATGTCATTTCCAAATAGTAGGATGTCATCGACATACAATACTAGGAATGTGGTGATGCTCCCACTAGCCTTCTTATATACACATGCTCCATCAGCGTTTTCAATGAACCCAAATTTGATTATCTCTTCATCAAAACGGTGATTCCAACTCCTTGATGCTTGCTTCAATCCATAGATTGATTTCTTTAACTTGCTTACTTTGTTAGGATGTTTTGAGTCGTCAAAACCATCAGGCTAAACCATATAGACATCTTCCTCAAGATATCCATTTAGAAAAGTGGTTTTGACATCCATTTTTCCAAATCTCATAATCATAATAAGCAGTTATGGCAAACAATATCCTAATAGACTTTAGCATTAAAACTGGTGAGAAGGTCTCATCATAATTAACCCCTTGAGTTTGAGTGAAACCTTTTGCTACAAGTCTAGCTTTATAAGTATCCAAGTTTTCATGCATATCGGTTTTCTTCTTGAAAACCCACTTACTTCCAACTATCTTGGAGTTAAGAGGTGGTTCAACCAAGTCCTATACTTGGTTGTCATACATGGATTGCATTTCAACATTCATGGCTTCAAGCCATTTGTCACAATCCAAATTGGATTGCATCATGATAAGTGGTTGGTTCATCGAAATCTACCACATAGCATCCATCTATGAAAAATCCATATCTTTCAGGTGGATTCCTAATTCTACCAGATCTACGAACGTTTTGTGTATATTCATCAACCACTTGATCATTCTCAACATCCTCATGATGAGTGCTAGTGTCAACCAAACGTATGTAGGTTTGTTGTTCTTTTTCCTCCTCAAGATCCAAAGTTCTACTGCTAGTTCCTTTTGTAAGGAACTTCACTTCTAAGAACTCAGCCTTCTTGGCAACAAACTCCTTTTGTTCCAATGGATCATAGAATTAATATCCCATAGAATCTTTAGGATATCCAAAGAAGATACATTTAGTGGAACGACTTTCTAGCTTGTTTGAGGGGGGACTCTTAAGATAAGCCTCACAACCCCATACCTTTAAATATGATAGTGATGGAACCCTTCCATGCCATATTTCAAAAGGTGTCGTTTCCACTTTCTTGGTTGGGGCCATATTCAAGATACGGGCCACAAAGAGCAAAGAGAAACCCCAAAATGATAGAGGCAATGAGCTTCTAGCCATCATAGATCGAACCATATCCAATAGAGTTCGATTTCTCCGCTCAGACACGCGATTATGTTATGGAGTTCTAGGTGGACGTAGTTGTGAGACAATACCACAACTTCTAAGATGATCTCTAAAAGCATCACTTAGGTATTCACCTTCTCTATCAGTGCGGAGAATTTTTATTTTCTTGTTGAGTTGATTTTCTACTTCATTGTGGAAGATTTTGAACATTTCAAAAGCTTCATCTTTGTGTCTTAACAAGTACACATAACCATATCGACCATAGTCGTCGGAAAAGGGAATGAAGTATCTTTCATGGTACCTAGTCATTTGCTTAAAAGGACCCCATACATCCGAATGTATTGTCACACCCCAACCTTGATGGCGGAAACGTCGAGATGTGAGGGTTAAGATTGTTCACAACCATATAACGCTATATTTAAATGAAAATATTAAAATTATAAGTTTCAAAAGGCATAACAAACATAAGTCTTAAACATGAAATAAGTTCCAAACAAATCAAAACATTACATAAACATTTTATTTATTTAACTAGGTCCAAGTCCTAGTTTTATTGCAAGCTTCAAAAGTCCACTTTAAACTTGGAGATTTCCTGAAACATGATAAAAATAAAAGGTCAACTAAAAATAGTTGGTGAGTCTCCAAGGTTTTCATACATAATATGATAAAGTTACAAGTATCAATTCATGTCATAGGTCATAAGTTAGTAAGGTTATAGAACACATATCGTTACAACCAAACCTCGACTTGATTACAAGTATAAAAGATTGGCTAAGTGTATTTGGTTCCCATGATGAACAAGCATACGTCATCAGGAGCCGGCAATACCTCGGCTTTAGCACCAAATAGGCTTGTCAGGCCCAAAGATCTAAGACGTCGCCAGGCTAGCAATAGTTAATGATTGTAAACAAACTATGTATCTCATATAAACACTTACAGCACACAAATACCATGACAAAATATAAAGATGAATTGCAAGTGCTTTACAAGTCTAAACGTTTAAAAGTGTGTTAAGTATAAGAAATCATGTTTCACCCCAAAGTGTGTAATATGAAAAAAGGGCAAAGAAAAATCACATGGCAAAATAAGTGTAAGGATGACGATTAATAAGAATATTAATTGACGTCGTTCCAACATGAATCGTCACAAGACACCTAAATATATATATTTTTTACAAGAGTTAATAATAAGTTTTAATGAATTATCGAGGAGTAGGGTCCTAAGTGGGACGTAGGGATTGTTAAATAATTATGTTTTAACAACATGGGTCCAATTATATTTATTTAAAAATCAAAGAAAAATTGTTATGTTACATAAATATAACCTTTATAATAATTTTATATATAAAGATTAATAAGATCTAAATACACAATTAACAATAATTTTAAAAACAACGTCTGAACTAATCATTTTTGTGGCACAATTATTAGCTAATTTTTATAGAAATAAATTATTTATTATTTGAATATTTGTTAAAAGTATAGAATTATTTTTCTTTTTAAGAAAACTAATTTGCAGAAAATAATTAGAAATATTTTAAAATTATCAGCTTTTATAAAATGACTTTTTATAATTTTTAAAAATATTAAAAATTATTGTTGAAGGCCAAAAAGCCTCAAATAGAAAACATGAGGTCCCCCGGGTTCGAACCGGGGACCACTTGTTTAGAAGTCTCAAGTGTTACCGGTGAACCAATGGCCTTAGCCGCGATAAGGATTGGTTTTTAATTGTTAAAAGCATAACTTCAGAACTTCCCCTAAATCCTTAACAACCTTAGTTTGTTCTCGATCCAAATTGAACCTTGATTCGAGTTATTCAACCAAACTAATCATAGGGCTTTGATTCATTAAGAAAAACCGAGGATGTTTATGTGATTTACTCACTTGATTGAGATCGAATCGATGCCCTTTGATGTAGATCAGGTCGCGGCCAAGAATCAAATTCGATGGATATGCAAATGATGATGGAAACCAAATTAAAAACGTGGACAGCTTCGAGAGATGTTCTTGACGCAAATCCCTATGTAAATTTCAATTTAAATCACAAAGATGGTGGGTTTCGACTATGTTGCAGCCTCGCGATGAAGGCGGTAATTGATTTTGATGTTTGTATTAGTTTCAGATAGAATTTTGTTTGATAGCAGCTTAGGTTTGATTAAACCATTGATTAGGTACCATTTAATTGAGTTATTATTACACTTTAATGGTCGAACGACTCATTCGATTAATGGTATCGGTTAAACGATGATTCAAGTAACCATTGATGATTTAAACACTTTTAAACCATGTATTTAAGTTCGAATCATGCATAGGAAACGATTTGAACCGGTTTTGAGAACAAAATTATCGCATTTTGGCGTTTTAAAGGTTGGCCGGAGCCGGTCGGAACTTGGCCGGAAAAGCCGCCGGAAAAACGGGGTAAGGGGGCGGTGGTTTGGGTTTTTACACATTAGGTCCTTCAACTTTGAAGTTCTATTATTTTATGCTAAAAAATAAATTTAAATTTTATAAATTGACATTAAGACCCCCTAAACTTTAACTACTTAAAGTTTTAAATATTTCAAAGATTAGTAATTTTATAAATTAATATTATTATTAGTATAATTACTATTCTTTTAGTTATTATTATTAGCACTGTTATTATTATTATTATTATTATTATTATTATTATTATTATTATTATTATTATTATTACTATTCTCATTATTATTATTATTGTTCGATTTAATATTTTATCTATTAACTTCATATATTAAAATTTAATGACAACTAAGAAATATGCATAAATAACCCATGAATTTTAAGATTGACAACAATGACCCTTAAAAGAATAAACAAAATTAACTTTTAATAACCGAAAATACGAGATGTTATAGTCTCCCCAACTTAAAAGAATTTCGTCCCGAAATTAAAAGAAATCAAACAATAAAAATAAGAATGGGTATCTCTTCTTCATGTGCTCCTCACATTCCCAAGTAAATTCAACGCCACGTTTTTTTTCCCAACGAACCTTGATGATTGGGGTTGTTGTGGTTCTAGTCTTCTTCATTATGCGATCCATGATCTCAATAGGTTTCTCGACAAAATGCAATGACTCGTCAATCTGGATGTCTTCAACGGGACATGCAGACTTTCATCAGCCAAGCACTTTCTCAAATTTGAGACGTGAAATACAGGGTGAACTCCACTAAGGTCGGAAGGTAACTCCAGTTTATAAGCCACTTTCCTTATCCTTTTCAGGATTTCGAATGGTCCTACAAATCTTGGAGCCAATTCGACATTCTTTCCAAAGCGGACAACACCTTTCCACAGTGAGACCTTTAAAAGAACCATATCCCCAGCTTGGAATTCCAATGGCTTACGTCGCTTGTCAGCATAGCTCTTTTGACGACTTCTCGCCACTTCAAGGTTCTTGCGGATAATAGAAACTTTATGGGTCGTCTCTTGTATAAGTTCAGGACTAGTGATGAAGTTTTCACCAATGTCGGTCCAGCAGATCGGTGAACGACATTTATGACCATAAAGTGCTTCAAATGGTGCCATCTTGATACTCGAGTGATAACTATTGTTATACGAAAATTCCGCGAGCGGTAGATGCGTATCCCAAACACCACCAAAGTCAAGGACACACAGGCGTAGCAAATCCTCTAAGGTTTGGATCGTTTGCTCGGTTTGACCATCAGTTTGAGGATGGTAAGCCGTGCTTAGGTCCAATTGAGTACCCAAGAGTTCTTGCATAGACGACCAAAAATGCGAAGTGAAACGAGCATCTCGGTCGGATATGATGTGCAGAGGTACCCCATGATGACTTACAATGTCATCAACGTATATATGAGCTAACCTTGATGTCTTGTAAGTGTCACGTATGGGTATAAAATATGCTGACTTGGTCAATTGGTCAACGATCACCCATATGCTATCATGTCCACGAGAGGTTCGGGGTAGCTTAGTTATGACGTCCATGGATATGTGTTCCCACTTCCACATAGGGATCTCGGGTTGCTCAAGTAATCCACTTGGACGTTGATGTTCGGCTTTAACCTTCGTACACGCGAGGCACTTAGCTACATAAGTTGCTATATCTTTCTTCATTCAAGGCCATCAATATTGACCGCGCAGGTCCATGTACATTTTATCGGAGCCAGGATGAATAGAATAACGAGTTTGATGAGCTTCGTTCATGATAAAGGTACGCAGATTATTGTGATTTGGAACCCAAATTCGATTTGCGAAGTATATCAATCCATTGGGTTTTGTTTCCAATCGAGTTAAAAGATTAGGCTCCAGCTCATCCTTCATTCTTCCTTCTTGTTGCACCACTTGTTGAGCCTCCAAGATACTAGACTCGATGTCACAATCTAATATTCTCAAGTTTTGTAGCAGTACGGTAGTCTCGTTGACATCTAGTCGGATCTCAGTATCGAACTCACCCAAAGTGTCAAACCATTGACGTCGATCGTGAATTTCTTGGAATGAGATCATCTTGTTGTGAGTCTTTCGACTTAGTGCATCGGCTACAACATTTGCTTTACCAGGATGGTAACGAATGTCACAATCGTAATCACTAATCAACTCCACCCAATGACGTTGTCTCATGTTGAGATCTTTTTTATTGAACACGTGTTGAAGGCTTTTGTGAACGGTTTAGACTATACATTGCGTACCATACAAGTAGTGCCTCCAAATCATCAAAGCAAAGACAACAGCACCAAGCTTGAGATCGTGTGTTGTGTAATTCACCTCGTGAACCTTCAATTGTCTTGTTGCATAAGCTATGACCTTCCCTCGTTGCATGAGAACACAACCAAGGCCTTGTTTAGATGCATCACAATACACGGTGAAATCGTCATTTCCATCGGGTAGGGTCAAGATAGGATCATTGCACAACTTGTGCTTTAACACTTCAAAAGCTTCTTCTTGCTCGGAACCCCACTCGAATAGTTTATTATTTTGTGTCAAAGAAGTGAGTGGTTTCGCGATCCTCGAGAAGTTGGCAATGAATCGTCGATAATAACCAGCAAGACCAAGAAAAGAACAAACTTCGGTAGGAGTCGTAGGAACACACCAATTCTTCACCGCCTCCACCTTTGCTGGATCAATGTGAATTCCTTGGCTATTCACCACGTGTCCTAGAAATTGAACTTCCTCGAGCCAGAAGTCACACTTTGAGAACTTCGTGTACAATTGCTCTTTCTTCAACAACTCAAGAACAATCTCAAATGCTGTTCATGATCGGTGTTGGATTTAGAGTAGATAAGTATGTCATCAATGAAGACGATCACAAACTTGTCTAGATAAGGCTTGCATACCCGGTTCATGAGATCCATGAAGACAGCAGGAGCATTGGTTAAACCAAAAGGCATCACCATAAACTCATAGTGCCCATATCGAGTATGGAATGCAGTATTTGGGATATCATCGTCATGGACTCGCAATTGATGATATCCAGAACGTAGATCAATCTTTGGGAATATAACAGCTCCTTGCAGTTGATCAAACAAGTTATCGATGCGAGGAAAAGGATAACGGTTCTTGATGGTCAGCTTGTTAAGCTCACAATAATCGATGCACATACGAAACGATCCATCTTTCTTCTTCACGATAAGAACAGGTGCACCCCAAGGTGAAGAACTAGGACGGATGAAGCCCTTCTCGGATAGCTCTTGAAGTTGACTAGAGAGTTCTTGCATTTCAGATGGTGCAAGTCGATATGGTGACTTAGCCACGGGGTTTGCTCCCGGTATCAAGTCAATTTTAAACTCAACTTCACGCACAGGAAGTATACCACTAAGGTCATCGGGAAATACCTCAGGAAAGTCTTGTACGATAAGGACATCTTTAAGTTCTTTCCCTTTGACTTTCGTGTTGATCACGTAAGCCAAGAAAACCATATACTTCTTGCTTAAGCATTTTCGGGCTTGAGTGCAAGACATGAGTTTAAGTCCTTTGGAAGATTTTTCACCGAACACCTTCAAAGTATCTCGAGAAGGTAACGGTATACGGATGCACTTCTCGAAACAAATGATCTTGGCATGGTGTTTGGCTAACCAATCCATACCAATGATGACGTCGAAGCTTCCAAGTTTCATAGGAATAAGATCAATAACGAAATCGTGCGTGTCAAGACTTAAGATGCAATCACGAATAACGACGTCAACGGTCATCGGTTCTCCATCTGCAACTTCAACGGTGAGAGGTCTTTCTAATTTCGTATGTGGCTTAGCAAGTATGGGTTCAAACTCTAACGAAACAAAACTCTTATCGGCTACAGAATCAAATAGGAAAAGGCATAAGTTTTATTAATAAGGAACATACCTGTTATATTTTAAAGGTATTTAACGATACAGTTTACGCATGAAAAGAATTAGGTCACACAAGTCAAAAGTAAGTTACATACCATTCACCACATCTTTGTTTGCTTGTGCTTGATTTGCGTTGATGTTGAAAGCACATCCTCGGGCTTGTGGAACATTACCCACAAGACGAGGGCATTGTGGGCGAAAATGACAAGGTTCCCCACAGTTGTAGCAAACACGTTTGTGACCACAGCGGCACTGTTAGGTGCACGGTGGCAAGTCACCACCAAATGACCATATTTACCGCATAAGGTGCACATACGGCATGGTTGATTCCCCGGATGATGATACCTACAAGTGTTGCACATAGGCTGAGGACCAGCATAAGCCCTAGCCCTAGGCACTTGTGCCACAGGTGTAGCCGCATGTACAAGTTGTCTTTGGGGTTGTTTGGGTGCAGCCACGGCATAGTTAAGTGCCGGTGTGAACTTGCGCTTCTTGTTGTTGTTGTTGTTAGACGGTACGACTTTGGTCTCCTTAACAGCCTTGGTAACCGTCTTTTCCACCTTCTTTGCACCCTTCACAGACATGGTGCCCGCTCGTATGTGGTTCTCAGTGAGTTGAGCGGTGATAGTAATGGCTTCTTCCAATGTTGTGGGTCGGCTACCCACCACAGCATCTTGAATTTAGGGTGGTACACCCTTTATGAACTTCTCGATGTTACGGGGGACAGTGTCAACCATATGGGGCAGTAGTATACTCAACTCATGATGCCTAGTTGAGTAGGCCAAATGATCACCATCATTTTGCTTCAAGTTCCAGAATTCTTCTTCTAACTTTTGTAATTCACTTCTCGGGCAAAACTTCGCGATAGCGATGTTCTTGAACTCATCCCAAGAGAGTGACAATATAGCATCAGCTCCACAATTTCTCTTCTCGTTATTCCCCTAGGTGAGTGCCCTTTGTTGGAGCATACTATTGCATAGCGAACTTTGAGTGCCTCAGGACACTCACAATTGACGAAGGTGTTCTCCATGCTCTCGAACCACTCGAGAAGACCAGTGGCTCCTTCCTTGCCACTAAAACTAGTGGGCTTGCAAGAGCTAAAGTGCTTGAAAGTGCAGGTTGGGTTGTTGCGCCCTTGGTTAGCACTATTCTCTCCTTGACCATTGTTGCTAGAGTTGGTCATTAAGGTAATATTGAGTTCAGCAACCATGGTCGGGATGACAGCAGCCATTTGCCGAGCAATCATGGCGGCTAGCTTGCGATCGGAACTTTCACGCTTTCCATGATGACGTGACATGCTGGAATATGCAAAATGAGTTAGACATGAGAAAGAGAATAACAAGGATTATAATTCAACAAGGATAAGGCAAGAGTTGTAAGGCACGTGGAATGGTTCCATTTGGTAACGCAATACCATTTGGAAACGTTGATACGTCAAGGTAAGTTGACCCATTCGCCTTAGAAATTTGTGTATGTTGACCATAGTTTATCACTCATCCCAAAAATCTCCAGGTAAGCATAACTAGTCCCGTAGGATTTATGCGATATGCTTGCCTTAGCCCGAGAGCCTTTTGCTAGGAAATCCAGAATACATGTGTCCATGTATCACATAAATTTCTTAGGTTCATGAAATCAAAACCTTGATGAGATTTACATAGATTAGACATAAGTCTAAAGATCAAAATCTTATGCATAAGTATACGATTCCACGTGTCGTCGAGAATAAGATTAAGAAGTTTCATTTATCGGGGAGAGTCAAAGTATCAAAGATAAGTTTAGGGAGAGAAGTAATAAGTTTAAACAATTACAAGGCATACCTATGCTAAGGCATCAAGTTACACATAAGTATGATATAGCATTATGTAGCATGTAAACAATATATATATTTCCAAGAATATAAATATTACTCTATGAGGTTCATGCATAAGCTATAGTCTAGTTTACCATTTCTAAGAACCTAAATCCCTATAGTTATGGGCTCTGATACCAATCTGTCACACCCTAACCTTGACGGCGGAAACGTCGAGATGTGAGGGTTAAGATTGTTCACAACCACATAACGCTATATTTAAATGTAAATATTAAAATTATAAGTTTCAATAGGCATAACAAACATAAGTCTCAAACATGAAATAAGTTCCAAACAAATCAAAACATTACATAAACATTTTATTTATTTAACTAGGTCCAAGTCCTAGTTTTATTGCAAGCTTCAAAAGTCTACTTTAAACTTGGGGATTTCCTAAAACATGATAAAAATAAAAGGTCAACGAAAAATAGTTGGTGAGTTTCTAAGGTTTTCATACATAATATGATAAAGTTACAAGTAGCAATTCATGTCATAGGTCATAAGTTTGTAAGGTTATAGAACACATATCATTACAACCAAACCTCGACTTGATTACAAGTATAAAAGATTGGCTAAGTGTATTTGGTTCCCATGATGAACAAGCATACGTCATCAGGAGCCGGCAATACCTCGGCTTTAGCACTAAATAGGCTTGTCAGGCCCAGAGATCTAAGACGTCGCCAGGCTAGCAATAGTTAATGATTGTAAACAAAGTATGTATCTCATATAAACACTTACAGCACACAAATAACCATGACAAAATATAAAGATGAATTGCAAGTGCTTTACAAGTCTAAACGTTTACAAGTGCGTTAAGTATAAGAAATCTTGTTTCACCCCAAAGTGTGTAAATATGAAAAAAGGGCAAAGAAAACTCACATGGCAAAATAAGTGTAAGGATGATGATTAATAAGAATATTAATTGACGTTGTTCCAACATGAATCGTCACAAGACACCTAATATATATATTTTTTACAAGAGTTAATAATAATTTTAATGAATTATCGACGACTAGGGTCCTAAGTGGGACGTAGGGATTGTTAAATAATTATGTTTTAACAATATGGGTCCAATTCTATTTATTTAAAAATCAAAGAAAAATTGTTATGTTACATAAATATAACCTTTATAATAATTTTATATATAAAGATTAATAAGATCTAAATACACAATTTAACAATAATTAAAAAAAAACGTGTGAAATAATCATTTTTGTGGCATAATTATTAGCTAATTTTTATACGAATAAATTATTTATTATTTGAATATTTGTTAAAAGTATAGAATTATTTTTCTTTTTAAGAAAACTAATTTACAGAAAATAATTAGATATATTTTAAAATTATCAGTTTTTATAAAATGACTTTTTATATTTTTAAAAATATTAAAAATTATTATTGAAGGACAAAAAGCCTCAAAATGAAAACATGAGGTTCCCCGGGTTCGAACCAGGGACCTCTTGTTTGGAAGTCTCAAGTGTTACCGTGAACCAATGGCCTCAGCCGCGATAAGGATTGGTTTTTAATTGTTAAAAGCATAACTTCAGAACTTCCCCTAAATCCTTAAGACCCTAGTTTGTTCTTGATACAAATTGAACCTTGATTCAAGTTATTCAACCAAATTAATCATAGGGCTTTGATTCATTAAGAAAAACTGAGGATGTTTATGTGATTTACTCACTTGATTGAGATCGAATCGATGCCCTTTGATGTAGAGCAGGTCGCGGCCAAGAATCGAATTCGATGGATATGCAAATGATGATGGAAACCAAATTAAACTGGTGGACAGCTTCGAGAGATGTTCTTGACGCTAAGCCCTATGTCAATTTAGGTTTAAATCACACAGATGGTGGGTTTCGACTATGTTGCAGCATCGCGATGAAGGTGGTAATTGATTTTGATGTTTGTGTTAGTTTCAGATAGAATTTTGTTTGATAGCAGCTTAGGTTTGATTAAACCATCAATTAGGTACCACTTAATTGATTTATTATTACGCTTTAATGGTTGAACGACTCATTCGATTAATGTATCGGTTAAACGATGATTCAAGTAACCATTGATGATTTAAACACAATTAAACCGTGTATTTAAGTTCGAATCATGCATACGAAGCGATTTGAACCGGTTTTGAGAACAAAATTATCGCATTTTGGCGTTTTAAAGGTTGGCCGGAGCCGGCCAGAACTTGGCCGGAAAAGCCGCCGGAAAAACGGGGTAAGGGGACAGGTGGTTTGGGTTTTTACACATTTGATCCTTCAACTTTGAAGTTCTATTATTTTATGCTAAAACTTAAATTTAAAGTTTGTAGATTGACATTAAGACCCCCTAAACTTTAACTACTTAATGTTTTAAACTTTCAAAGATTAGTAATTTTATAAATTAATATTATTATTAGTATAATTACTATTCTTTTAGTTATATTATTAGCATTATATTATTATTGTTATTTTTATTATTAATATTATTATTATTATTATTATTATTATTATTATTATTATTATTATTATTATTATTATTATATTATTATTATTATTATTATTATTGTTCGATTTAAGATTTTATCTATTAACTTTCATATATTAAAATGTAATGACAACTAAGAAATATGCATAAATAACCCATGAATTTCAAGATTGACAACAATGACCCTTATAAGAATAACAAAATTAACTTTTAATAATCGAAAATACGAGATATTACATGTATGATGCCTAATAAATCTTTTGCCCTTTCGGATTTTCCACTAAAAGGTGCCTTAGTCATTTTTCCTTGTAAACAAGATTCACATACATCAAATGAATCATATTCATTTGCTTTTAAAAGACCATTCTTTTGAAGTGTTTGTATGCGCTTATTGTTTATATGACCAAGATGGCAATGCCAAAGATAGGTATCACTGAAATCCAATTTGAGTTTCTTAGTGGTGGTTTGGTACAATGAGCTATCATATAATGTGTTTTCACGAACCCAATTCATAAATAATATTAACAGGAATAGCTTTTAAATAAAATATGCCATTTAAAGAAACATGAATTTCATTTTCAATAAATGTCAAAACATAACCATATTATCTTAATTGGGCAACAGAAATAATATTCCTAATCAAACTAGGAGTATAGAAAATATTGTTCAAAATTGCTTCCAAACCATTTGGAAGCTTCAAGATGTAGTCCCCGCGGCCTTCAACTTGAACTTTTGCCCCATTTCCCATTAGAGGCTAACATCCCCTTTCTTGAAGTCCTTACTTCTTTTGAACCCCTACAATAAGTTGCAAATATGAGTTTCACATCCGTATCCAATACCCATGTGTTAGAGGACATTAAATTTAGATCAATGTGAATCGTGAAAATTGTACCTGAGGTTTGCCCGACATCCCTCTTAGCTTGCAACTCTTTTAGATGGATTGGGCAATTTCTTGCCCAATGTCCAATATCCCCACACTTAAAGCATGGGTCATTCAAAGAAACCTTTTGCTTATTCTCTGCTGGTTTGGGTGGTGGCGCTCTTACCACTTCCTTTCCCTTTCCCCTAACGTGCCCTTTACCCTTGGCAACATTTGCCTTGGGTGCGAGGTGAGGCCTCTTCTTGTTCCCACCTTCATGGATGGTGAGAATGGGTAAAACCCTTTTACCCATGGCAGCCTCAGCAGTTTTCAGCATAGAGTTAAGCTCACTTATGTTCTTGTCCCACCCGTTCATGTTATAATTCATGACAAAGTTATCAAACCTTTTTGACAAAGAGTTGAGGATCAAATCTGTAGATAACTCTTTCGAGACGGGACAATTTAGCCTTTCTAGGTGATCGATGTGGCTTGTCATCTTAAGTACACAAGATGAAACGGATTGGGTGTCGTCCATATGACACACATGGAGTGCTCGAACCGTTTTGAAGCGCTCTACCCTTGCTTGTTGTTGGAAAGTTTCCTTCAACTGGGTTATCATGTCGTATGCTCCATGATGTTCATAATCTTTTTGGAGATTCGGAGTCATACTTGCCAACATGAGGCAAGACACTTGGACCGAGTCCTCAGTGTATGTCACCCAATTATTGTAGGCCTCCTCATCCTCCTCATTAGGTTGATCGGAATTGGATCGTATAAGATGTATGATCATCTCTCTTGCTTCAGAACAATTCTCAAGTTTCAAAACCAATCAATAAAGTTATTATGGTTTAGATGCTCCTTTCGGAGAATGGTCCTTAGTGATAATGAGTGAGCAGACGGGATTTCATTGTTTTCATTGTTGTTGGTGGTCATCTACAAAATATAACAAGGTTCAATTTTAGTATTTTCGATATTATCAAATTTTAATAATTAAAGCACCTTTTAAGTGTCCTACACGATTTTAAAATTCTAGAATCCAATATTATATTTAAATAGTGGTTAGGTGACGTTTATCCCATTATTTAAATTAACAAGATAGTCAATGTTTTGACAATTGCAACCCTTTGCAACTTCTAGAGGTATGAGATTGACTTTAAAACATCATATGTATAGTTGGCATGTTTATCCCATCAACACCTTTGTAAACCATATTGTAGGTGATCCATTTAACATGGTTTGCAAATCAAGTTACCCTACTTGCACACACATATGAGTTTTCCAACATAAGTGGTTAGGTGATCTTTATCTCACAAATATGGTATCCCCACCTCAAATCACAAGTTCCCTCAAAACGGTTAGGTGACCTTTATCCCATTAAGTGTTTCCAAGTGACTCAAGTGTTATGCAAAAGGACGGTGTTAAACTTGTTTATAAAAGAAATTTAAAGTTTTCATAATACTAGTTTAGAAAAATATATGTACCTTATTTTGCATGCTTTCAAATACAAGGTACCCTATGGTTCACTTTTAATAAAACTCCTTTTATTAAAATTATTAATCCTTTTAATAACTCTTATTAACCACTTAATGATAAAGAACCATCAATTTTCATCTTGTTAAGTTTGTTAATGAGTGTGTTATGCATATCCAAATATCAAACAACAACCATACAACAAACACCAAACAAGCATAATCATAAAAACATAAGTGCATAACCATAGCCACTAAGTTGACTACACTTGTTTGCCATCACAAGTGTTGTCATAAGGTCTTTACTAAGGGTTACAATGACACATCAAAATGTGTCCAAGAACTCCAACTTGAATCCACATCCAAATGCTTCAAGTGTCCATGTCTTTTGTGTCCTTCTTTGGGTCTTCATCTTGTGCATCTTCTTTTACAAAATCATATCCTAATACAATTTTTTCTAATAAAAGAAATGCACCTAATGTATTTATTACATAATCAATGAATAAATAAATTACAACCCAAAATACAAACACAAATATTACAACCCTTTCAAGAATCAAAACCAACATGACAAATCACAATCAACCAAATCCAAAACACATAAGGTCAAGGCTATGTTATACACCAAAATATGTATCATATACAACATTCAAGAACAACTATGAACCCCTCCTTTTAACCTTAAAGTTCTGGCCAACGTGAACTAAAACTTTAGGGTTTTGTCCAAACAATACAATCAACCATTTGACGTTAATCTTTCAAGGTTTATACTAAAGCATGTAAGATAAAACCTTGAAACATAAGGGATCCAATCATCCATAACAAAACAGGCCCTAATGGGTTAAAAAAGCCCATGAAAACTAACTTCTCAAGAACTTTTAAAGCACATATTCTACATATCCGGCTCTAGATGCCATTGTTGGGTTTTGTAACATGTTAATCAAAGTTAGTTTAACCATTTAAACTATAAAAATGCAGCGGATATAAGGTTTAAACATATTGTTTACAATCAGAAATTTTCACCATTTTAGAGCATAAATAAAACCTAAGAATAAGGATCATATATATATATGTGAACTAGTATGTCATCAAACCATAAAAACAACCATAGGGTGTTCATTGAAACAACCTTTATTGAACAAGACGTTGTACATGTATAAGATGAAGATGGTGATGTTTTTGAATGTCCAGCCCCCAAGAGAGAAAGCCTCAAGTTGTGATACCGACAAGCTCCTCCAAACACCTAGCTAGTTTGGGAGCTCAACACCGAAATCTCTACAAATGCACCTTCAAGAATCCAAAATATTCAGCCTTGTTTGAGCCTTTAGTCCAAAAATTCAGCCTTGTTTGAGAGAGTTCTTGCTTGAGTGTGTGTGAGAGCAATGTGTGAAATGATGGAAGAGTGCAAGGGAAGTGAAAGTCTTGCAAAGACCAAGACACAAAAGAGGTCCCCAATGCCCACTTGGGCGACCGAAATCCTCAAATGAAAATGGGTTCCCCCCATTTTATTTTTTAAGATATGTTACACTCTTAACCGATTACTTTACAAAATTAAAACTTCTTTTATTTTTATAACATTAACACACTTTTATTTGTTATTATTTAACTCACTTAAATAATGTAACAAATAATTTCTCATGAACAAATTATCCATATAAGGTTGTTCTATTACAAAGAAACTTTTAGAAAACCCATTTTCTAAACTGATGTCAATACTTATTTGTATAATCTCATCAACAAATAAAGATTTATTGATGTTTGTATAGCTTGTTATTGGGTATGACCCAACTTGGATCATAACATACTAACCACATCAATCTTGTATGTGTCTTGGGCATATAAGATCCAACAGTATGTATGTATGTATGTATGTATGTATGTATGTATGTATGCATGTATGTATATATGTATGTATGTATATGTATGTATGTATGTTGTATGTATGTATGATGTATGTATGTATTATGTATGTATGTATGTATGTATGTATGTATGTATGTATGTATGTATGTATCTATGTATGTATGTATGTATGTATGTATGTATGTATGTATGTGTGTATGTATGTATGTATGTATGTATGTATGTATGTATGTATGTATGAATAAATGTATGTATGTATGTATGAATGTATGAATGTGTGTATGTATGTATGTATGTATGTATGTATGTATGTATGTTTTAAACAGTTTTTTTTGTTTTAAACATAGTTTATATTTGTATGTATGTATGATTGTATGTGTGTGTATGTGTGTGTGTATGTCTGTAGTATGTACGTACGTATGTACGTATGTATGTATGTATGTACGTATGTATGTACGTATGTATGTACGTAGGTACGTATGAAGGTAGGTACGTACGTATGTAGGTATGTACGTATGTTGGTATGTAGGTATGTACGTACGTACATACACGTATGTATGTGTGTGTATATGTGTGTATGTCTGTACGTAGGTACGTGCGTATGTACGTACGGTTGTTCGTACGTAGGTACGTACGGTTGTACGTACTTAGGTACGTACGTACGTACGTAGGTACGTATGTATCTATGTATGTATGTACGTATGTATGTACGTATGTATGTATGAATGAATGAATGAATGTATGTATGTATGTATGTATGTATGTATGTATGTATGTATGTATTTGTATGTATGTATGTATGAATAAATGTATGTATGTACGTATGTATGTATGAATAAATGTATGTACGTATGTATGAATGTATGAATGTATGTATTTATGTGTGTATGTATCTTTTAAACAGTTTTTTTGATTTAAACATAGTTTATATTTGTATGCATGTATGATTGTATGTGTGTGTATGTGTGTGCGTATGTCTATAGTATGTATGTACGTATGTATGTACGTACGTATGTACGTAGGTACAGACGTAGGTACGTACGTACGTATGTAGGTATGTACGTATGTAGGTATGTAGGTATGTACGTATGTACGTACACGTATGTATGTATGTATGTGTGTGTATGTGTGTGTATGTCTGTACGCATGTACGTACGGTTGTATGTACGTATGTATGTACGTACGTAGGTATGTAGGTACGTACGTATGTACGTATGTTGGTAGGTACGTATGTACGTACGTAGGTACGTACGTATTACGTACGTAGGTACGTTCCTACGTACGTACGTAGGTACGTTCCTACGTACGTACGTACGTATGTATGTATGTAAGTACCTACGTACGTACGTATATACGTATGTATGTAAGTACTTATGTACGTATGTATGTATGTATGTACGTATGTACGTATGTATGTATGTACGTATGTATGTACGTATGTATGTGCGTATGTATGTATGTATGTATGTGTGTGTATGTGTGTGTATGTGTGTGCGTATGTCTATAGTATGTATGTACGTACGTATGTAGGTACGTATGTAGGTACGTATGTAGGTACGTATGTAGGTACGTATGTAGGTACGTATGTAGGTACGTATGTAGGTACGTATGTAGGTACGTATGTATGTACGTATGTAGGTACGTACGTATGTACGTACGTATGTACGTACGTATGTAGGTACGTATGTTCGTACGTATGTATGTAGGTACGTATGTACGTATAGGTACGTACGTAGGTACGTACGTACATAGGTACGTACGTAGGTACGTACGTATGTATGTACGTATGTATGTACGTATGTATGTACGTATGTACGTATGTATGTAGGTATGTACGTATGTATGTATGTATGCATGCATGTATGTATGCATGCATGCATGTATGTATGCATGCATGCATGGTTGTATGCATGTATGTATGTATGTATGTATGTATTTATATATGTGTGTGTATGTGAGAACGTTAAAACGGGAACCTTGTGTAATTTCGAGAACTTGTGAAACCCCTTTAGATAAATAAAAATAATTATTTTTTGTTGGAATAATATAACAAATGTAGAACATTATTGTTTTTTTTGTATGTTAAAATGCACTAGTGTAGAAAAAGTATTTTACGTCTTTTTTACTCTAGTAAAATTACACATATATAAAAAAGATCATAATCGTTTATGTTTATATGTTTAATAACTTTTAAATGAGTTTCAATTTTTTTAAAATGAAAGGGTTCTCAAGTGAACTCTACCCCCAACATATATAGGATCAAAAACAAACATTAGTTTTTTTAAAGCATTAAGAGTCAAAATGTTATTTTAAAATAATTCAGTGTTATTGTAATAGTAGCACAAAATTATGCTTATATACAAACCTTACTTTTTGTAAAACCATAAAAGTTAAAGTGCTCTTTTAAACCAAATCTGTGTTATTGTAATAGGAGAACGAAGTTGTGTTTATATGCAAATATAGCATTTTGAATAAATAATAATAGCAGTAACTTATTTCTAATATCATTTTGATTCCCACAGTTTTTTGTTTTAAACATAGTTTATATTGGTATCATTCCTTATATATTACTCACACATATTATTCACTTTCAAGTGTCGATGTATACTTCAAATTAATTTTTTGTGATATAGGGAACCTTCACTTATAGTTTGTGCATACATTCATATTATTTTTTTAGTGATATAGGGAACCTTCACTTATAGTTTGGGCATATGGTCAATGTTAGCTAGTACTATTCGTTGATTACTTCACCATTGCTTTCGCGGATATACCATCTATTCATCTCCGTATCATAGATGAATGTTTACATCATCGAGTTTAAATCATAATCTGTTATCGAGAATTGGTTGTGGATTTTAAAAAAACAATATAGACATCGCTAGAATCTAATGTTGTTACAAGAAATGCTAATAATATATATGTATACGAATTTGACACGTGAAACAGGTTTGCCTTATATAAGGATAATCCCCATCACTGTGGATATAATTTCTATGGTTGTTAAAGAGGCCATATATTGTACTGAAAAAGACGAAGTGTCACAGTAACCTTGCTAAGGAACAAAGAAAGATCACATGTGAGAGCAATTATCATGATTTGTCGATGATAAAACAATTATTGTAGATTTTGTCTATAAGTACGTCATGTTCAAAACATTTGATATCCAAGCCACCCTTGACATCTTTCTAGATTTACCAAAAACGTGGAAATGGCTTCTATTGAAACTTATGTTTTTTTGTTTTTCGTAGCAACACTTTCGTCGTTCACCGCTGGTGTTCCACAAGTCCCGTGTTACTTCATATTTGGTGACTCCTTATATGATAATGGCAACAATAATAACCTTGTTACAGAGGCAAAAGCCAACTTCCCACCCTACGGGATTGATTTTCCTGATGGTCCGACTGGAAGGTTTTCCAATGGTCGAAATATTGCCGATGTTATCGGTCTGTGTATCTTCACCTTTTATAAAATTTGCACGTTGCATAGATGATTAGAATCAGGAGATAAATTTATATACTATATGTTTTCTGCACAACAATATGTATAATATAACAGAATGGAAAACCTAATAAGATACCGTAGAGTATTGATTAACTATTTGTAGTAGTACAATGAGAATATTTCCGAAAAAAGCTTAATTTCAGTTTAATTTAATATACGCAGCAAATCCTAACTAATAAATCTTAACTCCTTATCTTCTCAGCTCAACTACTTGGGTTTGAAACCTCCATTCCACCATACGCTTCTGCAAAACGCGACGAGATCTATCGTGGCATAAATTACGCATCAGGGGCAGCGGGCATTCGTGATGAAACTGGCCAACACATGGTAGTTTTTCTCTACACATTTGACAGGACACATGCATATATATACATGACTAGATCCTACCTATAGCTTTGCTATGAATATGATTTACTGTGCACATTTGTTCGTTGATTATCATTATCATTTCATTCATGTTGATAATTTGATAACAGGGTGGTAGGATAAGCTTGAATCAGCAACTAGCACATCATGCAACCACAATATTGCAACTAGTGGACTTAATTGGAAATGGGAACATAGCCCCAGTTAGAGAACATCTCAACAAATGCATATACACCGTTGGCATGGGAAATAACGATTTCATCAATAACTATTTTCTACCACAGTACTACAAAACCAGCAATCTATACCCTCTCCTAGCGTATGTAGGAGCTCTTGTACAACAATATACCGAACAGCTAACGGTACGCGTGTATACATCATTGTTGTTGATAATCTGTTGGAATTAATCGCCGGAGCTATTGTTTTAATCATCATTTTGGTTTGTAGAAATTGTACGAGTATGGAGCAAGAAAGTTTGGGATATCAGGAGCGGGATATTCAGGATGCACACCCGCGATGATGACGAGGTATAATACTAATGAATGTGTTGATGTGGTCAACGGCGCGGTCGTACAATTCAATGCCATGCTTACTACTGCTCTTGTTGAACTCGAGAGTAAACTCCCCGGAGCAAAGTTCATATACCTTGAGCCTCCCTTGAGCTATTCTACTGGTACTATACTTCCAACTTTTACCTTGTAATATAAAATGAGATAAAAGGAATGTGGAAGTATATCTCCTAACGTTAATTACCAGATAACTAAACAAACAAACATAAACACAACATATTCGGTTGATCATTTGTTTGCTGAAGATAATAATAAAACCTACTTTAAAGTTATCAGTTGATCTATGGTTAATAGTAAAAGTATAACAATTTACATATGTATATCTTCAATATTATTTAGTTATTCAAGCATTATCATAAATTACTTTTATATAATTTCTTAATAATTGGATTTTAGTAATCCAAGTTATTACTTATTAGTTGATAATAACTCATACTATTAATTTGATCGATGAAAATTCTAAATTTCAGTTTTATTACCAGCAATACTCCGAATGGTATAATTATCGCAAACTCACGGTTGATTTGTATTTATTTTTTACTCAATTTTGATTATATGTCATGTCATTTCATTTATAATAATTATTCTGATAAATCGAGCGCATCTCAAACCCAAATATTTAATAATTATGTTGTTGCAACAGTTATTAGTGATAAAAGTGATAAATGATAGTTGAGAATGTTACCGACCAAATAAATGATATAAATTATTTTTAAACAATATGCAATATTTTGGATTATTAAATTCCAATTTGTCATTTCATAATTAAGTGTTGGGCTTTCTTTGGGTAGTTAATAGATCAAAGCTATCTAGTGTAAGTTGGAACGTTTGTTGTAATTTTAATTTTATCTTGTGAAACTTGATTCCGTGATTGTACATTTCTAGCATCTTGCTACTTTGGATGACTTGTAAGATTCATCACCGCTCTAAAAAACATCTACTAGAGCAACACATCAATGATTATTAAGTTACTATATCAACATTATATCTTGATATAGTAATGTAACGTAATCTGATCTAAATGTTTGATTACATACATCCAGATTTCAATGTTACGGACAAACCCTGTTGCATTCTCTCCACAACGTTTGGTGAGGGCCAATGCGCTCCAAATCAAGTGCCATGTACTGCTAGGCAAAACTATGTCTTTTGGGACGCATTTCACCCAACCGAGGGTATTAGCCTTGTAGACGGAGCAAGCGCGTATGCAGCACTCTCCCCATTTTATGTCTCTCAAACTAAACTACCAAAGCCAGTATCAAAAAAACAATTTTTCAATGATGCTTAGGGGTTGAAGAATAAGCAAATTAAACTACCAACGCCAGTATCAAACAAACAATTTGTCAATGATGCTTAGGGGTTGAAGAATAAGATGAGCTTGTTAGTCGTCCCTAGATATACCAAGGGTGTTATGTTCGTTTAACAAGCTTGTTGTTGAGTTATTGTATCTAAGTAAAATAAATGTCACCCTTGTATTGCTCTATTACCAACTAAATAAATGTTTTAGTCAATGAAAAATACCAACAATGGTTTGTGATGATTTGTCACAAAAGTAGATCGAAAGTTCTAAACATTAGACAAAAACTGTAAACGGATCGCATTAGGGAAACTCAACGTATAACAAACGAATAATGTTAAAAATCAAAGATGACAACAAAAAAGATGAAAACGAAAAAAGATGAGTAGATTGCAACAGAGAACAAGAGAAAATATCTCATTATAAAAAGTGAAGACTATTACTATTTCTCCTGAATCTAAGGCATCCATATGTTTAGCATGTATCCACTAGAGCATCCATAATACACATTTCATCTAAAGAAGAAATGGATTACATGAGGGTTCTCTGTATCTGCCCAACAGAGCACAATCCGACTTTTTTCCTACAAGCCCAGATCCATTAGTAGAGCAAAAAGAAAATAGCAATAGCCCGGGTAGCAGCTTACCCCAATAAAACCTTTTTAACACATTACATCCACATAAACACAAAATACAAAATTAACATTTATGTTTGAACTAGTAGTAAGCCCCCAGCGTTGCATGACGGGGTGGTATAAAACTATAACAAGTAGCACCAATGTCACATCATCGTGTTGTCGACCGGACATGAAAAAAATATTGTATTGAAAAAGAAACAAGAAAAACAAACGGGAAGTAGACATAAGTACGTTCAACCGTGAACGTGAAATGTAAAACATTGAAAATATAACTAAGTCGATTTAGAACTTGCATGTTGCGACGAGGCCATTAAATGGGAAAAAAGGCGTAACAACATTAAGCCACACGAGCATTTACGATATGCTAACTCTCAAAATTTTAAACGGAAATGTAAAACAAAAAATATATAAATAATGAAAAGTACATGAGACCAAAATTGAAAGTGAAAAATTTATATGAAGGGGTTAAATTGTAAAAAAAAAAATACAGTATAAGGTTTAAATTAAAAATTAAAAGGAAGAAAAAAACAAAAGATATGTACAACTTGTTAAACTCATGATATAACAATTAATACAGTTTTTTTAAGTTGTTAATAAGTATATATTAAATGTTAAGTATGAACTGCAATGTTTAGTTGCCTGGTTGTTATTGTGAGAACTTAATTACTAGTAGACGTTTTTTTCTTTTAAAAAGACAAATCAATCTTAAAGTGTTTTGTTCATTAATAAAAGACATGTTTAGCTGCAACTGATAAGGTAGTTGTATTATTCCAAAACAAATTACATAATTCATTAACTAAAGAATTTCACAACTGGCTGCACACGTGCCTCAATATTCAGCTTTAACTTAAGACCAAACAAGGCTTTGTCTTTTTTTTCTTTTTTTTCTTTTTCGCGATATTAAAGAGCAGCTCATTAAAACACAATAACCGGTAATCGACCTTTGAGAGTTCATGCATTAACCCTGACCTGAATCTTCATAGGAAGTTGATGCAAAAGACTCTATTAGACTATAGTATTATTAGGGTTTAGTAATAACTATTATTAGAGTTGAGCCCACGAGTCCGTTTATGATTTTAGGGTTTCATTATAAACTCTATATAATGTAACTGCAGGATCGGGTTAAGGGATGATCACTTACAACACAACACATAATGAGAAGAGTGTATATTAAAATACTTAACAAATCCAATAAGGAACTAGAAACTATATGGTTTGATACTAGAACATAAACAAGTATGAGACTATACAAGAACAAACAACACAAAGATATTGGTTTTCAAGAATTTTGTATATTGCTCTCAAATTATATACAAGTGTTGCAAAACATAAAGAAAAATACAAAGATCTGAGATACTTTATACTACATTCTTCATTCGGGCATACTTAGAATGCCAGCTGGAAACATTCGATGTAGACAACAACAAAATCAAATGTAGAGTCAAAAGGCATATTGCCTTCTGACTAGTGACTATGACATGTCATAGCTCACATCCTAATATATTACAAAAAGGATAAAAGTACATAAATTCAAAAGAAACATGCTCAAGACCTCAATGTACAGTTACAAAAAATATGGACCCTTTCACCAACATGTGTAAGTTGGTGAGTCTTCAGAGTTGCAGCGGAAAGTGGTCCAGCTTTATGGAAAAATACATTAGATAAAGCATATCTTAAAAGTCTTTGGAAGAAATCAATCTTCACTTCTTGGCTTCGAAAGATTTTGTCTTTGAAGCTTCGGAAGACTTCACTTTTGGCTTCGATAGATATTGGTTTTGGCTTAAGAAGATTTTAAACATAGAATAATTCCGCTGCAAGTGTAAAACTTTTGAAGCATTTGTACTCTGCACTTAATTTCATGAAACCTTACAAACTCTACCTAGGCTGATGCTACCAAAACATTTAAAGACATTAGATGTTGAAAGTCCTCGTCAAGATGATGACCATAACCTTCTTCATTAGATGGTTAGGATCACTCAGACTTTCAAAGTGTCTTCTCATCTCAAAGAGATCATGTAGAGGTAGGTTAAACATGTCCTGTCACATGTAGACATCTTCACCACCTTGATCTCTGATTACATGCCATCTTTCTAGATTAGTAGTGAAAGGTCCAGGATAAGATGGGTCTTCCAAATTCAAGAGGAGCTATTTGGAATGGAGTTGACTGAGCTATCTCTTCATGCACTCTCTCAGGATGATGTGATTCATATTAAGGCTTGAAGGTGGATGACTTGGACTTCTTGTTCTTCTTTTATTTGGGTCTAGAACCAATCCTATAGAGAATATGTATAGAGGCTAAAGCAACCAAAGTCTTTCTGCATGCATGTTGGACAAGTACTGAAGAGAATGCTTTGAAAGTTTCACACATGCAATAGAAATATTCTAAGTGTGAAATCTTCCGAAGCCAAAACCAATATCTTCTGAAGCCAAAGGTGAAGTATTCCGAAGCTTCAAAGACAAAGTCTTCTGAAGCTCCACACTTGAAGACAGATTTCTTCCGAAGACTTTTAACAACATGCTTTATCTGATGTACTTTTCCATAAAGTTGGACCCCTTTCCACTGCAACTCTGTAAAATCACCAACTTACATGAGTTGGTGAGAAGGTCCATGCTTTTGGTAACTGTACATTAAGGTCTTGAGTCTGTAAACTTTCTACTTCATGTATTTTATCCTTTTTGTAATAGATAAGGATGTGAGCTATGGCATGTCATAGTCACAAAGTCAAAAAGGCAATATGCCTTTTTGACTATACAATTGATTTTGTTTTGAGTCGAGTCAATTGTATCCAGCTGGCTTTCATAGTATGGCCGGCTGTAGGATGTAGTATAAGTATCTCATGTTCTTGTAACTTTATCTTTCTGCTTTGTAAAACTTGTAATAGAACATTGATAAAGCAATATACTGCAATCTTGAAAACCATCTCCTTGTGCATCTTGCTCTTGTGTTCTATCTCTTAATTGCTTGTGTTCTTAGTGTCTTTACTTGTGGTTAATCCAGTTCATAGTTTGATTAAATTTAGTTACTCTCCTCTTTGTGTTGTTGTGTTGTATTTGACCACCCTTCAACGATCTTGTATTTGGTATCAGAGCATTCAAGCTCTTGATATAAGATCTCACCATCTTAAGATCCATCACTCACATAAATACTAAACTTTTCAAATGGCAGCCATTTCCAAAACTGATATGGAAACTAGAACCATGAACAAGTCCCCACTGATCACTCTTGATGACTTTGACACTTGGTGTATAAGAATGGAAGGTTTCATTAGTTCTCTAGACTCAAGAATTTGGGAGTCTGTTGAGAATAGACCTTACATATCAAGCACCCCTTGTGCTACTAGTGGTGGTATGATCCCTAACGATGTGGCAAACTACTCTGATGAAGACAAGAAGAGAGTAGAGATTGATAGAAAAGCCACGACAGCCCTTCAGACTGCTCTTTCAAACTTCGTATACAGAGGTTTCAAGAAACTAAAAGCAGGTGAAACCATTGAAACTGATGTACAGGGTTCCTCTGAAGCTAAGGAGAACAAGAAGGATCTCTTGAAGCAGCAGTTTGAATACTTCACCATTAAAGCAGGTGAAACCATGACTCAGCAATACTTCAGTTATGTTGAGATTACGGATACCCTTGTGGACGGAGGAGTTCCTCTTGAGAACGGGGACATTGTAAGGAAGTTCATGTCCTCACCTCCTAGGTAGTGGACACGCTACTATGTGGTGATCAAGAGGATTGAGAATCTGAAAACTCTTACTTTGACAGAGTTATATGGGATTCTTAGTGGCTACTAGATGGAGATGAACATGCAAGGTTCATCTGACAACTCCAACAATCAAATGGGTTCTGCCCTGCATGTGGTTGAAAGGAATAGCATGGAACCCCAACATCATCTCATATGCTACCCTGATAACTCACCTAAGGGCCCTTTCATCGCCTTCC
Source organism: Flaveria trinervia (assembly GCA_025506515.1). Lineage (NCBI taxonomy): Eukaryota > Viridiplantae > Streptophyta > Magnoliopsida > Asterales > Asteraceae > Flaveria > Flaveria trinervia. The sequence continues at coordinate 23,805,250 of CM046442.1, read as the reverse complement.
CAGAGACACCAAGGGAGAAGTACACCCAAGGAAGCCCATTCCAAAAGAAAAGTTCTTCTCAAGCCTTTGTGTCTTCTGATGAAAGTTGTGGTAGCTTTCTGTTCACCCTTGAAGACCTGGATTGTATCCATCCAGATGATTTGGAGTATATGGAGATTGTCCAGCAGATGGCTCTTCTCACTCGTAGAGCCAAGATGTTCTACAAACGGACTGAAAGAAGTTTCCAAGCAATGCAACCAGTGGAAAGCTTGGCATGGACAAAAGCAAAGTCAAATGTTACAACTGTAACTTGACGGGCCACTTTGCCAGGGAGTGTAAGGCACCTAGAACAAATGGTGGCCAAACACAGTCCAGACCCAACTACACTAACAAAGCTTCCCAGAATGAGAAGCCAAAGCAGCAAGTTGCTGTTGCTATTGAAGATGGAGGCTTTGACTGGAGCTTTTAGGTGGAAGATGCTTCTCCGAACCAAGCACTGATGGCAGATCATGATCAAGCCAAGGTATTGGAACATCTCTGTACCCCTGAATGCATTGCTAAAGTAAATAGATACAGGTCCTATAACTTGGAGATAAGATTTGATCTTGAGTCCTTAAACGTTTTAAAAGCTGATTTTAGAAAGTCTAGAAATGATTATAAACTGATGATAGAGGACTTAGAGAAAATTATTTTAGTTCTAAAACATGAGCATATAGATTTTAGGACTCAAATCAAGGATCTCATAACCAAGCTGACTGAGTGCCAGGCTAAGCTTGTGATCAGCAAAGCCAGGGCAGACAAGTGTGTTCTTAAAGAAGAGACCTTCAAGAACATGATATCCTTATCCATACACAACAATGTGTGCTATCAACACAAGCAGGGACTAGGATCAAATGAGATAGCTCCTCCATACACAATTTTGTTTGTAAGATCACCTAGGTGTGGAACTTGTGAAGATGAGCTTCCTCCCATAGATCCTTTGAGTGAAGAGGATGAAGAAGTGATAGTGAAGAATTCCTCTGAGAAAAATGAAGAGGAGGATTCTAAAAAGGGCCACTATCCTTCTGAGGAGAAGAAGAAGACTGTGATGATCAAGTCAATGAGGAAGAACTTAATTAGAAAAAGCAAGAGGAAAGCAAGGAAGGCTCAAGAGATCAAGGCTACTTTTGACTCCAAGCAGAAGCAAGGTTTTATTTCTACAGGTTTTGAATTAGTAAAGAGTGAGACATCAACCTAAACTCTTCTGCTAAGAGTTCTGGTTCTTGTTCAAATCATCTTAGTACCAAGAAAAGACTGATTTGTTGTGTACCACTACTACACAACCTGGACCATCAAACTCCAAGAACAGTCCCCAGCCCAAAAGGACTGTTTCAGCACTGCAAAGATGAGGGTGGAGAAGGGATGTGACCAAAGTCAGTCTTGTTTCTAGAAGGCTCTTGGGAAGAAGAAAATGGAGTGTGTTATGTGTGACAGTACTACTTATCTTGCTAAGGATTGTCCATACAATCCTAAGGGTACTCTTCACATGATCAAACCAAAGACTTCCAAGAGTTCGAAGAAGATTTAAGCTTCAGAAGGAAAATCTGTTTCCTTCGGAAGCTCAAAAACCAAGAAGAAGGCAAGTGGAAAATTGCCTTCGGAAGAAAAGTTGGTCTCGGAAGGAAGGAATACTTCCGAAGCACTGAAGTCTGCTGCAGTGTCTAAAGAATCTTCCGAAGGTTCAGTCATCAAAACTTCTGAAGTATCAAAAGCTTTTGAAGTATTGAAGGTCAAGTCCAAGACTCCAAAGGTGGTGTGGAAGTCTAAGAAAGACCAAGTGACTGAGAATTCTCCATCAACAACAGCTCAAGATCCTCGTAGCACAACAATAGGAGCTATTACTATTGCATTACCTTCTGTTTCTCTTAATGAGCCCAAGAAAAGTAAGGCTTGGGTTTCCAAATGTAACTATTCATTTTCTTTGTGCAGGGACCGCTAAAGACAAACAAAAATGTCTAGATCACTGGCAGTGGCTGTTCCAGGCACATGACAAGCAATAGGTCACTACTCCAGAACTTAAAAAGGATTGATGGAGGGCTAGTTGCCTTTGGAGGAGATGAAGGTGGTTAAATTTCTAGAAAGGGCAAGGTCACAAATGGTAAGCTCAACATTGAAAAGGTAAACTTTGTCAAGGAGCTTGGGTACAATCTTCTTAGTGTATCCTAATTTTGTGATCAGAGTCATAACATGCTCTTTACTGAGCATGAGTGCATTGTTCTCAAGCCCAGGGTGGTCATTCCTCATGAGCATATTCTGCTTAGAGCCCCCAGGAAAGGAAACATGTACAAGATGGATCTGCAAGAAACATCTCCGTCTAGAGAAGTTTCATGCTTTTGTCTAAGGCAAATAGTGATGAGTCTTTCCTATGGCATAAAAGAATGTGCCATGTAAACTTTAAAAACATGAATAAACTGATTAAGAATGATTTGGTAACTAGAATGCCAAAGAAAGAGTTTACAAGTGATGACCATTGTGTTGCATGCCTGAAAGGGAAGCAACATAAGGTATCTCACAATCCTAAGAAAAGGAACTCCATCACTACACCCCTACACTTGTTACATATGGATCTCTTTGACTCCACTAGTGTAATGAGTGTTAAAGGACCTCTTACTGCTTAGTGATCACAGATGACTTTACAAGATTCACTTGGGTCTTTTTCCTTAGAACTAATGATGAGACTCCTCAGATTCTGAAGAAATTTATCTTAAAGATTGAGAACCAATCTGATCACGAGGTCAAAATCGTAAGATGTGATCAGGGAACTGAATTCAAGAACCAAATCCTTGATGCATTTTGTGATGAAAAGGGTATCACAAGACAATACAGTGCTCCGAGGACTCACAACAGAATGGTTTGCTGAGAGGAGAAACAGAACACTGATTGAAGTTGCAAGAACCATGCTGTCTGACTCTAAGTTGCCCATCACCTTCTGGGCAGAGGCAGTCAACACTGCCTACTATGTGTAGAATAGAGTTTTAGTAGTTAAGACTCATGGCAAGACTCCTTATGAACTTTGTCATAAGAGGAACCTTTTACTGGTTTTCTCAAGTCATTTGGTTGTCCTTGCACCATCTTGAATACCAAGGCTCAAATTGCCAAATTTGCTAAGAAATCAGATGATGGACACTTCATTGGATACTCTTCCCAAGGTAAGGCTTACAGAGTATACAATCTCAGAACTAGAAGTGTTGAGGAGTCAACCAATGTGACTTTCAATGAACACACACCCTGTGTAGTTGGTTTTGGTCCTGATTGGCTCTTTGATCTTGATTTAGTTACTAATTGTTTTAACAAATCTTGTGAGACTGTTTCAGGATCTACATACATGTGATCCTGATCCAAGATTTGAGCTGACAAGACCTTCAAATAGCACATCTTCAGCTCTAGTTGGAACTACTTCTGCAAATGAGGTTTCTATCAGCACAACATTGACAAACTCAGTTGATACATCTGGTATGCCTTCAAATTCCAGCTTAGAGGCTCCTTAACCAGATAAAGATGCTTCAATTGCAAAAGACAATGATGGTTGTGGTGATAGTGATCAAGACTTTCTTGATGCTGATAACCACTCCATAGATGACAACATTAATGATATCGCACACTCCTTGGATCAAGTCTCTCTTGATAAGTGTGCTGATGTGGTGGGTGAAACATCAATCCCAGATTAAAATTTCTCTAATTTAGATCTTTCTCAGCAACTTGCTATGATCCCTCAGCTAAGGATCCAAAAGTCCCACCCCACCACAAACATCATTGGAGATGTTGTCACAGCGGTAAGAACAAGAGAACAAACCCATGAAGCAAATGTTTGTCTTCACTTTTGTTTCTTATCCCAGATAGAGCCAAAGAAAGTTGATGAGACTCTGAAGGACGGAAGTTGGGTTGAAGCTATGCAAGAGGAGCTGCTTCAATTCAAAAGACAGAAAGTTTGGAACCTTTGTACTCTTCCTCATGGGAAGACTACCATTGGAACTAAATGGGTGTTTAGGAACAAGAAGGATGATAGAGGATTCATCATTAAGAACAAAGCTAGACTAGTTGTTCAAGGATATACATAAGAAGAAGGAGTTGACTATACAGATGTCTTTGCTCCTGTAGCAAGACTAGAAGTTGTTAGGATATTCCTAGCATTTGCTACATCCAAGAACTTCAAGGTCTTTCAACTTGATGTGAAGTGTGCTTTTCTCTATGGAGTGATTGATGAAGAGGTGTATGTCAAACAACCACATGGTTTTATAGATCCTCATCATCCACATTATGTCTACAAGCTTTACAAAGCTCTTTATGGGCTGCATCAGGCACCCATGAAGTGGTATGACACACTCTCTCAGTATCTTTGTAAGCATGGATACAGGAGAGGTAGTATAGATGGAACTCTCTTCATCAAAGGACAGGGAAATAACATATTGCTAGTTCAAGTATATGTGGATGACATCATCTTTGGTTCAACTAATCCAAAGCTCTGCAAAGACTTTGAGAAGCTGATAAAGGACAGATTTGAAATGAGTGCTATAGGGGAACTCAATTTCTTTCTAGGAATTCAAGTGAAGCAAGTTGAAGATGGCATCTTCATTAGTCAGTCAAAGTATATTCAAGACATACTCAAGAGGTTCAACATGACTGATTGTAAGATTGCTAAGACACCCATAGCTAGAAACCACTCCCTTGGACTGATCTTGAGGGGGAGTGTGTAGATGAACACTTATATAGGGCTATCATTGGGTCTCTTATGTATCTTACTGCTAGCAGGCCCTGTTATGTTTGCCACTTGCATCTGTGCAAGATATCAAGCCAACCCTAAGATGTCTCATCTTATCACTGTCAAAAGGATTCTAAGATACCTTAAGAGTGCTTCAACACTTGGTTTATGGTATCCTAAAAATCCTGACTTCAATCTGTATGCTTACACAGATAGTGATTCTGGTGGTTGCAACATCACTGTAAAGTATAGATCTGGGGGATGTCAGCTTCTTGGTGGAAGGGTTGTCTCATCCCAATGCAAGAAACAATCCTGTGTCTCTGCATCAACTGCTAAGCTGAATACATTTATTGATGCAAGTTGTTGTGCTCAAGTGCTTTGGATTCAGAATCAGATGCTGGACTATGGGTTCAACTTCAAGGAGACTCCCATTCACATAGACAACAATAGTGCTATCTCAATCACAGAGAATCCTATGCAGCACTCAAGGACCAAACACATCAATATCAGGTATCATTTAATAAGAGATAATTATGAAAAGGGATTAATTAAACTAGTCAAAGTTCATACAAATGAACAATATGCTGATCTATTTATAAAGACTTTTGATGAACAGAGATTTAAATATCTTGTATCAGCTATTGGAATGATCAACTTTAAGTAGGTTTTTCTTAAATCTAATTCTTATTATTTCTTAAAACATTTGTGTCCTAAGTTGTCTAGTTCATCACCTTCATAAGCTCTTGTTTTTCTTTGGATGAAAATCTTTTTGAAGACTTTCCTTAAATTTATGAAAATTTTGATCCTTCGGAAGTTATGTTTTTAACTTCGGAAGAAATTTATGCTTTTAAAACAAATAACTGCCCAAATATTTTTCCTTCGGAAGAAATTTCTAAAATATCTTCCAAAGCTTAAAATTTTCTTTGTCACTTATATGTTTTCAAGAACCTTGTTCTTCCGAAGCAAATTAACTCTCGGAAGTTATGTTCTTAAACAAAACATTCAAGTCCTGATTTTCTTTCGAAGTCAAAATCTTCACAACTCTTAGGAAAATCTTCCGAAGTCATTTTAGCTTCGGAAGCTTTTTCCTTAAAACTTCCGAAGATAATTTACCTTTGAAAGCTTTTTGACTTCCAAGATAACTACTTTTTGAGCAAAAGTAAACTACTTTTTCAGAGGTGGGACCGACATCCGGATTTCAAAGTTTATCATCTTTCATTAAACTTTATCTGAAATCTTTTTCACATATAAATCCAACGATTTCCCCCTCTTTCTCTTATCTGCTTCTTCCTCCAAACCTAAAACCCCAAACTTTCTCTCTGAAATTACATTCTCTCATCTTTCTTCATGCTTAAGCTTCTCAAAATGGCCAACCCTCTTCACAGAAATGACCCGAACTTTACTATGCAGTTACACATGCAACATAATAAGGTTGCTCTGATAAACTCTGAGAAAGATTCTCACTTCTCAAGGGTTTGATGTTTCTTAGCTTTGTCAAACTACTTCACCTCCCTAACCATTGATCCTCCTTTCTATGAGGATCATCTGTTAGATATTTAGATGACCTGTCAAGAGGTCGTAATGGATAGGGAGAAGGCACTGTCTGCCACAGTACAGGGGAGAATAGTCTTCGTCACTCCGGCCACATCAACATGCATCTTCAGCTGGATGATGAAGAAGGTGAGGTGTTCTTCCCAAAAGAAGCTATAAATCATTCTTTTGAGCAGATGGGGTATGAGGGAGATTACTCTGTCAAGACCTTTAGGAAAGGGAAGGTCTTATCCTAGTGGAGATCCCTACTCCATATGGTTATCCACAGCCTATCAAACAAGCATGGTGGATGGGACCAGATTCATGAGGATCTCTCCTTTATTATCCAGGGAATGATTCAGAGGGTCAAGTTTAGGTATTCTCAATTTGTTTATACTAATTTGCTTGCAAACTTGGACTCCTTAGAATATTACATGTTCCCTAGATATGTCTAGTACATTCTTAACTGTGAACTGGGCTCATGGTTAAGGGGAACAGGTAACATTCTTAAACTGGGACAGATGAAGCCTGACATCTTAAAATGCTGAGAAAGCCCACTGTTGGGTTCTCTGGGGTAGAAACAGCCCTGGTCCTAAAAATGTTAGAGCTCATTGCTCAAGGTGACAACCTAGTAGCACCAGCTAGTGTTGAACCCACACCTTTTACATCCCTACCACCTACACAACCACAAATCACCTCACCTACCAAAGAAAATCCAAACAAACCCCTACTCAAACTATTCAGTCTTTGCAGGTCCCTATACACTCACCCATACAGGAGGAAGTGGACACTAGAGCTCCCACTTCTCCTAAGGAGTAGACCACTCCATCTCTTCAAGGATTAATGTTGAGGTTCCTCATCCTTAGCCTCATAAGCTCATAAGCCAAACTTCCTTAACCCATCACTCTAAGTCTCAACACTCAAGTGATTAATTAACCTTCAAGGGACAGTTACCATCCCCAGCCTTTAGATCTCACCCAACCAATCCCCAACCTTGATTTCTACACTAATGAAGATCTAGGTTTCAGTGAGTACCATGATTATCTCTTCTTTTCCCCTACTCAAAGAGAGATGAGTGCTTCTGAGGCTCCTATTTCTAGCCCCCATCAGTCACCTACTATTGAGGTGGACACTTCTGAACCTGTTCAAGATGTCCATATGGAAGAGGCTTTCACTTTTGAAAGTGATTACATCATTAAGACCTCAACCATGCCAACTCAGCCCACTGACATATCAACTGAGATTACTAGTGAGCAGAGGAAATCCAGCAGCCAAGAACCTGAAGCTGGTGGTGAGAGTGAGGACTTTGGTCCAATCATCTCATCCTTCAATGATTCTTCTGATGAAGATGAGGGGAATTTAAGACTAAAGGTGCAAAAATTGTCTAAAACATGCACTTATTTAGTCTCCAAGGTTAGTCACCTAGAATCTCAAGTGACTACCTTGCAGAACAGGGTCAATGATAAGCAACTTGAGATTTCATATCTTAAGGAAAAACTAGCTGGTAGACCTTTAGAAGAGCTCAATCAGGAACACCAGAACTTATGGATGTGATTGACCTAACTCCTGGCTCACCTATGCAAGTGGGTGATGCTACCAAAAAGGGGGAGAAAGTCATTACAGTTATAGAAGCTGGGAGTTCTTCCGAGAGAATGGACACTGAGGACTCACCATCCTCACTTGCGATTGTGCATTCTCAGCAACCTCATCAAATTCACATTGATGAGGACTACATTGACTTCTTCATACAGAGTCTATTTGAGGATGGGATACCAAGGGCTATATCATCTCTACCATCTTCCAATCACATCATTGGGTGGAGGTATGGCAACAACAGGAAATCCCTAATCATATTAGAGTTCAAGGGCAGCAGGAGATCTTCAACTTTCAGACCTTGAACTTCTATGAAGGTCTGGATTTAGTCAACATGCTACTTGTCAATCCAAGCCAATCAAGACAAGCTGACAAGTTAGCCCAAAGAATCCAAGATAGGATCATTGCAGAGTTCAGCCTTAGAAGAAGACTATGGCAAACAGGCAATGTCATCGGTCAACTGGATGTTGAGGCAGACCCTAAGATTAGCTTCATAGGGGAAACCTTGACTGAAGGCCCAATGATAGAACATGAGAGCCTTGTCTTATCACCAACAACTGCTGCAGAGATCAATTCCCTTTTTGAGACACCTGCTGGTGAAGGTGCATCTCAACCTCTCTTTGGCTAGAGCTTGGAAGCTACATCAAGCAATGAAGGCCAAAGCTCTCTCCACCCTGAGTCATAAAGGTCTGTGAGTGACAAAGGGAAAAGAAAAATGAGTTCTAAGCAGATTGAGGAGGAGAAGAGAGAGAGGAAAAAGAAGTTGAGTGGAGAAAGTTCCTCTTCTAGGTCTGTAAGACTCATGGAGACTGCAATCAGGGGTGCCCCTAGACCAGATACTCGGAATGATAAGTTAAGGGCAGTTAGGATAAACTACCTGCAGGCAAGGATCTATGACATAGATAATGTCATCTCTCTCCCCTTGGAGGAACTCAATGAACTAGTTGACTTGGAAAAGTCAAGGGAGAAGAAAAAGGCAGAAGATACAGAGCTGCTAGTACAAATTAAAGAAGATAGAATAAAGAAAAGATTATACAAGCATGTGCCAACTCTCTCCCCAGTTCAAGAAAGCCTTGCATATGAGGATGTGGTTCAACAAGAAACTCAGGTAGATAAAGAAGAAGAAAGGATTAAGATGATCAACTACCTAAGTGCCACAGGTCTCTATGAGGCAGAAGCACGTCTTCCCTTATCCTTTGACTATATTGAGTTTGAGTAGCTTAAACACCTTGAACTTGAGATAGTCAAGGAGAGAAAGACAACCAAAAGAAAGCTAAGGGGAGAAGCTGCTAAGTCAAGAGCCATCATCCACAAAAGCATGAAGAAATCTACTGACAGGCAGAGGATGATGAGCTTCTTGAAGCTGTATGGATTCTCCGAAAGGAGACTTGGCCTCATGTCTCTATCCACTATGGATGAGCATATAAGGGTGATCAAGCAGAAGATAAAAGTGGAGAGCTGGTTGACTTACATTCCCCTCCAAGTCAAGCCCCACCTGAAGTGGAGGTTAAGGTTAAACAACAGAGACATCATAACCTGGAGCTCCTGTTGAATCTTAGCAAGCTTCATCTTCTAATCCACAGCAGGGTCAGACTCACTCTCAATCTGAACCTGTAAGAGTAGAAGACCCAACTGAGAATGACAATGAAGATCAATCCGGTACTACAGGCTAGTCTTCTCAGTTAATAGTTGTAAAGAGAAAGAAAAGAATGGCTTCTAAACCAAAGCCAAAGAATAAGAAGAAGACTGCATCCTTTTCTAAACCTCAGGATGAGTCAGAATATCCTGAGGATGTGCAGCCAGAGGATGCTCCATCATCTCCCATTCCAATAGCTCCTCTTGCATCAGAAAGACCCATCCTGTCCAGGACATACACTACAAATCTAGAAAGGTGGCATGTCATCAGAGATAATGGCATTGAGAATGTCCACAATTGGCAAGAAATGTTCCAGTTGCCTCTATATGATCTCTTTGACATGAGAAGATACTTTGATAGTCTAAAGAATCTTGATCATCTTATGAAGAAAGGGCTGGTTATCATCCTGATGAGGACTGTTGATATCTGAAGTCTTCAAGAGTTTTGGTAGCATCAGCCTAGGGGGAGTTTGTAGAGAATATGCATAGAGGTTGAAGCAACAAAGTCTTTCTACATGCATGCTGCACAATTATTGAAGAAGAATGCGTTGGAAGTTTCACACATGCAACAAAAATATTCTAAGTGTGAAATCTTCCGAATCCAAGATCAACATCTTCCGAAGCCAAAGATGAAGTCTTCCAAAGCTTCAAATACAAAGTCTTCTGAAGCTCCACACTTGAAGACAGATTTCTTCCGAAGACTTTTAACAACATGCTTTATCTGATGTACTTTTCCATAAAGTTGGACCCCTTACGCTGCAACTCTGTAAAATCACCAACTTACATGAGTTGGTGAGAAGGTCCATGCTTTTGGTAACTGTACATTAAGGTCTTGAGTCTGTAAACTTTCTACTTTGTGTATTTGATCCTTTTTGTAATAGATAAGGATGTGAGCTATGACATGTCATAGTCACAAAGTCAAAAAGGCAATCTGCCTTTTTGACTCTACAATTGATTTTGTTTTGAGTCTAGTCAATTGTATCCAGTTGGCTTTCATAGTATGGCCGCCTGTAGGATGTAGTATAAGTATCTCATGTTCTTGTAACTTTATCTTTATGCTTTGTAACACTTGTAATAGAACATTGAGAAGGTAATATACTGCAATCTTGAAAACCATCTCCTTTGCATCTTGCTCTTGTGTTCTGTCTCTTAATTCCTTGTTTTCTCAGTTTCTTTACTTGTGATTAATCCAGTTCATAGTTTGATTAAGTTTAGTTACTCTCCTTTTTGTGTTGTTGTGTTGTATTCGACCACCCTTCAACGATCCTACAAATCCTTTTCCTTCTGTTTGGAACTTTGACTGAGAAGACTGGCCTTCACCACCTTGTTACTCAATTTTGTCTTTCTTAGTTGGGTCCACTTCCCTCATAGGTTCAGAAGGTGAGGGAGTTGGACCCTGAAGTGGATGAAAACATGAAGCTTGCTAAAATCCACCAGGAGGTTTAGGTTGTGTTATCTCAAATTTTTTTACCTTAACCTCCCCTTCAGGAGGGGCTTGACTTGGTAGGGAGTCCTGTGGCACTCAGGTAGCTGATCATGTTTTGCCTATCAACTTCTTTATTTACCTGATGTTGTGGAGTTGCCATAGTCTCTTGCACAGGCCTTTCTTGAACTGGAGAGAGGGTAGGAACACGTTTGTATAGTCTTTTCCGTCTTCTTTCTTCTTTGATCTAGAGGAGCAACTTTACATCCATTGCTTCCTTCCTCTCTCTAGACATTTCCATGTCTGCCAGTTCATTCAGTTCTTCTAAAGGGAGAGAAATAATCTCATCAATGTCGTAGTTCCTGGTCTGCAAGTAAGTAATCCTAACTGCCCTTAACTCATCATTTTGTGTGTTTGGTCTGTGGAAAGCCCTGAATGCAGTTTCCATGAAGATTGAAGGTCTTGTGGAACTTTCTCCCATTAACTTCCTCTTCCTCTCTCTCTCTCTCCTCCTCTTCAATCTCCTCTAGAGTCATAATCCTTTTCTCTTTGTCACCCACAGACCTTTGAGACATAGGGTAGCGTCCAAGCTCTAGCCAGAGAGAAAAGGATTAGCTTGGATTCAACCTCTCTCTTTGTCAGAGCTCAACCTCCACCCTAAAATATAATTTGATGATCCTTGAGGTGGGGATGACATAGCCCTTAGAATTCATCCTTAAAGAGACTCTGAATGAATGAGTCCACTGAGTCCACATCAATGTGAACTTGAAAAGGTTGCTGAGTATGGACAACTGCAAGTGAGGATGGTGAGTCCTTAACGTCCATATTCGGTGAAAAACTCTCAGGTTCTCTGATTTCTATGACTTTCTCCTTTTTTTAGTAGCATTACCTACTTGCGCAAGTGAGATAGGAGTTAGGTCAATCACATCAATAGGTTCTTGTGTTTCTAGATGAGTTACTCTTAAAGGTCTCCATATAGTTTCTCCTTGAGATAGGATATCTTAAGTTTCTAATCATTGACCCTATTTTGTAAGGTAGTTACCTGAGATTCAAGGTGACTAACCTAAGAGACTAAATAGGAGCATGTTTGTGACAATTTTTGCACCTTTAGTCTCATATTCCCCTTATTTTCATTAGAAGAATCACTGGGGGATGGGAGAATTGGACCGAAATCCTCACTCTCACCACCAGCATGGTGTTCTTGGCTGCTGGATTTTCTTTGCTTAGTGACAACTTCAATTGAAGTGTCAATGGATTGAGTTGCCATTGTTGAGGTCTGAATGATGTAATCACTTGCAGAAGTGAGAGCCTTTTCCATATAAATCTTAAAAAAGTTCAAGGAGATCCACCTCAGTGATGGGTGAATGATGTGGGCTAGATAAGGGAGAGGTAGGAGCACTCATCTCTCTTTAAGTAGGGGAAGAGTAGAAAGACTCCTGGTACTCACTGAATCCCATGTCTTCATCATCATAGAATTCTAGGTTAGGGATAGGTTGGTTTAGATTTAGAGGCTATGGATGCCAACTTTCCCTTAAAGGTTGTTCACTAGAGTTTTGAGACTTTGAGTAAAAGCTTAAAGTCGTTTGGGTAATGAGCTCATCAGGCTGAGCATCAGGAACCTCAGTATTGATTGTAGTCAAAATGGGAGTGGTTTGCTGCTCATGAGAAGTGGGAGCTCAAGTGTCCACTTCTTCCTATATGGTGATGATATGGGGGCCTATACACACTCAATAGCTTGAGCAGGGGTTTGTTTGGATTTTCATTGGTAGGTGAGGAGCATTTGTGGTGTTTAAGTGGTTAAGAAGTAGAAGGTGTGGGTTCAACACTAGTTTGGATTGCTAGGTTGTCACCTTGAGCAATAAGCTCCAATATGTTTGGGACAAGGGTCGTTTCTACCCCAGAGAAGCCAACAGTTGGCTTCTTCATAGTTTTAAAGATGTCAGGCTTCATTAGTCCTAATTTAACAATGTTACATATTCCCCTCAACTATGAGCCCAATTCATAGTTGAGAATGTGTGGAACATATCTAGGAAACATATAATATTCTAAGGAGTATATATTGGCAAGTAAATTTGTATAGACAAATGTTGAGTACTTGAATCTGACCCCTTGGACCATTCCATGGACTATAAAGGAGAGACCTTTAGGAATCTGGTCCCATCCTTCATGCTTGTTTGATAAGTTGTGGATGACCACATCGAGCAGGTACTTTCATTAGGATGAGGTATTCCTTTTATTAAAGATCTTTACAGAAAAATTTCCTTCATATATTATCTATTCAAAGGAATGATTGACAGCTTCCTTTAGGAAAAACAACTCACCTTCTTCACCATCTAGTTGAAGATGGGTGTTGATGATAGCTGGAGTGATGAAGATTTTTCTCCCTTGCACTATGGCAGACAATGTCTTCTCCCTGTCTATAATGACCTCTTGGCAAGTCTTCCAAAATTCTAACAACTGATCCTCATAGAGAGGAGGATCAATGGTTAGGGGGGAGAAATAGTTTGACAAAGAAAGAAAAAAAACCTTTGAGAAACTTGGATCTTTCTCAGAGTTCAACAGAGCAACTCTATTGTATTGCCTATGGAGTTGCTTGAAAAACTCAGGGCTATTTCTGAGGTTAAGGTTGGTCATTTTAGAAATCTTAAGGGTGAAGGAAGAAAAGAACAAAGGCAGTTGATGGGTGAATTTAGGTTTTGCAAAAGTTCAGATAAAGAAGATAGTGAAAGAGGGGGAAACCATTAGGTATATATATGAAACGGATCTGAGACAAAGTTAATGAAGAAGATAAACTTTGATACCCGGATGTCAGTCTAACATCTACAAAAGTGCCCAAAAAGGTAGTTTTTTGGTAGTCTAAAATCTTTCGAAGGTAATTTTACTTTGGAAGTTTTGATTGAAAAGCTTCTGAGGTCAAAATGAATTCAAAATATATTCCAAAGAGTTTAAAAATTTTGCTTCGGAAGAAATTTGTACTTGGGGAATTTTATTTTAGGAAGAATAAAACTTCCAAGACCAAATTTGCTTTCGGAAGAAAATTGTTCTTTAAAAATATACAAATACTCAAGAGGAATTTAAGCTTCGGAAGATATTTCGAAAATTTCTTCCGAAGGTAACTTTACTTAAGTAGCTATTTGTTTTTGAAGACATAATTTCTTCGGCAGGGTCTATATACCTTCCGAATGATAAAGTGATCAAAATTTTAAAAAATCTAAAGAATGTCTTTTAAAAGTTTTTTTTTCTTCCAGAGTAAACAAGGGCTTATAAAGGTGATAAATAGACAAGTTAAGGCACACATGTTTTTGAATAATATGATTTAGTTTAAAGAAAATATACTTAAAGTTAATCATCCCAATAGCTGATACAAGATACTTTGATCTCTGCTCAAAAAAAACTTTGGTGAACAAATTATCATATTGTTCATTTGTTTTAACTTTGACTAGTTTGATTAAACTCTTTTCAAAGTTATCTCTAATCAAATGATACCTCATATTGATGTGTTTTGTCCTAAAGATAACACTTTTGTTGTCTATGTGGATGGGAGTCTCTTTGAAGTTGAATACGTAGTCCAACATCTGATTTTGAATCCAAAGCACTTGAACACAGCAGCTTGCAGCAACAATGTATTCAGATTCAACAGATGATGTAGAGACACAAGATTGTTTTTTGCATTGACAAGACACTATCCTTCCACCAAGGAATCAACAACCCCTGATGTAGACTTTGCAGTCATGTTGCAGCCACCATAGTCACTATCTGTATATGCATACAGATTGAAGTCAGAATTCTTTGGATATCAAAGGCCAAGTGTTGGAACACCTTTGACATATCTTAGAATCCTTTTAATAGTGAGCAGATGTGACGTCCTGGAGTTGGCTTCATATCTTGCACAATTACATGTAGCAAACATAACATCATGCCTGCTAGCAATGAGATAAATAAGAGACCCAATCATAGCCTTGTAAATATGTTCTTCCGCACACTCACCCTCAAGATTAGGTCTAAGTGAGTGATTTCTAACTATAGGTGTCTTAGCAACCTCAAAATCAGTCATGTTGAATCTTGTAAGTATGTCTTGTACATACTTTGACTGACTTATAAAGATGCCGCTGCCAACTTCTTTTACTTGAATTCCTAGAAAGAAATTGAGTTTCCCCATGTCACTCATTTCAAATCTATTCTTCATCAGCTTCTCAAAGTATTTGTAGAGCTTTGGATTAGTTGACCCAAAGATAGTGTCATCTACATATACTTGAACTAGCATTAAATCATGTTAGGATCTCAGCCTCTAGGTTAATCGATTGAACAGATATAGCAGCGGAATAGCTCAGAATTAGACAAATTCAAGCAAGAACATTCGATATAAAGCGATAAAAGAATTTTGTTATAGAGAGAGAAATATCAGACAAAAGGAATATTGCATTAAGATTGTCGGCCTCTAAGGCACGATTACAGGTGAGTCATCTTCCTTATAAAGGAAAGAATGACGTAGGCTGATGTCACCTGAAAGTGACATGTAACCATTTTATAACTACTGATGTTTAACAACTACTGAAGATGTCAACAACTGACATCTTCTTACAAATGTTCCTAAGTGTTAAACATCTTATTTACAACTACTGAAAAAACATAAAACTACTGATACTACAACAACTGAAGAACAACCTCTTCAGTTGTTTACAAGTACTGAAAAGGAAACAAAACTACTGAAAAGTAAACAAACTACTGAAAGAAAAAGAAAACTACTGATGAAGAAAAACCATCACAACAACTGAAGAAGCCCTCTTCAGCTGTTGTCATCAGCTGTTAACATCAGCTGATGTCTTCAGCACTTGTACATCAGACTTTGTCTTTCAGCTGTTGATCTTCAGTCTTTGTCTTCAGTACTTGTTGAAGTCTTCAGACTTTAGATCTTCAGCTGTTGTCTCAGTCTTTGTCTTCAGTACTTCAGACGTACTTCAGCAGTTGTATTCTTCAGACTTTGTAGAACAGCTGATCAGGTCTTCTTCAGCTGTTGTGATGTCCTGTGGGACTTAGAGGTTTCTCTGATCAGGCTCATTGGTTCTTTTGGTCCAACAAACTCCCCCTGAACCAATGCAGCCAAAACCTCTAAGTTATTGACGAGTCCCACTTATTGTGGCAGATAGATTGGTCTTTTTATCCTCTTGATCAGATGAGAAGTGACCCTTTTTCAGCACCGGCCTGGGAAGAAGTCTCTGATGATCTGTTTGGCAGGATATGGTTGGGAGCTCTGTATTGGGGACTTGGACACGAGCTGTTATCCCAACCATGAGATCTACTTCCCGTGTATCAGCCTATATGATCCCTGGTGTAAGCCCTTAGAAACATGATCTGCTCACCATTGTCAGCACCTCGGGCACACCATCAATATATCCTCTCGGCCATACACTTCAGATATGTACTTGGCCTGTTTTCCATTCTTGAGCTCAACCGTGGTTATTTGTCTATAAGCAAACTCATCTGGATGAGTCCTTCTAAGAGCAGGTTGAGCTCTTCTTGTTTGAAGTTTCAAGTCTTTGTGTAAACCAATCCCTTCTTTATGTTGTTCTCCAACATCTTTTGAGGTGGTTGTTTGGCTTCATAGGCTTTCTTGAACTCTTCAACAATTTCAAGGGGACACTACAAGAACCACAGTGATGTCTCATCGACAACTCTCTTCACTTGGCTCTTGTATTTTGAAGGAATTTCTTCTTGACAATCCGGTGTGCCACCCTAGGATCAGGCCATATCCTTACTTTTTCCCTTTGGTATTGAAAGGTATTAGCAAGGGGTACAATCTTAATACTTCTTCTTCATGCTAATCATTGAAGAGGATGTGGCATATGCTTGTCGATGCTTTTCAGCATTTCCTCATCATGTCTTTGCATCTGTTCCTCTTCAATCTTTATCACACATCATGCATTTGAGAAGCAGGAGTGATGGACATTGGTTAGCCTTAGGCAAAGTAATAACTGCAGAGAGTGGCAGTCTGTCTTCATCCTCCTCTTCATCTCATAAGGCCTCAGTACCTTTCTTTTCTTTTGTCTAGGTACATCACTGGCAGTGGGTTTTGGGGGTTAAGGATTTGGTTTTGTGGGGTTGGATGGTTGGTTTAGAGGGTAAAGGGGTGTTTTAGTGGGTTGTGGAGGTAGTGATTTTGAGGATAGAGGCTTTTCAGACAGTTTTAACATTTTGGCTGTAAGGGAGGCTTTAGTAGATTTGTCATTTCTTTTCGGTTCCCAACCCCAGCTTCATTCAATGCCTCAATTACTAAACCTTTGGAGTATGTCAGACGAACAAATCTTGGTGGTTATTGCCAAGATGTTGTCCCTGGTCCAGGCCCTTATTTCAATCAGAGATCTTCCCAAGTATTTAGCTATAAATCTGATCATTATCTCCAGCCTTTCTCTTTCTAAGGCATCATAGCTAGCCCATCTTGAGTTGATCTCCTCTGTTTCCAACCTTCTGATCTCGGAGTCTAGTGTTGGATGTCAAAACCCTGCCTATATAACTGTTCAATGATTCTATCCATTGAACGGTTATGGTTGGCATCAGCTTCTTTCACCATATCATCAGCTCCTTCTCCTTCTCAGACTCTCCTTCCTCTTTTGATATGTGACATGAAAGTCTTTTTGACTTTCATTCACTTCAGCTCTCTTCTCACTCTCCTTCTCTTCTCAGTTACCTTCTCTGATTCTTTCTCCTTCTCCCCATCTGTCCTCTTCCTTTTTCCTTTAACTGACTGACTCTCCCCCTTTTGGTTGCATTGGGTGCAAGGGTTTGAGCAGTAGAAAGTGATTGGTCACCAACTCCTCCACCAGGGGTTGTATTATTGTAGGAAGCCTTCATCAATGGCTTTGATCACTATATCTGTGATCATGGGAGTGATGAGAGGTAGGGATTTTTGAAGGATAGAAACTGATTGATCAGGGTGGTTCTGTTCCTGAGAATCAGTGCCAAAAGCAGAGGCTGGTGGTTTGGAAGTATGGATTGGCTGAGTGTTTAGGGGACCTTCAGAAGAAGGTGCCATCTGTGGGTGTATTGTGGTGGCAGATGGACTTTCATCCTGAGACATCTTGGCCAGCAGCTCTTTGAGTCTGCTAACCTCATCCTCTAGGATGGTGTTTTGAGCAACTACATCATAGAAGAAGCTCAGGTCATCATTAGTTGATACTGAATCACCTGACCTCCTGACAGAGTCAGGTGAACATGCCTTGAGTGTAGATCAAGTATAGCATGTGCCCTTGTTCTCGGTTCTGGGGACTTCCAGCCTCAAGACTATGTCCTTCATCAGTGTTGCGCTGGTGAGGTCTTAGAGATGTTACCAACTGCACCCTGATCATTTGCTGAGTCAGAGGCAGTGGCAGCCTCACCAGTAGTTCGCATCCCCTTGTCTACACTAGAAGATGGAACATGATACCCTGTGCTGTGGGTTGACAGAAGCATGTGATCTCCCCCAGATGTTGAGGGTATCCAGTAGTAGTAATTGGTGTCTGGGTGGGGGTGTGGGAAATGAAACTGCGTCGCACTTTTGCAACAATTTTATGTAGGGCTTTGAGGGGCGGTTGCATCAGGAGAGGGTGTGGAAGCAGTGTGCACCGGGACGAGTGGTGCTCTTCAATGGTAATCCACTCAAGTGAGGAGGATCAGCAGTGTGGCTTCACTTTGAATGGTTGCTCAGGTTCCTTTTGAGAGGAAACCTGAGCGGCTTCAGTTGGTGGAGTCATAGTCTCTACTGGGGGGTTATGCTAGTAGAGATAACTGCTTGGTGCTGCAGGAGCATCCTCAGGGGCTCACTCCTGAGTAGCCTTCTTGGCTTCTTCTTTGTGGGTTTGGAGGGGACTCTGGATGTGGAAGGAATGGAGGTGTGGTTCCAGCTGCGTGGGTTTGCACAGCTTGGCAGCCTGTTGAGAGTTGGTCAGGTTGTGTCGGGAGTATACCTCGGCAATACAGCCAAAGCAGGGACTCCCAGACCAACTAGTCCCTCAGCATGAAGCTGATTCTCTATTATGGCCATTATAAAACTGTTGGACCAAAAGAACCAATGAGCCAAGATCAGAAAACCTCTAAGTCCCACATGGTATCACAACAACTGCTGAAAGCCTCATCAGTAGTTTGACAAGTGCTGAAGACTACAACAGCTGAAGATCAAGTGCTGAAGACCTTAAACTGAAGAACCAAAGTGTGAAGTACAACAGCTGAAGAACACAAGTACTGAAGCTGAAAGACCAAAGTACTGAAGTACAACAGCTGAAGAGTTCACAAGTACTGAAGATCAACAACTGATGTACAAAGTATGAAGACAAAGACTGAAGACATCAGCTGATGATATCTACTGAAGTCATCAGCTGATGAAACACCTGAAGGTCAAAGTCTGAAGATCAAGTACTGAAGCCTCAGTAGTTTGTCACAACTGCTGAAGAGTACTTCTTCAGTAGTTGTGATATCAGTAGTTTTATTTTCTATGTTTCAGTAGTTTTGTAAAACGACTGAAGAGCTTGTTCTTCAGTCGTTGTAGTTTCAGTAGTTTTATATTTTGTACTTAACTGCTGATATGTTCTCAGTAGTTGTGAACATTTCAGTAGTTCGTTAAGAATTAGTTATTTTTGTATTGGATCTGCCAGTTGTCACTTTCCGTGATAACAGCAGTGACTGTTGCACTCTATATAAGGAGTGACAACCTATTGTAATCAATGGGGAATGAGTAATTGAATGGAATGAATGATTGATTTGATTAGAAATATTCTACATCTATAAACATTCCTAGAAATCAGAAATACATATTCTCTCCTATAACCGTATGCGATCTTAATGCTTACAAGTATCGATTGCTTGCTACAATTTGTCTAATTCTAGTCTGTATTCCGCTGCTTTGTATTCTGATACATCAAACTTGTGATCGCTGATCCTGTCAAATGGTATCAGAGCGGGTTAATCATTGATCGATCTAATAATTGATCATTGAAACTGCTATTCAAGATCTAAGTTTGATTGAATTAGCTTTTGTTTTTGCAAGAAACGGTTATAGAGATTGAATTTTCTGTATTTCTGCTCATTCATCCTGAGATCTTTTTCTTGGTTCTCATTGAGTTTGTTGTGGTTGTCTAAAACTTTTAAAAGCTTGAACTAAATTGTTTTTGAACTGAAAATGACTACTCCTCCAATGATCCTCACAATACTGGCTCCTCAACCAAGCCACCTATGCTGGTTAGGAATGAGTATAACATATGGCAAAGACGTATGCTCCATCACCTGTCTGTTAACAGCGCAGGGTGTTGGACATCAGTGGTACATGGTCCACACAAGCCTATGGTGAATAACCCGGAAACCAATCAAATGGTTCCGAAGAGGAGGGAGCAATACTCAGATGAGGATAAGAAGTTGCTTGAGATTGATGCAAAAGCCCATGGAATTCTGGCCATGGCATTGCCCAATGAAATCTATTCTGGGCTAATGCATCATGAAACTGCCCATGACCTCTGGATTGCTTTGAAAGAACAATTTGGAGGAACAGATGAGGTCTTGGCAAATAATAGAGAAATTCTGCCCAACAATATGAGACATTCTCTCATAGAAAGGGTGAGACACTGACTCAACAATATGAGCGGTTTTCTTGTTTGATCTCTGAACTAAAAATGGTCAACTTGAATACACCAATATTCAGATGAATAACAGATTTCTCAGATCACTGCCTGAGAGATGGGACACATATACTATTGTCCTACGCTCCAGTGCAAGTTTGGACAAACTATCTTCACCCAACTCCATGGGAAATTGCTCACTTTTGAGAGAGAGATAGAACAGAAGAGAAAGCTGTCTTCATCTGGAAAGCTCACTGAAGACTTTATACAAGGCAACACTGCCTTGGTGGGTCATGAGTTAGAATATGCTCATCTGAATGCCAGTATGATGAGCATATTAATTTCTCTTCAAGCACTTCTGATTCTGCATTTGTAAGTGTGATGGTCAGTTAATGGGTGTAATAATGACAATCTATGTTTCATCATGGATGATCTCAAGGGGATTGCTGATGATGACTTAGAAGAGATGGATATTTTGAGCCAAATGGCCTTGATAAATATCAGATCTCAGAAGTTCTACAAAAGAACTGGAAGAAAATTCCCAGGACTCTCTGGCAAAACCAAAGTTGGTTTTGACAAGAGCAAGTTGAGGTGTCACAAATGCCAACGGCTTGGACACTTTGCAAGAGAGTGTAGATCAACTGGATCTAACTCTACTGCACCCTTTGTGACTTTTCCTGGCAATAGTCAACAACACAGAGGGCAACATCCTGTCACATCTAGTCATCATCCTCAACAACAATCTCCGGCATATTTTGTTCCTCAGGGTCAAATGCCATATCAGTACCCTTGTTATTACATGCCACAGTCAAATCAAGTTCAAGTTCCTATGACACCACAACCTCATGCATTACCAGAACCTCAGCCTTCCCTATCTCATCAACAACCTCAATCTCAACAACACAGCTTCTTCACCCCAGGAGTTGTTGACTGGAGCAGTTTACCAGATGACTTGTCTGGTCATGATCAACTGTTCTCAGGTGCTGGTCAACATGGTGGTGACAGTCCCTTTGGAATCTAGCTCTTATGGCTTTGGAGTCTGCTGATACTTCATTCCAATGCCTCTACACCTCAGGTATCACAGGTATCCTCTGAGGCAAAAGCCAAATTATGTTCTGAAAAATGCATAGCAGCATTTGCTTCCATTAGAGAAGCAAATGTAGCTTTAATTAATAAGAACATTGAGCTAGAACAAATAATTTCCAAAAACAAAGCTGAGTTTGAGTTTGTGCTCAAAGATAAAAATGATGAGGTTTATAAACTGAATTGCCAAAAATTGATGATAAGGCTAGAGAAGATGTACTTCTAGAGAAGTACAAAGATCTCAAAGAAACCCTTGCAGTTACCCAGGTCGAGTGTGATAGATGGGTACAATCATGCAAAGGTTTTGAAATGCTTCTTAGTAAGCAATCTGCTTCAAATGTGAAGTTTGGAATTGGCTACAATCACACTGCTCCACCTACAGATTTTACCCCAAGAGCAGAGGTAGAATCTGATGGTGAGAGTGATAACCAATCCATCATCATGTGATCTACCTTCTGATACAGCACAATCAGAAGTAGCAGTCAGCATCAAGCCCTCTTGAACCTATCAGCTGATGTTGATGGTCCAAATGCTGACATTCACATGATCAATAAGTTGATCAACTCAGGAGTTAATCCTGAAGGTCCTGAAAGGACTGGAGAGCAGGATTAACATCCTGAAGTTCAAACTTCAACTGCTGTCAGTACTGAAGAGAAGAAAACTGGCAGTAGAAAGAGTTTGAAGACTACTAAAGAGGTTGTCAAGAAAGCAACCAATGCTTCCAAAGCATTGAAGAACAAGTCTTCTGTTGCTTCACCATCTTTAGTTGATGATCAACCTAAGATGAAGAAGAAACCATGTGAAGTATGTGGTTTGTTCAATCATCTTACAGATGATTGTTGGTACAAAAGAGGTTCAAACTCAAACAAAAAGAAGAAATTAATGAGAAAATGGTAAAAATGAAAACTGAGTTTGAGACCACATTTGTATCAGCAACATCAAATCCTGTAACCCTTAAGTCCTTAAAGAAATCCAAAAAGGAAGGAGTTAAACAGGTGACAGCTGAGGGTGCTCAAAAGAAGAAGGTGCAACATAGGACCTTATCTAACTCCACTAGCAATGTGTCTGATGAGCTGAAAGCTTTATCACAAAATCAGACACAGCTGGTGATGATGGTACAACATCTGTTGGGTAGAGTTAACCAACTAGATTCTCCTATGTTGAAACCACAGAAAAGGAGGTCTAAGCCAAAGGACTCCTCTTCTACACCATCTTCTTCTTCTCAGGCTGTTGTTACAAATAAACATGTTAGTTTACCATCTATTGATGAGACCAGGCCCAAACCCAAAAGGTTTGGGTCTCTAAAACTACTGATTGTTTATTATTGCAGGGTTCTTCAACATGCCAAAGTAGCATCTGGTATGTAGACAGTGGGGGATCTATGCACATGACTGGGAACATCTCTCTTCTTCATGACTACTCTCAAGGAAAGAAGGGATTTGTCTCTTTTGGCAATGATGCTAGGGGTTACATCATCGGTAAGGGCTTTGTCTCCAATGGAGAAATCAAATTTGATGATGTTAATCATGTGGAAAATCTCAAGTACAACCTCTTGAGTGTCAGTCAAATGTGTGATAAAGGCCATGTTGCCCTTTTCACAAGTCAAAACTGTAGGATTCTGTCATCCAAAGTTTTGCACTTGATTGACAAGGTGTTGGATGATCACACTCTCCTGAAAGCCAAAGGACAGGAAGAGTGTATGCCTTAGATCTCTCTAAGAAGATAGATCTCAAAGGCAATCCTTGCCTATTTTCCAAAGCCTCTTCTCAAGAATCTAAATGTGGCACAGGAGGCTTGGTCATGTAATCTCAAAAACATGAATCAGCTTAGCCACAATAGTTTAGTCAGAGGCTTACCAATAAAGGAGTTCCACTGTGATGAAACTGCACTGCTTGTTAAAAGGAAAACAGCACAAGGTCTCATTTCTCCTATTGAAGTGTCCAAGTCCACTGCCTGCTTGCAATTACTGCATATGGATCTATTTGGTCCTGTGAGAGTAATGAGCATGGCAAAGAAGAAATACTGTCTGGTAATTGTGGATGATTACTCCAGATTTGTATGGACTTTCTTTCTACATTCAAAGGATGAGGCTGCTCAGAAGATTATCCACTTTGTGCTGTACATTGAGAAGCAGTATTCCCTTCCAGTCAAGTGTATTAGGAGTGATAATGGAACTGAGTTCAGAAATCATACACTTGATGACTTCTATCTTCAAAGGGAATCAAAAGGCAGTTCAGCATTCCAAGGACTCCAGAACAAAATGGAGTAGTGGAGAGAAAGAACAGGACCCTCATTGAAGCTGCAAGGTCCATGCTGGCTGACTCAGGTTTGCCATTGACCTTTTGGGCCGAAGCTGTCAACACAGCTTGTTATGTGCAAAATAGAGTTTTAGTAAATCAGAGGTTGATGAAGACTCCATATGAAGTTCTCCATCATTTGGCTCCTCTGATTTCATTTTTCAAAGCATTTGGGTGTCCCTGTTTTATTCAACACAAAGGATCAACTCCACAAATTTGATCCTAAGGTGGATGCAGGATACTTTGTTGGTTATCATCTACTTGCAAGGCATACAGAGTCTTCAACTGCAGAACAAAGATGGTTGAAGAAACTCTACATGTTAAGTTTAATGAATCTCCAAAGGACAAGATTCCACAAAGTCCTGTGGAGTTATTTGATTTGGACATACTGCAATATGTTCCTTATCAAAACTGCTGTTGCTCCTGTCAACAGTTCACCACCTGGTGGTACTGCTGATGATGATGATGATTGCAGTACTCACCTCTTCAGGTTTAGTGATCAGCTGCCTGACTCAGCTAGACCTGATGTTCCTGTAGCGCCAGTAGCACCATCCACAACAAATGCTGATGAGATTTCTTCGAATTCAACTTCCTTTGAATTACCATCCACTGATTGGTTTCAAGGAAATGATTCACCATCACCATCTGTTGCTGCTGAACGGCTACAAACACTTGCACAGATCTCATTGTGTATCAAGATCTGAAGAATCACCCTATGTCTCAAATCATTGGTGATATCACTGCTGGAGTATCAACAAGAAGTCAATTGTCAAATTTCTGCTTCTATGCTCTCTTCATCAGTCAGCAAGAGCCAAAGAATTATCACATTGCTTTAAAGGACAATGGATGGGTTGATGCCATGCAGCTTGAGCTTCTTCAGTTCAAGAAACAGCAAGTGTGGGAACTGGTTCCTCTACCTCCAGGTAAGTGTGCAATAGGCACTAAATGGGTGTTTAGGAACAAAACTGATGAAAATGGGCTTATTGTTAAGAACAAGGCCAGACTGGTTGTTCAGGGGTTTGCACAAGAAGAAGGTATGATTATGATGAAACCTTTGCCCCTGTAGCCAGACTGGAAGCAATTCGATTGTTTTTAGCTTATGCTGCTTATCAAAACCTTAAAGTCTTTCAAATGGATGTCAAAAGTGCATTTTTGTATGGAAAAGTTAAAAGAAGTTTATGTATGTCAACCTCCAGGCTTTGAGGACAATAAACATCCTAATTGGGTGTATAAGCTTGATAAAGCTCTTTATGGTTAAAACAAGCTCCCAGAGCCTGGTATGAGACATTATCAAACTTTCTTCTGGAAAACAATTTCACTAGAGGCTCCATAGACAAGACTTTATTCATTAAGAAACTGGGCAGCATAATCTACTTGTTCAAATTTATGTAGATGATATCATTTTTGCATCCTCTGATCCAAAGTTGTGTGATGCCTTTACAAAGTTGATGCAACAGAAGTTTGAAATGAGTGCCATGGGAGAATACAGTTCTTTCTGGGGTTGCAAATCAAACAAAAGGCTGATGGAATTTTTATTCATCAGTCCAAATATACAAAAGATCTTTTGCAAAAGTTTGATTTACAAAACTGTAAGCCCTGTTCTACTCCCATGAGCAGCACCACACAACTGGACTCAGATCAGAAAGGTAAAGTGGTTGATGAAACACTTTACAGATGTATGATTGGGTCCTTGATGTATTTAACAGCTTCTAGACCAGATATTATGTTTGCTACATGTGTTTGTGCTAGATTTCAGGCTGCACCTAAGAGTCTCATCTGATTGCAGTCAAGAGGATCTTTAGATATCTGCAAGGCACTCCATCTCTAGGTTTATGGTATTCTACCGGACATTCTGGTAAATTAGTTGCTTTTTCTGACAGTGACTATGCAGGGTGTAAGTTGACCAGGAAATCAACTTCTGGTGGATGTCAATTCCTAGGCAACTGCTTGATTTCTTGGCAGAGCAAGAAACAGACCTCAGTTGCTACATCCACTGCTGAAGCAGAGTACATTGCTGCTGCAAGCTGTACATCTCAGGTACTCTGGCTTCAAAACCAACTTTTGGATTATGGCATTACAGAGACTAAGACTCCATTGTTAATGGATAGTGCTTCAGCTCTTTGCATTGTCAAAATCCTGTCCAGCACTCTAGGACCAAACATATAGAGATCAGACATCATTTTATAAGGGATTGTTTTGAAAAAGGTCTGATTGATCCTAAGTTTGTGCCTAGTGCTGATGAGCTTGCAGACATTTTTCAAGCCTTTGGATAGTTCAACTTTCCAAAACTGGTGTTAAGGCTTGGTATGCTGCAGCTAGAATAGGTGACAACTACTGATGATCTTAGTAATTCATACTGATGATCATGAGTACCTATGTCACATATAAGTACTGATGAGCTCTTTTAACCTCAGTAGTTTTTATAACTACTGAAGGCTAAATGTCTCACAAGTACTGAAGTACTTCATCTGTTCTAAACTACTGATGTAGTTACAACTACTGATGCAGTTACAACTACTGCAATCAGTAAAAACAGATAAGTACTGATGTCCTATGAAACAACTGAAATCAGCCATAAAGACTGATGAATGTGTTGAGGACAGTTTGAAACAGCTGAAAAGCTAAGAATTGACGAAAACAGCTGAAGAGAACTTTCTCTTCAGTCGTTTGTACAACTGCTGTTTCATTTTAAACAACTGAAGCAAAACCACGTCTTCAGTAGTTTTATAACTACTGATGACTAATACCAAGTCTTCAGTTGTTTACACAGCTGATGACAAAACCACTGTCTTCAGTAGTTCATAACTACTGATGACAAACACCATGTCCTCAGTTATTTCAATAATCTGAAGTCAAAACCACGGTCTTCAGTAGTTTTCTAAATACCAACGTCTGAAGGATATACCTGTCACGGTTTCAGCTGTTTCAACGTCTGAAAGGATAATACCATGTCAACGGTCGTTTAAAACTACTGATGACTAACACCACATCTTTCAGTCGTTTCCTTACCCGTACCCTATAAATACCCCTAACCTGAGCTCTCCATGCTTCATCTTCTTCAAACCTAACGTTCCTCTCCAAAACTTCCCTCTTCTCCATGGCGTCTATGCAAATTAAACCGCGACACAACTGTGTTGCCTACCTCACAAAATCGCCGATCTGGACTAAGTTCGATACTGCTGTCGATCTTATGGTTCAGTCCCAATACAACAGGCATTCCTTTGAACCCCGTCTTACATGCCGAATCCTTGAACCAATTTTGGATGAACGTTACTGTTACAACTGAGGAGAGCAACACACCATCCCTCCGGTCAGTCGTCAACAACAAAGAAGTAGTCATTACTCCTGCAACAATCCGTAAAATTCTTCAACTGAGTGATGCTACTTCTCCTGCTGGATATCCGAAGGGCACCATAGATCTATCATTTGCTCAGCATGGATATCAAGGCGATCTCAGTGCCACCACCATCATGAAGAAACACTTTAATGACGCTGAGCGCCTGATTTTTCACATGGTCAATGTATGTTGGCCCCTAAGACGTCGTCTTGGGATCAAATGTCCACCAATGGCAGCAGGTAATGTATTCTATCCTTGAGCAACGACCACTAAACTTTTCAGAATTAATATTTCAGAGCTCAAAGATATGGCTCAAAAATTAACTGCCAACCGTTGGATACTCTATCCACGGTTCATAATGGCCATCATTATCGACCAGCTTAATGCTGAGGGACTTGTTGGCTTGGGAGTCCCTGCTACGGCTGTTTTGCCAGAAGTATACTCCCGGCACAACTCTGACCGGACACTCAAAATGGCTGCCAAGCTGCGAAAACCCACGCAACTGGAACCCACAGCCACCACCTTCAAATCCAATGTCCCCACCAAACCCACTAACAAGAAACCCAAAATGGCTACTCAGGGAATTGAGTCCCTGAGGATGCCCCTGCAACACAAACGCAGGATATATCCACTAGTCCAAACCCCCTAGTGGATACAATGACTCCTCCAGCCACAGCCGCTCAGGCTTCCTCTCAACAGGAGCCTGCAGCAACCCAAGGGGCACCTACTTATCTGGGATCTTACTCACTTGAGGAGATTGCCATTGAAGAGCACCATCCCACCCAGGTGCACACTGCTTCTATCCCCTCACCCCAAACAACCGCCCCTCACAGCCCAACTTTAATAGTTGCACAAGTGCTGACTCAATTGCACTCCTCACCCCCTCCCCAGAAACCACTTACTACTGGGAATACCTCTACAATTGAGGGGGAGGAACACAGTGCACCTGAGAACCCACAGCACAGGGGTTTCCCAATTCTATCTCCTGGTGTAGACAAGGAGCTTAGAATATCTAGTGAGGCTGCCACCTCCTCTGACTCAGCACATGACCAGAGTGAGGCTGGTAACATTGCTAAGACCTCCTAGAGGCAACAGCTGATGATGGACATTGTCCTGAGGCTGGAAGTCCCCAGTACCAAGCACAAGGGGCACATGCACCAACTGGTCTACACCAGTGCATGTAAATCCTGCTCTAAGCAGGAGGTCAGGTGATTCAGTATCAACTGATGATGACCTGAGCTTCTTCTATGATGTAGTTGCTCAAAACACCATTCTAGAGGATGAGGTTAGCAGACTCAAAGAGCTGCTGGCCAAGATGTCTCAGGATGCAAGTCCATCTGCCACCATAATACACCCACAGATGGCACCTTCCCTTGAAGGTTTCCGAAACACAGAGCCACCCCAAAATCAACCACCTGCCTCTGCTTCAGGCCCTACTTCTCAGGACCAGAACCCTCCTGAGCAATAGGTGCTGCACTCCAAAATTCCCTCCCTCTCATCACACCCATGATCACTGATATAGTGATCAAAGCCATTGATGAGAGCTTTCCTCCACATTACAGCCCTTGGTTGATGCTGCTGTCGAAAAGACTCTTTCTGCGGTACAACCCCTTCCTCCAATGCACCAAAAAGGGGGAGAGTGCAGTGAAAGAAAGGAAGAGGAAAAGATCCGAGGAAAAGGATGTGATGCAAGCCCAAGAGGAGGAAAAAGAAAAGCAACCTCTGCTCACTTACAAGCGGAAGAGAAGTGCTGATGATCACACTGCTGAAGACAAATCCTTGGAGGAGCTGGTCAAAGAAGCTGACACCACACACAGCCGCTCCATGGATAAAATAATTGAACAACTCTTTAGGCAGGGGTTTGACACAGCCACACTGGATAGTGAGATAGAAGGTTAGAAGTACAAGAGATACAAACCCGATGGGCAGGGTATGATGCTCTCGAGAAAGAGAGGTTGGAAATAATGATCGCTTTATTGCAAAATACTTGGGAAGATCATTAATGGAGATCCGCGCATGGACCAGGGACAGCATTCTGGCTATAGCCACCAGAATCTGTCTGTCTGAGCAATTCAACAAAGGGATTATTGTGGAAGCCCTTGATGAGGCTGGGGCTGGTAAAAGGTTAGAGATGGCTAAACTCACAAGGCGAAGCTAACTACAAGGATGCTAGATCAACCTTCCCTTCCACCCACTCAAACAGATCCTATCCCTCAAATCTCCCAACCAACCTCTAAGCCAATATCCAAACATCCTCATTCTTCAAAACCAATTCCTTCACCAACCCAACCATCATCAGTGATGTACCCAGAAGGAGGAGAAGGGTGCTGAGGATGGAAGAAGAAGAAGAAGAGGATGAAGATGATAGTCTGCCACTCTCTGCTGTTCTGAAGCTACCAAAACCCCGAAGTCAACCATGATCACACCTGACTCTCAAAGGGAAATGGTCAGAGTCAAGATAGAGAAGAAGAAGAACAGCAGAAACAGCACGATGAGCAACTGTTGAAGATGGTTGACAAGGAATTTCCTCAGTCATCATCTATTCAAGCCATGAAAGGGCATGCTCAAAGGCTGTACACTCTCAGGCACACCTTTCAGTATCAGAAGGAGAGAGTGAGAGTATGGCCAGACCCCAGGGTGAGTTCCAGAATCCATAAAAGAACTATCCCACACAGATACAACGGCCAAGTTCGAAAAAACAATAGAGTCTACCATCATGTTGGCCGTTGTAGTCTCACCTTGGGAAATCATTGATGAATTCAAGAAAGCTCACCAAGAAAAGAAGACACCTCAAGCCTTACTAGAAAACAAGATGATAAGAAGGGGTTGTTATATAAAAAGCTTGAAGACATCCAAAAGAATGAGCTCCAGTTACTCCTTGAAGGCAACCATCCTGATGAATTGTATATAGGGAGGTAACTACGGTGGAGCTGAAAAATGGCAGGACCATGAAGTACTTATCAGAGTACTATGGTCCAGAGTTCTTCTTCGAAGGAGGAGCAGAAGAACTCTCTCAGGAGGAACAAGTTGTTCTCCTTGAGGCCTATGTTCGTGAGTCATACAGACTCATTATGGGGAAGTAAATCTCATGAATGGGATAACAACTCTGTGTCCAGTTCCCCAAAACAGAGTTCCCTCATACTTTGCCAAACAAATATTTGAGATTTCTTCTCAGGCCGGAGCTTACATGGGTCATCTTCTCTACTGATCAAGAAGGAAAAAGACCAACATTTTGCCATCAATAAGTGGAAGATTAAATAAGTTAGAGGTTTGGCTGCATTGGTTCAGGGGGAGTTTGTTGGACCAAAAGAACCAATGAGCCAAGATCAGAAAACCTCTAAGTCCCACATGGTATCACAACAACTGCTGAAAGCCTCATCAGTAGTTTGACAAGTGCTGAAGACTACAACAGCTGAAGATCAAGTGCTGAAGACCTTAACAACTGAAGAACCAAAGTGCTGAAGTACAACAGCTGAAGAACACAAGTACTGAAGCTGAAAGACCAAAGTACTGAAGTACAACAGCTGAAGAGTTCACAAGTACTGAAGATCAACAACTGATGTACAAGTATGAAGACAAAGACTGAAGACATCAGCTGATGATATCTACTGAAGTCATCAGCTGATGAAACACCTGAAGGTCAAAGTCTGAAGATCAAGTACTGAAGCCTCAGTAGTTTGTCACAACTGCTGAAGAGTACTTCTTCAGTAGTTGTGATATCAGTAGTTTTATTTTCTATGTTTCAGTAGTTTTGTAAAACGACTGAAGAGCTTGTTCTTCAGTCGTTGTAGTTTCAGTAGTTTTATATTTTGTACTTAACATGCTGATATGTTCTCAGTAGTTGTGAACATTTCAGTAGTTCGTTAAGAATTAGTTATTTTTGTATTGGATCTGCCAGTTGTCTCTTTCCATGATAACAGCAGTGACTGTTGCACTCTATATAAGGAGTGACAACCTATTGTAATCAATGGGGAATGAGTAATTGAATGGAATGAATGATTGATTTGATTAGAAATATTCTACATCTATAAACATTCATAGAAATCAGAAATACATATTCTCTCCCTATAACCGTATGCGATCTTAATGCTTACAAGTATCGATTGCTTGCTACAATTGTCTAATTCTAGTCTGTATCCGCTGCTTTGTATTCTGATACATCAAACTTGTGATCGCTGATCCTGTCATAAATCGAGGATATAGTATCCAACGGTTAGAAAGTGGTTTTGTGGCCATATCCTTGATTTCAAGAAAAATTATTTCAGAAAAGTTTAGTCGTTCTTGTTCAAGGATAGAGAACAGTACTGTTGCCATCTGGAAGACAGTGATCCCAAGAAGAAGTCTTCGGCGCCAGGCAAACATTTACCATATGAAAAATCAAGCGTTCAGCATCTGGAAAATGTTTCTTCAGGATGGTCGAAGCACTAAGATCACCTTGATATCCATGTTGTCCAAATGAAGATCAAGTTGGCTCTTAGGATATCCAACAGGGTAGGCAGTATCATAATAGTAATATTGGCGGATGGTAGCAGTAGAGATGACCACCTTATGAGAGTTGATGGACGAATGGATAGATTCTCCATTAACAGTTGCATTCGTCCAAAACTGATGTAGCGAATCAGCATAAATGATTGGATTTAGGAGGAAAGCCGTTTTCAGTGGTGATTGGACCATAAGATCTATAGCATTATCGAATTTGGTCCAGAAGGGCGATTTAGTGAGGTACGCGACACAGTTGTGTCGAGGCTTGAGTTGCATGGTCGCCATTAATGAAGGTGAAAGGTTTTCAGAGCTTTCGAAATTTTAGGTCGTGAAAGAATGAAAAACTCTGAAAGAGGAATCAGATATATATAGGGTACGGGTATGAAACGACTGAAGGTTTTGTGTTAGTCATCAGTATTTGAAACAACTGATGACGTGGTATGAACTTTCAGAGGTTTGAAACGATGATGGTATTGGTGTGGTCAGCAGTTATAAAACAACTGAAGACATGGTGTTTACAATCAGACGTTGAAACAACTGAAGTCTCTGATTTAGGCATCAGTAGTTTTAAAAATACTCAAGACAAGTTGGACTTCAGATGTTGAAACAACTGAGGACTTGGTATTAGTCATCAGTAGTTGTGAAACTACTGAAGACCGTGGTTTTGCCATCAGTTGTTGTAAACAACTGAAGACTTGGTGTTAGTCATCAGTAGTTGTGAAACTACTGAAGACATGGTATTGCTTCAGTTGTTTATGAAGAAACAGCAGTTTATGAACTACTGAAGAGAGAGTACTCATCAGTAGTTGTCGTCATTTCAAAGCCTTTCAGCTTTCATACTGTCCTCAACACTTACTCATCAGCCTTTTTGCTGTTTTCAGTTGTTTCATAGGACATCAGTACTTATCTGTTTCTACTGATTTCAGTAGTTGTAACTACATCAGTAGTTTAGAACAGATAAAGTACAGTACTTAAAGCATTTAGCCTTCAGTAGTTATAAAAATACTGAGGGTAAAATAACTCATCAGTACTTATATGTGACATGGGTACCAATGATCATCAGTAAGTACTGAGATCATCAGTAGCTGTCTCTTATTCTAGCTGCAGCATACCAAGCCTTAACACCAGGTTGTGGAAAGTTGAACTATCCAAAGGCTTAGTAAAAATGTCTGCAAGCTCATCAGCACTAGGCACAAACATAGGATTAATTAGACCATTTTCAAAACAATCTCTTATAAAATGATGTCTAATTTCTATATGTTTAGTCCTAGAGTGCTGGACTGGATTTTTGACAATGCAAAGAGCTGAAGCACTATCCATTAATAATGGAGTCTTAGTCTCTGTAATGCCATAATCCAAAAGTTGATTCTGAAGCCAGAGTATTTGTGATGTACAACATGCAGCAGCAATGTACTCGGCTTCAGCAGTGGATGTAGTAACAGATGTTTGTTTCTTACTCTGCCAAGAAATCAAACAGTTGCCTAGGAATTGACATCCACCAGAAGTTGATTTCCTAGTCAACTTACACCCTGCATAGTCACTATCAGAGAAAGCAACTAATTTGCAAGAATGTCCAGTGGAATACCATAAGCCTAGAGATTGTGTACCTTGCAGATATCTAAAGATTCTCTTGACTGCAATTAGATGAGACTCCTTAGGTGCAGCCTGAAATCTAGCACAAACACATGTAGCAAACATAATATCTGGTCTAGAAGCTGTTAAATACATCAAAGAACCAATCATACATCTGTAAAGAGTTTCATCAACATCTTTACCTTTCTGATCAACATCCAATTGTGTGGTGTTGCACATGGGAGTAGAACAGGGTTACAGTTTTGTAAATCAAACTTATTCAAAAGATCTTTTGTGTATTTAGACTGATGAATGAAAATTCCATCAGCTTTTTGTTTGATTTGCAAACCTAGAAAGAACTGTAATTCTCCCATTGCACTCATTTCAAACTTATGTTGCATTAAAGTTTGGAAATCCTCACACAATTGGGGATCAGAGGATGCAAATATAATATCATCAACATAAATTTGAACAAGTAGCTTATGCTGATCCACCTTCTTAATAAATAAAGTTTTATCTATGGAGCCTCTAGTGAAATTATTCTGTAGAAGAAAGTTTGATAAGGTCTCATACCAGGCTCTAGGTGCTTGTTTCAACCCATAAAGAGCTTTATCAAGCTTATATACCCATTCTGGGTGCTTATTATCCTCAAAACCTGGTGGTTGACACACATAAACTTCTTCTTTTATGTTACCATATAGAAAATCACTTTTGACATCCATTTGAAAAACTTTAAGATTGTGGAGTGCAGCATAGGCTAAAAACAATCTAATTGCCTCCAGTCTGGCTACAGGGGCAAAGGTTTCATCATAATCAATACCTTCTTCTTGTGCAAACCCCTGCACAACCAGTCTGGCTTGTTCTTAACAATTAGCCCATTTTCATCAGTTTTATTCCTAAACACCCATTTAGTGCCTATTGCACACTTACCTGGGGGTAGAGGAACAAGCTCCCACACTTGCTGTTTTTTGAACTGAAGAAGTTCAAGCTGCATGGGTTCAACCCAACCATTGTCTCTCAAAGCTACATGATAGTTCTTTGGCTCTAGCTGACTGATGAAGAGAGCATAGAAGCAAAAATTGGACAACTGGCTTCTGGTTGAAACCCAGCATTGATATCACCAAGGATTTGAGTCATTGGGTGATTTTTCAGCTCTTGGTAAACAATCAAATCTGTGCAAGTGTTTGTAGAACCTTCAGCAGCAGCAGATGTTGATGCAGATTCTTGAAACCATGAAGATGGTGGCAACTCAAATGAAGTTGAGGATGCAGAAATCTCATCAGCATTTGTTGTGGATGGTGCTGCTGGAGCTACAGGAGCATCAGGTTAGAGGACACAGGCAGTTGGTCACTAAACCTAAAGAGGTGATTACTACTATCATCATCATCTTCAGTAGTAACACCAGGTGGTGAACTGTTGACAGGAGCAACAGCAGGAGATTGATAAGGAACATATTGCAGTATGTCCAAATCAAAGAGCTCCACAGGGCTTTGTGGAATCTTATCCTTTGGAGATTCATTGAACTTGACATGTAGAGTCTCTTCAACCATCTTTGTTCTGCAGTTGAAGACTCTGTATGCCTTGCAAGTTGATGAATAACCAACAAAGTACCCTGCATCCACCTTAGGATCAAATTTCTGGAGCTGATCCTTTGTGTTGAGAATGAAACAGGGACACCCAAATGCTCTAAAGAATGAAATGAGAGGGGCCAAATGATGTAGAACTTCATATGGAGTCTTCATCAACCTCTGATTTATTAGCACTCTATTCTGCACATAGCATGCTGTGTTGACAGCTTCAGCCCAAAAGGTCAATGGCAGTCCAAAATCAGCCAACATAGACCTTGCAGCTTCAATGAGGGTCCTGTTCTTTCTTTCCACAACTCCATTCTGTTCAGGAGTTCTTGAAATACTAAACTGTCTCTTTATTCCCTTGGAAAGGAAGAAATCATCAAGTGTATTGTTCCTGAATTCTGTTCCATTGTCACTTCTAATACACTTGACTGAGAGGGAATACTGCTTCTCAGCATACAACACAAAGTTTATGATCTTCTGTGCAGCTTCATCCTTTGAATGTAGAAAGAAAGTCCATACAAATCTGGAGTAATCATCCACAATTACCAGACAGTATTCTTCTTTGCCATGCTCATCACTCTCACAGGACCAAAAAGATCCATGTGAAGAAGTTGTAAGCAGGCAGTGGACTTTGGTTCTTCAATAGGTGGAATGAAACCTTGTGCTGTTTTCCTTTCAAACAAGCAGTTCAGTTGTTGTCACACTTGAACTCCTTCATATGCATTCCCCTTACTAAACTATGGTGTATCAGCTGATTCATGTTCTTGAAGTTAACATGTCCCAGCTTCTATGCCATAGATTAGATTCTTGAGGAGAGGCCTTGGAAAATAGGCAAGGATGACCTTTGAGATCTATTTTCTTGGAAAGATCTAAGGCATACACTCTTCCTGTCCTGTTGGCCTTCAGGAGAGTGTGAGCATCCATACCTTGTCAATCAAACTCAGAACTTTGGATGACAGATCCTGCCAGTTCTGGCTTGTGAAAAGGGCAACATGACCTTTGTCACACAATTGACTGACACTCAAGAGGTATACTTGAGATTTTCCACATGGTTGACATCATCAAACTTTATTTCCCCATTGGAAACAAAGCCCTTCCCGATGATGTCACCTCTTGCATCATTGCCAAAGGAAACAAAACCCTTCCTTCCTGGAGAGTAGTCATTAAGAAGTGAGTTTTCCCAGTCATATGCATAGATCCCCCACTGTCTACATACCAGATGCTACTTTGGCATGTTGAAGAGACCTGCATTAATAAACAATCAGTTAGTTTTGGAGACCCAAACCTTTTTGGTTTTGGGCCTGGTTTCATCAATAGATGGTAAACTAACAGGTTTATTGGACACAACAGCTTGAGGTGAAGGAGATGGTGTAGAAGAGGAATCCTTTGGCTTGGATCTCCTTTTCTGGGGTTTCAACACAGGGCCATCAAGTTGGTTAACTCTTCCCAACAGATGTTGAACCATCATTACCAGCTGTGTCTGATTCTGGGAAAGAGCTTTCAGCTCTTCAGACACATTGGTATTGGTGTTTGATGATGAGTTCTTGTGTTGCACCATCTTCTTTTGAGCAACCTCAGCTATTGCCTGTTGCACTCCTTCCCTTTTAGATTTCTTTTTGGACATAGGAGTAACAAGATTTGATGCTGCTCGTACAAACTTGGACTCAAACTCAGTTTTCATTTTAGCCAAGTTTTCTTTAATTTTTCCTTTTGTTTGAGTTTGGATCCCTTTTTGTACCAACAATTATCTGTGAGATGATTGAATAGACCACATATTTCACATGGTTTCTTCTTCATCGTCTGTTGATCATCAACTGAAGGAGATGAAACTACTGAAGACTTGCTCTTCAGCAGTTTAGAAGCACTTTTTGCCTTCTTGTCAACTCCCTTAGTAGGCTTCAAATCCTTCCTACTAACAGTTTTTTCTCTTCAGTGCTGTCAGTCATTGGGATTTGAACTCCATATGTTATCCCCTGCTCTCCAGTACCTTCAGTACTTCTAGGGATAACACTTGGGTTGATCAACTCATTGATCATGTGAGTGTCAGCAGTTGAACCATCAATATCAGCTGATAGGTTCACAGAGGGATTACTACTGACTTCAACTACTGATGGTGCTTTATCAAGTAGTGAATCACATGATGAGGTGGATTGGTCATTACTTTCTCCATCAGATTCTACTCCTGCTCTTGAAGCAAAATCTGTAGGAGGAGCAGTGTGATTATAACCAATTCCAAACTTCACATTGGAAGCTGTTTGCTTACTAAGAAGCATTTCAAAGCCTTGCAAGATTGTACCCATCGATCACACTCTACTTGGGTGACAACAAGAGTATCTTTGAGGTCTTTGTACTTTCTAAGAGTACATCCTCCCTAGCCTTATCATCAGAGATTTGGCATTTTAATTTATAAATCTCATCAGTTTTCTCTTTTAGCACAGACTCAAACTCAGCTTTATTTTTGGAAATTACTTGTTCTAGCTCTACATTTTTATTGATTAAAGCCACATTTGCTTCTCTAATAGAGACAATGCTGCTATGCAAGTTTCAGAACATAATTGGCCTTAGCCTCAGAGGATACCTGTGATACCTGTGTTGAAGAGGTACTTGAGGATGATCCATCAGAGGATTCCAAAGCCATGAGAGCTAGATTTCCAAAAGGATGCTCACCACCATGTTGACCAGCACCTGAGAACAGTTGTTCATTACCAGACACATCATCTGGTAAACTGCTCCAGTCACAACTCCTGGTGTGAGAAGCTGTGTTGTTGAAGTTGATTAGGTTGATGAGATTAGGATGGTTGAGCTCAGGGAGTGCATGTGGTTGCTTAGCAGTGGGTGCTTGAATCTGGCCTGGTTGTGGCATGTAATAGCAGGGGTATGGATATGGCCTTGGCCCCTGTGGAACAAAATATGCAGGAGATTGTGGTTGATGATGATAACCAGAATTGACAGGTTGTTGCCCTCTGTTCTGTTGACTATTGCCAGGGTAAGTCACAAAAGGTGCAGAAGAGTTAGATCCAGATGATCTACATTCTCTTGCAAAGTGTCCAAGCCTATGGCATTTATGGCACTTCAACTTACTCTTGTCAAAACCAACTTTGGTTTTGCCAGAGAGTCCTGGGAATTTCCTTCCAGTTCTTTTGTAGAACTTCTGAGATCTGATTTTATCAAGGCCATTTGGCTCAAAATATCCATCTCTTCTAAGTCATCATCAGCAATCCCCTTGAGATCATCCATGATGAAACATAGATTGTCACTATTACTACCAGCATAATAACTATCAACTCACAAAGGCAGGCTCAGAAGTGTTGTAGAGAATCAATATGCTCATCATACTGGCTTTCAGATGACGCATATTCTGACTCTTGATGTCCAATCAGGGCAGTGTTCCCTTGGACAAAATCCTCAGTGAGCTTGCCAGATGAAGCCAATTTCCTTTTCTGCTCTATCTCTCTCTTCAAATGTAAGCAGTTTCCCATGAAGTTTGGTGAGAGATAGGCGATCAACATCAGCATTTGAGCGTAGAACAATGGTATATGTTTCCATCTCTCAGGCAGTGATCTTAGGAATCTATGGTTCATCTGACTCCTGGTATATTCATGTTTAACCATTTTCATTCAGAGATTAAACATGAAAACCGCTCAAATTGTTGAGTCATAGTCTCACCCTTTCTATGAGAGAAAGTCTCATATTGTTGGGCGAGGATTTCCCTGTTGTTTGCTAAAACCTCATCAGTACCACCAAATTGTTCTTTGATGGCTTTCCAGAGGTCATGAGCAGACTCACAATGCAGAAGCCCAGAGTAAATCTCATTAGGAATAGCCATAGCCAAAATTCCATGGGCTTTTGCATTGATTTCAAACAACTTCTTGTCCTCATCGGAGTATTGCTCCTTCTTCTTTGGAACCAACTGGTTTGTTTCCGGATCATTCACCATTGGCTTATGTGGTCCATGTACCACAGATGTCCAACACCTGAGCTATGGACAGACAGGTGATGGAGCAATCTTCTTTGCCAAATGTTATACTCATTCCTCACCAAGATCGGAGGCTTGGTAGAGGATCCAGTATTGAAAGGATCATTCGAAGAAGTAGTCATTGTGGAAAATCAGACAGATTCAAGTAAAATCACAATAAATTTAGCTCAGAACCACACAAAACCTCAAATAAAACGGCCAGAAGCGATACACTCTCAATCTCTATAACAGATCCTTGCGGATTTGCTAATTCGATCAAACTTAGAGCGATTGAACAGTTTCAATGATCATTGTTAGACCGATCAATGATTAACCTGCTCTGATACCATTTGTTAGGATCTCAGCCTCTAGGTTAATCGATTGAACAGATATAGCAGCGGAATAGCTCAGAATTAGACAAATTCAAGCAAGAACATTCGATATAAAGCGATAAAAGAATTTTGTTATAGAGAGAGAAATATCAGACAAAAGGAATATTGCATTAAGATTGTCGGCCCTAAGGCACGATTACAGGTGAGTCATCTTTCCTTATAAAGGAAAGAATGACGTAGGCTGATGTCACCTGAAAGTGACATGTAACCGTTTTATAACTACTGATGTTTAACAACTACTGAAGATGTCAACAACTGACATCTTCTTACAAATGTTCCTAAGTGTTAACATCTTATTTACAACTACTGAAAAAACATAAAACTACTGATACTACAACAACTGAAGAACAACCTCTTCAGTTGTTTACAAGTACTGAAAAGGAAACAAAACTACTAAAAAGTAAACAAACTACTGAAAAAAAAGAAAACTACTGATGAAGAAAAACCATCACAACAACTGAAGAAGCCCTCTTCAGCTGTTGTCATCAGCTGTTAACATCAGCTGATGTCTTCAGCACTTGTACATCAGACTTTGTCTTTCAGCTGTTGATCTTCAGTCTTTGTCTTCAGTACTTGTTGAAGTCTTCAGACTTTAGATCTTCAGCTGTTGTCTTAGTCTTTGTCTTCAGTACTTCAGACGTACTTCAGCAGTTGTATTCTTCAGACTTTGTAGAACAGCTGATCAGGTCTTCTTCAGCTGTTGTGATGTCCTGTGGGACTTAGAGGTTTCTCTGATCAGGCTCATTGGTTCTTTTGGTCCAACAAATCATTTTATGTTCCTTTAATGAATAGAGTTCCATCTATAGTACCCCTTTTGTAGCCATTCTGACAAAGATACTAAGATAAAGTCTCATATCACTTCCTTGGTGCTTGATGCAACCTATAAGAGCTTTCTCAAGCCTATAGACATAATCAGGATGAATAGGGTTTGCAAAGCCAGGTGGTTGTTTGAGATATACCTCTTTATCAATCACCCGATAGAGAAAAGCACACTTGACTTGAAGCTGCTAGATCTTGAAATCCTTAGATGTAGCAAAAGCTAAGAATATTCTGACAGCTTCAAGTCTTGCTACAGGAGCAATAACATCTGTATAGTCAATTCCTTCTCTTATGTGTATCCTTGGACAACTAGTCTTGCCTTATTCTTAATAATAAGTCCTCTATTATCCTTCTTATTCTTGAACACCTATTTGGTTCCTATGTTATTCTTCCCTTGAGGAAGAGAACATAGGTTCCAAAACTTTTGCCTTTTGAATTAAAGCAATTCCTCTTGCATAGCTTCAATCCAACTTCCATCCTTTAAAGCCTCATGAACTTTCTTTAGCTCTATCTAGGATAAGAAATAAGAGTGAAGAAAAACATTTGCATCATGGGTTTGTCCTCTTGTTCTTATTCTTGTGTCAACATTTCTAATGACATTTATAGTGGGATGCGATTTATGGATCCTTAGTTAAGGGATCATAACAAGTTGTTTGGAGGGATCTAAATTAGAGAAAATTAGATCTAGCAGTTGTAATTCACCCACCATATTAGCACACTTATCAAGATAAACTTGATCCAATGAGTGTGTAACATCATTTATGTTGTCTTCAATGGAGTAGTTGTCAGCATCAAGAAATTCTTGATCACTTTCACCACTGCCCTGATCTCCTACATTTGAAGCTCCTTCATTTGAGTTTTGTGCCTCTGAGAAGGAATTTGAAGGCACCTCAAATGTATCAGCTTGATTTGTCATTCTTGTGTTAATAGGAACTTCATTTGCAGGGTTAGTTGCAACTGGAGCTGAAGTAGTGCAACTTGATGGTCTTCTTAGCTCAAATCTTTGGTCAGGATCACCTGCTGATAGTATATTTGTAGATCCTGAAACATTCTCACAAGATTTGTTAAACCATTGGTAATTAAATCAAGATCAAATAGCCAATCACGACCAGAACCTTTCACATTGGAGTGTGCTCATTAAAAGTCACATTGCCTGATTCCTCAACTACTCTAATT
Organism: Flaveria trinervia; assembly: GCA_025506515.1. Lineage (NCBI taxonomy): Eukaryota > Viridiplantae > Streptophyta > Magnoliopsida > Asterales > Asteraceae > Flaveria > Flaveria trinervia. Next base: position 23,764,084 of record CM046442.1, on the reverse strand, counting down.
TTGAGATTGTATACTCTATAAGCATTGGCTTGGAAAGAATATCCAATAAATTGTCCATCATCTAATTTATCATTAAACTTGGCAATTTGATCTTTCGTATTCAAGATGGTGCAAAGACATCCAAATGACATGAGAAAACCAATGTAAGGTTTCCTTTTGTGTCAATGTTCATAAGAAGTGTTGTCATGAGTCTTAACTACTAAAACTCTGTTTTGCACATAACAAACAATGTTCACTGCCTCTACCTAGAAGGTGATGGGCAATTTAGAGTCAAACAACATAGTTCTTGTAGCTTCAATAAGTGTCATGTTTCCGCTCTTAGCAACACCATTTTGCTGAGGAGTCCTAGGAGCACTGTATTGTCTTGTAATACCCTTTTCACCATAAAATGTATCAAGAATTTGGTCCTTGAATTTAGTTCCTTGACCACATCTTATGGTTTTGACTTTATGATCACATTGATTCTCAATATTTAAGATGAAATTCTTCAGAATCTCCGGGGTGTCATCCTTAGTTCTAAGAAAGAAGACCCAAGTGAATCTTGTAAAATCATCTATGATAACTAAACAGTAAGAGGTCCTTCCTAGACTTATTACACTGATGGGGCCAAAAAGATCCTTATGTAACAAGTGTAGGGAATAGTGATGGAGTTTCTTTTCTTTGGCTTGTGAGATATCTTGTGTTGCTTCCCTTTAAGGCATGCAACACAGTGGTCATTACTAGTAAACTCTTTCTTTGGCATTCTAGTTACCAAATCATTCTTAATAATTTATTCATGTTTTTAACGTTTACATGACACATTCTTTCTAGAGGAAAGACTCATCAATATTGGGTTTAGATAGAAGCATAAAACTTCAGCTTATGAAGATGTTTCTTGCAAATCCATCTTGTACATGTTCCTTTTCCTGGGGCCTCTAAGTAGGATATGCTCTTAAGGAATGACCACCCTAGGCCTAAGAGCAATGCATTAATGCTCAATAAAGAGGATGTTATGACTCTGTTCACAAAATTGAGATACACTCAAAAGATTATATCCAAGCTCCTTGACAAAGTTTACTTTCTCAATGTTGAACTTACCATTTGTGACCTTGACCCTTTCAGTTATGTAACCCCTAACATCTCCTTTAAAAGCAACTAGTCCTCCATTAATCTTTTCAAAAGTTAGAGTAGAGACTCATTGCATGTGATGTGCCTAGAAGAACCACTATCAAATGTCCATACATACTTGTTTGTCTTGAGTTGTTCTTACATAAAAGAGATGGTTAGTTACTTTTGGAAACCCAATCCTTATGGTCTTAGGCTCATCAAAAGAAGTTGAAGACAATGCAATAGTAATTGATCCTATTTTCATGTTTTGAGGATCAATTATGATGTTGATGAGAACTTTAAGTCACTTGGTCTTTCTTTGTCTTCCACACCACCTTTGCAAGCTTAGACCTGACCTTGAACACTTTAGGAGTTTTGATGACTGGACCTTTAGAAGATCTTACTAACACTACAGTAGGCTACACTACTTCGGAAGTATTCCTTTCTTCTGAGACCAAAATTTCTTTTGAAGGCAAGTTTCCACTTGTCTTCATCTTCATTTTTGAGCTTCCAAAAGAAAAGATTTTCCTTCCAAATTCATTTTCAAACTCTCAGAAGTTTCTTTCTTAGTCATGTGGACAGATTTTTTTTGGATTGTAAACACAATCCTTAGCAAGATAAGAAGTACTTCCACACATGACACAGTCTATTTTATTCTTCCTAAGAGTCTTCTTCTGAGAACAAAGTTGAACTTGATCATTTACCTTCTACATGTTCATCTTTGCATATGTTATGACAATTCCTTTAGGGTGGGAACTACCTATGGAGCTAGATCGTTCAGGTTGTGTAGCAGTGGTACACAACTAATCATCTTTTATCTTGGCCTTCCTGATCAGGTTCTTCCTTCTTGACTTGCTTATTCCAACTCTTTTAGTCTCCTCAAATGAATGCTGACCCTTCTTAGAATGATCTTTTTCACTCTTCTCAGAGGCATCCTTTATTATATCCTCTTCATCCTCTTCACTCATGGGGTCTATGAAGGGAAGCTCATCTTCATAAGTTCCATACCTAGGGGATCTTATAAACAAGATTGTGTGTGGATGTGCTATGTCACTAGATCCCAGTCCCTGCTTATTCTGATAACAAACTTTTGCATGCAAGGATAATGATATAATGTTCTTGAAGGTCTCTTCTTCAAACATAAATGTATTCTTGAAGAAGAGACCTTCAAAAACATTATATCATCATCCTTGCATGGAAAAATTTGTTATGAGAATAAGCAGGGACTGGGATCTAGTGAGATAGCACATCCACACAAAATCTTGTCTATAAGATACCCTAGGTGTGTTGCTGAACACAAGCTTAGCTTGGCATTCAGTTAACTTAGTTATGAGATCATTGATCTAAGTCTTGTAATTGGTGTGTTCATGTTTAAGAATTGAAATGGTTTTCTTTAAGTCATCTGTCTTTAGCTTATAATCATTTTCATCTCTTTTGAAATCAGATTTTAGAACATTTAAAGACTCAAGATTAGATATCATCTCTAAGTTATAGGACCTGTATCTATTAACTTTAGCAATATAATCAGGTGTATGGAGATATTCCAATGCCTTGGCTTCATCATGGTCTGCCATAAATGCTTGGTTTGAATATGCACCTTGTGTGTTCCCGATATGAACCAGAACAATGAGCATGGATCTTAGGATTCATATTGATAGTAACAAAATTTGAATGATTAGATGCTAAAATATAATAATGATGAACATGATGAAGAACACAAACATGTTTAAAGTTTGATGTTATTGATATGTTGTTGAAATCATCATCCATGAAGGATGATAATATGATGTTGGTGATGGACCTAATTCACCCTAACAAGTGGTGAATTATTCACCCTTTACAATGATAATATATGTTAATATTTATACTAGTCTAGCAATTAAAATAATTACAAATAAACCCTAGACTAATATTTTGTGGCTTTTGTTCTTCAAAACTTCAACTTGAATAATATTGGAAATCTTCAATTTCTTCATAGGTAGAATACCCAACAATACTCCCCTAAATTGTAGATTTCCAATGTGAATTGAAGCTTGATGTTGATTCCATATAATAGTTATTCAAAGCTAAGAAATTTGTTGTTGATGCGGACATGAGGTCTTCAAATCTTTCATACAACTATATTATGTAACTCGATGTCACATTGTTTTTGTTGATGAGAGTCCGAATACGAACCCTAATTTTATTTTGTTGATCATAAGCCCAATCTTCAACACTGGAGCCCAAGTCGCACGATTGGATAGTGCCAACCTATAAATACAACTCAATTCGTGAAAAAGAAAAACACTCGATCAATTACGATTCCAGACGAACCCTAGCCGTCCAGAAACCTTCCAAATCGTTCTCCAAGTTCATAGAACACATTAGATCGATTCCCAATCGATTTCTAACATTAGTTTCAATCCTTGATTGATTCTTCGTGTGTTCTCACTGATTGGATTGCCAATCAAATAGGATTCCGCACTATTTGATCTGGTTTACACGTGATCTCCAGGTATTTCGGTCAAATACCAGGTCCTAACAAGTGGTATCAGAGCTATTGGCTCTTGATTACGTGTTGATTCAATCAAGATTGCATAAAAGTTTGTGTTTTTGCACTAAAAACACAATCTTTGGCATCAAAAGTGATCTTGGAAGTTCCCTGCTCATCGAAGTTTGGTTTCTACGGACTTAGGCGATTAGAACTTGTGAAATTTCGAATTTTTACGGCTGAAACCCGTCAAACCTAGAATTTTCGCAAAACAGCAGCTTCAGTCGCACGAGTGACTCATTCGCACGACTGGACTCCATTCGCATTGCTCATACGCACGATTGGACATAGTCGCACCCTCATTCGGCCGACTGAACCGTTCGTTCGCATAGCTCATACGCACCAGATTCATTCGCACGACTGAACCAATCGCCCAGTTCATTCGCACGATTGAACCAATCGCAGAGCTTATACGCACGATTAGCTCATTCGCATCCTTCAGTCGCATCAGTGAAAGTTTGTTTGATTAGATTATAAGTTTATTAGTCATGGAAGATCAGATGTCAGCCTTTACTGCTGGGAAGGACTCAAGGATACAGAACCTGCTGTTGCTTGAAAGTGAGGTGGGGAATCACAATAAACCACCAAAGCTTTTGACTTAGATGATTTCCCCACTGGAAACAACGTTTTGAGATCTACCTTAATGGAGTAGATCCTAATCTGTGCGAAGCCATTGAGATTGGTTATAGTACACCTGTGGGAGCTGTTGGAGTTAAGCTAACATTAAGCGGGATGACAGACGCACAGAAAGTAAAGTACAATTCAGAGAAAAGAGTTTATGAATTGATCACTCAGTCTATCCCCAAAGACATATTCCACCAGTATTCAGAGAAAAAGCAGTCCAAGAAACTGTGGGATGAGCTAGAGAAAAGATATGATGGTAATGCATCATTGAAGGCAATCAAGGCAAAGGAGTTAAAGAAGGAATTCGATAACTTCTCATCAATTGGTAATGAAAGTTTGGATGAAGTCATAGACAGATTCTACCACTTGATGAGCGAATTGCATACACATGGAGTGACTACCACCATGGAAGAGAAAGTAAGCAACTTCGCAGACGGATTGCCTGATAAGTGGGCTACATTCGTGTCTAACTTGAGACAGAATGGAATCCTTGTAAAGCTGGATATAAATGACTTCATTCTTAAGTTGCGAGAAGAAGCACTAAGGATGAAGTATAGAGCTCATAAGTCTTCGTACACACAAAATCCAGCTTTATACAACGCCACGCCTCAAGCTAAGACATCTGGAGCACCCCTCCAGACTGCTTTTGTGTCTAGCTCGTCAGGTCCTTCACATGCTTCTCCTTCTGGATCAGACACGTCTGGGTCATCATGTACCCATCATATTGGATCAGAAGCAAGCGCTACCAAACTGAAGATCGAGAACCTCGGTAATGTGACCGTGGAAGTAGCTCGAGAGCATATGGATCTTTTAGCAGCAGTGGTTCATTCATATGATGGACTTGTTGCCGGGAAGATTGGAAACTGCCATCTGGTAGATGAGGACTACGAGCAGGTGGATGAGATGGAGCTTGAGAGAATGGATATAATGTGGGCCTTAGCAAGTGCTGTCCGGAGGGCGAAGAAGTTTGTGAAAAAGACTGGACAAAACTTGGTTGCTACTAAGGATACCACCTTTGGCTTCGACAAGAGTAAAGTGACCTGCTTTAACTGTGGTGAGAAGGGGCACTTCAAAAGAGAATGTGTCAAGCCAAAGAAGACGGGGAATGGGAACCCGTTATCATCTTTTACTCGCCAAGACAAGCAAGCCTCTAGTTCTACTTCATCAAACAAGGATCCAAAAGCCTTAACTGCTCATGATGATGAAGGACAGGATTGGAGTTTCAGGTTTGTCTCACCAGGAGAATCTAACATTGCCAGTGTTGAGGATATTGATGATGATTCTGCGAGTGAAGGTGATATAGCAGTTGAGATAGCAATGTCACATAGTGAAGAAACAACTGCAGCCGAGGTCAGTTACAAACCAATTGAGGAAGTTTCCACGTCAGAGACAGAAAAGTCAGAATCACCAGAACCAGAAACATCTGATGCTGCACTGATGGCTAACTCTTCTGAACCAACTCAGGTAAGTACCACTGACCAAATTTTTAATAATCATGCTTGTTCTGATTGTGACACTTTTAGGAATAGCATAGATGAAAAATTCGCTAGGTTATTAGATCATAATGATAACCTAGTAAAAGATTTACGTCTGTACACTGAGGCTAATGGAGTACTAAAACAAAATGAGCATAGTTATAAAGAAAAGGTAGACCGATTGACTAAACAATTTAGGGAAACCGAAGTAGTGGCGTTTAACCAAGAAAATGACATTAGGTACTATCTAAACTCCCTAGAAGACACCAAGAAACAAAAGGCAGTTCTAGAAGTCGAAGTTAATTCATTAAAACAGAAACTGCATAGTTGGACTAGTTCTTCACACATAGTTCAACACTTAGTGAGAGAAAGGAATAACGGGGAGGGATTAGGCTACAAAGTGGTTCCACCACCACATGAGACCTTGATGAACACTAAGTCTAGACCAGTAAATAATAATCCCATCAAGGATCATGTGGTGACTACTCCTCTCGTTACTGATCCAGACACCTCATGTTCATCTACTGAATCTGGTCAGAAACAAAAGGAGGCCACTTCAAAGGCAAAGGGTAAATTGCCTTGTGTTAACCTGGAAAATGAATTTGAAAAAGTTAACTTAAAGTCAGGGTCAAACAGAGTCAAATCAGAACCTAAAAGGACTTCAAATGCTACTTTTTCACATGCTTCAAGTCAAAAACCAGTTAACCAAAAAGTGAAACAGGTTAAGACAGTAAATTTTGTTAAACCAGAAAAACATCAAACATACGAGAGTCAAAAACTAAAGTGATTGATGTTACTAGAGTGTCACGCACTTCTCCACAAAGAAAGTCTACTCATAAAGTTGATAGCAGGTCATGCTACAACTGTGGAGAATGTGGACACATTGCTTCCTATTGTCATTTCTATCAGACACCTAGGAAAAAGATTGATCTTCAGGACTCTAGACCTAGGTCTTCTAAGCGGATTTCTTGACTCCACCTAGAAGAGCTAGTGAACCTAAAGTCCAACCTGTAAGCCAGACGACTGTTTATCATAAACAGGCATTACACAAATCTGGCTTATGGAAAGCAAAATCCACCTACGTGTCTAATATTGATGACAAGAAGGAACCTGAGCTACCCTCACCCTCTAAGGGTCAATGGGTGGAGTTTATGATGTGTGATGCCTCTGGGAAACAAGACAGTCAAAGCTTGGGTTCCTAACCTAAACTAATTCATTTACTTTGTATGTGCAGGGTGTTCGATACAGTGCTGAGACTAACACGTGGATTATAGACAGCGGAGCATCCAGGCACATGACAGGAAATAGAGCCTTTTATCTAACGTCAAACAAATAAAAGGAGGGCATTTTCCTTTGCAGGAAACAAAGGAGGCTATATCACAGCTCAGGGAGAAGTGGGAAATCAGAAAGTTAAGTTTGATAAGGTGAACTACGTTCAACAACTTCAGAACAACTTACTTTCTGTTTCCCAAATCTGTGATAAAGGATTCAAAGTCATCTTCGAAAACAGAAGTGTTACGTGCTGAAGAAAGAATATATGATCCCAGAGGACCAAGTTCTGATGACTGCTTCAAGATATAAAGACCTTTATGTCTTGGATCTGTCAACAGCTGCTACAACGGATCATGAAGTTCAGTGTTTCTTATCTAAAGCTACTAAGAAGGATTCAGTCTCCTGGCATCGGAGAATGGGACACATTAGTCAAAGGAAGATGAATCATTTGATTCAGAAGGATTTAGTGGCAGGAGTGAATGTCAAGAACTTCCAACTTCCTGACTTTTGTGTAGCTTGCAAGAAAGGCAAACAGACAAAGAAGTCTCATAAGGAAAAGAAAGTTCATTCAATAGAACTTCCTCTTGAGCTTCTTCACATGGATTTGTTTGGTCCAGTTAGTACAAGGAGCATTGTAGGCGACGTGTACTGTTTTGTGGTCACTGATGACTACTCAAGGTTCACTTGGGTAATGTTTCTGAAATCCAAATCAGAAACTTTGGAGACATTAAGGAATTAGTAACCACACTGGAATCTCTCTACAAGCTAAAAGTTAGACAAATACGCTCAGACAACGGACAGAATTCAAGAATCAAGGGATGGAGGCATACTGCAAGGAAAAGGGAATTGTGCATCAATTCACTTCTGCCTACACACTCAAATGAATGGCGTTGCTGAGAGAAAGAACAGGAGTTTGATAGAGACAGCAGGACTATGCTGGCAGACTCGAAACTGCCTATCCAATTCTGGAATGAGGCAGTGGCAAATGCGTGTTATACACTGAATCGATTCCTAATAGTCAAGCACCACGAAAAGACATGTTATGAGCTACTACAAAGACGCAAACCGAATTTGGAGTATCTTGAACCTTTTGGCGCACCGTGTACACTTCTGAAGAAGACACAAGAAGGAAAATTCAGCGAGAAGGCAGTGAAGGAATTTTTCTAGGATACAACATACCGAACAAGCGAGTTTACAATAACTCAACGGGTCTTGTAGAAGTGTGTGTAATGTCGACGTTCAGAGATATACAACCACCTACAGGCAAAGGACCTGCATACTTCTTCGATTATGATGGATTCTTCAAATCCTTCAACATCCCTCTCTCCTCGAATGAGGTTAGCTACTAGGATGATGTATGATATTCTAAATACACCATCTACCACACAGGGAGAATCATCTACTCAGTCAGAAGGGGTAGTCGATGACAGTGACTCCTCCTCTGAAGATGAAATGAAGCAGATGACAAAAACAGTCAGGAGGAACAGGTTCCAGCTCCTGAAAGTCCACAAGCATCTATAAGTGATGCACCTCGACTTCGGAACCTCAAACTCCACCTTCCTCTGATGCAGAACAAAATGTTCACAATCTTGGTTCGGAGGTGACTGTGCCGACTACTCCAGGATCACGAACTAAACGTCTATCATCCCCTTGACAATGTTATTGGAGATGTCCGATCAGGAGTACAAACCCGAAATCAGCTATACTCAGCTGATTACGCCTCAGTTATGGAGAAAGGTTACATTCATGATGGTGCTTATCGATGTTTGTTTCGCAAGATGAGCCAAAATATGTCAGTGAAGCACTAAATGATGAGGCGTGGGTGAGTGCCATGCAAGAAGAACTTCTGCAGTTTAAGAAGTTAGGTGTATGGACTCTGGTTGATAGACCTAAAGGTGCTAAAGTCATTGGCACCAAATGGGTACTAAAATGCAGAAGGATGACCAAGGAGTCATTATCAGGAACAAAGCTCGACTGGTGGTTCAAGGTTTTCGCCAAGTCGAGGGAATTGACTACAATGAGGTGTTTGCACCGTGGCAAGGATGGAAGCTATTCGTATCTTCCTTGCCTATGCATCGTACATGAAGATTAAAGTCTACCAATTAGATGTGAAGAGTGCATTCCTTAATGGGGAAATCAGGGAAACAGTTTATGTAAGTCAACCCGAGGGATTGAAGACCCTTATCATCGGGATAGAGTTTACAAGCTGACAAGGCTTATATGGGCTTCATCAAGCTCCTCGAGCTTGGTATGAGAAACTCTGACTCATCTTGTGAAACACGGCTTTCACAGGGGAGTCATTGACTGTACACTGTTTATTAAAGAAAAGGATGGCGACCTACTGCTTGTGCAGATATATGTTGATGACATAATCTTCGGGTCAAAGAACGAAGAGTTATGCAAAGAGTTTGAAGCAGTGATGAAGAAAGAGTTTGAGATGAATGCTATGGGGGAGATGAAGTTCTTTCTCGGGTTACAGGTGGATCAAACACCTAATGTGATCTTTCTACATCAGACCAAGTATGTAGGAGACATTCTCAGTCGCTTTGACATGGAGAATGCTTCTGCTGCTGGGACTCCACTTCTACGAATCATGATATAGCACCTGATGAGAATGGAGATCTTGTAGATGCCACTATGTACGAGGAATGATTGGATCCCTCATGTATCTCACTGCCTCAAGACCTGATATCATGTATGCTACATTGTATGTTCCAGATATCAGGCTAAACCAAAGGTCAATCATCTGATCGGGGTCAAAAGGATTTTTCACTATCTAAAGGGTACACCCACACTGGGGTTGGTATCCTCATGATGACGATTTTGAGCTCACAGCGTATAGTGACTCGGACTATGGAGGCTGCAAAATGAACTACAAGTCTACATCAGCGGGTGTCAATTCTTTGGGAGAAGATTAGTTACATGGCAGTGTAAGAAGCAGACATCGGTTGCATTGTCAACCTGTGAAGCCGAATATGTTGCTGCTGCAAGTTGCTGTTCACAAATCATTTGGATTCAACAGCAAATGCGGGATTACGGTTTAAAATTCTCAGCTACTCCTATATTTGTTGATAACTCTGCTGCAATTGCAGTAACCAAAAATCCGGTTCAACATCCTAAGACCAAACACATCGGTATTAATACCACTTCATAACAGACTGTTTTGAAAAGAACTTAATTGATGTGGTTAAAATTAATACTGATTTTCAACGTGCTGACCTCTATACTAAAGCCTTTGATAAACCACGTTTTCAATATTTGCTAGAGGTCAACGGCGTTAAAAAGAAAAGTGAGGTAATTCCTGATGAATAATGTGTAGTCCGATGTAATTTTCGTTAAAGTTTATTTTATTTTATGTTATCTGTTTTTTTTCTTTTTGTCTGTTATATTTAAACTCATGTTATTTTGCTGTTTATTAAAATCCAAAATAATTAAATCCAATGATTTATTTAGTATTTTAGGGGGAGAATATGTCAGCAAGTTAACATAAAAAAAATTAAATAAAAAAATAAATAATAAATAAATGAGGGAGAAGGTAACTAGCTGAAATAAGGTAGATTGTGTCTGTGATACCGATTCAATACCTTTGGAACATGATAGTACACAGGACACATCAAGAGGGATTTTAAAAATTAAGTTTTGAAAAGATGCAAAAGTTCAAAGTATAAGTCTGTGTAGTCTAAGCAATATAAAAAGGGAAGATGATAGAAAACTGGCAACTCCTAAGGTGACACAAAGAAAGTAGACTTAGAGACTGCTAGACCACAAATGATATGTTGGTAGATTCAACACAATAGACAATTAGACCTGATTGGTGATCTCAAGATCAAACTAAGTTGTTCAACTGACTGTGGGCTTCCATCTTATCACTGTTAACACAATCAAATATATTCCAATAAGGGGTAATGAGCATTTAAATGCCACAAAAGTGTGCGGATGACCATAATTAGAGCAAAGCAAGAAAAAAATGAAAGACAAATGCAATAAAGCTAATGACTTATGTTGTTGGTGCATATTGTGTCAAATAAAATAAGCTGCTCTAACAAGGAGATAGGTTGTGTGCCTCTCTGCTGTGCGATGGCACTGACCTGAGAATAAGCATAACCAAGATATTCTAGAATTCATTGTTGTTTGCCGCCTCTCTGCTGTGCGATGGCACTGACCTGAGGACAGGCTTCTCTTTGAAAGCTCTAAGAATAGTCTCTTCTTGTAATAATACCCGTAGACCGCTCAAAACCTCTGAGGAATGTTGATTACCATATAAGTGTGGGATCCACAAATGTTAGCTGAAATAATTAAACCTAAATCAGTCACCAGTCTGTGTCAAAAGTCTGTGTATGGATTTAAGTGGACAAACATAATGACAATCTTAGTGGTTACATTCTCAAGAGTTCAAATCAATGTGAAAATATAAGAGTTTCAGTATGATTTCCTTAAGTTGCTAACGACTCTGGATGAACACCGAGAATTTAAGCATCAAAAAGTTTTAATAACAAGTCCCAAATCATTTGATGTTCCTGTATGATTCCAAAATTGAATTAATCCAGATATGATCAATCTAAGTTGAAGCTGTCTACTCCCTAACCAAATCCCTTAGATTTCCATCTTAGGGTTTTGTCTCTCACAAAAAGCCCAAAAACAAACTTTAGTTGAGTAGTTAGTTTAAGTTTCTATGTTTATCTTTTAATTTGTGTGTCTGTCGGACTACATGAGGGAAATCAGAAGGGAATTAACTTACCTAAAATGGGTCATGTCTGAGATGGCCACATGTTTTTCAAAGTTTAAAAGGTCACGTCTGAAGTGACTGAATTGGTTAAGAGCTTACAATGTTATTGTCATAAGTGAAAAGGGTCTTAATAGTAAAGGGTTCAAAATGACTGTAAACTCACTAAGTGTGACCCATTCGCACAAGTGGATCATGGTTATCGACCAACTATGCGAATGGCTTCCAATCGGCCGAATGGACATGAAAATGATCCATACGACCGAATAGAAGGGGGAGAATGAAACAGTAGACCGACTGAGGCTCAGTCGGTCAACTAAAGATGCGAATGAAGGAGACCGAATGAGGCAGCCGACCGACTGAGACTCAGTCGGCCGACTGAAAGCGATTGACTAGGCCAATCGTGCGACTGAGGCTCAGTCGCTCGATTGAACTGAACGAATGAGGCCAGTCGGTCGATTGAACTTAGGTTCAGTATTTAAGGGCCTCAGTCGATCGCATGTTCCTCATCACACCAAAATCGCACTCTTCCTATTACTCTGTCAAAATTGTTACAGATCCTGATTTACATTACTGTTAAGTTTCTTACATTCGAGTGACGATTTACAGGTACATTACTCTTTGAATCCTACCAAAATCAGCAGATTACCGAACCTACAATAGAGACACTCAATTGAATCAAGAACCAAACTGTGAAATGACCTAATCACCTATGTAAATGAAGCAAAATGTTAAAATTGAGTTTAATAGGTTATTAGTGACAAGTAGACGAGGCTAATGGACCATTAAACACTGTTAAATGACTTAAATTGGTCAAGATTCGACCCAAAGGCGATCGAACAGTGAGGCAAGTGACTGGTCGTTCGAATGAACTCCAATCGCATGATTGAACCTTTCGATTGGATCATTCGACCGAATGAACCACCCGAATGAGTCCAATCGGCCGATTGAACTCAATCGCAAGTCTCAATCGGCCGATTGAACTCAATCGCATGTCTCAATCAGCCGATTGAACTCAATCGCATGTCTCAATCAACCGAATGACTCCAGTCGCATGATTCATTCGCATGAATGAATCAGAATGGAAGTGAAACACTACACTTAGAACTGAATTCCAATGTATTATGTACTAATGATCAGGTGTTTTGTGTTTCAGGAAAAATGGCTGACCGATGGTCTCTTAATCCAAAGCACAACATATGTGCCCATTTAGACCACACGACTCGGAACGGGGCCAAGTTCTCAGATATTATAGCCTTCCTTAAACGTTCACGGATACATAAGGCTATATCTACGTCGTGCACACCTTACAAATCACTACACCAGGCATTCTGGGAGAATGCCTCAGTGGATCGTTCTCGTGAGCCATACAGCATCAGAAGCACCATTTTGGGTCACGCTATCGACATTACCGCTACTAACATCCAAAGAATCCTTGAGTTTGGAGATGACTCTACTCACCCCACCAAGCTACATCCTTTGACTGTGAGAGGGTGTTTCCTCCGAATCAAGTATGCGGGGGACATTAACTCGGGGTTGCTAAATAAGAGCAACCTGTGCCCACAATACAAATATCTGGACATGTGATTCTTAAGTGCATCGCTTCGAGAAGGGGTGGTTTCGATGACCTATCAGATCAGATACTGATTCCCTTCGTGGCTCTGGTGCTGAACCACCCTTTCAGCTTCTCAAATATGATCTTTGCTTATTTGGTAGAGAACATTAAAACAAAAGGGAAAGAAGGTTTTTGTATGTATCCAAGATTTCTTCAGATGATATTCAATGAGAAGCGCCTCAGCTCCCCAAGGAAAGTCACGATGCAGTGACTTTGGAACTTATGGATGACACTACCTTGGGTAGGATGGTGGTGTACCGGGGCAAGCAAGTTAAGCCCCAGGAAAAGAAGCTGATTGGCCACTTAGCAGATGAAAGTTATGTGGCACTGGGGAGACGCCAATGGCGTCACGAGGACAGTGACTCCGACGTGGAGCCAATTGTCCTACCTACTGATGAATCTGATGATGACGATAGTGGGGGTGCCGGAGACACTAGGCCTATTCCACAGAGCGGCACTACGTCTGATGTTGTGCCTCCAGCATACGCCCCGGCTGCAGAAGCTACCGAATCAGCTGGGTTTCATCACGATTTTATCCTTGAGACAGAAGAAGAAGAAGAGTCTGATGAGGAGCCCCTCACTAGGACTGTGGGAAGTAAAGTAGTTCCCACAGTACATGGGCTTCGGGTGGTTGGTGAGCACCCAAGAGACTCTGGAGCGACAGAGACCGACCCGACTTATGTTCCGGGGTCCTCAGGCGGATTGGAGGGGGGGCATCCACCTCGAAGGGAACGAGGAGAAAACGGATGGCTCAACCCCATGGGCAGAAACCTAAGAAGAAGCATAGGGTAACCTTTATCACTACCACATCCACCACATCCACCACCTCTATCACAGCCCCTACCATACCTTCCACCACGTCCACCACTACCACCTCTTCAGACACACCATCCACCACCATACCTTCCCCCACAGCAACCGCAGACACGACCAGACCGACCACCACAAGACAGACCCCAGCCACCACTACATCATTCACCCCACACTCACCACCACTATCATCCCGACCTGACCTGATATTCACCATCACCACCACCACTAGCCACCAAACCGAGCCCTCAGCCTATCCCTCACACACCTATAAATCTCCTCTACCTCCAATCGGGGTAGAGGAACAGTTGTCGGCTTTAAACAGAATGGTGTTGCGATTGCTGGCGGCTGATGAGGAAAAGACCACTCAGATCCGCCAGCTTACCGAGCTGACTGCTGCACAATCGCATAAAATTGCAGAGCAGGATCGAGTACTTAAGGAGCAGGCCCAGCAATTGGCTGCTCAGAGCACCCAGATGAACCAACTCCAAGCTCAAAGTGTCGTAGCAAGTCAGCAAATAGAGGAGTTGGAAAAAGCTAAGAGGACCATTTTGCTAAAATTGAAAGGATCAAAGGAGGAACCTTTAAAGATAAGGGATGGAGACAGAGATAATGAAGATGATGAAGACGAGGATGATAATGAGAGTGATACAGAGAAAACCGAAGAATGGTGTGAAGATGAAGACACTGAAGAAGGTGAAGCAGCTGAATCTGTCTCAGCGCCAGGGCAAGAGAAGAGAACAAAAAACAAACAAGATCAGTCAGCTTCTGCTTCTGCACCTTCACATGAAGAGCCAGGTACTCAGGCTAAAAGTAAATAGTAGATGTTTATGTATTTATTTACTTTTGTATTTTGTGTTGAAAAAACCATGTACTAAATGTTCATATTAAGTTAATGCATTTTGTTTGATAAATTACTAATGATTTGAGTGTGAAATGTGGAAATCAAACAGATCCAAAGTACAACAGGAAGAGTTTGATATTGCTCCCCTTCAACAGGTCAAGTCTCAACTCACAATGATTCTTGATCTGCAAGGGATTGTGAGAAGGCCAGTGAGTTATACCCCTGAAGAAGGTGAAATAATTCACGACCTATCTAACGAGCAACTGGCAGAGATGTTCAGACTCAATCCTGATGAAATTGTCAAGGATGCTCCAACAGTTGATTCAACCAGTGACGAAGAACTAAATGACGTTGATGAAGTTGAGGTTGAAGATATTGCTGCTGAAGAGTACCCTCAGTACGCTAACAACGAGGGTAATGTGGTCCCCAATCTGGGTGAGTCCCTAGTCAGTGATATGTTTGAGGTACTAGACAAGATGGAGCAGGAAACAGGAAAGACCGAAGGAACCGCCAAGCCTCAAATGATGACGTAGACATTCGAAAGGCTGAGTGGGCTGAATGTTTTAAAGAAGTTAGAGCCCAACGTGCTGCACCGAAGAGGGATGCCTACACCAAGTTCTACAGCATCAAGAAACATCTTACGGTGTCAGGCAGGATTATAGCATGGGCATATTTTGATGATCTTAACGTGTACGCCGTTAAGAGGGAGAAGGGCATAGAGTACTTTAGATTTCCACATGATCTAAAGACTCTACCAGGCTTTGAGCTCAACCAGCTGGCCAAATTGAAGCTGTTGTATGCTGACCCGAGAAAGATGTCAGGCTGGTTTGAGGCTGCCCTAAAGAAAGAGTACCACACCAGGTGGATTAACTTCAGACCTCAACAACCTACTAGGTATATTAGAAGGTCTGAGATGGATGCCATTACTAGAAAACCAAAGATTGTGTTGAAGTGGAATCCTCCGCGCACAATGTCAAGAATCCCACTTCGGGAAATGACAAAGGATTTCACTCCACACTTCAAATGGTGGTACTATGATTGGAGAACTGCTGAAGCTGTCATAGTTCTGAACAAAGGGGACCAAATGGATACTATCAGGGTATTCGACCCAATGTGGCTAACCAACTTGTTTGCTAATGATGTCTATACATTATACAAGTGGCCACTGTTCTATGACACACAAGACATTGTACAAGCCCTCCAGTTCCAAACGTTATACGACTTTGCTTCGCGTTTGATATTCACGCGGGAGTCACACAAGAGGACAAGTACAAGAAATATGAGGAGGTAATGAAGAAAACAAGACATTAGAGAGATCTAGGTCCAAGGGGGAGTTTGTTGATACATGTATGTCCCTAGATCATGATATGTGATGTAATAGATCTTGTTTGGTATGATTAATGAAATGATATTGATAGTCTGTTAGTTATAATGTTTAATAGTTCATTAATGAGTCATGACTGAATTGATTAGGTTTATGATTATTTGAATGGTTACACATTATGTTATATTAATTAACTAAAACATTCAAACTTAACTTAATGAAGTTCTCATGCGAATGGCTCATGCGAATGAACCATAAGCATGAAGAACTTCACACGATTGACTCAGTCGCACGACTGAACCAGGAGACTAGATCAGTCGTACGACTGTAACATAAGATTGGCTCAGTCGCACGACTAAACACTCAGTCGTACGAATGAATCAACCGCATGGTTCAATCGCACGACTGAACCAGACTAATGGTTCAGTCGCACGATTGGATAGTGCCAACCTATAAATACAACTCAATTCGTGAAAAATAAAAAACTCTCGATCAATTACGATTCCAGACGAACCCTAGCCGTCCAGAAACCTTCCAAATCGTTCTCCAAGTTCATAGAACACATTAGATCGATTCCCAATCGATTTCAAACGTTAGTTTCAATCCTTGATTGATTCTTCGTGTGTTCTCACTGATTGGATCGCCAATCAAATAGGATTCCGCACTATTTGATCTGGTTTACACGTGATCTCCAGGTATTTCGGTCAAATACCAGGTCCTAACAGTTTTGTTTAATGATATAGCCCAAGTACAAAGCCAATTATGTTCATGAGCCCATATTCCCTGAATTCATTCATAACCCTAGTTTGCCAACCCTACTTTGGCCGAGAAAGTCCACCTACGGCAGCCCCTTCCCTTTCTTTCGCAAAACCTAATTAGGAAGCCCTAATTCAACAGCCCTAATTCGCAAGCAGCCCTAATCGGCAGCCACATTTGGCAGCCACATTCTTCGACACAAGCTGCCTACGACAGGCTCTTTTGCAACCCTAATTGGCAGGCACATTTGGCAGCCGCAAACCCGAATTTGCAGCACCACTTGGGCAGCTAAAAACCCTAATTTGCAGCACCACTTCAGCAACCGCAAACCCTAATTTGCAGCCCCACTTAGGCAGCCACAATTGGTTCGCAAGCAGCCCTAATCCACAACTTTTTGATCCTTGAGGCAACCTCTTTCATTCGCTTTCTTGCAAGATTTGAATCGGATCTTATATTGTTGAATTGATTGTTGAATGCTTTCTTCAGATCTTCAATAACTTTAGCAATCTAACCATAAAATCTCATCAAAATTAATATGAGTCCATCAACTCTGGCTCTGATACCAATTATGTGTTCCCGATATGAACGGGAACAATGAGCATGGATCTTAGGATTCATATTGATAGTAACAAAACTTGAATGATTAGATGCTAAAATATAATAATGATGAACATGATAAAGAACACAAACGTGTTTAATGTTTAATGTTTATTGATATGTTGTTGAAATCATCATCCATGAAGGATGATGATATGATGTTGTTCGTGATGGACCTAATTCACCCTAACAAGTGGTGAATTATTCACCCTTTACAATGATAATATATGTTAATATTTATACTAGTCTAGCAATTAAAATAATTACAAATAAACCCTAGACTAATATTTTGTGGCTTTTGTTCTTCAAAACTTCAACTTCAATAATATTGGAAATCTTTAATTTCTTCATAGGTAGAATACCCAACACACCTTCTACCTGAAAGCTCCATTTAAAGCTTCCTTCTTCAACAACAACTATAGCTTACTGCTTTGGCTTCTCATTTTGGGTGGCTCTCTTAGTGTAGTTTGGCCTGACTTGTGTTTGGCCACCATTTGTCCTTGGTGCCTTACACTCCCTCGCAAAGTGACCCATTTGGTTAAAGTTTTAACACTTTACTTTGCTCTTGTCCAGTCCAAACTTTCCACTGGTTGTATTGCTTGGAACTTCCTCCCTATCCTCTTATAGAATTTCGTGGCTCTATGAGTGAGGAAAGACATTCGTTGAACTATATCCATGTATTCCAGTTCATCTGGATGGATACAGTTCAAATCTTAAAGGGTGAAGGGAAATTTTCTTGTGCTTTCGTAAGAAGATAAATGCCAGAATTTGAATATTGAACCTCTATTAAGCATACCTAAGTCTTATATCAGGAATTTGAAGTGTAAAGTTTTTAATTCTATCGATTTTAATGCATTTTCTCGAATAAACACAACGTTATCCACCTGTACTTGTTGAGGCCCCTTCGAATCGATATTCAGAATCAATATGTTAGATGAACAATCTGTGGGGTACTACATAGATTGTGTGGGAAACCCGGTTGAAGAAAAACGTCAAACATGAACAAAATTACACACACCATACTCCTGTTATTCCACACAATCAAATGTTGTACATGTACGGGTATTTATACACCTAAATTTGTAGTTAACAACTAACTAAACTAGCACAATTAACCCTTTGATTCCTGCTAATTTATATTAGTTGACTTTTCAATTTTGACTTATAATTAGACTAAGTTAATTAAGATTTATTGATTACTTTTAGTTCCAACATCACTCCCCTAATCAAGATAATTTTAATCTTGTCTTCTCTACTCTTGTTCATCCAATTTTGCAGTCTTCTTGTTCCTGCTTCAATTTGACTTTCAATTTAAATTTTGACTTTGACTCTTTGGATGCTTTGATCAAGATTAAGTGGTGTTAACATCCTCTCTGTTGAATTGAATCTGATTCTGTATGATCTGAAGGATATTTGTCTCATTAGTTACCAATCAATATCGGAATTGAACAATCGGTTCAATAAGTTCGTTCATATGATCGACAAGTAACTGATTCCACTTTCATTTTTCCTTTGAATGCCTTTTCCTCTTTATTTTTGATATCTTTTTTGAATTCATGAAGATCATTTCAAACTATAATTTTGATTTTAATAACCAAATTTTAGAGACTTGATTCTCGGTCTCACTCTCTGTTCCTTTTTGCGATGACTATCAATCGATGTTTCTTTACATTGAGTGATTCATTCTCATTTTAAACTTTCCTTGGCCTCTATCGAAAACTAGGATCACAAAACAAAACTTGATTTATTCACTGCTCTGCTTCTTTCTACTGATTTTCATCGGTACCATGTTTCTTTTGTGAATCCATGGATCGTAATCATGACTATCAATGTTAAATTGCTTTCGATATAATGACCACGAAATTACTATTAGTTGTTATTTAATTGATCAAATATTAAATATTGAAAACAATAAATATGCAATAAACACTCAAATGATTTAAATAATATGCAAAAGAAAATTGTTTGAATAAAAAATAATTCATTTAAACTAATTAATGATTACAAAGAATCTAACAATAATTGATAACAATAAACTTTGCTATGATTATGCTGATGATCTTGGTGTGATGATGTGACGGCTGCTAGGGTTTTGTGTTTTGTTGATCGTGTGGATCGGTGTTATGGTTTGTATTTTGCCGTCTACTTGATGTGAAACCTAGGACTCGTATTTATAGGCACACATGTTTCTATTAAGGAAATAGCGAATCTATTGGAATCCGTGTTTGACTTGTTGACTTGAATTACTTATATCATTTAAGTACAAGAGTTTGGCCTTCCATAGAAACTTTGTCTTCCACATGAGTTTGCTCTTCCATAGATGTCTTCACTTGATGTTATCCATGTGTTTATTGTTCATTAGTTTCTTTGGTCTTGTAGTACTCTCATCCTCACCGGTGTTTATCCGTAGAAGATCTTCAGATGTTTTTTCTTGTAAGAAAGACATCTACGGAAGAACATAAATGTTCATCCGTAGATCTTTCTTACACTTGGTCAATTTCTGAAATTGACCAAGTATATTGTTTGAACCTGTAATCATACATAAATCAAAACATATATGGACCAACCTATATACATAATGCATATATCAAAATCATGAATTACAAATGTTCATTACAAGCGTTGAGTAAAATTCTAAGCCTGTACAAAATGATCTAGACCTATTGTTCCTCGATCTAACAATACTCCCCCTTAGGCTTAGAAACTTTCAAATAAGCTCTTCAAACTTGATTGCTCTTTGACTCTAACTATTATTTTGTTGTAGAAGTAGGAACACACAATCTTCTAATCATCATATTTGTATTTGATATCCATCTTACTAATCATCTTTAGAGTTTCAAAACTTAAGCCCAAAACATCTTCTTCCAAAGTAAGTGTTTCCACTACACTCTGATTATGCACTATTTCTAGCTCATCTTGTTTTGAGATTCTTAGTTTAGACACTTCATTGATGTTGATTCCTATCAGCTGACTAGCCTCATATCTCCTTCTGTTGTATGCCTTTGCACGCAGTTTGTCTATCAATTGAATCAAGTGTACATATAGGCATAAATCATGTTGAGCTTTTTCATCAGCAAGTTTAGGAAGAATTTATCGTGCAAATATGAAGTGTAATTAAGGTGGAGCATCTTCATTTCCATAAGATCAAAGATACTGATCTGGTTAGCTTTCTTCTTTTCCGCATTTCTCATTAGCACTAACTCTTTTGTCTTCATAACATATACACTTTCTGTTATGGGATATGTGTATTGGATTCCATCAAAATATTTAACTATTGCTGCATTACTATTTTGGTATCCAACCCTCTTCAAAAATTCATCATCAATAATGCAGTGGAGTTGGTTTTTGATCTTTTCATCCTTTGCATCCTTCTCTTGTGCTTAACATGCTTTCTATTAGCCTCTTGAAGCACATCATCTCTGAATTTTATCTTGAGTTTACCCACTAATACTGAGAAATCTCTTCCCATTGGATGAATTGGATAATTAGAGATTATTAGGCCTTACAAATCTTTGATATCATAATCAGGAAGGCTCAACATTGTTTCTACATTATGCAAGCATTGAATCCTTCCATATGTTCACTTAATAATTGCACAATCCTAGTCTGGATCATATTTCCAGGCCATAATCATGTTTTCTTCCACATAACTGAGAGTTGTGATATGATCAAATAACTTTTGTTACTAAACCTCTATCGGTTTCTAATCTAATTAATTGGATTATTTTAAGTAATTAATAATAAACAAAATAAAAAATTTAACTAAAATTAATTAAACTAAACACGACAGAAGAAATAAACAAATAAATATTAATTCAAACTTGAAAACTTGAATACGAGCAGATGGTTAACTAGGTATGTGGTTTTTCCCTAAGAAAACCAAAGACACATGGTAAACATAGGAATGTTTATTGAAATGTCAAATGGAAGATCGCCCCTAGGTTTTCTACCATAATGTCTTTAAGGTTATATTTTTCAGCCCTAAGACAAAGGACAATTTAATTAAATCTAACCAAATACCCTAAAACACTAACACCATGAATAAAAGGAAAAACACGCTTTCATGAAATCTAAACCTAACAAGCAACGTGTAGGAGGCTTTAAGCAATATCTATCACCCTTAGGTTTTAGATAAGTTAGCACATTGAAAAAAATACTATCACATCACAACCAATGCTCATAAGATTATCTCAAATCAAAGTTTAAAATTAAAAACACAAAATAATTAATTTTAACGTGTAAACCTAATCAAGATGTCATGCAATCAATCAAAATCAAACATACACGAGCATGGCAATAATTTTAAGTATAAAACACAACACGGGTTCATATTTAATTGAAACAATAATCAAGTTCTAAGATTAATAAACAAATATACGAAATCAAAACCAAATAGTTTAATCAAAACATGAATTGTTTTCAACCCAACCTAGGTAGTACTAAAGAAATTAGTTACTCATAACGATAAAAAAACATTAAGAAAAACAATGAAGTTGAAATATTTAATAACATTAAGGAGAGAAACAATGAAACAAAAAAAAAATAATTGATAACGAGACGAAACCGGATAATCTTTCGTGCTTGAATGCTTCAATCCTTGCTCCCTGATCTTGATCTGCACTTTAATATTGCTCTTTAATTGTACTCAGAGCTCCAAAGTTAATAACAAAAGTATAATGAACTTATTATGCTTTCTTTCTTTCTTTTCCGAATTATGTCATCCGTCCTTTTTCTTGCCGTCTCTTCTTTATTATATAGAAAAAATGTAGGGTTTTTTTCATGTATATATGAGCTACCTTCAAGTTTGATACTTGTCATCAATTCAAACCTCAATTCACACATGGCATATTTTAAATCCTCTTGTGGCACCTCACGTGAACCACCTTCAATTTCAACAATTACTAAATTGGTTTTATTATTATGTGTAACTTTGACAAAAAAATTAAAAGATGATACTACCTTCACGTGGGTAATTTTGTTCCCAAATATGAATCATCAATTAGCATTTCATTTAAACCCACAATAGTCAACATAATCACATTATGCCATCTACAGATAAATTTTGCTTTCTCATTTAAGTAAATGACCTTATATATAAAGAATTAAGCCTATTGAATTTGATAATAATATATAAAATGTATTTAAAGTTTCACTCTTCGTTTAAAGTACATTATTTTGGCTCATTTTTTCTTTTTAAACTTGTAAAATTCAAATGTGAATCAATTAGGACTAAAATTATTTAAGAGTTATACCAAAGTTACTCAAAAGTATAGTAAATATTTATATTTAATATGCATATTTTAAACCCTATCAGAATCCATGATTGATCAATGTCATGAACATAGTTGATTTCGACTTTCTTCGAGTATGTCTTTGGTTGTCAACAAATCATCAGCCTTTGATTCCTTGTGTTCTTTTCGAGTCTCATCCTTAGTAAGCTCATTCCATTCAACATCACTTTCACTATCCTTATGAGTAATAGCCTTCACAGTAGATAAATCTACTAAAGGAGTGTGTTCAGGTGATGTAGGCTTTGACCTTTTTTGGTGAATCTTCAATCTTAATTACTTCTTACTTAAATGAACCCAAATACTTCATCTTTCTTGAATATTGAATGATTGGCTTTTGAGTTTCAGCAAATTCTTTAGTTGGTTTTGTTATAGGAGTGCTTGATTCAAGAGCACAAAGTCTTATCTTCAGCTCCTTAATTTCTTGATCCTTTTTTTTAAAATCTCTAAATTATTGATCAAGTCATTGTTGGCTTTCTCCAACTCCAATTCCAACCTCTCTTTTTCATCAATTTGTTACTTCAATGACTCCATGAGTTCTTCTACATGTTGATGTAATGCATCAATTATTTCATTGTTGCTTTCTACATCTTCTCTTAATTTGTTTAGTCTGGTTTCATTTTCATTCAGCAAATTTTCCTTTTCATTCACCATTGTCTTCAATTCCTTAATTTTATCCAACTCATTGTTTGATTTGAAGATTAATTTGTTATATTCAGTAACGAAGTGACTTTTTCTAATAGGGATGTCCTCCTCACCAACATCATCTTCATGATATGCTATCATATCAACATAGTTTATTTCTTCTTCACCTTCTTGATGTTGAGCAGCAATCTCATAATTATTAACTTCAACAGCAGCTATACTTGTTAAGCTTGAACCGGACTCAACAGCTGGATGAGCCTGCTCTTGATGTGATTGTTGTTGTTTGTGAGGATCAATTTTTGGTGAAGTTGGTTCAGTGTGATCAAACAACACTAGGGTATGCGAGTTGGTGATTGGGAGTGGCACAGTGCTTGCTTGAGATACTAACTAAGTCTCACCGGTGTGTACAGAGTTTTAAGGTTGAGTAGCAAAAATAAATTTTGTATGAATACTCTTAGAAGATTATTTTGAGGAGTTAGAGCTTTTGATGAATGGGTGATTAAGGGTGAATTAGAGTGATTGGTTGAGTGTTTTAGCTGGCTGGTGATTGGGGTTATGAGGATTGATCATGGTGGTGTGTGGGATTGATCATGGTGGTGTATGGGTGATTGAGGAAGGGAGAGTAAGACTTGCTCAGTATTAGTAGATGAACTCTCTTACTCATCTTCTCATACCAATTCTGTTGGAATGTTGGCATTAGCATTAGTCACATGTGCAAATATTGGCATATCTTCACCTTCAGACCTTCCACTAATCTTATTCAATATAGATCTTCCTAGATGTGCTTGAACAAACAAATCACCATCTCTAGTTATTCCAGGTAGATCAACATTGATGATTAATCATAAGAACCTTGGAAACATATACATCTTCTTAGTCTTTTGCACTCTTATTTGGTCACACAACAACCAAAAATGTACTTTGAGTAGTCCTTCCCTCAAAAATGCCAATAATCCCTAATGAAATGTGCCTTGAGAATCAGCCAAGCCCAGACTTCCTGTTGGAGATGCACTTTAGATAGGTGTGACATGAGAATCTATATAGCTTGCATAATCTTCCTTATTTATCTCTCCCTTATCAAAATCACCATCATACCCCATTAGGTAGAAGATATTTTCTTTGTATTCATTCTCAAATACATCCGGGTGACCTATTTCTTGATCTCCCAACTCCAATATCAGTCTCTCATTCTTTACCTCGACAATGATTACTTCACTTTCTCCTTCCTTTTGGATCTCAATAGAGTTGCAGAATTCAATGATATGATGTTGATGGATAACAGGTTATGCTAACAAGCCATAGAAAAGCATAGATCTTCTTAGATAGTGAATAATGTCTCGACACCCTTTCGATGCAAGGTCATCGGGATTTAAGAATGCACAAACATTGTGCTCTCTTGCAAAGTGATTAGCCATTTGTTCATAAGAATAAAGAATATAATGTTAGAACAATTTATCACATTTAAGAATACGAAGAGTTTAGATGAAAATGATAATTTAATCAGTACATTTTTGATGATTATCATATGTTTTACCTTGATATTATTGAACTTGTAATGAAAAGAGATAAAATATCATGTAAGGTTTAATGATTATTGGCAAGTTTGCTTATTGGCGGATGAGGGTTTATCTGAATGGTTTTCTAGGTTGAAAAAGATGTTCTGAAAAGGTGAATATAAATGACAAGTCAATAACATCATTTTACTCCCTAGAACTTATTAATTTCATTTATTAAATGTGGTGGACCCCATTCCTTATTACCAATTTTATTGTTTATGTAGATATTATTGTTCCGTAAATAATTTACGGATGACTTTGAGTTACAAATTAATTTTTGATGAAGTATAATTTGAATTTTCGTAGATTACCAGTGTGGAACTATATTATACTTTTATGATATCATCACATCCGTAGGTTACCAATCTACGGATGGCCATATGGTTTAAGTTGTGCACTTTATCATCTACTGATTAAGAAAATCACTATAGCTTATGTTGAAGTCCAACTAGCTTTTGCTGATATTTGTTTGTATGATTATATGAAACTCAAAGAACCATTTGTTACTTTTGGACTTTGTTGACTTGTTTACATGGCAATTTGAGCAAGAAATGATAAATTAAAGAGAAACACATGTATCCTACATGCTCAAGTCCCAATTCCTTCATCCAGATTTTGTATTTTCATTTCATACTTTGACTACTCCCCCTAAATTTGTGATTAATGATAAGATGTTGCATTCATCATAAATTTATGTAGAAGTATAGCATGAAAATCACTGGTCTGCATATATATAAAAATTATCCAAACATAATCATCATGTACTAGCATATACAGACATATCATAGGATCATACTATGACTCTAACAATCTTCTTGTACAATTCATTCAATAAAGTGTGACAAGATAAAATGTTGATGGTAAGTATAATGTTTCACATTAATTCAAATAAGTGTATGTACAACCATGCATGTTGTTTATCAAGTTGTTGTTGATTGAAGATAAACTGTTATGGGCTCAACATTTAAGTCAAAATACTATTTGTCCTCCTTCGAGAGTCACTTCATCACACTTACAAACTATGTACTTTAAGTTATAAATTCTATCTTGAGACATAAGTTTTGTCTCATTAATGCTTTACTATGAAAGCTCTTTAGTTAATATACAGTTGATCATCATTGATTCTTTTGAGAGCTTAGACATGATGATCATCAGGTCACCAGGTCTTTACTTACGTAAAACAAAGGTGCCTTTAACCTAGGTCTTTGTTCACACAAAACAGAGGGATGATAAGGATCATAATCTATTCACTAGATGGTTACAAATGTATAAAAAGGTGTTCATAAACCCAGGTCTTTGTTTACATAAAAAGGGAATATGATTTGCAAAGATAGAAGTTATAAAGTGTTTTACATAGTGTGATTGAGTGATTGAGTTGATCACATCAAGTTAAGAGTTACTTGCTTGTTATTCAGAATTGAGTATCCCACACAGTCACATATTTATTATGTTATGCATACATTGATAGTAATTTCCAATGTAGCTGAACCTACCCACACATCAAAGCACCATTGATTAGTCACTAATGATGGTTAAAAACTCAGGTAAGAAGTTGTAAGGCCCCGTTCCCGGGACGCTCACAGCTGGTCAACCATTGCACATAAAACATATATTTTTATTAACTTTAAATAAACATTGTAGCGGAAACATTTAAACAACTTTTTCTTTCCTTATAAATGATTTTGCAAATTAATACAACATTCATTACAAAACATCGTTTGTTTGCATTGCAATGCAAAAAAATTATACAAAAGAATGTGTTACGTCTAGGATGAGTAGATCCGGTCCATTTTGTATAGGCTTAGTACTTGAATTAATATTTGTAGTGAATGGTTGTAATTCATTATTATGTATGATTATATATATATAGGTTAACCCATTGTATGTATGTTGATTTATGTATGGTTGCAGGTACAAACATTATACTTTGTCAATTTCTTAAAATGACTAAGTGTAAGAAACATCTACGGATGAACATTTTGTTATTTCGTAGATATGTTCTTACAAGTAAAATTCATCCAAAGATCTTCTGCGTATGAACAACCAGCATTGAGGATGGAAGAACAAGATTGCTTCGGAAGAACAATGTAGCCTTGTAAGAACAAGACTTCTGCGGAAGAACAAAACATCTATAGAAGTCAAAAAGATTGCTGCGGAAGAACAATGTACCCTTGGAAGAACAAGACTTCCGCGGAAGAACAAAACATCTACGGAAGACAATATTCTTGCAGAGTCCAAGCACTTGTATAATACAAGTGTTACAAGTCAACAAGGCAGTTATGCGAATCCCAAGAAATCCAATGATTCCTTAACAGAAACAATTCAAATCCCGAAAGATCCGGTGTTTCCTTTAACAGAAACATCATTATATAAATGGATCCTAGGTTTCGAATCATGTGCGGCTTCTACAGCAACAACAATAGCAATATGACAATTCCACAACAGCAAACATCACATCAAATCTCACAATCAAACCCTAGCAGCCATTGCATCATTCATCACAAAATTTAATATCATTCATTCATTATTTGTAATCATTAACATGTTTTAATGAAATACATATTATTTATTAATTGTGTTTCTTTTAGTGTGTTCTTGAATCTTTATTGATATTGAAAACATTTAACCAAGCCAACGTTGATTCCGCAAATGTTGACTCGGCTTCAACTGACACTGATAATTCCTGATTGCGATCCTTGGATTCTCAGGTGGTATCAAAGCCAAGTGCTCACTGATTTAGATCGATTGATCTATCGGTGTTAGTTGTGTTTAATTGCTTTGAATTCTCATTAACAGGGATTTGTGTGAAACTTGTTTGTCATTCAACAGTAGTCGGTTAGATTAACTTGGATCTATATTCAAATCAATTAAATAGCAGATCCTATTGATCAAATTCACCAATTAACATCTCAGATCTTAACTAATCATGAGCAAATTCAGTGGATCGTCTTACCAACAAACAAAGTTGGAAACAAAAGCAAACTTCAAATCATGGAAAATCAAGTTTAGGAATCATGTAAATTATACAGATTCTGACTTATGGGTCTCTATAACAGAAGGTCCTTATATTCCACCCACCCTTGGGCCGGATTATAATGACAACAATTAACCCATAATCACAAAAGATCTTTCACCTAATGATATTAAGAAGGTTAGAGTTGATATCAAAGCATATAGCTTGCTTAGTATGGCTTTGCCAGAAAAAATATTGATCAGATGTGAAAATTATAAAACAGCAAATTCCTTGTGGAAGATTTTTCATACACTTTGTGAAGGGAGTGATAAAATACGTAGCATTAGGAAGGACACCCTTTGTTCATAATATGAAACCTTTCATCATATTAAGGGTGATTCAATTCCTCAACAACTCCATAGGTTTATGCAACTCGTCACAAAAATGAACATTCTGGAGTTGAAT
The DNA here is from genome assembly GCA_025506515.1 of Flaveria trinervia. Taxonomy (NCBI): domain Eukaryota; kingdom Viridiplantae; phylum Streptophyta; class Magnoliopsida; order Asterales; family Asteraceae; genus Flaveria; species Flaveria trinervia. The sequence continues at coordinate 23,735,521 of CM046442.1, read as the reverse complement.
ACACAAATGAGGAACTAAAGAAGAAAATGCTCCATATTTTACCAGAAAGTTGGAAGCAAACTGTATCCATGTTCAAGAATACCATAGATCTCAAGCAGTCGGACTAGACACTTTACTGGCTAAAATGAGGCTCTTGAACTGGATGAGAAATCAAGAAACAAGAGTATAAGAACTCATGTATCACCATATCACTTTAAAGAAACAAGAAGTGCTGGAAGAGCTTTCATGTCAAGTAATGATGGTGATAACTCTTGTACTTTGAGTGAAGATGAAGAGGAAGTAAGTTTCTATACTTCAAAACCTCCTAAGAAATCTTCTTAAAGTAAGTCAAGAAAAGAGAAAGAAAGATCTGATGATCAAAGAGATAAATCATTAGAAAAACCATCATCCAACAATCAATCAGAGTCTATCACTATCATTCTAGACTTTGAAGAACAAAAGGCAACTTTTGCAACCTTCAATTCAAGCTTTCAAGCTTACCTAGGAAGTACATTGCCCACTGCCAACATGTGCCAACAAGATTTAGAAGAACTGACTCCGGATGTAGTGGAGGAAATGGATCTACAATGGCAAATGGCAATGATTGCATATAGAGCCAAACAATATCTTAGAAGAAACAAGAATTTGGCTGCTGCAAGTAAATCATCACGTATTGGAGTTGATAAGTCAAAGGTAAGATGCTTCAAGTGCAATCTCTATGGATAATTTTCTAGAGAATGCAATCAACAAAATTCTGACACAACACAACATCAAAATCATCAGGCCAAACAACCCTCATCAACTCAAAGAAGTTTTAGACAGCCACAACTAACCAACTCATCCCCACTAGCCACCAATTCACCAGCCATAACTAGCAACTCTAAAGACTCTGGGATGATCATTCTTCAAGATGGAACCTGTGACTGGAGTGTGTATGAGAAGGAAGTATTAGAAGAAAATCAAGCTCTAATGGCTCACATAGAAAACAAGGTTCCACCCATGGCAAGTGAGGAACAATATTGGAGAGCTGACAACAAGTGGTATGTTGATAGTGGTTGTTCCAGGCATATGACAGGAAACTGCTCACTTCTCCATGATTTCAAACATAAAATGCTTCTTATGTGGCATTTGGTGGGGATAAAAAGGGAGGTAAAATTGTTGGTGAAGGAATGATAACAAATGGTGTGCTCAAATTTGAGAACGTAAATTATTGTGAAAATTTATAGTATAATCTACTAAGCGTGTCTCAAATTTGTGATCAAAATTATTCCATATTGTTTGATAATACTAAATGTTACATTCTTAAGCCAGGGTTTACTGTTCTAGAAGAATGGGTCCTCCTCAAAGCAACAAGAAAAGGAAACACTTATGTTTTGGATATGAACAACACATCACTCACAAAATATGAAACATTCCTTCTATCTAAGTTATCAGAAGATGTATCTCAATTATGGCATAGAAGGCTTGTCCATTCTAACATGAAGAACATGAATAAATTGTCGAAAAATGACCTGGTCATTAGATTACCAAACAAAGAGTTTCATTGCTCAACTCACTGTTCTTCTTGTTACAAAGGAAAACAACATAGAGTTTCCCATGAATCCAAAATTATAAATACTAATACTACACCACTCAAATTGCTTCACATGGATCTATATGGTCCTACTAATGTGATGAGCATTTGAAAAAGGCAATATGTTTGGTGATAGTTGATGATTTCACAAGATTCGCATGGGTCTTTTTCATAAAACAAAAGAGTGAAACATTAGATACATTAATGGACTTTGTGATCAAGATTCAGAATCAACTTGATACAAAAGTTAAACTTTTTAAGAGTGACAATGGTACTGAATTTGTCAATTTGAACTGGATTCCTTTGCAGGAGCAAAGGTATTGCAAGGCAATTCAGTGCACCAAGAACTCCACAACAAATGGAGTTGTTGAAAGAAGAAACAAAATCTCATTGAAGCAGCCAGAACAATGCTAGCTGATTCACAATTGCCCATAACATTTTGGGCTGACGTAGTGAATACGCATGCAATGTTCAAAACAGAACATTATTGTCAAAGAACATAACAAAACTCCTTATGAGCTCTTGTTTAAAAGAAAACCATATATAGGATATCTTAAATTCTTGGTTGTCATGTATCTGTTAAACATAAAAGAGTCATTAGGAAAATTTTCAAAAAAAGCATATGATGGTTTCTTTGTTGGATACTCTTAACATCTAAATCTTATAGGATTTATATTCCACAACATAATAGTGTGGAAGAAACTCCTAATGTATCCTTTGATGAATCTGTATTTACTAAGTCAGTTAAAGGTTCATCATGGTTGTTTGACTAGATGCTCTAACTAAATCATTTAACTATGATATTTGAACACTGCAGGATCTGATGAAGTATGTTATCCATTTGTTCCATCATATGACTAAAGTAACATTATATGCTCATCCTCTAACGATACACACATCCTCGGGTGGAAACACATCAGCAGCAGCTGCAGACACTACATGTGGAAATGAACATCGTGCATCCGGAGATGTGAATGTTATCCCTTCAACAGATCCATGCTCACAAGTGAATACAACAAACATTGGAAATGTTCAAGTCCCCACTTATCATCCGGAGAAGTTCCTGTAACTCCTACGGAAGAGCAAAATGATTCTGGAGAAGTTCCTACGGAAGAGCAAAATGATTCCGGAGAAGTTCCTACGGAAGAGGAAAATGATTCCGGAGAAGTTCCTGTAACTCCTACGGAAGAACATTTTGACTATTTTCTAAACTCTCAACCAGGGTTGGATCAGTCCGAGGCAATGGAAATTACTAACCTGGAATCATCTATGCCAGTTGAATCAACTCCATCAATGAGAATCCATAAGACTCATCCAGTCAATAACATCATTGGAGATCTTACAAAGAGAACTACAAGGAGCCAAAGTGGTACTGCCAACCTTTGTCTCTTCAGTGTTTTTTTTCTTTCACAAGTGGTCCCTCCAAACATCACTGCTCCTTTGAAAGACAATAGTTAGATTGAAGCTATGCAAGAAGAGCTTCAACAGTTTAGAAAGAAAAAGGTATGGTCTCTAGTTGATTTGCTTGAAGGTCAACATCCTATTGGAAAGGTGGCTATACAAAAACAAACTGAATGATAGAGGGATTATTGTAAGAAAAAAGCAAGGTTGATTGCACAAGGATACACAATTAAGAAGGAATAGTCTATGATGAAGTTTTTGTACCAGTTGCAAGAATGAGGCCATGAGATGTTTCTAGCTTATGGTCATATAGAAGTTCATTGTGTATCAGATGGATGTCAAGTGTGCATCCTGTATGGGAAGATTGATGAGGAAGTTTATGTATCACAACCCCCTGTTTTTGAAGATCTTCATTATCCTCATAGGGTATACAAGCTAGATAAACCTGTATGGTCTTCATCAAGCACCAAGAAAGTGGTATGAAACACTATCATCTTTCTTGCTCAAGATGGCTACAAAAGAGGAACGATTGATAAGACACTCTTTCTCAAACAAGAACATCAGATCTCTTAGTTGTTAAATTATATGTTGATGACATTATATTGGCTCAAAAATAAGAGATTGTGTGTAAATTTCGAAGAGCTGATGAAATCTGAATTCATATGAGTTCAATGGGTGAATTAACCATCTTTCTGGGTCTTCAAGTTCATCAAAAACCAGATGGGATATTCATCAATCAAGAAAAATACATACATCAAATTTGAAGAAATACAATCTTGCTAAAGTATCCTCATGCAAAGCACCTGCATCAATAATTGATAAGATTATTCCTGATCCTCAGGAAAATCTATTGATAAAAAGTTATATAGATCAATGATAGGTTCACTTATGTATCTAACTACCAGTAGACCTGACGTAATGTTTGATGTGTGTGTGTGTGCTAGGTACAATCTGATCCAAAGGAGTCTCATCTGAATGCTGTAAAAAGGATTTTTAGATACCTCAAAGGAAAACCAGGACTTGGTCTTGGTATCCAAAGGATGGTGACTTTACACTCTACTCATACTCAGACATTGACTATGGTGGATGTAACAGTAACAGAAAATCAACAACTGGTGGATGTCAATTTATCGGACCAAGGCTATATCATGGCAGTGCAAGAAACAAACCAATGTATCTGTATCTGATTGGATCAAATGAATATATGTGTGATGATTTGTAACACAATTCAATGAAATTCACATACAGTAATCAAATCAAAACAAGATATCAACAAAATTCAAGTTTTCATTAATATCAAGCTAAGACAATTACAAGTATGAAAAGCAGATTCGAATATCTTGTGTATTCGTTTGTATATCTTCCTACAAACCTGCAAAACTAAGCTATTTATACTAAAAACAAAAGTAAAGGAACTAACAACTTACAGAAATAGTCCCTATACTATTTACAAAATATCAAAAGACAAATAAAGACAACATGTTAATCTTTTTAGAGCACTTAACAATACTCCCCCTAAGATTTACATGGTCTTTAGTCTTCAAAATCTTCATGCTTGACTTCTAACTCTATCTTCAATTTTATCTTTAGCCTTGATTTCATCATTCAAAGAAATCTGCTGGCTCTTCTTTTACTTTGAACATAGGCTTCTATTTGTACGTTTCTAACTCTTTCAAAGCTTTTAATATAGCATACTTGAATTTACTTGCAAAAATGCCTTGTTCTGGTTTAGCTTCATTTGTTTTAATCTCCATCTTGTCCATCCTTTCCAATGTATCTTTTGAAAGACATGAAATATCAATGTTTGCATATAACTCAATAGTTTTCGTACAGTCCTTTGAGTACACTTCTAAGACCCCTTTTCTTGATATTCTCATGAATTCAATATCTTTAATATCTTTCTTTACAATGTTGGCATATGCAAGTGCTTTTCTCAAAGAAATCCTTTCCATGGCAGTGTTCATCACATTAAGAATGGAAATAAAATATTTCTTGTCTTGCTCAGCCACTTCAGGAGACGCCTTCTCAAATTTTTGTACTGAAAAAAATGAGATATAACTTGGATGTAACAATTTTAGCTCAAAAACTCCAAATAAAGTAATCATGTCCTCATCCCATCTTTCTGGATTTCGGACTAACTTTAGCTCAAATGTCTCAGTGTTGTAAAACCATCTGAGAATTGGCTTAGAGTTTTGATTACCGTCAATCACTTTAAGTCCTGGAGTTGTAACTTTTTCAAAGTATTTATCACAAAATTCTATCAATGAATGTCTTCTTCTGATTGAACTCCCTTTAGTTTCTTGTGTTTCTTCAAAGAAACAAAAACTCCTTGTCTTCTTGGTCACATCTGTGTTAAGAAAATTACTTGATCTATCCAATCCACGTCTTAATAATTCTACAAACATCTTCCCACGTTTTGCATGAGTAGGGTTGATCAGAGGTAGTCTATTTAGCTCTTTTAAGTCTTGCACCGGAATCTATGATACTAGAGTAAAAATGATAAACGTCACATACAACATTTACTCTTTTTATCAAGAATGCATCAAACACTTCGTCATATCCATGCAATTATCTTTACTTGATTTGTAAAATCTGGAGCAATCATTGCATTCAACAATTCAGCAACTGATTGTCCTTTCTGCAATATATTCCTTACTAAATCTCCTGTTGTTCTTGAACTATCAAGAATATTCCTTTGATCAGTGATGCTTTATAGGTTTGTCTTTCAGGATCAGCAAACATTTCCATCAATCTTTTCTATAAGTGTGAGCATCATCAAGTCTTGACATTTGTCTTATTTCCTGTGGCTTCAACATTCTTGTTCTTTTTGTTATCTCAAGATACTGAGGGTTATCTGTATCCAGCACTATCATCTTCTTCATTTGTTTCTCAATTTCTTGAAAGCTTCTTACAAGATTTCTTAGAGATACAGATTGTAATCTCTTCAGCTTCCTCCACGGGTAATTTCTAGCTTGCAACCATGATCTAAGAGCAGGAATACTCATATCATCAGGATCAGGATGGTGCAACTCATAACTAGACAGTTCTTCTACATTTATAACCTCCTTTGTTCTTATCCATTCACCATGCTCAATCACTATCTCATTGGATCTATTGATGCAACTGACTCTGCATAGGTGCATTTCTGTATTCTCATTCATTTGAGAAACAGTCAGTCCATCCAAATACACTCTATTGTATTTCATGTTCACACGGTAGTTATATTTTTCTTCAAAATCCTGTGGTACTCATCTTGTTCTTGTATATTTTCTTGTGAAGAGAAATGTGACACAAATTCAGCTTCATCAATGTCTTCATTCTCAAGAACATCATCATACCAATCATCATTATATACTTCTTCAATATCATCTAGAGCATCAATCTGTTCCAGAACATTTTGCTCTTCAACTAATTCTTTAGTTCTTTGAATTTTAGAAGAAGATTCAGTCTGATCAACTTCTTCTATTCATTTACTTTCGTTTTCCTTTCTTTGTTCAAGATTTTCTTCAATTTGCACTTCAGTACTAATCACATGTACAGGAGATATAGCTTTCTGAGCTTCTCTTTCCTTTAACAATTCAGCTTTAAGATTTTATTTTCTTCAGATAGTTTCTTGAATTTCTCCTCAAGACTATCATAATCTTTAATCATGACTTCAAAATTCTTTATCACATCTTCTTTATCTTGAGCAAAACTAACAATCTTTTCATCTTTTAACACAATTTCTTCAGACAACTTCAAATTTTCATCTTGAGCTTGTGAATTTCTTTTTCACAGCATTGATTATCTCTTTCATTCTCTCATTTTCAACTTTCAGCTTTTCAATCTCCTTTTCTTTGGTTACATTTTCCTCTTTCAACTTTTCAATCACATCAACTTCAATTATTTCCTCTGTTTGTATAGACACATTATGTGACATACTCACAGGAATTTCTTCTGCTTCTTCATTTTCATCAATTTCAACTATTGGATTGAATGAAATATTATTGATAAACTCAGAATCAGATGTTTGATTTTGAGAATTCATTTCTGTTACAGCTTCCTCAATATTTTCTTCAAACATAGCTGTGTCTCATTCTCAGTATTTTCAACATTCCCTTCTTCATTCCTTCTTGAATTACTTCAGTAACATTATCATTTCTATCATCATCATCATCACTTTCTTCACTTGATGAACTTTCAGACATATCCTCATCACTTTCCTTATCAACTTCTACATCTTCAATCAGATCATTTGGATCTATTGGTTCTTCTTCAGTTAGATGAAAGTGTGGCTGAGTAATATCAAATTCATCCATAGATACATTTGTGATATAATAAAAAACTGGAATTTTTGAGCACCCGTTATCATTGCCAGTCTTTTGTACACATTCTCTGGCATGTGCTCTAACTGAATTCTATCACCAATAACTTCATCAGCATACAGATCTGGATTTGCATCATTAATGAGAAGTTGAAGAAATCTTGGATACATCAGATACTTATGTCTTACTCCTCTTTCCAGATTAAAAATAAATCCATTCATTATCCACTTAGCCATATTGAATCTTCTGTTAGTGGATAAGGCTACAATTGGAGATGCAATGTCAACAGGGAATGAATCCCAAAATGCACTTCTTTTTGACATGCAATGTTGAAATATGTAGCATAAAAGCTTCCAATGTTTGAATACCCAAGCTCTGAAAAACTGTTTCTTCGGTAAATGATCTAGATGACCCATCTGTAGAAAGACTTCTCTACATTCATTAAATGTTTATTCAGATAAATCTTCAGGATCATTATCTCCTAGTCTTAGAGCTTGTCTAATAGCTTCTTCAGAAACTTCAATCATTCTTTCTGAAGTAATAAGGGCTCTTAAAACTTTATTTCCTTGATCATCTCTTTCAACTTTAGCAGTTCTCCAGAATTTTTTAATCATTCTTCCATTAATCATGGGCCTTGCACACATGGCATAAACATATTTTTACTTTTGAATTAAGATTTCAAATTGTAAAACATTTATCTTATTCATTTTGACTTTATTATTTAACATTTCAATTTTGATTTAATTTTAATTTTATTTTTATTTTTTTTTGTTCAAGCATGACTGTCTGTTCATCTTCTTCTTCTTCGACAATGAAAAGTCGACTGATTTCTCATTAAAAAAATTTCACTTTAACATCAACACAATACATCAACAGACTCGCAAATCAGTTCTTATCAATAATCCATCAACACAATACATCAACAGACTCGCAAATCAGTTCTTATCAATAATCCATCGTCAATTTTTGATATGATCTCATTTTATCAGATTAAACTAGGATTATATATGTTCAAACACCCAAATAGCATTCAATCGTCTATTTCAAATCACTGATTTAATCCAAAATTTATGTATTTGAATCACAAACTTACGTTTATATATCCAAATGCAATGTATACTCAAAGATTTGATTTGATTTCGGATGAAATACAAATATGTGATGCTCGACAGTCACAGTTCGAGGGTTTTGGTTTTGAGATTTTGAAGTGTGAATGAAAAAATACACATAAGTGTTCAATATATATAAATGAAATTTTAGACGTATGAGCCCTGTTTGGACGTATGGTCCCTGTTTGGGCGTATGAAAACCTAGAATTCACTTATTTTTGTTAGACGCATGAGCACTGTTGTGCATTTTAAATCAGACGCATGATGAGAATGTTAAGACGCATAAGCACTGTTTAGGCGCTTTTGCATTGTTCAGTCGCATGGACTTTGTAAAATGTCTAACACTTGAAATTTTGAGACTATGCAGACGCATGAGATATCACATATCTCTAACACACTATTTAAACGCATGAGATTATCACAAACGCCCAATACTTGAAATTTTTAGATGTATTACAACTGTTTAGATGCATGGGATTGAATCAAACGTCCAACACTTGTAATTTTCATATATGTATTACAACTGTTTAGACGCATGGGAATGAATCAAACGTCCAACACTTGTAATAATCCTGAAAATTTCATCATGCTCCTATTGAGGCGCATGTGCACTGTTTATGTGCATGAGATGAATTTCAAACACTTGTGATTTCCAATTTCTTCACTTTCACATTTTTTACCATTTACATCCCCAAATTTTGAACTTTTTACATTTTGCACTTTCAATTTATAACATTTTTATTTTTTATTTTTTATTTTGTATTTCTTTTTAAATTTCTTTTTAAATTTCTTTTTAAATTTCTTTTGTCCCTTCATTTTAGTCTCATCATAACATCAAATATCATCTAATTGTCAACTTAAAAATCATTTTAGTTTACACAATTACTTTGAACACAAAGCATCATCCTTTCAATTCAACATTTCAAATTTGATTATGATTATTGAATATTTTCTGAGAACAACTCTTCATTATTACTCCCCCTAAACTTTTAAGTTTGAAAAACTATAAGTTTCTTATGAAAGAGAATAAGATCACACGCATATTGAGACATTGCCTTCACACACAAAGACATGCATAAAAGAAAAAAAATAGTATCAGATTCTAATATTAAGCATAGAATAAATGTCTGCAGAGAGATCATATTAATGAAGATCAACACATTAAAATAAAATGAATGTGGATAGTCATAGACAATGAATAAATCCTGATCAAGTGTGTTCTAGGTCAGTGATATCACAGCAAAGGAGACACAAAATCTAAGGACAGACAATGAGTGTTTTGAACATAATTATCAACTCACTTACTTTTCAATTCTTGGATTGATTAGGGTGGATTTAGATATGACATGATGTAAAGCATACAGAGACTAAGAGTATTCAACTATCATCATGAAATATAAGAAAGAACACATGCTCAACTTATTACCTGAAATATAGATATCACCAGATTTCATGTTACTTAGTTAATAGAGGATGATCATGGATAACGATTTGATCAGCTCCGACTATTCTTTTGAATAGGTTGTGCACATTGGCATCTTTTTGCATCAAAAAGAGAATCCAGGTCTGTAATGACTTACAACAGAGGATATCTGAGTACTTCAGGTCTATGATGACTCATAACAGAGAAGTGAAATGATGCTTTGTAACAGATCTCATGATGTCACGTAGTTTCAACAGGTGTGAGAGATGTATCTTAACAAACATTCATTCTCATAGCTAAAGCTACTCAAAAGTACTCAGATGAATACACACAAGCATGTATGTTTAGTTTGATCACAAGAATTTACTTTTCAGCATAATAGTCAGTTATTAGCTACACATCATATCTGATCATGTCTAGACTTTATGAATGAGTGAAGTATGCAACTGATCTCAGTAATGTACTATCATTTCTCACATATTGCAAAACATAATCCTTTCCAAAAAAAATACTTTTGTATTTTTGATATATATTTTTGTATTTGATTTCTCTATGAAAAACATAAAAAACACACACACACACAAAAAATATAAACAGGCAATTCACAATGAGAGTATCACTTATTACGATATTTTGATTTAGGCAGATCACATATGATTTATAAGACCAACTGATTCTACTAAGTACTCAAACCGTCCTGGTAGGAAGGCTTTAGTAAATAGATATGCCAATTGTTTTTCTGTTGCAATTTGAATCAATATGATTAATCCTTTTTCAGAGTTATCTCTAAGAAAATGATATCGAATTTCGATATGTTTTGTTTTGAGTGTTGAACAGGATTAGCTGTTATGAACATAGCAGCTGTGTTATCAATATAGATTGGTGTTTTAAGAAAGTTGAATCCATAATCTAGTAATTTATTTTGCAACCAAAGAATTTGAGAACATCCTGCTAGTGCAGCAATGTACTCAACTTCTGCAGTTGAAACAGAGACATTTGTTTGTTTCTTGCATTGCCATGAGACTAATCTGGGACCAAGAAATTGACACCCACCCGAAGTAGATTTTCTATCTTGAAAACATCCACCATATTCACTATCAGTATATCCATATAGTTCAAAGTTACCCTCGTAAGGATACCAAAGCCCTAAGGCTGGTTTACCTTTGAGATACCTGAATATTCTTTTGACAGCAATTGAGTGAGATTCTTTCGGGTCTGATTGATACCTGGCACATACACAAACAACATACATAATGTCTGGTCTAGATGCAGTAAGATACATCAAAGAACTAATCATTGATCTGTATAACGTTTGGTCAATAGATTTTCCTTTTGGATCAGGTTCAATCTTGGTGTTAACATCTGCTGGAGTTCGTATGGACTGACATTCTTGCAACCTAAATTTCTTTAAGAGCTTGTCAACAAACTTTTCTTGATTGATGAAAATTCCATCTGCAGTTTGCTTGACTTGAAGTCCAAGAAAGAAGTTAATCTCTCCCATAGAACTCATTTGAAATCGAGATTTCATTATTTCTTCAAATTCATTGCACATTTTTGGACATGTAGAACCAAATATGATATCATCAACATACACTTGTACACATAAAAGATCATTATTATCCTTCTTTATGAATAAAGTTGGATCAATTTTCCCTCGTGTGTATCCATGTTGGATTAAGTGTTGTGATAACGTCTGATACCAAATTCTAGGGGCTTGATGAAGTCCATATAAAGCTTTACTCAGTTTATATACTCAATATGGAAGTTGTGCATCCTCAAAGCTTGGAGGTTGCTTCACAAATACATCATTAGTAATTGGACCATATAAAAATGCACCATTTACATCCATTTGATACACCTTGAATTTCATGAATGAAGCATAAGCCAGAAAAACTCGAATAGATTCAAGTCTTGCAACTGGTGCAAACACTTCATCATAATCTATACCTTCTTCCTGTGTGTATCCTTGTGCAACAAGTCTTGCTTTGTTCCTTATTACAACACCGCGATCATCAGTCTTATTTCTAAATAACCATTTCGTGCCAATTACATTTTCTCCTTCAGGTAGATCCACCGAATTCCATACTTCTTGTTTGCGGAATTGAAGTAATTCTTCTTGCATGGCTTCTATCCGACCATTGTCCTTTAATTCTTCGATAACATTTTTAGGAACAATTTGAGAAAGAAAACAAGAGTATAAGCATACGTTTGCTTGTTCTACTTTACTCCAAAACGTGATAGAAATTTTTGCATCAACTAACATAGAACGAGCAGCTTCAATCAGTGTTCTATTCTTCCTTTCAGCAACTCCATTTTGTTGAGGAGTTCAAGGAGCACTGAACTGATGAGCTATCCCTTTCTGTGCACAAAACATTTCAATGTTAGCATATTTGAATTCCGTTCCATTATCACTTCTTATTATTTTCACTTTGTTTTCTAATTGATTTTCAACTTTAATGATAAATTCTTTTAGTAATTCAGCTATTTCAGATTTGGCATAAAGAAAGAAAACCCATGAAAATCTTGTGAAGTCATCAATGATAACTAAACAATATGATTTTTGTCCAATACTCTTGACGTTTGTTGGTCCAAAAAGGTCCATATGTAACATCTGGAGAGGTTTGGATGTTGAGTTTATGGCTTGGACTATAAGACGCTCTGTGTTGCTTTCCCTTCAAACATGCTGACCAGTGATCATTAGTTGCAAACTTCTTGGATGGAAGTCCAATTACATGATTTCCTGCTACAAGCTTGTTCATGTTCTTGAAGTTTGAATGACCGAGACGCCTATGCCAAAGCTGGCTTTCATCATTTGATGCCTTTGCAATTAGGCATGTTGTTTCAGTTGAAGGATCAACTTAAGACATATCCAATTTGTATACATCTCTGTCTCTCTCAGCTGTAACAATTACCCAATCTTTTCTTATCTTGAAACCTGGCTTCAAAACATAACAGAATGAATTATCAAACAGAACAGAATAAGATTTGTCACAAATTTGAGATATGCTTAAAAGATTAAAGTTCAACTGTGAACAAAAGTTGACTTTATCAAAGCTAATTATCCATTGGATACTGTTCCTTCTCCAGTTATTTTTCCTCCAGCATCACCACCAAAGGCGACGCGAGTTCCATCTTTTGACTTAAAATCTTGTAACAAGGCAGTATTGCCTGTCATGTGCCGACTACACCCACTCTCCACATACCATGTATTGATTGGTCTTTTTGGGCGTACCTGCACTACAAGAAAGTTAAGTTGAAATATCTACCCAAGCCGAAATGGTCTTGGGCTTTCCAAATTTGTCAACAATTGTAAATTGTTTATAATGGAGATTATTCAAATCAGGTTTATTTTTGATGAATTTTCCAATTTTATTCTGAAAATTGTTTGATTTATATTTGTGAATATTTATACCATTTAATTTATCATCTTTTGAAATGTATAGATGTCTAACATTTTTATTAGTCATCCTTACAGATCTTGGTATAAAGTGTTCTTGCATGTTGTGTTTTGAGCTCATGTAATTGTTCTTAGGAAAAGATCTCAAACCTACATTAGGTTGATTAATATCTCTTTGAAATCCATTAGTTTGATTTCTCAAATACTGTGGATTAGCAAATCCTTTGCTCATGTTTGATTTTGCAAAGTTTCTAGTGAGAGATCTATTTCTAAAGTAACAATCTGCAGTGTTGTGAGTCTTTTCATCACAATAAGTAAAATATTTGTTATAATAACATCTGTTGTCGAATGATTTCTCATGTCACATATGTGACAGTACTCGTTAAAGTAGCACTCAGCAGTATTGTGATTTTTCATATCACAAATTTCACAGTACTTTTGTGGCGCTAAAAACAACTTTTGTTAACTTTTGACAATGACATAATGTTTGATTTTGGTGTCATATAGTTAAACTGCTGTCTTTCATTTTTACAGTTTGATTTTGTGTTAGATTATTGTTCATTTGTTTATCATGAATTTCATTCTTGAATGTATTAGAAACAAATCTTTTTGCTACAGTGGAAATCTTTGTATGTGAACTAGATTTCAGATCTGAGTTTGATTTGTTCATAACATTTGATTTATTATTTGAAAGAGAATTCATATTTAACATACCTGCTCACACAAATTTAATTGGTTTTAGTTTTGATGTTTGATTTGTTGCTTTAACTAATTTTGTTGAACTTTTGTTTTGTTCAGATGTTACTTTTACAGATTTCTTTCTTCTTCTTTGAATCTTTGATTTAGAAGAGCTTGGTTTATTTTCAGATTGAACATCATGAGAAGAAGATTCCTTTTCTGATTGAAATTGTTTCATATTGATGGTGTTTGAATCTTCTGATGTTCCTATCTGTTGTTTATCCTTGTTTTGAACTCTGACTTCTTCTATCACATTGTGAATTTGATCAGAAGAGATATTTTGTTTTGGTTGTTTTGTTCATATGATTTTATCTTGATTGGATGTCCATTTTTGATTTTTTCTTGATCTTTTTCAACAAACACTTGAACATTTTCTTTTTCTCTTCTGCATTCTTGGTTTTGATCTGAAAGGCTTAAGCCTTGTTTTGTTTTCTGGTGAATAATCATGAGTATTGAAATTTTTCGGTAGTGTGTTTGTGATTGATTCAGGCATAGGTTCATGAGTGGAACCTAATCCTGCTTTTTGTTTATCTTTCCTTTCACTGATTAGTTTTTCTACTATCATTTTTGAACTCTTAACTTTTGCTAGATCAACTTGAGTAGCAGCATGTGCTATTTTCTCTTGTTCAAGATTCTTGGTCATCTCTTCTAGTTGTTTTGTAACAATTTCTAAATCTTTGATTGTTTTGTTCCATGAATTTTGAAGAGAGATAATCTTTTGATCTGTAGTTTTATGATCAGATTTAAGTTGGTTATGCATAGATTCCTCTTGCTTTAGCTTTTCACAGATTTTGAATGAATAGTTTCTGTAGTGTTCAACATGTTCAAAACATGATTTGGTGCAAAGCTTTTCTCTTACTTCTGATGGTATTTCAGGAAATTTTGGAACTGTGGTTTCAGATGATGAAGTAGAAGATTTAACCTTTGGTTGATCAGACTGAACCATTAGAGCTACTTCCTCTGTATCCTCTTAGGATCAGACTTGTCACTCCAATCATAGTTATCTTCCTCTTCATCACTTTCCCTTTTGGGTCATCGTTTTTTGACCAATCTTCCTCTTGAATTTCTGCAATAAGAGATAAAATTGATGTTAATTCATTTGTAAATTGATCTGCATATGCACTCCAATCATATCCATCTTTTATGTTGGCTACAAGTGCTTTCTTTGTTTCATCAGATGGTTTGGTTTCATCTTTAAGCTCTGGCATGGGAAGGCTTTGATATGGTTTTTGAAAAGTCTTCTGAGCTTGTTGAAACTTCTGATTATTTGAGATTGAATGAGCATTTCCTTCATTATTCCTTGGAGCTTTACATTCTTTTGAGAAGTGTCCATAACTATTGCAGTTGAAGCATCTGAATTTTGACTTGTCAAATCCAACAGTCTTGTTTGCACTAGGCTTGTATTTCTTGTTGACATAGGAATGTTTTTGAGTCCTGTAGGCAATCATCACAATCTGCCAGTTCAGGTCCATCTCTTCAACATCTTCAGGATCCATCTCAAATAGATCCTGTAAAACAAATTCTAGTTGAGTTAAATGGCTACCTTGATATGCTTGAAAGCTGGCCATAAAAGCAGTAAATGTAGTTTTGGACTCTTCATCCTCTAATAGGATATTAATCACATTTTTAACATTGCTAGATTTAGCAGAGTTAGATGATGAAGAAGTCTCTGTCTGAATATTTGATGATTGTGACAATGTTTTAGGAGGAGATTGAGAATGAGATTGATTTGTATATGCAGGTGCACTGGTAAATGATGAGTCAGTGAAAAATCCTGCTCCTACAAACAGATCTCCTTCTTCTTCAGAACTTTTCTCACTCTTTTCCATGAATGCATTTTCTATGGTGGTTGCAGGAGAAGCAACAAACTGATATTGAGACATTGATGCTGCTCTATCATTGTTCCTTGAGCTTTCATCAATCTCCATTGATTCTATTTTTGCAATAAGAAGATCTAGATCCATTGGAAACTTCTTAGTATGCCTTAGTAAAGTTACAATTTGTTTCCATGATGACGGTAAAGCATTGAGTAGTCTGAGATTTAAATCTTCAAGATCAGGTTTGATACCATCTGTTGACATCTCAGTTATGAGTTGAACAAATCTGTTCATCATTTGATTTATTGTCTCTCCAGACAAATGTTGAAACAATTCTAATTGTCTTTTTAGCTTTTGTTTCTTTAAATTTTCAATCTCTTTACCTCCTTCACAAATGATCTTCAATGCTTTATATAGAGTATATCCAGTTTGATATGCATCTAGCCTTGTAAGAACTTCCAAAGGTAGTCCTTCACACATTAATGAATAGGCTTTAATATTATTCTTAACTCTTTTCAGATCATCTCCTTGAAGATCATCTTCTGGATAAGGTTCTGGAGAATCTTTAGTATACACAATCCTATGTCTGGTCCATCAGTTATTATAGGAATGTATGGTCCTTTTTCTATAGATTTCCAGAGATCAGTGTCAATAGAATTAAAATGTTGTTTTAGTCTAAGAGACCAATTTTTGAAATCAGCTCTATTTTTAAGCTTTGGAACTCTGTTTTCTGAATCTTCTGATTTTACCATTCTTATATTTTTTTAAAAAAATCTAAGTATCAAGGTTAAAACGTCTGAACAGTATTCAAACGTCTCAACAGTTGATGTGTCTAAGTTGAGAAACGTCTAAGGGAATGCCTTAGAAAAATTTTCAAAATGTCTAAGTATTAATGCGTCTGGAAGGTTTCAAGCGCCTAAACAGTTGTCAAACGCCTGAATAGTTGTCAAACGCTTGAATAGTTGTCAAACGCCTAAACAGTTGTCAAGCGTCAGAATAGTTTTCAAACGCCTAAACATTTGTCAAGCGTCTGAATAGATATGAACTTAATAGGTGATACGTCTGGGATTCTCTTCAACAGTACTCAAACGACTGACTAAAAACATCTACATAGTGTTAATGCGTCTAACACTTAGACAAATTCAGTCAATCTCAGCTCATGCGACACATTCATCATCTTCAATTAAATTTAACAAACTCAATTCTTCTGAATTCTTCAAATGTTGATTAATTCGATTGAAACTTTTCAATTAGATGAGTTTTATGCCGATAAACATTCTTCTTAATATCAATTTCTTCAAATTCAACAACAAATCAATCAATTTTTGAAATTTCAGTTCGAAACTTCAAGCTATTTTCGAACAACAAATTCAACAGTTTACTTGAATTTGATGAATTGATCTGGTAATTGTGATTCAAATCATGTTTCTGATGATGAAACACAACTGAAATTCACAAATTTTCATATGAATTGTATCTCAATCACAGATTCAGTGAGATTTTTTTAGGTTTTCAAGTTCGATGAACTTAGAACGAAAATCAATCACTAACAGCTTACCAACAGCTCTAATACCATTTGATAGGATCAAATGAATATATCTGTGATGATTTGTAACACAATTCAGTGAAATTCACATACAGTAATCAAATCAAAACAAGATATCAACAAAATTCAAGTTTTCATTAATATCAAGCTAAGACGATTACAAGTATGAAAAGCAGATTCGAATATCTTGTGTATTCGTTTGTATTCTTCCTACAAACCTGCAAAACTAAGCTATTTATACTGAAAACAAAAGTAAAGGAACTAACAATTTACAGAAATAGTCCCTATACTATTTACAAAATATCAAAAGACAAATAAAGACAACATGTTAATCTTTTTAGAGCACTTAATATATCCATAGCTGAGGCTGAGTACATAGCTGCTTTAGCTGGTTGCTCTCAAGTCCTTTGGTTGCAAAACCATTGCTTGACTATGGTTATAACTTCCTTCAAACTTCAATTTACATAGAGAATTCTGCTGCTATGTTTATAACTGCTAATCCTGTGCAACATAGTAAAACAAAATCATATTTAGATAAGATATCATTTTCTGAGAGATTGCTCAGGAAAGGGTTTGATTAAGTTAGTCAAAGTGGATACAACAAATCAGCTTGCTGATTTATTCACTAAGCATTTGTTTCAGTCAGCTTTAATTTTCTAATTGAGTCTTTAGGCATGATTAACTTAGATTAATCAATTTGAAAAAACAAAATACTGTGTGTAATGATGCTTCAGCATGACATATGCTTGGGAAATGATAGTACAATATATCTCTGCTTATTCATGAATTCATGAATAACATTAAATCTAAGCAAGTTTCTTGATATGTGAGTAGATTCATCTTGAGTGGAAACTACACTGAGTGCATGCCAAACATAATGCTAAGTGATTGTTTGTGGAAACTTTATTTTGAGAATACAAAGTGAGTCTTATTCTGATGTGACCAAATCACTCATCTAAACACACTATGTACCAACACCTTATAATATCTATCTTTGCAAATCATACACCCTCTGTTTTGTGTGAACAAAGACCTGGGTGTATGATCACCATACTGAATATCAGTTACAAAAAGTGAAAAGATCATGATCCTCATCATCCCTTTGTTTTGTGTGAACAAAGACCTGGGTTAAAGGCACCTCTGTTTTACATGAGTAAAGACCTGGTGACCTGATGATGATCGTATCTAAGCTCTCAAAAGAATCATATGTGATCAATTGTATATTAATCTAGAGCTTTTACATCATTGCATTAATGAGATGCCCAATGCATCTCAAGATAGAACTTATAACTTAAAGTACATAATTCTTAAGTGTGAAAAGTGATGATTTGATTTGCAAAGGGAGGATAAAATCTTTGTGAATTGAATGTGAAGCCCAAAACAATTATTTCTAACTCAATATGAAAACATGATAAACAGCATGCCTAGTTGATACATGAGCTCTTGCATGGATTTAGGTGGAAAATATACTTGCAATCAGAACTTTGTTCAGGTATCAATTCAACAAAATAACTCATCAGGAAGAGGCTTAGTATTATATTATGATCCCATCACATGTGTACATCTGTATAAGAATCATCATACAGTTAACTGTCACTCATGCTATTCTTCTTAGAAATTTATGATAAATGCTTACTGTCATCATTAATCACAAATTTACGGGGAGTAAAATTCATGAAGTTAAGTTTATCAATCAGCAGCTTTGTCTATTTCATTATCAATTGAAAGAATTGAAATCTGAGCGCCAACTTAGCTCCTGGATACATGAAATCTTGTTTAAAATCATGTAAACTTATTGTGCTACATTATCATGAATACAAAGTCAATGAGGTCCAAAAGCAATAAATGGTTCTAAGTAATGGACTTGGACCATACAACAATATGCCATCTTAAGCATTAGTAGAAGCTACAGTGTGGAAAGTTTAAATGTTTATCCATAGATTGGTAAACTACAGATGAGCAAAGAACAACAAATATAATTTAATTTCATAGTTTGGTAATCTATGAAAATGTAAGGTATATTCATGAGCATATGTTGTTAAGACAACCTCAGATGATTTATGGGATCCGTAGATGATCTGCAGAAGAATTTGTTGAGGGTCTCACTTCATTATATTAATAAAATTAATATGTCTGAGAGTATAAATGATGTTGTTTGACTTCAAAAATCATTATTCACTTTTTCAGTTCACTTTTTCAGACCTATAAAAACACACTCAAAAAACTTTTCTTCCTTCTATAACATTCAATTTTACCAAATCAAAACATTAAACAAACATATATCTGTGCTCTTAATCTACTGAAAGGAGCCAACATTGAAGAAGTATCAGAACTAAGAATCTCAGAGGAAGATGAACTCGAGATTGTGCACAATGAAAGTGTAATGGAAACACTCACCACTGAAGGAGACATTTTGGGCCTAAGTTTTGAGACTCTGCAAAGGATATGCAAAATGGAGATAAAGTACAAGTATGATGATCAAAAGGATGTAGTATCATACTTCAACAAAAAGATGGCGGCAAGATTGAAAGAACTTTCAGTTTTGAAGAGCTGATTACAAGTATCTAAGCCTAAGGGGGAGTTTTGTTCGGTCTAGGATCAGTAGATCTAGTCCATTTTGTATAGGCTTTGTACTTGAATTGATATTTGTAATGAATGGTTGTAACTCATTATTGTATATGCATTATATATATAGGTTAACCCATTTGTATGTGTGTTGATTTATGTATGGTTGCTCGTACAAACATTATACTTTGTCAATTTCTGAATTTGACTAAGTGTAAGAAACATCGACGGATGAACATTTTGTTATTCCATAGATATGTTTTTTACAAGTAAAATGCATCCAAAGATCTTCTGCGTATGAACAACCAGCATTAACAATGGAAGAACAAGAGTGCTTCGGAAGAACAATGTACCCTTGGAAGAACAAGACTTCTGCGGAAGAACAAAACATCTACAGAAGTCAATAAGATTGTTGCGGAAGAACAATGTACCCTTGGAAGAACAAGACTTCTGCGGAAGAACAAAACATCTACGGAAGACCATATTCTTGTGGAGTCCAAACACTTGTATAATACAAGTGTTACAAGTCAACAAGGCAGTTATGCGAATCCCAAGAAATCCAATGATTCCTTAGCATAAACAATTAAAATCCCGAAAGATCCAGTGTTTCCTTTAATAGAAACATCATTGTCTATATAAATGGATGCTAGGTTTCGAATCATGCGCGGCTTTTGCAACAACAGCAATAGCAATACGACAATTCCACAACAGCAAACATCACATCAATTCTCACAATCAAACCCTAGCAGCCGTCGTATCATTCATCACAAAATTTTATATCATTCATTCATTCTTTGTAATCATTAACATGTTTTAATGAAATACATATTACTCATTAATTGTGTTTCTTTTAGTGTGTTCTTGAATCTTTATTGATATTGAAAACAATTAAACCAAGCCAATGTTGATTCAGCAAATGTTGAGTTGCCTTTAACCGACACTGATAATTCCTGATTGCGATCCTTGGATTCTCAGAATGCCATCCAAAATGAGCCAAGTAGACGCCTCGTGCCATCCTCAACAACCATTACCTGCCAACTGAAAACTCATAAAAGTTAGCGTTGCTAAGTGAGTTCTAGTTTTAAAATAAAACATACTTCACTTTCTTTCAAATCATTCCATACTTTGGTACATGATCACACATCTTACGTACACATAGATAATATCATTATTATCTTCCTTAACTGTTCATCACTTTCTTTCTTTACTTCTTTCCAGATCAGGGTCATCAGCTATACCCATAACGTACGCACAAAGTGGGTACTGGGCCAAAGATCATAAATGACTTCCATAATGCACATAACCTAGCAGCAGCATCGGGGCAAACGACAAAGATCCCATCTGTATACTACACCCCAAACGTATGCATAAAGCGGGCATTGGGTAGAAGATCATAAATGACTTCCATAATCCACATAGCCTGGCACCAACACCGGGGTGAGTATTCACTATAAGCCATGTACTATACAACTAGTTAGTCACAAAGACTAGATCCCTATGTGTATCCTTATAGGTTAGCTAAACCACACACAGTTGAGCTTACGACATTTTAGAGTCGTGCACCTCCGTATATCTTGCTTG
This sequence comes from Flaveria trinervia, assembly GCA_025506515.1. Classification (NCBI taxonomy): domain Eukaryota; kingdom Viridiplantae; phylum Streptophyta; class Magnoliopsida; order Asterales; family Asteraceae; genus Flaveria; species Flaveria trinervia. The sequence goes on along the minus strand of CM046442.1, from coordinate 23,714,088 downwards.
CAATCCTTTCTTTACTTTAACTTTCAATAATGCATGCATTCTTTCTTTACATTCCTCTTTTCATTATCTTCCACTTTACGTTACATAATACTTTATCATTTCTTTTATCATCATCATTCAACGTAAAGCCATGGAAAATAAACAAAATAACAAGGGACATAAACATAACCATACAAAACATCACTATACAAGGCACCATCATACATGACATAACAATCATCATACATGCCATAACATAGCCCATACATCATCAAAAGTCAACTTATTTCACCCTCAGGAACATCCCAAGTCAAAGCCTGCATTTCACTTTTTTCCCCAAAAATCAAAAAAATATTCTGTCTTAGGCGCATCCGCACTATGCAGGCGCATGGCCTTTCAGACGCATCGCATTTCAGACGCATGGTGTTTACTTAGGCGCATGGGAGACTTTCAAGCGCATGGGCACTATTGGGGAGCATGGGCAACACTTAACCAATTCTGGGGAAATTCTAGGCGCATGGGCACTATGCAAGAGCATGAGTGCCTACGAGCATGGGAATCCTAGGCGCACGGACAATTAGCCAAATTCAGCCTTTTCCAGGCACATGGCTACTATTTAGGGACATGGGGTTTTGGGCGCATGGGAACACTTGGGTACTTTCTGACCGTTGGGCGCATGGGCCATTTTCAGGCGCATGGGCAACCAACCTATAATATAATCATTTTAATTCACTCCCAAACATCAATCTACCATGTTCTAAGCTTAGTTCTAACATTCCAAGCAACAAAGCATGAGCATAACACAATCATATATCATAAATCACCCCAAATCAAAATACACACACATAAAGCATTCGGGTACACACCCACATTTATAAAAATGTTTAAACATGCGCTTCCAGCCCCAAAATTAGTTAAAACAAGTAAGAAGGGGGTTCTAGAACTCACCTTAGCAACCTTTGGGTTTGATTTCCTTCAAAACCGTTTGCTACAAGTTCAACACCTAGAAACCCACCAAACACAAACAACCGAACATACAAACACAAATAAGCATGCAACCGAAGCTAAGGCTAGTTAAGGACATCAAAAAACTAGGAATTCTTACCTTGAAGTTGAATTCTTCTTCTTGTTCTTCAAAAACTCGAAAGTTCCTGCTCTTCTTTTTCTCTCTCTAAAAATCCGATGTTGTGTGTGTGTGAAGGGTGTGACGGGCGGCTATCACCTTTATTCACCAACTTTTTCAAAGTTTTGATGTATTGACACTTTTAACCCCTTGGCTTGGGTTAAATTACATTTCTTTCTTTTTCTTCACTCTTATTCTTTCTTTATAACTTTAAAATAACTGAGTGTTACAAGTCCACCCCCTTTATATAGGTTTCGTCCCCAAAACCTATTATTCCTCAAACAAAAGTGGGTAATGCTGCCTCATCTCCTCTTCAGTCTCTCACGTAGATTCAGATCCCTTCATGTGCTTCCACTGTACACGCACACGAGTAACCACTTTATTCCTTAACTGTTTCTCCTTACGATTAATGATCGCCACTGGTTGCTCCACATAATTGAGTTGTTCATGTACTTCGATATCTTCTAGGGGTACAACCATATCCTCCTCTGCTAAACACTTTCTCAGATAAGATGCATGGAATGTTGGGTGAATTCCACTTAACTCATCCGGTAGCTCTAGTCTATAGGCCACCTCTCCTACTCGGGCAATGATTCGGAAAGGCCTTATGTACCTTGGGCTCAACTTGCCCCACTTTCGGAACCGAATGATACCCTCCAAGGTGAGACTTTTAACATAACTCTATCACCCACCTGGAACTCATTCGGTTTACGTCTCCTATCAGCATACGACTTCTGATTATCCTTGGCTGCCTTCATAAAGGCTTTGATATTTTCAAGTTTCTTAGTCAAGCCTCGATCAATTCAATAATTCCCAACTCGTTCTGACCAATATCACCCCAACACATAGGCAGTCTACATCTTTTACCGTATAGTTTCTCATAAGGGGGCATACCAATGCTGGCATGATAACTATTGTTATATGAGAACTTGGCTAACGATAACTGGTCGTCCCAACTTCCTCCAAAATCAATGGCGCATGCTTGAAGCATATCTTCCAGTGTCTAAACCATCCTTTCTGACTGACCATCCGTCTAAGGATAATAACCCATGCTAATATGTAACCTCGTCCCTATCGCATCATGGAATTTCTTCCAAAATTTAGATGTAAATTGGGTGTCACGATCAGACAATAGACACAGGCACACAATGATGAGTCATAATCTCCTTGATGAATAGTTCCGCTAACCTCTTGGATGAATATGTCTTGCGGATTGGTAGGAAGTGAGCACTTTTCATCAGATCAACTATCACCCATATAGCATCATACCCTCGCGCGGTACGTGGTAGCTTTGTAATAAAGTCCATGGTGATGTGCTCCCACTTCCACTCCAGTATATCCAAAGGTTGGATTTTCCTATACAACTTTTGATGCTCGACCTTCACTTGTAAACAAGTAAGGCACTTACTCACATACCCCGCTACATCGTGCTTCATACCCGGCCACCAATAGTCCTTCATGTCTTGGTACATCTTCGTTGCACGAGGATGAATAAAGTATCGAGTTTTATGAACTTCTTCCATAATCTTCACACGTAGATCCCTAAAACAAATCCACATCCGTCCGAATCGAGTTGTAACACCGAGTGTGTTTTCACCCAACTCCGTGACTAGACCTCTCATTCTTTCAGAGTTAAGATGATCTTCTCTCAACGCCTCATCTTGAAACTTTTTGACCTGTGTCATCACATCAGAGATCATGACCAACTCATAAGCCTTCACCTGAATTGGCTCGGGTCTCTCCTTTCGGCTAAGGGCATCTACCACCTCGTTGGCTTTGCCCGATAGTAATGGATCTCGCAATCATAATCTTCTATGAGCTCCAACCATCTCCGCTGCCTCATGTTCAAATATTTTTGCTCGAATAAGTACTTCAAGCTCTTGTGGTTAGTGAATATGGTGCACTTAGTCCCGTATAAGTAATGCCTCCAAATCTTTAACGCTAAGTCCATGTATGCTAGCTCCAAGTCATGAGTAGGATAATTAAACTCATGGACTTTTAAATGTCAGGATGCATAGGCTATAACCTTTCTTCTCTGCATCAACACACATCCCAACCCTGAGTAGGAAGCATCTTAATAGACAACCAAATCCTCACTTCCTTCAGGTAACGACAAGACAAGAGCTTGAGTTAATCTCGTCTTTAACTCCTCAAAAGCCTTCTTTTGAGTTTGACCCTATAAAAACTTCACATCCTTACGGGTCAACTTGGTTAGTGGGGAAGCTATCTCGGAGAAGTCTTGGATGAATCTTTTATAATAGACCACCAAACCCAAGAAACCAGGAATCTCGGATGGCATCTACGGAGGCTTCCATTGCATCACCACCTCCACCTTTGTCGGGTCCACAATAATCCCCTTCGGGATTCACTACATGACCCATGAATTGAACCTCACGCAGCCAGAATACGCCCTTAGAGAATTTTGCATATAACTTCTCCCTTCTCAAAGTCTCTAACATTTCCCGAATATGGCTGGCATGCTCCTCCTCACTCTATGAATAAATCAGGATATCATCAATAAACACTATCACTGATTTATCTAACATCAGCCGACACACTTGATTTATCAAGTCCATAAAAGCAGCTGGCGCATTGGTTAAACCAAAAGACATAGCGAGAAACGCGTAGTGTCCATAACACGTGCGAAAAGCTGTTTTAGAAATTTCCTGCTCCTTCACCTTCAACTAATGATAACCAGATCAAAGGTCTATCCTCGAGAACCAACTGGCACGTTGAGCTAATCAAACAGATCATCAATTCTCAGTAAGGGGTATCGATTCTTCACTGTCAGCTTATTCAGCTCACGGTAGTCTATACACATCCTCATGCTACCGTCTTTCTTCTTCACACACAGGACCAAAGAAACCCCAAGGAGAGATACTCAGTCGAATGAACCCCTTATCAACCAGTTCTTACAATTGCTCCATCAACTCCTTCATCTCAGTTGGAGCCAACCAATATGGCGCCTTAGCAACTAGTTGGGCACCAGGTATCAAGTCAATCTGGAACTCAATCTCGCGGTCCAGTGGCACAACTGGTAAGACTTCTGGGAACACGTCTGGAAAGTCACACACAACCGTACATCGAACAATTTTGGTGTTAGTGTATCCACATCTTGCACGTAGGCCAAGTAGGCACTACATCCATGCCTCATGCACTTTCCCGCCACCGCCATCGAAATCACTTTCGGGATTGTCATGACTCGATCACCGTAAACCGTCACGGAACTCCTATCAGGCGCTGTCAAGTGAATAATCTTCTTGCGACACACAATGTTCACCTTGTAATATGCTAACCAATCCATTCCTAGCACTACATCGCACCCGCCTAAGGTCATCACGAATACTCTAACAGGAAACTTGTGACCTTCTAATTTTATGTCACAACCTTCTACCATCTTAGATATCCTAGTAGACTTACCTATGGCAGTTTATACATCGAAGGACGTATATATACTATTACTACTAACAAGCAGTTTAGCACAAAAAGCAGTAGAAATAAAACTTTTCTAGCACCAGAATCAAATAACACAGAAGCTAGAGTTTGGTTTACTAGAAACGTACCTGGCATAACATCGAGGTCCGTCCTAGCCTCCTCCTTCATCATCATGAGTGCGCTAGCGCTTGCCCTCTGCCCTTCGGTCCCAGTCGTCTTTTTCCCTGCACCGGAACTTTCAGCCCTCAGCTTCTTGCAACCCCTGCTCATGTGGCTCTCTTCGCCACAAGTATAACACCTCCTTACCCCATAGTTCTTCGGCACATGTCCAGTCCTCCCACAATGAATGCAGACATTAGATCCCACTCTACATTCCCCGGTGTGCTCTCATCCACACTTAACACACCTCCTCGACCCCGCACCGGATGTGACCACACGTCAGTCATCCACCCATGCACCTTTGTTTCTTGGAGCAACCCCGCCACGTCCAAACCACTTCCCGTTCCAATTCCAGTCAACACCACTCTTCTTGCTGGATTCAGCCACCACCATAGTCCATTCATCGTACAACCTCCCTACCAAATCAACCGCCGACCTAAACGTGCTCGGTCGAGCAATGATCAGGTGCCTGCGAATGTCTGCCGGCAAGCTTGAATATACCTCTTGATCTTCCATGATAGAGGCGTCACCTGATCCGGAACAAGCCGTGCCATCTCGTTGAACTTCTTGGTGTACTGCTGATGTGTCATTATTCCCGCCTCCAACTGCAGGAACTCCCTCTCCACCTTATCCATTTCCCTATGAGGACAGAACTCCTCAATTACCAATTTCTTCAACTCAGACCACCTCATTGTTCCGATAGCCCGACTACCCTCAACTTGGATAATATTGCCCCACCAACAAAAAGCCGAGTCCACAAATGAGTGGATAGTAAACTTCACCTTTTGGTCCTCTCTACACTCGCTAATATCCAATACAGCCTCCATTTTCTCACCCATTGGTGAGCAGCAGCAATAGTGCCATTACCATCAAAGGTCGGGGGCTTGCATCTTTGAAATGCCCCGTCGTTGTAGCCTCGTGCCCTCCAACATAGGATCTTCTTCCTCCTCCTCATCCTTGAAGAAAACCGTCTCAGTCTCCGGTTGCTCCTGTCCTCCCAAGGACCTATTTCTCACTCTCCTTTCTCCTTCCCGTATAGCCTTTATCACTTTGGTCACTACAGACGGTAAGATCGTCTGCATGACCTGATGCACCTCTTCAACAATAGCCTACTTCACAGAGGCTCTTAAGTTAGCACTCTCACCACTAGCCTCTGGATGAGGGGTCTCAAGTTCTTCATGAACCACTTCTTCAGCTAAAGGTCTCCCTCTCATGACCCATGGTCCAACACCACATCCACCACGACCTCCACCACATGAAGCCTTTGACGATCTACCACCTGCCATCCACTAAACATGCTATAAGATTCAAACAATAATACGGTAATTCAAGGGAATAGGTCAGTTTATGTAAAGTATAGTAAGTCCCTAATTATAGTGGCCAGTTGTGATTAACCACTTACTTTACTCTTCATACCCTAAACATTTCCTGTCCTGAATACATGAGTATCTGTTGGGTTCACCAATTGAATAAACTGAATCTTACCAAATCATCATTACATCCAACTGAAGATCTCATTGTACAAGTTTAGAGACCAAGTTGATTATCAAAAGAAAACAAATACAAGAAAAAGTCAACATCAAGACAACAAGAAAAGTCAAAATTAGGTCATGATGTAATATTAGTATAAATAGACTCACTAATGCATTTTTGCAAGTGTGGCTTTTATGTGTGTGTTTCACATGGTGTAAATCACCATCCAAGGAGAAATCCTCTCCTTTGGGTGGGTCTGATTTCACCAGCCATCTATGATTCTCATTGTAACTTGTTTATCAACATCAATGAAATTATAACATTATTATTATCCATCTCTTTGTTCTTTGATTCACACACATCCACCCATCTTAATTTTGATTTCTAGATCTGAACATGATGAATCCTAAGATCCAAGCTCAATGAATCTGAATATTGATTTAGCAAAATGGTATCAGAGCTGTTGGTTGCTAGATTTATCTAGTTTTCAGATCTGATTTCATCTTTAATGATGTCACGAACAATGAAGAAAAGAAGAAAAATGAAGAACACAGTCTCTATTCATCAAAAACCCATCTATTCATACACAAAATCAAAAGAAAAACCAACAAATTTGTTCAACTATGGTACGATTTGAAGAATCGTGAACATGCGCATGATTATTCCTTCAAAATTCGATGCAATGGAACAAGATTATCATCAAAAAGAAAGAAACCCATTTGTTCATCTCAAAATCAAGAAGAAAAATCATCAGATCTCTTCTAATATGGTATGACTTGAAGAAATATAATCATTCACTAGATTATTCCTTCAATAATTGAACACAATTATCATTAAAAACAAAGAAAAGACGAAGAAATGGAAGCTACTGCTAATTTCCCGACCTGCACTGTAGTGTGAAATCGTTTTTGTTCAAGTCTGTAAAGAAATGCGGATGAACAAAAACAAATGCGGATGAAGCTTCATCGAATGCAGATGTATTATACGCAAATGCGGATGAAGTTTCATCGAATGCGGATGTGTTAGACGCAAATGCGGATGTGTTATACACAAAGGCGGATGTGTTATAATCAAATGCGGATGACTTGTCACCAAATGCGGATGACTTGGCAACAAATGCGGATGACTTGTCACAAATGCGAATGACTTGTCACAAATGCGGATGCCTTGACACCAAATGTGCTTGACTTGTAAACAAATATGGGTATTTTGAGCACAAATGCGAATGCTTTGAAATCAAATGCGGATGCATTGAAATCAAATGTGGATGCCTTGCAAACAAATGCGGATGCTTTGAAATCAAATGCGGATGCTTTGCAAACAAATGCGAATGCTTTGCAAACAAATGCGGATGAGTTGCAAGAAATGCTTATGAACAGCTGATGAACATGACTTCAAAAAGAAAACAAAATAACATGAATATGGATGATTGTAACCAACAGGCATGTCCATTTTTATCATGAAAGCAAAAAAAAGAGTATAGAAATCAACTTTTGTCACTTTTTCACAAATTCATCTAGGGACTTGTAAAACTATCAGATGCCCTTTTTGAAGTACTTGAGCTCACATTTTTTTATGATGTTTTGCACCCGTGTCTGACTTCTGAGCGGACAGTTAGCTGGACTTTAATCAAGGGAGTACTCATTATTTGAAGAATGTCATTTATCAAGTTATTTCAAAAGAGTGGAAGTGTTTTCAACATTAGTTCATGTTCCTGATGTAGTTTATTAAAGTTCAAAGCCTCACCATATGCCTAATACATACTAATCCTTGAGTTCTGATATGAACTGTAATCCAAGAGTGATACAACCCATATCCAATACCAAGAAGTATTCTCTAGTGATTCTAACCTTTGAAAAAATATATTGGGAGGAGCTTAATCTGAGGGGGAGAACATCAATGAATTATGACAGAACATCAATTGATCAAGAAGACATGTGACAGAGAAGATCTTCAAATTCAAGGGTTAGCAAGCATCAGTTTAGGGGGAGTATTTTTGGGTTCAACAATTGAATAAACTGAAGCTTACTAAATTATAATTACATCCAACTAAAGATCTCATTGTACAAGTTTAGAGACCAAGTTGATTATCAAAAGAAAACAAATACAAGAAAAAGTCAACATCAAGACAACAAGAAAAAGTCAAAATTAGGTCATGATGTAATATTAGTATAAATAGACCCACTAATGCATTTTTGCAAGTGTGGCTTTTGTGTTTGTGTTTCTCATGGTGTAAATCACCATCCAAGGAGAAATCCTCTCCTTTGGGTGGGTCTGATTTCACTAGCCATCTATGATTCTCATTATAACTTGTTTATCAACATCAATGAAATTATAACATTATTATTATCCATCTCTTTGTTCTTTGATTCACACACGTCCACCCATCTTAATTTTGATTTCTAGATCTGAACATGATGAATCCTAAGATCCAAGCTCAATGAATCTGAAATATTGATTTAGAAGTATCTAAATCTACTAAAGGCACATAAACCACATAACATGTACACGTAATACCGGTTAACATTAAGAAAATACTTAGATCACACCCAACTACTTGGACTGGCATCCACTCCCTTAGTCCTATTTTCAGTTTAGGTTTCTTTTGAATATTTACCCGTTTTACTTAAACTTTGGCTCTGATACTAACTTGTTAGGCCCCGTTCCCGGGACTCTCACAGCTGGTCAACCATCGCACATAAAACATATATATTTATTAGCTTTAAATAAACATTGCAGCGAAAACATTTAAACAACTTTTTCATTTCCTTATAAATGATTTAGCAAATTAATAAAATATTCATTAAAAAACATCATTTGTTCGCATTACAATTCAAAAACGTTATACAAAAGAATGCCATCCAAAATGAGCCAAGTAGCCACCCCATGCCATTCTCAGCAACCATTACCTGCCAACTAGAAACACATACAAGTCAGTGTTGCTGAGTGAGTTCTAGTTTTAAAATAAAACATACTTTACTTTCTTTCAAACCATTCTATACTTTCGTACTGATCACACATCGTACGTACACATAGATAATATCATTATTATCATCCTTAACTGTTTATCACTTTCTTTCTTTACTTTTTTTCGGATCAATGTCATCAGCTATACCCCAAATGTATGCACAAAGTGGGTACTAGGCTGAAAATCTTAAATGACTTCCATAATGCACATAGCCTAGCACCAGCACCGGGGCAAGTGACAGAGATCACATCTATATACTACGCCTTAAATGTATGCACAAAGTGGGTACTGGGCCGAAGATCATAAATGACTTCCATAATGCACATAGCCTGGTACCAGCACCGGGGTGAGTATTCACTATAATCCATGTACTAAACCACACACAGTTGAGCTAAACCACACAACTAGTCAGTCACAATGACTAGACCCTTATGTGTATCCTTATGGGTTAGCTAAACCACACACAGTTGAGCTCATGACATTTTAGATTCATGCACCTCCATACATTTTGCTTGCAAGCCTTTCTTTACTTTCACTTTCATTAATGCGTGTATTCTTTCTTTACGATCCTCTTTTCATTATCTTCCACTTTACGTTACATAATAATTTATCACTTCTTTCATCATCATCATTCAACGTAATTTCATGGAAAATAAACAAAATAACAAGGGACATTAACATAACCATACAAAACATCACTATACAAGGCACCATCATACATGACATAACAATCATCACACATGCCATAACATAGCCCATACATCATTAAAAAACAACCTATTTCACCTCGGGAACATTCCAAGTCAAAGCCTACATTTCACTTTTTTCCCCAAAATTAGAAAAATATTCTAAGTCTTAGGTGCATGGCGTTTCAGGCGCATGGGGAACACTTAGGCGCATGAGAAACTTTCAGGCGCACGGTCACTATTGGGGCGCTTGGGCAACACATAACCAATTCTAGGCGTATGGGCACTATGCAGGGGCATGAGTGCCTAGGCGCAAAGGAATCTTGGCGCATGGACACTTAGCCAAATTCAACCTTTTCTAGACGCATGGTTACTATTTTGGTTCATGGGGTTTTAGGCGCATGGGAACACTTGGGCAGTTTCTAACCAGTGGGTGCATGGGCCATTTTCAGGCGCATTGGCAACCAACCTATACTATAATCATTCCAATTCACTCCCAAACATCAATCTACCATGTTCTAAGCTTAGTTCTAATATTCTAAGCAACAAAATATCAGCATAACACAATCATACATTATAAATCACCCCAAATCAAAATCCCACCCAAATACACACACATAAAGCATCCGGGTACACACCCACATTTATAAAAATGTTTAAACATGCATTTTCAGCCACAAATTAGTTCAGACAAGTAAAATGGGGTTCTAGAACTCACCTTAGAAATCTTTGAGTATGACTTCCCACAAAACCCGTTTGCTACAAGTTCAACACCTAGAAACCCACCAAACACACACAACCGAACATACAAACACAAATAAGCATGCAACCGAAGCTAAGGGTAGTTAAGCACATCACAAAACTAAGAATTCTTACATTGAATTCGAATTCTTCTTCTTGTTCATCAAAAACCCGAAAGTTTCTACTCTTCTATTTCTCTCTCTAAAAATCCGATGTTGAGTGTGTGTGAAAGGTGTGATGGGCAGCCATCACCTTTAGTCACCAACTTTTTCAATGTTTTGTTCTTTTGACACTTTTAACCCCTTGGCTTGGGTAAAATTATAGTTCTTCTTTTCTTCACTTTTATTCTTTCTTTATAACTTTAAAGTAACTGGGTGTTAAAGAAGTAAAGACATAGTGTACTATCATCTTCCAATGGTATGTCATGCTAAGACATTAATGATTGATGAATATATGCAAGAGCAGACACATGCATATTCTTTTTTGTTGTTGATTAATCTAAGTTGATCATGCCCAAGGACTCAACTAGGAAATTAAATCTAACTGAATCAAAAGCTTAGTGAATAGATCAACAAGCTGATTTGTTGTATCCATATTGACTAACTTGGTTAAACCTTTTTCTGAGCAATCCCTTAGAAAATGGTATCTGATTTCAATATTTTTGTTTTACTATGTTGCACTGGATTAGCAGTAAAGAACATAGTTGCTGAATTGTCTATATGAATTGGAGTTTGAAAGAAATTGTAACCATAATCAAGTAATTGATTTTGCAACCAAAGAACTTGAGAGCAACCAGCTGAAGTAGCTATGTACTCAGTCTCAATTATGGATACAGATACATTTGTTTGCTTTTTGTACTACCATGAAACAAGTATTGGTCCTATGAATTGACACCCACTAGTTGTTGATTTTCTATTGTTGTTACATCCTCCATAGTAACTGTCTGAATATGAGTAGAGTGAGAAGTCTCCATTTTTTGGATACCAAAGTCCAAAGGTTGGTTTCCTTTTGAGATATCTTAAGATTCTTTTCACATCATTCAGATGAGACTCATTTGGATCTCATTGGTACCTAGCACAAACACACACACAACAAATATAATGTTAGGTCTACTAGTAGTTAAATACATGAGAGAACTATCAATGATCTATACAGACTTTGATCAATAGATTTTCCTGTAGGATCAAGTACAATCTTATCAATTGTTAAAGCAAGTGTTTTGCATGAAGATGTGTCAACAAGGTTGTACATCTTCAATATTTGATGAATATATTTCTCTTGATTAATGAAGTTCCTATCTGGTTTTTGATGCACTTGTAGACCAAGGAAGAAAGTTATTCTCCTATTGAGCTAATCTAAAACTCAGATTTCATCAACTTTTCAAAGCTGACACACAACCTCTTGTTGGTTGATCCAAAAATAATGTCATTACATAAATTTGAACCACTAAAAGTTCTTGATGTTCTTGTTTGAGAAAAAGAGTCTAAACAATAGTTCCCCTTTTATATCCATGCTCGAGCAAGAAAGATAATAATGTTTCATGCCACTTTCTTGGAGCTTGATGAAGAACATACAAAGCTTTGTCAAGCTTGTATACCCTATGTGGGTAATTAGGATTTTCAAAAACTGGAGGTTGAGCTACATAAACATCTTCATCAATTTTCCCATATAAGAAAGCACACTTCACATGCATTTCATAGACTATGAACTTCTTATATGAAGCATAGGCTAGGAATACTCTTACGGCTTCAATCCTTTCAAGTAGTGCAAAAACTTTATCATAATCTACTCCTTCTTCTTGAGTATATCCTTAAGCAATCAACATAGCTTTATTTCTCACAATTATACCTCTGTCATCTAGTTTATTTTTGATAAACCACCTAGTGTCAATTGGATGTTAACCTTCAGGTATATCAACTAGATTCCAGACTTCTAGCTTTCTGAATTGTAGAAGCTCTTCTTGCTTAGCTTCAGTACAACTAGCTTTCTGAATTGTAGAAACAAGTGAGAAGACAAATATTTGTAGCTCCCCTCGGCTTCTAGTAGTTATTTCATTAAGATCACCAATTATGTTATTGATTGGATGAGTCTTAAATGAAGTAAGGACTCATCAAATGACACATTAGAAGTTTCTTCCATAATGTTTTGTTGTGGAATCTAAGTCTTATATTATTTAGATGTTAAAGAATATCCAACAAAGAAACCATCATAGGCCTTTTCTGAAAACTTTCCTAATTGTTTTTTTGTGTTTAAAACAGATACATGACACCCAAAAGCTCTAAGATACCGTATGTAAGGTTTTATTTTAAATAAAAGCTCATATGGTGTTTTATTATGTTTTTTGACAATTAATGTTTTGTTTTGAACATTGCATGTTGTGTTCATAGCTTCAACCCAAAAGATGATTGGCAATTGTTAATCAGCTAGCATTGTCCTTGCTACTTCAATGAGAGTTCTGTTTCTTCTTTCAACAACTCTATTTTGTTGTGGAGTTCTTGGTGCATTGAATTACCTTGCAATGCCTTTAATCCTGCAAAAGAATCTAAGATAGTATTAACAAATTCAGTCCCATTATCACTCCTGAAAACTTCAACTTTATGATCAAGTTGATTTTCAATCTTAGTGACAAATTTCATTTATGTTTCTGAAGTTTGATTCTTTTGTTTAAAAAAAGACCTATGTGAATCTAGTGAAATCATCCACTACCACGTGTGAAGCAATTTGAGTGGTGTTCTGTTTGTATTGATAAGTTTTGATTTATGAGACACCCTGTGTTGTTTTTTTCTTTTATAACATGAAGAACAATGATTTGAATAATAAAATTCTTTCTTGGGCAGACCATGACTAAATTATTTTTCACAAATTTATTCATATTTTTCATATAAGAATGAACAAGCCTTCTATACCACAACTATGATTCATGTTCTGATGATTTAGATAACATGCATGTTTCAAATCTTCTGAGTGCAGTATTGTTCATTTCCAAAACATATGTGTTTCCTTTTCTTGATGGTCTAAGAAGGATCTAGTCTTCTGGAACTAAAAAACCTGGCTTAAGAATGTAACAGGTAATGTTATACAATAATATGGTATAATTTTGATCACAGATTTGAGACACACTTAGCAAATTATATTGTAAATTTACACAGCAATTTACTTTCTCAAATTTGAGCACACCATTAGTTATCATTCCTTCACCAACTATTTTACCTCCCTTCTTATCCCCACCAAATGCCACATATGAAGAATTTTTTTGTTTGAAGTCATGGAAAAGAGAACAGTTTCCTATCATATGTCTAGAATAACCACTATCGACATACCACTTGTTGTCCGCTCTCCAAGATTGTTCCTGTACAAATATAGAAATCAATTAGAATTGGAAACCCAAGCCTTAATGATCTTGGTTGTTCTAGTGGTCTAAAATTGTAACTCCCACATGAATCAGTCTTGAAGTTTCAATATTAATTTAGATTCAATTGATTCATTATGTGTTGTTTGTAGTGAGGATGATTCTGTTACAGATGAGCTTGTTGAGTTTTGTTTTGATTTCTCAATCTTTTCCTCATTCATCTTTTCTTTCTTTGTTTTCTAGCTTTGACTTTGATGATGAACTTTGATTGTTGAAAGTTTCATCATCCTTTGATTTTGAATGTGAAACATGAGTTCCTTTTTCAAAATTATTAAGAAAGTATCATGAGAATTTTATTTTTGATTTGTCAAATCCAATTTTTATGAGATGTTTTGGATGTTGATGTGGTTGTCTTTTCGTCAAATGTTTACCAACAACAAGTGTTTTCTCCTTTGGTTATGACAATTTTTTTGTTGCTGTTTCTTTGATTTTGAATCTTCTTGACCATCACTAGATTGAGAGTTTGATTCATCTTTCTCAAATTGATGCTTCTTTTTGCTTTTTGTTTTGTTCTTTTTGTTAAAATAACATTCTTGAGTGTTGATACATGTATGTCCCTAGATCATGATATGAATGTAATAGATCTTGTTTGTCTGATTCTGAGGTAATGCTTGAAATGATTAATGAAATGATATTGCTTGTTTGATATTTATAATGTTTCATATTTCATTAATGAGTCGACATTGAATTGGTTAATTAGATTTGTGGTTGTTTGAAGTGTTATACATAATGTTATATTAATTAATTAATGTATTCGAACTTAAGCGAATGAAGTTCTCATGTGAGTGGCCCATGCGAATGGACCATACGCATGAATAACTTCATACGAATGACTCAGTCGCACGACGGAACCAGGAGACTGGATCAGTCGTATGATTATAACATGAGATTGAATCAGTTGCACGACTGAATACTCAATCGTGCGAATGAATCAACCACATGGTTCAATCGCACGATTGAACCATACTAATGGTTCAGTCGAACGATTGAATAATACTAACCTATAAATACAACCCAATTCGTGAAAAAATAGGGAGCTTTTGATTACTTACGACTCCAGACGTACCCTAGCCGTCCAGAAGCCTCACAATTCATTCTCCAAGTTCATAGAACACATTAGATCGATTCCCAATCGATTTCTAACGTGAGTTTCAATTCTTGATTGATTCTTCGTGTGTTCTCACTAATTGGATCGCCAATCAAATAGGATTCCGCACTATTTGATCTGGTTTACACGCTAATCACTAGGTATTTCGTTCAAATACCAGGTCCTAACACTGAGTTGTGTGATTATTTTTGTTACAAATAGCACAATGTTTGTTAAAGTAGCAATTTGAAGTCATGGGGTAATTCATATTGCAAATAGAGCCATAACTATTAAAGTAACATTCTTTAGTGTTGTGATTTTTCATATCACACCATTTGCAATACTTTTCCTGGCATGATATCAAAAGGTTCTTGTTTATCAACTAAGTCTGTTGCTTAGAATTCACATCTTTCTATTTTGTTTTCTTGACTACTGGTCTTGGCTTTCAAAGATCTTCTACTAACTCAGAAGATTTGTTCTTCCGCATATCTGCCATTGATGCAAAAATGTTCTTATTCCAGAGAAGTTCTGCGGATTGTGGTTTCTTTCTCTTTTCTATGTGATTTTTAACTTGTTCTAGAGGTATGCACTTTTCAAAGACTTCTGTTGAGGTTTTTGTTGATTGTGAAGTTCTTGAAGTCCTTCATCCGACTGAGCTATCATTTTGCATATGGTCTTCAACATTTTTCTTTGCTTAGGAGGATAAGGCAACTTGGTTTCATCTAGAACTTTAGGAATGATTGGTTCAAATGAAACATTCTTACCAGTATCCAATTCATCCACATATTCATCATCATGTTCATCAGAATCTTCCAAGTCATCGCATTTATCAAAGTCAAATGCTGAATCATTTTGTTTAACTTGTTCTGATTCAAAAGACGTTATAAGGATTCCAACAAGCAAGTCTGATGCAGTCAAAACATTCAAAGCATCCAAAGTCTCTCTACATGCATGCACTAAGTTACTAAATTACAAATGCTTTGGAAGTTTTACACGTCACACCAGAAATACTCTAAGTGTAAGATCTTCCGAAGCCTAGACCAATATCTTCCGAAGCCAGATATGAAGTCTTGTGAAGCTTCAGAGGCAAAGTCTTCCGAAGCCAATTTTATGAAGATATATTTGTTCTGAACACTTTTTTGCACATGCTATTATCTAATGTACTTTTCCATAAAGTTGGACCACCTTTCCGCTACAACTCTGATTGACTCACCAACTTTCACAAGTTGGTGAAAAAGGTCCATGCTTTTGGAATAATGTACATTAAGGACTTAAGTTTAAGATTTCTACTTCATTTACTTTATCCTTTTTATAATATATTAGGATGTGAGATACGACATGTCATAGTCACTAGTCAAAAGGCAATCTGCCTTGTGACTCTACATTTGATTTTGTTGTCTACTCTTATGTATCCAGCTAGCTTTCAAAGTATAGCTGGCTGTAGGATGTATATATGTATTTCAAGTACTTGTAACTTTAGAAAAATGCTTTGTAACACATTGTAATAGAACTTGAGAAGCAATATACTAATATAGCACAATGTTTTTTAAAGTAGCAATCTGAAGTCACGGGGTTATTCATATTGCAAATAGAGCAATAACTACTAAAGTAACATTCTTTAGTGTTGTGATTTTTCATATCACACCATTCGCAATACTTTTCATCTGACTCATTTTCAAAATCAATTCCTTTCTTGGTTTTTTCTACCTTTAAGTCTTCAATTCTTTTTCAAACTTTGTAGCATATCAACCCTTTCCCTTTCCTGGAATGATATCAAAAGTTCTTGTTTTACTAAGTCTGTTGCTTAGAATTCACATCTTTCTATTTTGTTTTCTTGACTACTGGTCTTGGCTTTCAAAGATCTTCTACTAACTCAGAAGATTTGTTCTTCCGCATATCTGCCATTGATGCAAAAATGTTCTTATTCCAGAGAAGTTCTGCGGATTGTGGTTTCTTTCTCTTTTCTATGTGATTTTTAACTTGTTCTAGAGGTATGCACTTTTCAAAGACTTCTGTTGAAGGTTTTTGTTGATTGTGAAGTTCTTGAAGTCCTTCATCCGACTGAGCTATCATTTTGCATATAGTCTTCAACATTTTTTTTGCTTAGGAGGATAAGGCAACTTGGTTTCATCTAGAACTTTAGGAATGATTGGTTCAAATGAAACATTCTTACCAGTATCCAATTCATCCACATATTCATCATCATGTTCATCAGAATCTTCCAAGTCATCGCATTTATCAAAGTCAAATGCTGAATCATTTTGTTTAACTTGTTCTGATTCAAAAGACGTTATAAGGATTCCAACAAGCAAGTCTGATGCAGTCAAAACATTCAAAGCATCCAAAGTCTCTCTACATGCATGCACTAAGTTACTAAATTACAAATGCTTGGGAAGTTTTACACGTCACACCAGAAATACTCTAAGTGTAAGATCTTCCGAAGCCTAGACCAATATCTTCCGAAGCCAGATATGAAGTCTTCTGAAGCTTCAGAGGCAAAGTCTTCCAAAGCCAATTTTATGAAGATATATTTGTTCTGAACACTTTTTTGCACATGCTATTATCTGATGTACTTTTCCATAAAGTTGGACCACCTTTCCGCTACAACTCTGATTGACTCACCAACTTTCACAAGTTGGTGAAAAAGGTCCATGCTTTTGGAATAATGTACATTAAGGACTTAAGTCTAAGATTTCTACTTTATATACTTTATCCTTTTTATAATATATTAGGATGTGAGATACGACATGTCATAGTCACTAGTCAAAAGGCAATCTGCCTTGTGACTCTACATTTGATTTTGTTGTCTACTCTTATGTATCCAGCTAGCTTTCAAAGTATAGTTGGCTGTAGGATGTAATATATGTATTTCAAGTACTTGTAACTTTAGAAGAATGCATTGTAACACATTGTAATAGAACTTGAGAAGCAATATACTAATATAGCACAATGTTTGTTAAAGTAGCAATCTGAAGTCACGGGGTATTCATATTGCAAATAGATCAATAACTACTAAAGTAACATTCTTTAGTGTTGTGATTTTTCATATCACACCATTCGCAATACTTTTCATCTGACTCATTTTCAAAATCAATTCCTTTCTTGGTTTTTTCTACCTTTAAGTCTTCAATTCTTTTTCAAACTTTGTAGCATGTCAACCCTTTCCCTTTCCTGGAATGATATCAAAAGGTTCTTGTTTATCAACTAAGTCTGTTGCTTAGAATTCACATCTTTCTATTTTGTTTTCTTGACTACTGGTCTTGGCTTTCAAAGATCTTCTACTAACTCAGAAGATTTGTTCTTCCGCATATCTGCCATTGATGCAAAAATGTTCTTATTCCAGAGAAGTTCTGCGGATTGTGGTTTCTTTCTCTTTTGTATGAGAGTTTTAACTTGTTCTAGAGCTATGCACTTTTCAAAGACTTCTGTTGTAGGTTTTTGTTGATTGTGAAGTTCTTGAAGTCCTTCATCCAACTGAGCTATCATTTTGCATATAGTCTTCAACATTTTTCTTTGCTTAGGAGGATAAGGCAACTTGGTTTTATCTAGAACTTTAGGAATGATTGGTTAAATGAAACATTCTTAACAGTATCCAATTCATCCACATATTCATCATCATGTTCATCAGAATCTTCCAAGTCATCGCATTTATCAAATTCAAATTCTGAATCATTTTGTTTAACTTGTTCTGATTCAAAAGACTTTGTAAGGATCCAACAAGTCTGATGCAGTCAAAACATTCAAAGCATCCAAAGTCTCTCTACATGCATGCACTAAGTTACTAAATTACAAATGCTTTGGAAGTTTTACACGTCACACGAGAAATAATCTAAGTGTAAAATCTTCCGAAGCCAAGACAAATATCTTCCGAAGCCAGATATGAAGTCTTCCGAAGCCTCAGAGACAAAGTCTTCCGAAGCCAATTTTATGAAGATATATTTCTTCTGAATACTTTTATGCACATGCTATTATCTGATGTACTTTTCCATAAAGTTGGACCACCTTTCCGCTACAACTCTGATTGACTCACCAACTTTCACAAGTTGGTGAAAAGGTCCACGCTTTTGGAATACTGTACATTAAGGACTTAAGTTTAAGATTTCTACTTCATTTACTTTATCCTTTTTATAATATATTAGGTTGTGAGATACGACATGTCAAAGTCACTAGTCAAAAGGCAATCTGCCTTGTGACTCTACATTTGATTATGTTGTCTAGTCTTATGTATGCAGCTGGCTTTCAAAGTATAGCCGGCTGTAAGATCTAGTATATGTATTTCAAGTACTTGTAACTTTAGAAGAATGCTTTGTAACACTTTGTAATAGAACTTGAGAAGCAATATACTGCAATCTTGAAAACCAAATACTTGTATTGTTATCTTGTTCTGCCTCTCTTTTATTTGTGTTTTTATCATCTCTAATAATAGTTAAACCAGTTCCCTATTTGATCTATTAAGTGTTCTAAAGAAGTCTCCTCACTTGTGTTGTTGTGTTATAAAAGTGCATCACCCCTTCTAATGATCCTGCATATGGTATCATAGCCTGTAAAGCTCTTGATATAAGATCTCACCATCTTAAGATCCGTCACACACACAAAAAATTTAACAACTCAAATGGCAACTATCAGTAAGGCTAATATGGAAACTAGAACTATGACAAAGTCTCCACTAATCACTCCTGAAGACTTTGATACTTGTTAGGACCTGGTATTTGACTGAAATACCTAGAGATCACGTGTAAATCAGATCAAATAGTGCGGAATCCTATTTGATTGGCGATCCAATCAGTGAGAACACACGAAGAATCAATCAAGGATTGAAACTAACATTAGATATCGATAAGGAATCGATCTAATGTGTTCTATGAACTTGGAGAACGATTTGGAAGGTTTCTGGACGGCTAGGGTTCGTCTGGAATCGTACTTGATCGAGTGCTCCTATTTTCACGAATTGAGTTGTATTTATAGGTTGGCACTATTCAATCGTGCGACTGAACCATTAGTTTGATTCAGTCGTGCGATTGAACCATGCGGTTGGTTCATTCGTGCGACTGAGTGTTCAGTCGTGTGACTGAGCCAATCTTATGTTACAGTCGTACGACTGATCCAGTCTCCTGGTTCAGTCGTGCGACTGAGTCAATCGTGTGAAGTTCTTCATGCTTATGGTTCATTCACATGAGCCATTCGCATGAAACTTCATTAAGTTAAGTTTGAATGTTTTAATTAATTAATATAATATTATATGTAATCATTCCAGTAATCATAAACCCAATCAATTCAGTTACGACTCATTAATGAACTATTAAACATTATAACAGACTATCAATATCAGTTCATTAATCATACCAAACAAGATCTATTACATCACATACCATGATCTAGGGACATACATGTATCAACAAACTCCCCCTTGGACCTAGATCCCTCTAATGTCTTGTTTTCTTCATTACCTCCTCATATTTCTTGTACTTGTCCTCTTGTGTGACTCCCGCGTGAATATCAAACGCGAAGCAAAGTCGTATAACATTTTGGAACTAGAGGGCTTGTACAATGTCTTGTGTGTCATAGAACAGTGGCCACTTGTATAATGTATAGACATCATTAGCAGACAAGTTGGTTATCCACATTGGGTCGAATACCCTGACAGTATCCATTTGATCCCCTTTGTTCAGAACTACGACAGCTTCAGCAGTTCTCCAATCATAGTACCACCATTTGAAGTGTGGAGTGAAGTCTGTGGCATTTCCCTGAGAGGGATTCTCGACATAGTGCGCGGAGGACTCCACTTCAACACAATCTTAGGTTTTCCAGTAATGGCATCCATCTCAGACCTTCTAATATACCTTGTAGGTTGTTGAGGTCTGAAGTTAATCCACCTGGTGTGGTACTCTTTCTTTAGGGCAGCCTCAAACCAGCCTGACATCTTTCTCGGGTCAGCATACAACAGCTTCAATCTGGCCAGCTGGTTGAGCTCAAATCCTGGTAGAGTCTTTAGATCATGTGGAAATCTAAAGTACTCTATGCCCTTTTCCCTCTTAACGGCATAAACGTTAAGATCATCAAAATATGCCCATGCTATAATCCTGCCTGACACCGTAAGATGTTTCTTGACGCTGTAGAACTTGATGTAGGCATCCCTCTTCGGTGCAGCACGTTGGGCTCTGACTTCTTTAAAACATTCAGCCCACTCAGCCTTTCGAATGTATACGTCATCGTTTGAGGCTTGGGCTGTTCCTTCGGTCTTTCCTGCTTCCTGCTCCATCTTGTCTAGTACCTCAAACATATCACTGACTAGGGACTCACCCAGATTGGGGACCACATTACCCTCGTTGTCAGCGTACCGAGGGTACTCTTCAGCAGCAATATCTTCAACCTCAACTTCGTCAACTTCATGTAGTTCGTCGTCACTGGTTGAATCAACTGTTGGAGCATCCTTGACAATGTCATCAGGATTGAGTCTGAACATCTCTGCCAGTTGCTCGTTAGATAGGTCGTGAATTATTTCACCTTCTTCAGGGGTATAACTCACTGACCTTCTGACAATCCCTTGCAGATCAAGAATCATTGTGAGTTGAGACTTGACCTGTTGAAGGGGAGCAATATCAAACTCATCTCTGTGGTACTTTGGATCTGTTTGATTTACACATTTCACACTCAAATCATTAGTAATATATCAAACAAAATGCATTAACTTAATATAAACATTTAGTACATGGTTTTTCAATACAGAATACAAAAGTAAATAAATACATAAACATCCACTATTTACTTTTATCCTGAATGCTAGACTCTTCTTGTGAAGGTGCAGAAGCAGAAGCTGACTGATCCTGTCTGTTCTTTGTTCTCTTCTCTTGCCCTGGAGCTGAGACAGATTTAGCTACTTCTCCTTCTTCAGTGTCTTCATCTGCACACCACTCTTCGGTTTTCTCTTCATCAGTATCACTGTCATCATCATCATCATCATCATCATCTTCATTATCTCTGTCTCCATCCTTTATCTTTAGAGGTTCCTCCTTTGATCCTTTCAATTTTAGCAAAATGGTCCTCTTAGCTTTTTCCAACTCCTCTATTTGCTTACCTGCTGCGACACTTTGAGCTCGGAGTTGGTCCATCTGAGTGTTCTGAGCAGCCAATTGCTGGGCCTGCTCCTCAATTACTCGATCCTGCTCTGCAATTTTATGCGATTGTGCAGCAGTCAGGTCGGTAAGCTGGCGGATCTGAGTGGTCTTTTCCTCATCAACCGCCAGCAATCGCAACACCATTCTATTTAAAGCTGACAGCTGTTCCTCTACCCCGATTGGAGGTAGAGGAGATCTATAGGTGTGTGAGGGGTAGGCTGAGGGCTCGGTTTGGTGGCTAGTGGTGGTTGTGGTGGTGGTGAATATCGGGTCAGGTCGGAGTGATACTGGTGGTGAGTGTGGGGTGAATGATGTAGTGGTGGCTGGGGTCTGTCTTGTGGTGGTCGGTATGGTGGTGTCTGTGGTTCCTGTGGGGGAAGGTATGGTGGTGGATGGTGTGTCTGAAGAGGTGGTAGTGGTGGAAGGTATGGGGGATGTGGTAGTGATAAAGGTTACCCTATGCTTCTTCTTTTTCTGGCCATGGGGTTGAGCCATCCGTTTTCTCCTCGTTCCCTTCGAGGTGGATGCTCCCCCTACAATCCCGCCTGAGGACCCCGGAGCATAAGTTGGATCAGTTTCTGTATCTCCGGAGCCTCTCAGTTGTTCACCAACAACCCTCAACCCATGTTCTGTGGGAACAACTTTCCTTCCCACAGTTCGGGTCAGTGGCTCCTCATCAGATTCAACCTCATCTTCATCGTTAAGAACAAAATCTTGATGAAATCCTGCTGACTCAGTTACTTCAGCAGGTGAGACAGACACAGAGGGAACAGAGTCAGACACATTGCCTTTGGATGGAATAGCATCATCCCCACTGTCATCCTCCTCTGAATCATCAGTAGGGAGGACAATTGGCTCCACGTCGGAGTCACTGTCCTCGTGACGCCATTGGCGTCTCCCCGGTGCCACATAACTTGCATCTACTAAGTGGCCAATCAGCCTCTTTTCCTGGGGCTTAACTTGCTTGCCCCGGTACACCACCATCCTACCCAAAGTAGTGTCATCCATAAGTTCAAAAGTCACTGCATCGTGACTTTCCTTGCGGAGCTGAGGCAGCTTCTCATTGAATATCATCTGAAGAAATCGTGGATACATACAAAAGCCTTCTTCCCTTTTGTTTCAATGTTCTCTACCAAATAAGCAAAGATCATATTAGAGAAGCTGAAAGGGTGGTTCAGCACCAGGGCCACGAGGCATTCTGTATCTGATCTGATAGGTCATCGAAGCCACCCCTTCTCGAAGCGATGCACTTAAGAATCACATGTGCCAGATTGTATGTGGGCACAGGTTGCTCTTATTTAGCACCCCGAGTAATGTCCCCCGCATACTTGATTCGGAGAAAACACCCTCTAACAGTCAATGGATGTAACTTAGTGGGTGAGTAGAGTCATCCCCAAACTCAAGGATTCTTTGGATGTCCGTGGCGGTAATGTCGATAGCTTGTAGGGGTTTTAACATGTTTATCAAAGTTCATATTCTCTTGAGTATATGAAAACGCAGCGGATATAGATTTTAAAACATGTTAATAAGATGATTATTAAATCCATTTAATAAACAACCCCAAGCCATGGATCATTATACAATGCATACAACAAACGACAATATGAAACTTAGAAGAAAATACAACCTTGTAGCTTCCTAAAAACCAAAGATGAGAGCTGTGAAAGATGACTTGTGGCTGAGTTTTCAACCAAGAAAACCTCAAGGAGTGATACCCCAAGCTTGTACAAACACCTTCGTTTGCTAGGCTTGCAACACCAACTTGAAAAGCTCTCCTCTTGTTGAATCTTTTCAGCCAAGAACACTTCTTGCTAAGCTGAAAATTCTAGATATCTTTGCTCAAAACCGAAATCCTTGAGTAAGAAAAGAGAGAGAAGTTTCTTGAGTGTGTGTGGTGAATCTAGAGAATGCAAGAGAGAGCTCGAAAGGAGTTAATGCATGGCCTTGGAACCCAAAAAGGGGAATCCTTCAGGCAAAGGGGCGGCCGATTTTGGCTCCCTTTGCACTCCTATTTTGTTTTCAAAAGTTTTTAAAAAAAATACTCTTGCATCCTTATAATATAAAATTAAACCATTTTAATTTTATATGACTAACACACATACTATTATTTGTCATGTTAACTAATTTAAAATGAACAAATAATCCCATATGAACAAATATTATATATATATATAAACTTGTTCATTTGCAAAAGCAATGATTTAGAAAACCCGGTTTCTAAATTGGTGTTTACATTTATTTGTTTTGATCTAATCAACAAATAAATATTTGTCGGTGTTTGTTTGGCTTGTTATTGGGTATGACCCGACTTGGATCATATCACACTAGCCATATCAATCTAATATGTATCTTGGGCAGATCAATTATTTCAATCTCCACTTGCACAAGATTCATAAAAGATTGATGCAAGCAGCAAATAACGCCTAGCAACGGTTTGCTACCCCTAATGTGTATGACTAAGTGCCATTCAATAACATCATCTTTTTCAAGTACCTTACTTGAAAATGTTTTAGGTGAATTAATCATCTATCCTTTTGTTACAGATGTCATGTTAAATCCAAGAGACACAGAATTGTCATTCTCTGATGATTTAACTTTAACAGGCCTTAGACATCTAACTCAGCCTTATGTACTGCCTTTTCAGAACAGCAAAGGACTAAGTCAAAGTACAATACTTGGTGAATATCAAGACCCAATATGTATCTCAGGTCTGAGGATTCAATGATATTCGCCTTTACTCAAAATCTCTTATGACTAATCAGAAAGATTCCATGTAGAAATAATTGAGAGCGAGTCAGTCCAATATCTATATCCCATAGACATCAATGAACCTTTGGTAGCAACCTCTTGCTCTATATTCATACCTTATGAATATCAACCAATCCAAGTTCATTATAGTCTTACAATCATAGTTGTTCCCATAAGTATGATCGACTACGGACATTGAGAATAATTCATTTATTCACGGATTTAAACATGCCAAAATAGAAGAACAAATGAAATTATAACCATACATTAAGTTAAATAACATTAGGTCCAATATTCAAATACAAAATACAACATCAAACCCAGTCACTAGAATATCTAAGTCCCATGGCACAAACATGACCTTCATGCTTTGCCTTTCAAGGAGCTTTGTGAGTGGATCCGCAACGTTTTATCAGTGTGGACTTTGCGAATACATATCTCCCTTTTCAACTTCATCCCTTATGTAGTTGAATCTCCGTTCAATGTGCCGAGTCTTTTGATGAGCACGAGGTTCCTTGATTTGAGCAATCGCACCCTCGTTGTCACAAAAGATCTCTAGGGGATCCTGAATGGAAGGGACTACCCCTAGATCGGCTATGAATTTCTTCAGCCATGCAGCTTCCTGTGCTGCCATTGAAGCGGCGACTATTCTGACTCTGTAGTGGACAACGCTACGACTTCTTGCTTTGAGCTTTTCCAAGAAATAGCTCCCCCATTCAGAATAAAGATGTACCCCGATTGAGATCGTGAATCATCACGATCAGTTTGGAAACTCGCATCCGTGTAACCTTTTACAACGAGTTCCTCTTCACCAGATCCGTAGATCAAGAACATGTCCTTAGTCCTCTTAGGTACTTTAGAATGTTCTTGACAGCCATCCAATGACTATCACCAGGATTTTGCTGGTATCTACTTGTCATGCTCAAAGCGCATGACACGTCTGGTCTAGTGCATATCATTGCATACATGATGGATCCTATAGCAGATGCATATGGGATAGCCTTCATTCTATTTTGCTCTTCCTTTGAGCTTGGACATTGAGTTGTACTCAATATGTCCCTCTCTGAATAGGTACAGTACCTTTCTTAGAGTTTTCCATCTTGAATCTTTTCAAGATTTTGTCAATGTATGCACTTTGATTCAAACCAATTAGCCGTCTGATCTATCTATAGATCTTTATTCCCAGAATATAGGCAGCTTCACCAAGATCCTTGATGGAAAAACAACTTCCAAGCCAGGTTTTTACACCTTCCATGGTTGGAATGTCGTTTCCAAACAGTAGTATGTCATCAACATATAATACTAGGAAGGTTATTGTGCTCCCACTAGCCTTCTTATACACGCAAGCCTCATCAGCGTTTTGATGAAGCCAAATTTCTTTACTTCATCATCAAAACGGTGATTCCAACTTCTTGATGCTTGTTTCAATCCATAGATTGATTTCATTAACTTGCATACTTTATTAGGATATTTTGGATCGACAAAACCTTCAGGCTGAACCATATAGACATCTTCCTCAAGATATCCATTTAGGAAAGCGGTTTTGACATCCATTTGCCAAATCTCATAATCATAATGAGCTGCTATGGCAA
The DNA here is from genome assembly GCA_025506515.1 of Flaveria trinervia. Lineage (NCBI taxonomy): Eukaryota > Viridiplantae > Streptophyta > Magnoliopsida > Asterales > Asteraceae > Flaveria > Flaveria trinervia. The sequence continues at coordinate 23,687,573 of CM046442.1, read as the reverse complement.
ATAATATCCTTATAGACTTAAGCATTGCAACAGGTGAGAAGGTTTCATCATAATCAACCCCTTGAGTTTGAGTGAAACCCTTTGCTACAAGTCTAGCTTTGTAAGTATCCAAGTTTCCATACATATCAGTTTTCTTCTTGAAAACCCACTTACTTCCAACTATTTTGGAATTAAGAGGTGGCACAACAAGTTCCCAAACTTGATTGTCATACATGGATTGCATCTCAACGTTCATGGCCTCAAGCCATTTGTCACAATCCAAATTGGACACTGCATCATGATATGTGGTTGGTTCATCTGAATCCACCACATAGCATCCATCCATGAAAAATCCGTATCTGTCAGGTGGATTACTAGTTCTACCACTTCTGCGAACGTTTTGTGTGTATCGATCAACCGCTTGATCATCCTCAACATCCTCACGTTGAGTGCTAGTTTCAACCAAACGTGCACCGGGCTGTTTCTTGATCCTCCTCAAGATCCACATTCTACTGCTAGTTCCTTCCATAAGGAACTTAGTTTCTAAGAACTCACCCTTTCTGGCAACAAACACCTTTTGTTCCAGTGGATCATAGAAATAATATCCCATAGAATCTCTAGGATATCCAACAAAGATACACTTGGTGGATCGGACATCTAATTTGTTTGGGGGGGAGTCTTAACATAAACCTCACAACCCCAGACCCTTAAGTACGATAAGGATGGAACTCTTCCATGCCATATCTCAAAAGGTGTCTTTTCCACCTTTTTGGTTGGGGCCATATTCAGAATACGGGCTGCGGAGAGCAAAGCGAAACCCCAAAATGATAGAGGTAATGTGCTTCTAGCCATCATAGATCGAACCATATCCAATAAGGTTCGATTCCTCCTCTCAGACACACCATTATGTTGTGTGTTCCAGGTGGAGTGAGTTGTGAGACAATCCCACAACTCCTAAGATGATCTTGAAAAACATCACTTAGGTATTCGCCACCTCTATCGGTGCGGAGAATTTTAATTGACCTGTTGAGTTGATTTTCTGCTTCATTCTTGAAGATTTTGAACATTTCAAAAGCTTCATCTTTGTGCCTTAATAAGTACACATACCCATAGCGACTATAATCGTCGGTAAAGGTAATGAAGTATCTTTCACCATTCCTAGTCATTGGCTTAAAAGGACCACATACATCCGAATGTATGATACCTATAAATCTTTGCCCTTTTGTTAGTTCCACTAAAGGGTGCCTTAGTCAATTTACCTTGTAAACAAGATTCACATACATCAAATGAATCACATTCATTTGTTTTTAAAAGACCGTTCTTTTGAAGTGTTTGTATACGTTTCTTGTTATATGACCAAGACGACAATGCCAAAGGTAGGTATCATTCAAATCTAATTTGAGTCTTTTGGTGGTTGCTTGGTACATGGAGCTATCATATGTTACGTTTTCATGAACCAATTCATAAATACCATTACAAGGTATAGCTTTAAAATAAAATACATGATTTAAAGAAACATGAATATCATTGTCAACAAACTTGAAATCATAATCATATTGTCTTAAACGGGAAACAGAAATTATGTTCCTAGTCAAACTAGGAGCATATAATACTTATATAAAATGACTTCCAAACCACTTGGAAGCTTCAAAATGTAGTCTCCTCGGGCTTCAACGTGAACCTTTGCACCATTGCCCATGAATAGACTTATTTCCCTTTTGCATAATGCTCATTTCTTTTGAACCCCTGCAATAAATTGCAAATGTGAGTTCCACATCCGGTATCTAATACCCATGTGTTAGAAGAAATAACATTAGCTCAACATGTATCATGTAAATTATACCTGAGGTTTGCCCTGCATCCCTCTTTTCTCTTAACTCTTTGAGATAGACTGGACAATTTCTCATCCAATGCCCTATCTCACCACATTTGAAGCATGGGTCGTTTGCAGCAACCTTTTGCTTCTTCTCTTGGGCTTCGGAGGTTCCGCCCTAACAACCATCTTCCCCTTTCTTCCAACGTGCCCTTTCCTTTGGCAACATTTGCCTTAGGAGGGGGTAGAGACCTCTTCCTTCTCCCACCTTCATTAATGGTGAGAACGGTAAAACCCTTTTTCCCATTCCCGCCTCAGCTGATTTGAGCATCGAATGAAGTTCATTTATGCTCTTGTCCCATCCGTTCATGTTGTAATTCATGACGAATGCCTCAACCTTTTAGACAGGCCATTAAGGATCAAATCCGTGGCCAACTCCTTTGAGACAGGACAATTTAGCCTTTGAAGGCGGTCGATGTGGCTTTTCATCTTAAGAACATAAGATGAAACTGATTGGGATTCTTCCATCCGACATGCATAAGTGCTCGAAGCGTTTCGAAGCGCTCCACTCTAGCTTGTTGTTGGAACGTTTCCCGCAACTGAGTGATCATGTCATAGGCTCCATGGAGCTCATACTCCTTTTGGAGTTCGGGTGTCATACTTGCTAACATTAAGCAAGAGACTTGGACGGAGTCTTCCACATATTTAACCCAATCATTATAGGCTCCACATCCTCCTCGTTAGGTTCATCGGGGATGGGATCATCAAGAATGTAGGCCCGCTTTTCTTGCTTGAGAACAATTCTCAAGTTGCGGTACCAATCCATGAAGTTGTTAGGTGTTAGACGATCCCTTTGAAGGATCGCCCTAAGAGATTGGTTGTTTTGGTTTGGTACATCGTTATTAGCGTTGGTGTGGTCGGCCATCTACAAGATTTTACAAAGTTCCATTTTAGTAATCATTGATATAATTATATATTTCAATTAATACCCTTTACGTCTCATAGACTATTAATAAAAAAAATTTAGAATCCAACGTTATATTTAAATTGGTTAGGTGACCTTTATCCCATTATTTAAATAAACAAGGTAGTCATATATGACAATTGCAACCCATTGCAACTTCTAATGGTATGGGATCGTTTGAACATCTTATGTTTATAACGGCATGTTTACCCCATCAACACCTTTTATAAAACACATTTTAGGTGATCCATTCAATATATTTTATAAACCAAGTCGCCCTACTTACACACACGTGTGAGTTCACCACATAAGTGGTTAGGTGACCTTTATCCCACAAACATGGCATTATCACCTCAAGTTACAAGTTCCCTCAAAGTGGTTAGGTGACCTTTATCCCACTAAGAGTTTGCAAGTAACCTAAGTGTTGTGTAAAAGGATGGTGTTTAACTTGTTTCTCAAAAGGGATTGTAATTTCACAATTCTTGTTATAGAAAAGTCCATGTAGTATATGATTGTATGCATTCAACCATATGGTATCCATTTGGTTCTTTTAAATAAAACCCATTTTATTTTGCAAACCAATAACTCCTTTTATAGACCCATTCTATTTAGCTTAATGATTTGAGAACCAATTTCTTGTATTAGCTTGTTCTAGTTGATGGTTTGTTAATGACATCCAAATATCCAAAACAAAACAACATCATAAGCATTCAACCAAGCATAACCAAATAATTCATATATGCATAACAAAGCATACTAAGTTGAGCACACTTGTTTAGCCAAAACAAGTGTGTCAAAAGGTCTTGTCCAAGGGTTAAGAACATGACACATGGTTGACAAAAGGAACTCCCACTTGAATCCACATCTTCAAGCATCCTCTTTGTCCATCTTTTCTTCAAGTCTTGATCTTGAACATCCTTACAAAATATGTATCCTAATACATTTTTCTAGTAAAGATAAACTCCTAATCTATTTTTATTACATACCAAATATGAATGAATAGATTACAAAACAAGACTTGAAATAAAATAAATATTACATGCCCAATGAATACAACATGACAACCAATCATTCAATCCAAATGGTCTAGGCTTTGTTATGCATAATTAACAACAACAACAAACATACACAAGAGGATCGATTTTGGCAGCCCCTTTGTGCCCATGTTTTTGGCCAACATAAACCAAGAACAATGGGATAAGAACATATAAAAAAGCATCTAATAATCTAAAGTTTTAAAGATCCTTATATTCATAAAGAAGCATCTTTAAACACACCAAGGGGGGGTCAAAATCCAGCCCCTAACTCACGGATTTTGGGTGTCTAGCACCACAAAACCGTGAACTAGAAAGAGAGAAAACATGTATGCATATGTATAAGTGGCTCTAGATGCCATTGTAGGGGTTTTAACATGTTTATCAAAGTTCATATTCTCTTGAGTATATGAAAACGCAGCGGATATAGATTTTAAAACATGTTAATAAGATGATTATTAAATCCATTTAATAAAACCCCAAGCCATGGATCATATACAAATGCATACAACAAACGACAATATGAAACTTAGAAGAAAATACAACCTTGTAGCTTCCTAAAAACCAAAGATGAGAGCTGTGAAAGATGACTTGTGGCTGAGTTTTCAACCAAAAAACCTCAAGGAGTGATACCCCAAGCTTGTATAAACACCTTCGTTTGCTAGGGCTTGCAACACCAACTTGAAAAGCTCTCCTCTTGTTGAATATTTTCAGCCAAGAACACTTCTTTGCTAAGCTGAAAATTCTGGATATCTTTGCTCAAAACCGAAATCCTTGAGTAAGAAAAGAGAGAGAAGTTTCTTGAGTGTGTGTGTGTGTGAATCTAGAGAATGCAAGAGAGAGCTCGAAAGGGTTAATGCATGGCCTTGGAACCCAAAAAGGGGAAACCTTCAAGGCAAAAGGGCGGCCGATTTTGGCTCCCTTTGCACTCCTATTTGTTTTCAAAAGTTTAAAAAAAAAAAATACTCTTGCATCCTTATAATATAAAATTAAACCATTTTAATTTTATATGACTAACACACATACTATTATTTGTCATGTTTAACTAATTTCAAATGAAAACAAAAAATCCCATATGAATATATATATATATATATATATATATATATATATATATATATATATATATATATATATATATATATATATATATATATATATAAATTGTTCATTTGCAAAAGCAATGATTTAGAAAACCCGGTTTCTAAATTGGTGTTTACATTTATTTGTTTTGATCTAATCAACAAATAAATATTGTCGGTGTTTGTTTGGCTTGTTATTGGGTATGACCCGACTTGGATCATATCACACTAGCCACATCAATCTAATATGTATCTTGGGCAGATCAATTCTTTCAAGCTTGACCCAAAATGGTGCTTCTGATGTGTATGGCTCACGAGAACGATCCACTGAGGCATTCTCCCAGAATGCCTGGTGTAGTGATTTTGTAAGGTGTGCAGGGCGTAGATATAGCCTTATGTATCCGTGAACGTTTGAGGAAGGCTATAATATCGGAGAACTTGGCCCCCGTTCCGTGTCGTGTGGTCCAAATGGGCACATATGTTGTGCTTTGGATTAAGAGACCATCGGTCAGTCATTTTTCCTGAAACACACAAGACATAGAACCATTAGTACAGAAGACATGAAAACTTCTGTTCTAAGTGTAAAGTTGAAAGTTATTTTGATTCATTCGTGCGAATGAATCATGCGACTGAAGTCAGTCGCCTGTTTGAGACATGCGATTGAGTTCAATCGGCTGATTGAGACATGTGATTGAGTTCAATCGGCTGATTGAGGCATGCGATTGAGTTCAATCAGCTGATTGAGACATGCGATTGAGTTCAATCTGCCGACTGGACTCATTCGGGTGGTTCAGTCGGTCGAATGATCCAATCGTAAGGTTCAATCGTGCGATTGGAGTTCATTCGAACGACCATCGCTTGCCCCACTGTTCGATCGCCTGTGGGTCGAATCTTGACCAATCTAAGTCATTTAACAGTGTTTAATGGTCCATTAGCATCATCTACTTGTCACTAATAACCTATTAAACTCAATTTTAACATTTTGCTTCATTTACATAGGTGATTAGGTCATTTCACAGTCGGTTCTTGATTCAATCCAGTGTCGCTATTGCAGGTCGGTAATGTGCTGATTTTGGTAGGATTCAGGAGGAGTGTACCTGTAAAACGTCACTCGAATGTAAGAATCTTAACAGCAATGTATATCAGAATCTGTGGCAATTTTGACAGGGTAACGGTAAAGAACGCGATTTGGGGTGCTATTGGGAGTGATGAGTGAGATGCGATCGACTGAGACCCTTAAATACTGAACCTAGGTTCATTCGGCCGACTGGCCTCATTCGCTCAATTCAATCGGCGACTGAGGTTCAGTCGTACGATTGGCCTAGTCAATCGCATTCAGTCGGCCGACTGAGTCTCAGTTGGTCGACTGACTCAATCGGTCTCCTTCATTCGCCTCTTTAGTTGACCGACTGAGCCTCAGTCGGCCTACTATTTCATTCTCCCCTTCTATTCGGTCGAATGGATCAATTTCATGTCCATTCGGCCGATTGGAAGCCATTCGCATAGTTGGTCGATAACCATGATCCACTAGTGCGAATGGGTCACACTTTGTGAGTTTACAGTCATTTTGAACATTTACTATTAAGACCCTTTTCACTTTTGATAATAACATTGTAAGCTCTTAACCAATTCAGTCACTTCAGACGTGACCTTTTAAATTTTGAAAACCATGTGGCCATCTCAGACATGACCCTTTTTAGGTAAGTTAATCCTTTCTCTGATTTCCCTAATGTAGTCCGACAGACACACAAATTAAAAGATAAACATAGGAACTTAAACTAACTACACAACTAAAGTTTTATTTTTGGACTTTTTGTGAGAGATAAAACCCTAAGATGGAAATCTAAGGGATTTGATTAGGAGTAGACAGCTTCAACTTAGATTGATCATATCTGGACCAACTCAATTTTGGAATCATACAGGAATATCAAATCATTTGGGACTTGTTATTAAACTTTTTGATGCTTAAATTCTTGATGTTCATCCAGAGTCGTTAGCAACTTAAGGAAATCATACTGAAACTCTTAGATTTTCACATTGATTTGAACTCTTGAGAATGTAGCCACTAAGATTGTCAGTATGTTTGTCCACTTAAATCCATACACAGACTTTTGACGCAGACTGGTGACTGATTTAGGTTTAATTATTTCAGCTAACATTTGTGGATCCCACACTTATATGGTAATCAACATTCCTCAGAGGTTTTGAGTGGTCTACGGGTATTATTACAAGAAGAGACTATTCTTAGAGCTTTCAAAGAGAAGCCTGTCCTCAGTCAGTGCCACCGCACAGCAGAGAGGCGGCAAACAACAATGAATTCTAGAATATCTAGGTTATGCTTATCCTCAGGTCAGTGCCATCGCACAGCAGAGAGGCACACAACCTATCTCCTTGTTAGAGCAGCTTATTTTATTTGACACATTATGCACCAACAACATAAGTCATTAGCTTTATTGCATTTGTCTTTCATTTTTTTCCTTACTTTGCTCTAATTATGGTCATCCGCACACTTTTGTGGCATTTAAATGCTCAATACCCCTTATTGGAATAGATTTGATTGTGTTAACCAGTGATAAGAATCCCACAGTTAGTTGAACAACTTAGTTTGATCTTGAGATCACCAATCAGGTCTAATTGTCTATTGTGTTGAATCTACCAACATATCATTTGTGGTCTAGCAGCCTCTAAGTCTACTTTCTCTGTGTCACCTTAGGAGTTGCCAGTTTTCTATCATTTTCCCTTTTATATTGCTTAGACTACACAGACTTATACTTTGAACTTTTGCATCTTTTCAAACCTTAAATTTTAAAATCCCTCTTGATTTGTTCCTGTGTACTATCATATTCCAAAGGTATTGAATCGGTATCACAGACACAATCTACCTTATTTCAGCTAGTTACCCCTTCTCCCTCATTTTTTTTAATGTTAACTTGCTGACATATTCTCCCCCTAAAATACTAAAATCATTTCGGATTTAATTATTTTTGGATTTTAATAAACAACAAAATAACATGAGTTTAAATATAACAGACAAAAGAGAAAAACAGAAAAACATAAATAAAATAAATAAACTTTAACGAAACTACATCGGACTACACATTATTTTCATCAGGAATTACCTCACTTTTCTTTTTAACGTCATTGACCTCTAGCAAGTATTGAAAACCTGGTTTATCAAAGGCTTTAGTATAGAGGTCAGCACGTTGAAAATCAGTATTAATTTTAACCACATCTATTAAGTTCTTTTCAAAACAGTCTCTTATGAAGTGGTATTTAATACCGATGTGTTTGGTCTTAGGATGTTGAACCGGATTTTTGGTTACTGCAATTGCAGCAGAGTTATCAACAAAAATAGGAGTAGACGAGAATTTCAAACCGTAATCCCGCATTTGCTGTTGAATCCAAATGATTTGAGAACAGCAACTTGCAGCAGCAACATATTCGGCTTCACAGGTTGACAATGCAACCGATGTCTGCTTCTTACACTGCCATGTAACTAATCTTCTCCCAAAGAATTGACACCTGCTGATGTAGACTTGTAGTTCATTTTGCAGCCTCCATAGTCCAAGTCACTATACGCTGTGAGCTTAAAATCGTCATCATGAGGATACCATAACCCCAGTGTGGGTGTACCCTTTAGATAGCGAAAGATCCTTTTGACCCCGATCAGATGATTGACCTTAGGTTTAGCCTGATATCTGGAACATAAACATGTAGCATACATGATATCAGGTCTTGAGGCAGTGAATACATGAGAGATCCAATCATTCCTCGGTACATAGTGGCATCTACAAGATCTCCATTCTCATCAGGTGCTATATCATTATTCGTAGCAAGTGGAGTCCCAGCAGCAGAAGCATTCTCCATGTCAAAGCGACTGAGAATGTCTCCTACATACTTGGTCTGATGTAGAAAGATCCCATTAGGTTTTGATCCACCTGTAACCCGAGAAAGAACTTCATCTCCCCCATCGCACTCATCTCAAACTCTTTCTTCATCACTGCTTCAAACTCTTTGCATAACTCTTGTTCTTTGACCCGAAGATTATGTCATCAACATATATCTGTACAAGCAGTAGGTCACCATCCTTTTCTTTAATAAAAAGTGTACAGTCAATGACTCCCCTGCGAAAGCCGTGTTTCACAAGATGAGTCGAGAGTTTCTCATACCAAGCTCGAGGAGCTTGATGAAGCCCATATAACGCCTTGTCGAGCTTGTAAACTCTATCCCATGATAAGGGTCTTCAAATCCCTCGGGTTGACTTACATAGACTGTTTCCCTGATTTCCCCATGAAGGAATGCACTCTTCACATCTAATTGGTAGACTTTAATCTTCATGTACGAGGCATAGGCAAGGAAGATACGAATAGCTTCCATCCTTGCCACGGGTGCAAACACCTCATTATAGTCAATCCCCTCGACTTGGCGAAAACCTTGAACCACCAGTCGAGCTTTGTTCCTGATAATGACTCCTTGGTCATCCTTCTTACATTTTAGTACCCATTTGGTGCCAATGACTTTAGCACCTTTAGGTCTATCAACCAGAGTCCATACACCTAACTTCTTAAACTGCAGAAGTTCTTCTTGCATGGCACTCACCCACGCCTCATCATTTAGTGCTTCACTCACATATTTTGGCTCAACCTGCGAGACAAAACACGATAAGCACCATCATGAATGTAACCCTTCTCCATAGCTGAGGCGTAATCAGCTGAGTATAGCTGATTTCGGGTTTGTACTCCTGATCGGACATCTCCAATAACATTGTCAAGGGGATGATAGACGTTTAGTCGTGATCCTGGAGTAGTCGGCACAGTCACCTCCGAACCAAGATTGTGAACATTTTGGTCTGCATCTGAGGAGGTTGGAGTTTGAGGTTCCGAAGTCGAGGGTGCATCACTTGTGGATGCTTGTGGACTTTCAGGAACTGGAACCTGTTCCTCCTGACTGTTCTGGTCATCTGCTTCAGTTTCATCTTCAGAGGAGGAGTCACTTTCATCGACTACCCCTTCTGACTAAGTAGATGATTCTCCCTGTGTGCTAGATGGAGTATTTAGAAATTATACATCATCCTAGTAGCTAACTCATCATCCGAGGGAGAGAGAGGGATGTTGAAGGATTTGAAGAATCCATCATAATCGAAGAAGTATGCAGGTCCTTTGCCTGTAGGTGGTGTGGTATATCTCTGAACGTCGACATTACACCACACTTCTACAAGACCCGTTGAGTTATTGTAAACTCGCTTGTTCGGTATGTTGTATCCTAGAAAAATTCCTTCAACTGCCTTCTCGCTGAATTTTCCTTCTTGTGTCTTCTTCAGAAGTGTACACGGTGCGCCAAAAGTTCAAGATACTCCAAATTCGGTTTGCGTCTTTGAAGTAGCTCATAACATGTCTTTCGTGGCGCTTGACTATTAGGAATCGATTCAGTGTATAGCACGCATTTGCCACTGCCTCGTTCCAGAATTGGATAGGCAGTTTCGAGTCTGCCAGCATAGTCCGGGCTGTCTCTATCAAACTCCTGTTCTTTCTCTCAGCAACGCCATTCATCTGAGGTGTGTAGGCAGAAGTGAATTGATGCACAATTCCCTTTTCCTTTCAGTATGCCTCCATCCCTTGATTCTTGAATTCTGTCCCATTGTCTGAGCGTATTTGTCGAACTTTAAGCTTGTAGAGTGATTCCAGTGTGGTTACTAATTCCTTGAATGTCTCCAAAGTTTCTGATTTTGATTTCAGAAACATTACCCAAGTGAACCTTGAGTAGTCATCAGTGACCACATAACAGTACACGTCGCCTGCAATGCTCCTTGTACTAATGGACCGAACAGATCCATGTGAAGAAGCTCAAGAGGAAGTTCTATTGAATGAACTTCTTTCCTTATGAGACTTCTTTGTCTGTTTGCCTTTCTTGCAAGCTACACAAAAGTCAGGAAGTTGGAAGTTCTTGACATTCACTCCTCTAACTAAATCATCTGAATCAAATGATTCATCTTCCTTTGACTAATGTGTCCCATTCTCCGATGCCAGGAGATGGAATCCTTCTCAGTAGCTTTAGATAAGAAACACTGAACCTCATTATCCGTTGTGGCAGCTGTTGACAGATCCAAGACATAAAGGTTTATATCTTGAAACAGTCATCAGAACTTGGTCCTCTGGATCATATATTCTTTCTTCAGCACGTAACACTTCTGGTTATCGAAGATGACTTAAATCCTTTATCACAGATTTGGGAAACAGAAAGTAAGTTGTTCTGAAGTTGTTGAACGTAGTTCACTTTATCAAACTTAACTTTCTGATTTCCCACTTCTCCCTGAGCTGTGATATAGCCTCCTTTGTTTCCTGCAAAGGAAACATGCCCTCCTTTTATTTTTGACGTTAGATAAAAGGGCTCTATTTCCTGTCATGTGCCTGGATGCTCCGCTGTCTATAATCCACGTGTTAGTCTCAGCACTGTATCGAACACCCTGCACATACAAAGTAAATGGATTAGTTTAGGTTAGGAACCAAGCTTTGACTGTCTTGGGTTTCCCAGAGGCATCACACATCATAAACTCCACCCATTGACCCTTAGAAGGTGAGGGTAGCTCAGGTTCCTTCTTGTCATCAGTATTAGACACGTAGGGGATTTTCTTTCCATAAGCCAGATTTGTGCAATGCCTGTTTATGATAAACAGTCGTCTGGCTTACAGGTTGGACTTTAGGTTCACTAGCTCTTCTAGGTGGAGTTAAAGAACTCCGCTTAGAAGACCTAGGTCTAGAGTCCAGAAGATCAATCTTCTTCCTAGGTGTCTGATAGAAATTACAGTAGGAAGCAATGTGTCCATATTCTCACAGTTGTAGCACGCTCTGCTATCACCTTTATGATTAAACTTTCTTTGTGGAGAGGTACGTGACACTCTAGTAACATCAACCACTTTAGTTTTTGACTCTTGTACGTTTGATTTTTTCTCTGGTTAACAAATTTACAGTTTAACCTGTTTTACTTTTTGGTTAACTGGTTTTTGACTTGAAGCATGTGAAAAAGTAGCATTTGAAGTCCTTTTAGGTTCTGATTTGACTCTGTTTGACCCTGACTTTAAATAACTTTTTCAAATTCATTTTCCAGGTTAACACAAGGCAATTTACCCTTTGCCTTTGAAGTGGACTCCTTTTGTTTCTGACCAGATTCAGTAGATGAACATGGTGTCTGGATCAGTAACAAGAGGAGTGGTCACCACATGATCTTGATGGGGTTATTATTTACTGGTTCTACTTAGTGTTCATTAAGGTCTCAGGTGGTGGTGGAACCACTTTGTAGCCTAATCCCTCCTGTATTCCTTCTCTTACTAAGTGTTGGACTATATGTGAAGAGCTAGTCCAACTATGCAGTTTCTGTTTTAATGAATTAACTTCGACTTCTAGAACTGCCTTTTGTTTCTTAGTGTTCTAGGGAGTTTAGATAGTACCTAATGTCATTTGCTTGGTTAAAGGCCACTACTTCGGTTTCCCTAAGTTGTTTAGTCAATAGGTCTATCTTTTCTTTATAACTATGCTCATTTTGTTTTAGTACACTATTAGCCTCAGTGCACAGACGTAATCTTTTACTAAGTTATCAATATGATCTAATAACCTAGCAAAATTTTAATCTATGCTATTCTAAAAGTGTCACAATCAGAAAGAAGCATGGTATTAAAAATTTGGTCAGTGGTACTTACCTGAGTTGGTTCAGAAGAGTTAGCCATCATTGCAGCATCAGATGATTCTGGTTCTGGTGATTCTGGCTTTCTGTCTCTGACGTGGAAGCTTCCTCATTGGCTTGTAACTGACCTCAGCTGCAGTTGTTTCTTCACTATGTGACATTGCAATCTCAACTGCTATATCACTTCACTCGCAGAATCATCATCAATATCCTCAACACTGGCAATGTTAGATTCTCCTGGTGAGACAAACTGAAACTCCAATCCTGTCCTTCATCATCATGAGCAGTTAAGGCTTTTGGATCCTTGTTGATGAAGTAGAACTAGAGGCTTGCTTGTCTTGGCGAGTAAAGGATGAGAACGGGTTCCCATTCCCCGTCTTCTTTGGCTTGACACATTCTCGTTTGAAGTGCCCCTTCTCACCACAGTTAAAGCAGGTCACTTTACTCTTGTCGAAGCCAAAGGTGGTGTCCTTAGTCGCAACCAAGTTCTGTCCAGTCTTTTTCACAAACTTCTTCGCCCTCCGGACAGCACTTGCTAAGGCCCACATTATATCCATTCTTTCAAGTTCCATCTCATCCACCTACTCGTAGTTCTCATCTGCCAGATGGCAGTTTCCAATCTTCCCGGCAACAAGTCCATCATATGAATGAACCACTGCTGCTAAAATATCCATATGCTCTCGCGCTACTTCCACGGTCACATTACCGAGGTTCTCGATCTTCAGTTTGGTAGTGTTTGCTTCTGATCCAATATGATGGGTACATGATGACCCAAACGTGTCTGATCCAGAAGGAGAAGCATGTGAAGGACCTGACGAGCTAGACACAAAAGCAGTCTGGAAGGGTGCTCCAGATGTCTTAGCTTGAGGCGTGGCGTTGTATAAAGCTGGATTTTGTGTGTGTACGAAGACTTCTGAGCTCTATACTTCATCCTTAGTGCTTCTTCTCGCAACTTAAGAATGAAGTCATTTATATCCAGCTTTACAAGGATTCCATTCTGTCTCAGGTTAGACACGAATGTAGCCCACTTATCAGAAATCGTCTGCGAAGTTGCTTACTTTCTCTTCCATGGTAGTGGCCACTCCATGTGTATGCAATTCGCTCATCAAGTGGTAGAATCTGTCTATAACTTCGTCCAAACTTTCATTACCAATTGATGAGAAGTTATCGAATTCCTTCTTTAACTCCTTTGCCTTGATTTCTTCAATGATGCATTACCATCATATCTCTCTCTAGTGCATCCCACAGTTTCTTGGACTGCTTGTTCTCTGAATACTGGTGGAATATGTCTTTGGGGATAGACTGAGTGATCAATGCATAAACTCTTTTCTCTGCATTGTACTTTACTTTCTGTGCGTCTGTCATCCCGCTTAATGTTAGTTTAACTCCATCAGCTCCAACGGTGTACTATAACCTATCTCAATGGCTTCCCACAGATTAGGATCTACTCCATTAAGGTAGATCTCAAAACGTTGTTTCCAGTGGGGAAACTCATCTAAAGTCAAAAGCTTTGGTGGTTTATTGTGATTCCCCACCTCACTCTCAAGTAACAGCAGGTTCTGTATCCTTGAGTCCTTCCCAGTAGTAAAGGCTGACATCTGATCTTCCATGAGAATAAACTTATAATCTAATCAAACAAACTTTCACTGATGCGACTGAAGGATGCGAATGAGCTAATCGTGCGTATGAGCTCTGCGATTGGTTCAATCGTGCGAATGAACTGGGTGATTGGTTCAGTCGTGCGAATGAATCTGGTGCTATGAGCTATGCGAACGAATGGTTCAGTCGGCCGAATGAGGGTGCGACTAGGTCCAATCGTGCGTATGAGCAATGCGAATGGGGTCAGTTGTGCGAATGAGTCACTCGTGCGACTGAAGTTGCTGTTTTGCGAAAATTTCTAGGTTTGACGGGTTTCAGCCGTAAAAATTCGAAATTTCACAAGTTCTAATCGCCTAAGTCCGTAGAAACCAAACGTCGATGAGCAGGGAACTTCCAAGATCACTTTTGATGCCAAAGATTGCGTTTTTAGTGTAAAAACACAAACTTTTATGCAATCTTGATTGAATCAACACGTAATCAAGAGCCAATAGCTCTGATACCACTTGTTAGGACCTGGTATTTGACTGAAATACCTAGAGATCACGTGTGTAAACAGATCAAATAGTGCGGAATCCTATTTGATTGGCGATCCAATCAGTGAGAACACACGAAGAATCAATCAAGGATTGAAACTAACGTTAGAAATCGATAAGGAATCGATCTAATGTGTTCTATGAACTTGGAGAACGATTTGGAAGGTTTTGGACGGCTAGGGTTCGTCTGGAATCGTACTTGATCGAGTGCTCCTGTTTTTCACGAATTGAGTTGTATTATAGGTTGGCACTATTCAATCGTGCGACTAAACCATTAGTTTGGTTCAGTCGTGCGATTGAACCATGCGGTTGGTCATTCATGCGACTGGGTTAAGTCGTGAGACTGAGCCAATCTTATGTTACAGTCGTACGACTGATCCAGTCTCCTGGTTCAGTCGTGCGACTGACTCAATCGTGTGTGAAGTTCTTTATGCTTATGGTTCATTCGCATGAGCCATTCGCATGAGAACTTCATTAAGTTAAGTTTGAAGTTTTTAACTAATTAATATAATATTATATGTAATCATTCCAGTAATCATAAACCCAATCAATTCAGTCACGAATCATTAATGAACTATTAAACATTATAACAGACTATCAATATCAGTTCATTAATCATACCAAAGAAGATCTATTACATCACATACCATGATCTAGGGACATACACTTTATCAAAATACTTGGTGTCAAAGAAGGAAGGCTTTATCAAGTCTTAAGACTCTAGGATGTGGGACTCTGTTATAGAAGGACCTTACATACCAAGCACCTCATCTGCTACTGGTGATGGTATGATTCCAAAGGCTATGGCTGATTTCTTAATGAAGACAAGAAGAGAATAGAGATTGATTAAAGACCATGACAACCTTTCAAATTGCTCTTCTAAACTTTATTTACAAAGGCTTCAAGAAGTGAAAGACTGCAAATTCAACTATGGGAAGCACTGAAGCTTATGTATGAGGGCTCAACTGAAGCTAAGGAGAACAAGAAGGATCTTCTTAAGCAGCACTTTGAAAACTTCATGTTGAAAGTAGGTGAGACCATGACTAACAATACTTCAGGTATGTTAAGATTGTGGATACTCTAATGGAGGTTGGAGTAACTTGAGAACAAGGACATTGTAAGGAAGTTTATGTCATCTCTTCCTAGACAATGGAAACACTACTGTGTTGTTATCAAGAGGACTGAGAACCTTAAGACTCTTACTCTGACTGAGTTGTATGGTATTCTCAGTGGGTACCAGATGGAGATGAACATGCAAAACTAATCTAGTAACTCTAGCAATCAAATGAGTTCAGCCCTTCATGTGACTAAAGGGGATAGCATAGAACCTCAACATCATCTCATATGCTACCCTGAAAACTAACAAAAGGGTCCATTCATCACCTTCCAAGAGACTCCAAGAGAAAGCTACACTTAAGGAAGTCCCTTCCAAAAGACAAGTTCTTCTCATGCTTTTGTCTCTGCTGATGAATCCACAGGCAGCTTTCTCTTCACTATTGAAGATCTAGACTGTATCCATCCAGATGATATGAATATATGGAGATAGTTCAACAGATGGCTCTTCTCACTCATAAGCCAAGAAGTTCAACAAAAGGACAGGGAGGAAGTTTCCTAGCAATGTAGCCAGTGGAAAGTTTAGGTTGCACAAAATCAAGGTAAAGTCTTACAATGTAACCAGATAGGACACTTTGCTTGAGAATGCAAGGCACCAAGAGCAAATGGTGGCCAAACTCAAGCCAAACCAAACTACATTGAGAGAGCTCCCCAAAATGAGAAGCCAAAGCAGGAAGCTGCAATTGTTGTTGAAGAAGGAGGCTTTGATTCAAGCTTTCAGGTGGAAGATGCATCTCCAAATCAAGCACTCATGGCTGACCACGATGAAGCCAAGGTATTGGAACATCTTTGCACTCCTGAATGTATTGCTAAAGTTAATAGATACAGGTCCTACAACTTAGAGATGAGATCTGATCTTGAGTCCTTGAATATCTTAAAATTTGATTTCAAAAAGGCTGAAAATGATTATAAGTAAATGATAGAGGACTTAGAGAAAACCATTTCAGTTCTTAAACATGAGCACACCAATTATAGGACTCAGATCAAGGATCTCATAACTAAGTTGACTGAATGCCAAGCTGAGCTTGTGATCATCAAAGCTAGAGCAGAAAAATGTGTTCTTGAAGAAGAGACCTTCAGGAACATGATATCCACATCCTTTCATGCAAAATTGTGTGTTGGATCAAGAAGAAGGCTGCAGCAACCAAAACCAAACACTTAGACTATTTTTGGTACAACTTGTAAAGGACTTTGGAAGCTAAGTATTGAACTTCTGAAGGAAATGGAGTTCTTCTGAAGACAAAGTGCAAAATCAACTTCTGAAGGAAAAGCTCCAACTTCCGAAGACAAAGTCTTATCTTCCGAAGTTCAAGACTTAGAAGAATTCAAAGACAATGACTTCCGAAGTAGAAGTCCCCAAGCCACGGAAGAAGCATCTTCTCCGAAGTATAAAAGGCTTTGGAAGAATTTGTTCTTCTGCAGACCTCTCACACTTCATCGTGTTTTCCCAAAAGGCCATGTAGTTGACCATACTTTATTCCATGGTTCACCTTTATTGTTAGTACAAGTTGCCAACTTTAGTTGATGACAAAAGTTGAGTCGTGGACATGTCATGACAACCATATCTTAGATAAGACATTGTCTAATATACCTTAACTATAGCTTTGTAGTATCTACTTTAGTTAGAGGATTCAAGCTGGTATCTAAGTATATCCAACTGTAGATAGTAGTATATATAGTTTCTCATTGTAACTCTTGTAGTAAGCTTGAAATGAGTATTGTAAACTTTGAGTTGAGAAGTAATACATACAAGTATGACTGGGGTTGAGTAAGAGTGATATTCTTACTGTGAATCGAATATGATAATCAAGTCAATGATTGAGTGGCGGAAACAAACAATCAAAGAACATTCAACGCAAGAAAAATTCTCATAAATGTTATTTGTATTGATATATGAAAGTTGATAAATTACAGAGAATGATTACAACAAAAATTCTCTATCTATCAGCCGTAATCTCAGTACGAGGTCAACTATTCTATTTATAGGCAGGCACAATGCCTTTACAAAATGACTAAACTACCTCAGACCTATACATAAAAAACTAGCCTAAGTCTTGATCCGCATCTCTGCTTTTTCATCCGCATTGACAAATGCGGATGAGATAATCTTGATCAACATCTCTAGTTGATCATCCGCATTAGTAAGTGGTCATCCGCATTGGTTAATGCGGATGAACAAATACTTATGCGCATTTGGTCGGTCATCCGCATTTGTCAATGCGGATGAGCAAAGTTGTTGCACCCTGAGAGGATCATACATGCCAACTCAATGGGTGAATTGATGATTGTTTAGCTGGAATCCCATAATTCCAAGATGCAATGCGGATGAAGAAATAAAAGAAAAATAACAAGTATTATCTTCCGCATTAGTCAATGCAAAAGACAAAAATCTGATGCGGACAAGTGTTTACTCTTCCGCATTAACTAATGCAGAAGACACAATACTTATGCTGAACAAGTTACTCTTCTGCATTGACTAATGCAGAAGAACAAAACAAGATACGAACAAGATTTTGATCATCCGCATTGATAAATGCGGATGACCAACCAAATGCGCACAAGTATTTGTTCATCCGCATTAACCAATGTGGATGACCAACTTACTAATGTTGATGATCAGTGGAAATGCGGATCAATATTATCTCATCCGCATTTGTCAATGTGGATGAACAAGCAGAAATGCGGATCAAGACTTAGACTAGTTTCTGATGTAATAGGTCAGGGGTAGTTTAGTCATTTTGTGAGGCATCTTGTCTTGTCTATAAATAGAATAGTTTACCTCGTACTGAGGTGAGGGTTGATAGATAGAGTATTTTGTTGTAATTATTCTCTGTAATTTGTCAACTTTCATATATCAATACAAACAGAAATTTATGAGTAATTTTTCTTGCTTGATTGTTCTTTGATTGTTTGTTTCCACCACTCAATCGTTGAGTTGATTATCATATTCGATTCTCAATAAGAATATCACTCTTACTAAAACACATTCAATTGGTATCAGAGCTTTGGCTCTAAATTCTTTTCGGATCTGCGCACAGACTGAATAGAACTCGATTGATCTGATAATCAAGTTGCTAGTAGTAGATATCATTATCTCCACTTAGCAAACAGCAAGAATACTCCTGTCAAACAGCAAGAACACTCATTCTGAACCTTAACAAACTGCTTGAACAAGTTGGACTCATCAAACATAATCAATCTTAAAATCAACTAAATCTATACTTACACAAATCAACATGGATTCTAACAGTTACTCTGAATTAGGTCATACACCTAAACCTCCATGCTTAAACACAAATCTGAGTTAAACAATGGAGAATATGGTTTAGAAATTATATCACAGGTGTAGATCCTGACTTTTGGATCTCAATATGTAAGGGTCCACATATTCCTGTTACTTTATCAACAGCTCAAGCTGCACTGTACAAGACTGCTAGAATACCAATTGAAGACTTAACTCTGGATGAAGATGATTATAAGAAAATCAAAATTGATCTTAAAGCATACTCTATTTTGACTCAAGCACTCAAAATGGATGTGCTGAAAAGATTGGAAAAATATGGAACGGCTAAAGCTGTTTGGGATGCTCTCAAAATTATGTGTGAAGGTAGCAGTGAAGTTGCTGAAATTAACAAAGACAAGCTGGTCAATCAGTATGAAACCTTCCATCACACCAAAGGAGAATCCATATCAAAACAACTGCACAGATTTGTACAGTTGGTCAATGACTTGGAAATTATGGGTGTGTCATACAACATTAAAGAACTCAACAAGAAAATGCTTTATAGTCTGCCTGAAAGCTGGAAGCAAAATGTCACAATGCTGAAATATACTCTTGATCTTGAGAGTACCACTCTAGACATTATGATAGCCAAGATTGAAGCTCTGGAACTTGATGAACGAAGTAGAAATATGAGTGGGCCAAGAGTGATTGAAGCCTACAAATTTTCTTCAGAATCACATACTGTTGAAAATGCTTTCATCACAGAGGAAGATGACATCATCTCATCAAGAGATCAAATGAACAATACTGGGTTCATTGCATCTCCATCATTCAATCACCATTCAACTTCAGCACAAGCTCCAAAAGTCTCCACTGCACCTACAATCTCTCCAGAAGACTTGAAATCAGAAGAGCAAAAGGCAACCTATAATGCATTTGTTGCAAGTTTTGAAGCATATCTTGGGGGAAGACTCACTTCTGCCTATTTAATACAAGAAGATTTAGAAGAATTAGATCCTAATGATGTTGAGGAGATGGATCTACAGTGGCAAATGGCAATGGTTTCCATGAGAGCAAAGAAATTCTTCAGAAAAGGGAGAAAATTGAGCTGAATGAGAACACAAAGCTTGGATATGACAAATCCAAGGTAAATGCTTCAACTGTGGAATGACTGGCCATTTCTCAAGAGAGTGCAATGCTCCTAAAAGAACCAACCATTCAAGGAACTCTCCTGGTCAATCATCCTCACAGCCCAATTCAAGCTATCACTCAACCAACCATCAACAGCAGTACCATCATTCTCATCATCACCAAACATACCAGAACCACAGCTGACAAATCAAGCCCATGCAAGCAGTCAGCCTTCTTCCAGTGCCCTTGTGATCAAACAAGATGGGATATGTGACTGGAGTGTGTATGCTGAGGAAGTCAAGCCTCAATTCCAGAATCATGCTCTCATGGCTCATATCAATGATGGACCATCTACAATGCCTACTGAGGCAAAAAAACTTTGTAGTGAGAAATGCATAAATGAATACAAGAGTATAGAGACATAATCATAAACTGGCATATAAAATAAAAGAAGAAAAGGTGAAGTCAGAAATGATGAAGCGAGAACTAAAAAGTTTTGAAATCAAACTCAAATCTCTCATTGTGACATAGAAATATTGCATGGTGAGAAATACAATCTTGCAGCTGAAAATGAGCTACTTACTGAAAAGTTAGCTCAAGCTAAAGCTCAACAATCTATGACTGAAGTGGAACTTGAAAAGTTTCAAATGTCTTCAGTCAAGCTGCAAGAAATGTTGGATTCACAAAAGGATCCAAAGGACATGTCAGGGATGGGTACAATCATGTCCTCCACCATACAATGACAATTACACTATCACGCCTGACTCTGTATCACTCTCTAATCAATTGAACCAAAAATTGTGGAACCTAAATCAGAAGTGAAACAAGTGACAAATCCTCAAAACAAACCTGATGTTATTTTGAAACCAATAGGACAAAATCAAGTTAGGACACCCAATCAAAATTAAAGAGTGTTCTGACAAGACAGTGATTGTCAAGAAACCATCAAGCCCTATAAAAGCAATTGTACCTTTTATAAAATTCATACCATCTGTTTTACAAGGGAAAAAGAAATATGTCAAAACAGTGAAACCCACTACTGAGTGTAGTTCTGATAATGAGATTGTATCTCCACAAAATTCAAGCAAATCAGAAAAGGTTTCACTGAAAAAGAAACCAACTGTAAAACTGAGTTCAACACACAAAACTTCATCAGACCCACAATCATCCAAATTAAGGCAGGGAGTTGGGTTTGATATCTGTAATAGAGAACATGTTGACCAGTTTGAGAAAGAGGTGAGAAGTAGGTTGTAGAAACAGAATCAGCCTAGACCAATGAACAAGAGTAGTATTGTGAAACAATCTACAGAAAGGTCAGATTCTGACTCATCACCTAAAGAAAAGAAAGTGACACATCAAAAGAAAGTATCAGTTGAGTCACTCAAAGAAAAATCTGATTCAAGAAACAAACAAATGTATTGTGATATTTGTGACATGTTCAATCACAAGACAGATAAATGCTTCTTCAATCAATATTGTTCTATCTGTGATATGAAAAATCACTCCACCAAAAATTGTTATTCAACATGTATGTTCAATATGTGACATGAACAATCACAATACATCTGATTATTACTTCAAACAGAAGGGGTTAAGAATTCCACAACAAGCCCATCTCAACAACATCCACTATGATGCATTCTGTCAAACATTACTTCATAATAATCAATCTAGGACTTCTAGATCAACAAATGACAGAAATAACTCAAAGGATTTAAGGAAGGGTCAAAGAAATCATCTTACAATGAAACACAAACTTGACCTTCCAAAGCAAAAACCAACTTTTGATAATGAAACTCGGGCTAAATTTTTACAAAGAAATTGAAACCAACGATTTCATTATTCATCTGAGTCCTCAGTAGATGTAGATGAGATGACTCAACCAATTCATTACCAAAAATCTTCCAAATCACCTCCATCTAAATCACCATTCAGAGGAAAATACCAGGAGGTGACTATCATGAATAGGAACAGGAAGCCCAAGACCGTCATGGCTTGGGTTCCTTATTCTAATTAGTTCTTTTTGTTTGTAGGTTCATCCACACAGTCTAATAGCCTATGGTATTTAGACAGTGGATGCTCCCGACACATGACTGGAGATCATTCCCTCCTTCATGATTTCAAGTACATACAAGGGACTACTGTGGCATTCGATGGAGATTCAGAAGGCGGCAGGATTACAGGAGAAGGATCTGTGACAAATGGGATGCTGAGCTTTGACAGAGTGAATTACTATGAACAACTAAATTTCAATCTGCTAAGCGTGTCTCAGATCTCGACAAAAAATATTCCACTCATTTTACAGACAACACTGCTACATACTGAAACCTGTTTTTTAGATTCCTGAAGAATGGGTTGTCTTAAAGACTCCGAGGAAGAATGATACATATGTCTTAAACCTGTGTTCTGCGTCACCTAAGGAAGAAACATGTCTCCTGTCTAAAGCATCATTTGGTGGGTCACAGGTTTGGCATAGACGTTTGGGGCACACTAACTTTAAAAATATGAACAAATTAGTCAAAGGAAACCATGTAATTGGTCTTCCTAAAAAAGAATTCAAGTTTATTGATCAATGCTCAGCGTGCCTCAAAGGAAAACAACACAAATCGTCTCATAAAACCAAGCTGGTGAACACTAACAATACTCCATTGAAGTTACTTCACATGGATCTCTTTGGACCAACTCATGTAATGATATGGGAAAGAAACAATATTGTTTAGTGATCATTGATGACTTTTCTCGATTCACATGGGTGTTCTTCCTACTTCATAAAAATGAAGCATCCCAAATCATTCAAGAATTCATCACTAAAGTTGAAATCAACTTGATCTCAAATCAAATTCATAAGAACTGATAATGGTACAGAATTCAAAAATGAAAATATGAGTTCCTTTTGTGCAACTAAAGGCATTGCTCATCAATTCAGTGCAGCTAGAACTCCACAACAAAATGGGGTAGCTGAAAGGCAAAATAGAACACTGATTGAAGCAGCAAGAACCATGCTAGCCCATGCTAAACTGCCAATCACCTTCTGGGCAGAAGCAGTTAACACATCGTGCTTTGTGCAAAATCAAACTCTGATTGTTAAAGAAAGTAACATGACACCTTATGAACTGATATTTCAAAGGAAACCCTTCATTGGGTCTTCAAATCATTTGGTTGTCTAGTCTCAATATTAAACACCCGTGATCATTTCGGAAAATTATCATCTAAGTCTGATAAAGGATTTTTTGTAGGTTATTCTTCCGTCTCAAAGGCTTATAGAGTGTTCAATCCTAGACTGAACATTATTGATGAATCCAGAAATGTTCAATTCAAGGAACATTCGTTTCCCAAATCTACAAGTGGTCCTGATTGGGTGTTTGATATTGACAGTTTTACTAAATCTTTTGACCAAGTTCACTTGTCTGATGTAGGAAATATATATTCAGGTGACACTTCATCAAATGTAGAAAGAAGAGAAAATTATCCATTGATCCCACCTACATCTTATGAACATATGAATGAAGATGTTCCTCTTCAAGCTGATCCAGTCAGACACTTGTCACAAAACCTTAGTGTTTCTTCTGAAGAAGGTCCCAGCCTGGTACCATCTCACTCAGATGACTTGTCACATGAGATCAGAAATCAAAAACAGGCTTCTCATCCAGAAGAAACTCAAGGTACTTCAAATGATGCAAGCAACCACAGTGTTGCCGAAGATGTAGCAGTTACTAAAACAGAAATTGACAATCTTCATAATTCAACAACAATACAAGATGATTGTGCCTCTGACCATAATGAACTGAATGTCTCCAATCTTGATGTAACTATTACGGGTGACATCATTCCCACCTCAAGAATACACAAGAATCATCCAGTTGAAACCATTATTGGTGATCTTAATGAGAGGGTGACAAGAAGCAAGTCAAGTATTGCAACATCTATTGTTCTCATGCTTTCTATGTCAAACAGTACCCAAAAACATCAAAGAGGCGCTCAAGACAATAGTTGGATTGAAGCAATGCAGGAAGAATTGCTCCAATTCAAGAAGCAAGAAGAAGTATGGTAGCTGGTAGATCTTCCCAAAGGACAATACCCTATCGGTACCAGATGGCTATACAAGAACAAGACTGATGATAGAGGGATAGTCATCAAAAATAAAGCAAGACTAGTAGCATATGGATACACACAGGAAGAAGGAATCAACTACGATGAAGTGTTTGCTCCTGTTGTCAGACTAGAAGCAATCAGAATCTTTTGCATATTTTGCATCCATGAAATTTACCGTTTATCAAATGGATGTAAAGTGTGCCTTCTGTATGGAAAGATTGCTAAAGAATTCTATGTAAGTCAACCACCTGGCTTTGAAGATCCAGATTTCCCTCACAGAGTGTACAAGCTCGACAAAGCTCTGTATGGTCTTCATCAAGCTCCAAGAAAGTGGTATGAGACTCTATCATCCTTTCTTCTTGAACATGGGTATGAAAGAGGAAAGATTGATCAGACTCTCTTCAGAAGAATTAGAGGAAAATACATGTTGTTAGTCCAGATCTACGTGGATGACATTATATTTGGTTCGACAAACAAACAACTCTGCAAAGAATTTGAAGATCTTATGCATTCAAAGTTTCAAATGAGTGCTATGGGGGAACTCACATTCTTTCTGGGAGTGCAAGTCCACCAAACAGCAGATGATATCTTCATCAATCAATCAAAATATGTAGAAACCATGCTGAAGAAATTCACTTTGCTAACTGTCAGTCTATGAGAACTCCTGTAGATACTAAAGTGAAGATTGGACTTGACCCTGAAGGCAAATCAGTGGATCAAACTCACTATCAATCAATGATAGGTTCACTTATGTATCTGACAGTAGTAGTAGCCTGACATTATGTTTGGTGTTTGTGTGTGTGCTAGATATCAAGCCGATCCAAAAGACTCACATGTGAACACAGTCAAGAGGATATTCAAATATCTGAAGGGCAAACGAGCTATTGAATTATGGCATCCAAAGGAAGGAGAATTTAATCTCTATGCCTACACGGACAGTGATTATGGAGGATGCAACTTCAACAGAAAATCCACTTCTGGCGGTTGTCATTTCTTGGTCCCAGACTAGTATCCTGGCAATGTAAGAAGCAGACAAATGTGTCTGTGTCCATAGCCGAAGCTGAGTATATTGCGGCCTCAGCATGTTGTTCTCAAGTTCTCTGGATTCAAAACCAGATGCTTGATTATGGTTTTAACTTTTTGCATACACCAACTTCTATTGACAACACAAATGTTGTCTTTATAACTAATAATCCAGTTAACATTCAAAAACAAAACATATTGAAATTAGATATCATTTTTTGAGAGACTATGCTGAAAAGGGTTTAATCAAATTGATTCAAGTACCAACAGAAAATCAATTAGCTGATTTGTTACCAAGTCATTTGAACCTAGTAGGTTTGAATTTTGGTTCAGTCAATTGGCATGATTAACCTTGAGCAAAACTTTGAAAAATATCAAAAATATTTTAAAAACATCAGAAAAACCCACAAAAGAACTCAAGTCATATGAAGAAAAGAATCTTGGGAAATGATATAATTACAGTCGGTATATCATTCACTGCTTAATTTCAAAATGTAAAATACTGAAATGACTTACCAGATATGTTGGTAGGTTCAACTTGGAAGAAAAGATACATGCATGATGAATTAAGACTTATTCAATTGTGAAACACTCATCACTAAGTACAGGTATGTATTGGCTTATCTGAATGCATGTATGTGTAGTAACCTAAACACACCAGGTAATGATACTTTATGAATCTCTTTCACCACATCATGTTTCATCTTTGTTTTGCTGAGCAAAGAACTAATGAAACTTGCACATACTGCAGATGTCATGATCCAAAAGATTTCCAATGTGGAACACATCCAAAATTGGATGAATCAACAAAATAACACATTCCAAGTGAATGATCAAAAGAATCCTATCATGGATCACCTTCCAAAGTGAAGTGAAAAGAATCCCACTGTGGATCAACATGAAAAAGGATCAAATTAAAAGAATCCCAATGAGGATCAGTGAATATGAGATTTCATGACTTAAATAACCTGGTAAGAAAAGTTGTGATAAAGTTCTACCATGCATTGTATAAGAAGGGTTGATCATTCCATGCTTATGTGTGTGAGGTACACACTGAATAATAAATCAACCAAAACATCATAAACGTCATTTCCATCAAAATATCAACCAGGTATGAACTTAAGAGGACAAACATACCTTCAATCTTCAAGTTCATAATCATGTCCATTTAATTATAAAGGATGCACATGTGTAATGTAAGATTGATATGATTCCAACAAAGAGATTTTTCTCTTCATTATTAATATTAATCAAAAAAATTATTATTCAAAACTTTTACAATCTTTAAAGTTTCTCTCCAAATGTGGACATAAACTTTAGGGGGAGTAATTTAAAATTAAAACTTTTACAATCTTTAAAGTTTCTCTCCAAATGTGGACATAAACTTTAGGGGGAGTAATTTAAAATTTTTGAGTAAGTTCAAATTTTTGTTTATTAACTCAATTTTGAAAAACAAAACAAAAGGAATTTTAGTTGGTGTTGTTGCAATAAGTCAACCACTATATCTCAGCTTATGCAGATTCTTAGAAGCATGATAAGCCAAGATCTGTCAAAACAAGGAAACTTGTATTTGTTGTAACATACAAGTCAATCCAAGCGAAAATTGACAACTCCAACAGCCAACTTCATAAGAAAAATCAATCAAGGACACCTCTTCATAAGATGAATAATCAATTCAATCACATTAACTTTTGATTTATTTCAAAAGATAATGCAGGTAAGTGCATTAGTTAATGCGGGTGAAGGTAACCCATGCATCTAACTAATGCGGGTAACAATAATTTGTGAAGTGAAACTAATGCGGACAATGATTTTACTCTTCCGCATTAGTGTGTGATGTAAATGTGAAGTTTGCTCTACCGCATTTACTACAACTCAAATACGGACAACCAAAATGTCAAGTTTAAACTTCCGCATCTGCACCAGTAAACCAATGAGGACAACCAAAATGTCAAGTTTAAACTTCCGCATTTGCAATAGTAAACTAATGCGGATAGCCAAAATTTCAAGTTTAACTTCCGCATTTGCAACAGTACACACAATGCGGATAGCCAAAATTTCAAGTTTAACTTCCGCATTTGCAACAGTGCACAAATGCGGACAGAATAAAATCAAACGCATTTGTAACTGTAGAGTAATGCGGACAGTTAATCAAGAATGAAGTCTTCCGCATTAGCTACAGCCACAAATGCGGATGACCAAAAGTAGTCAAATGCGGACTGTCAAGTCAAAAGTTCGTCTTCCACATTAGCTACAGCCACAAATGTGGATCACCAAAAACAAACAAATTAACATTCAGCATTTGCTACAGTGCTGACTGTATATATGCTTGTAAACTTGTAAAATTTTTCAAATTGTATTATTTGACTATTTAAAGGAATTTGAACAGGTCATTTAATACTTTTCAAATTTGAGAGAACTTATAATGAGACGAGCGTAAAAGTACAGTACACCACCATCATCATCATCATCATCACAAACATTCAAAGATTTTGTTGTGTTTCACCTTTTAACATTCTTATCATCGATTTAGATGAGCAGTCATTTCAAAGATAAGGTATAACTTCAATAGATTTTTAAACCAAAACCTAAGTCTCGAATGGCTACCCTAAATCGAACGATGAACCAGAAAACTATTAAAGAACACCAAAATCTAAATCATTAAGTGATGTAATACACATTTTGATGTCAATAAACATGTAAACTGATAGGAATTCAACTAATATTGAAAACCATGACAACCATGTTTACTGAGAAAAACAGAGCAATGTGAAAAAGAAAAGTGTGAAACAAATCAAAGTCAAAATTGTGAACTAACACACATGTCTCTTGTGCAGATTACATGGCAAACCTTACATGGAGCAAGCTCCATAACGTCAGCGGTTATCTAAACCCTGATGTGCCTGAAGCAGAAGGTCTCAGAGATATGATAAGATTCCTATCTACCACAAGGGTAACTTATGCTATAACAGTAAGACCAACAATCTATGAGAATCCTATCAAGTCTTTCTAGGAATCAGCTGAAGTAGTAGAAGAAAATGGAGTGAAAACTCTTATTGGCAAAATCAACACTGAACACACACTGAGGATCGCAGAAGAATCAGTTAGAAGATGTCTTCAATTCAATGACAATGCAGATGATCCTCTTGAATTGGATGATGAGGAGATAACCACAAATTTCTCTGAAATTGGTTATGAAGGGAGCTATGAAGCCAAACAGATAGTCAAAGGATTAGTGGATCTGCCCTAGAGATTCCTAATCCATATGTTCAAACACTTTCTATCTAAAAGGAAAACAGGATGGAATGACATTTTAGTCCTCACATCTTCTGCCATCTGTGCTCTCTGCACCAACAGAAGATATAATATGTCAGCATATGTATTCAATGGCCTAATCTCAAACATTCAAGAAGGGTTGAGATACAAATTTCTAATGTACCCCAGATTTATTCAATGTCTAATCAATGAAACACTTCATGACATTGCTAATGAAGGACCAGTACTTAACATTCCTCATTATGATGCAAGATCCTATAACTACATCAAAAAGAAGGACCCAAGGAACTTCTACAGTGGTGCCCCTTCACCCCTTCTTCCTTGGATGTTTGAACAAATACACCAAGCAGATCAACCACAACCTCCTCCACAACCAATACCATAATCAATACCACAACCTCCTCCACAACCAATACCACAACCAACTCCACAACCAATACCACAACCAACTCCACAACCAATACCACAACCAACACCATCCTCTTTACCACCAACAATACCATCACCTTCACCTTCACCAATACCATCATCTTTACCACCAACAATACCATCACCTTCACCTTCACCAATACCATCATCTTTACCACCAACAATACCATCACCTTCACTTTCACCAATACCATCATCTTTACCACCAACAATACCATCACTTCCTTCACCACAACAAACACCACCTATGATCACTCAACCTACACCTACATCACCACATCATCAATCTCCTATATCACCACACCAATCTCCTATTCCTCCTTACCAACCATTACCATCATCAATTGATCACCCTACTGAACCAGAAGGATCAACAAGTGCATCCAAATCATCCAAATCATCTTCTGATGAGGAGGATCATCATGATCAAACCAGAGCTTTGAATTAACCTTCTGAGGCTGCTCCTTCTAAAAGCTATGCTGAATCAAACATCAATAGGCCTGACGAAAAAGATGAATTGATAACTAAGTTGTTACTCAAAGTAGAAAGATGGAAAGAACACTAAACAGGAGAGCAGGAATTATAAATGATAGAATTCTGGAACTTGATGAGAAAGAAGGAGAATTGAAAGATCTCAAAGAAAAACATGCAGTTGAAAGAATGGAACAAGCCAAAGAGATTGAAAATCTAAAAGCTGCACTGAAACACTCAAGAGAAGAAGTGAGTGGTCATATAGACACTCTTGAAATACAAACTATCACAATGGAGGAACAAGAAAACATCATAGAGGAACATGTTGTTATCATCTCGAAACTGGAAAAGGAAATCGAGAGCAAGAACAAAAGAATATCTGAGCTTGAAATGATGATTAAAAGAACTGATGAGAAGGATGATGATGAAAAAGAAGAACAAAAGAATGATGATAAGAATGAAGAACAAGTGGATGATGAAAGTGAAACTGAGATTAAAGACCAGAGCTTAGACATGGTAGTGTATTCTGGAAACACTGACCACTCAGACTCAGAAATGGGTGAATTTGAAGAACTCTTCAGTGCTTTGGATAGTTTTGCTTTTGAACAATTCAGCATTGATGATGATTTTTGGGAATTCATTAACAATCAAAGAACTGAGGCTGAGCCTTTTGTATTCATTCCTAAATCACCAGTGCCATTGGAAAAGGAATTGTATTTGCAAATTGTGCCTTCCATATTTTGACAGAAGAACAAAAAGAGGAACTAAGAGAAAGATATGAACAAGAAAGAAGAAGAAACTGCACATGAACAAAATGAAATGAAGGATCAAGAGCCAAGCACACCTGAAAGGGTCCCTGAACCAAAAGATCAAATCGAAACCTCTAGCCCACAACTTCAAACTTACTCACGAAAGAGGAAGTATTTGGCAGAAAAGGCTAAAGTCAAGAGGCCAATAATTGAAGAAGAGCGCCAAAGATGCAAAAAGATGACCCAAGAAGTTTAGCAACAATTGCTGAATTCTTGGAAGAACATGAGCAGGCAGAAGCTCAGTGGAAAAAGTTGGCCAGAGCAATTGATTTAGAAGAAGGAGAAATTGCTGATGAAGATGAATGTTAAAGGATGTTCTCATGGACAGTCCTCTTAAAGAAGAACAGTCAGTAGAAGAAATGGTAACTAAAGCTCAAACTGATAACTTATGATTAAAGCCATGTTCTTGATCAATCAAGGCTATGATCCTCATGAAGTGTTTGCAATTACTTATGAGAAAATGAAAGAAGAGGAAGAGAAAGTGAAGCTGTTACTTGATCCAACAATAGACACTGACTATGAGAAGACAATGTCAAAGGACACTCCAATACTCAAAGTATGAAGTTCCACTACCAAGAAAGGGTCCTCTACAAAAGCTTTCACAAATGAAGAAATATACCTCATCCCATGAATCATTATTTCCTGATCCTTATAACATGTCTGATAAGGAAATGAAGGAATACCTTTCAAGTCAGGGATTCACAAAAAGAAAGATTGCAAACATGAAGACAAATTCATTAACGGCTGCCACACTACAATTAATCAATGAAAAGAAAGATAAACTCAAGAAACTGGAAGAAGAGTTGACAAAAACCAAACCAGAAACAGAATGCCAGCTGAAGACATGCTGCTGAACATAAAAGATCAAGAACTACTTGCCCCGGTACTCCACAAATATCCTGAATGGGTTGTAGAACCATCTCAGTTGAAGCTGCAGGAAGGACTGACCACTGCTGAACTGATTAGAGGTGTATCTACTCTAAAGGGAAAGATAGATCAGAAGATAATAGCGTGGAAGTATAATAGCACCTGGAACATGTTCATGGTGAAAATAATCTCAGGGCTAGTACAATTCTTCACAGAGTACTCAGCTCTAGTAAATGCCCTTGAGATTCATGATTTGAAGGAACTAGCTCAACTTGAACTGATCAATCATGCAGCTATGTTCAGGGGATATGATTTGAGAATATACTTAATATGTTCAGAAGGACAAACAACTTCAATTCATTAAAGACAATTTGCTTAAGAAAAGATAAAACATTTGTCAATCCCCTGGAAAAGAAGAAAAAGGTGGAAGCAGAAGAAATAGTATTCCCTGAGTTGAAGGTGAAGCCAACTAAGTCTTTAAAGAGGAAAGTAGTGTCTGGTACTCATTCTTCCATTCATATCTCAAATGTGTACTATGATGAGAAAACATATGAGCTGGTGATAGAAAGGAAGTGGGGAGAAAAAGAAGGAGCTGACATTAGACTTTTCAGTGGATATGAAGTGAGACTACTTGATGAATCATACATCCACTACATTTATACCAGTCACTTCAGGGAATTAAACAACAAATAGGTGAACAAGACATGCACTTCTTTTTGAAATGCATCAAGTTGTTAAAACTAGCCTATGACAGAATAAAGATTAAAAGAGATAAAAGAAAGAAGAAGAAAACACCATTGCAACTTGGCAACATTGTTAAGCTTGAAGTGGATGTGGGTGGGAGTTTATTGATTCATAGAGATGGTCTTTCAACAATCTCCATATGGTAACCGATTTCTCTAAAAAAGTTACTAATGGAAGCCATCTACAACATGAGCAGAATGAAAATACATGTGTTGAGTAGAGACAGGATGACCGAAGCAACTAATTTTGTAAACATGATTAAGGCCATTCTGGATCCCACCAAAGCAGCATTCATACTACCTTCTGAAGACCCAGTTGAATCTTCACAACATCAATCACCTCCTAAACATTGAGGAAAACTAGGTTGTATAATCCTTAGGGGGAGTATTGTTGCACACTGAAAGGATCATACATGCCAACTCAATGGGTGAATTGATGATTGTTTAGCTGGAATACCACAAGTCCAAGATGCAATGCGGATGAAGAAATACAAGAAAAATAACAAGTATTATCTTCCGCATTAGTCAATGCGGAAGACAAAAATCTGATGCGGACAAGTGTTTACTCTTCCACATTAACTAATGCAGAAGACACAATACTTATGCTGAACAAGTTACTCTTCTGGATTGAATAATGCGGAAGAACAAAAGAAGATGCGGACAAGACTTTGATCATCCGCATTGACAAATGCGGATGACCAACCAGATGCGCACAAGTATTTGTTCATCCGCATTAACCAATGCGGATGACCAACTTATTAATGCTGATGATCAAGTGTAAATGTGGATCAAGATTATCTCATCCGCATTTGTCAATGCGGATGAACAAGCAGAAATGCAGATCAAGACTTAGACTAGTTTCTGATGTAATAGGTCAAGGGTAGTTTAGTAATTTTGTAAAGGCATCTTGTCTTGTCTATAAATAGAATAGTTTACCTTGTACTAAGGTGACGGTTGATAGATAGAGGATTTTGTTGTAATTATTCTCTGTAACTTGTCAACTTTCATATATCAATACAAACAAAAATTTATGAGTAATTTTTCTTGCTTGATTGTTCTTCGATTGTTTGTTTCCGCCACTCAATCGTTGACCTGATTATCATATTCGATTCTCAGTAAGAATATCACTCTTACTAAAACCCAGTCAAAAGCCTTGTCCGCATCTTCTTTTGTTGTTCCGCATTAGTCAATACGGAAGAGTAACTTGTTCTTCAGCATTAGTATTATGTCTTCCACATTAGTCAATGCGAAAGAGTATAAGAGTTATGTCTTCCGCATTAACTAATGCGGAAGATAACACTTGTTATTTTCCTTGCAGATCTTCATCCGCATTTCTTCTTGGACTTGTGGGATTCCAGCTGAGCAATCATCAATTCACCAATTAAGTTAGCATGTATGATCCTTTCAGGGTGCAACAACACTCCCCCTAAGGATTATACAGTCTAATTTTCCTCAATGTTTGGGAGGTGATTGATGTTGTGATGATTCAGCTGCTTATTTTGATGATACAAAAGGTGCAACTTGTCTTGGATCCAGGATTGATTTGATCATGTTG
The DNA here is from genome assembly GCA_025506515.1 of Flaveria trinervia. Lineage (NCBI taxonomy): Eukaryota > Viridiplantae > Streptophyta > Magnoliopsida > Asterales > Asteraceae > Flaveria > Flaveria trinervia. The sequence goes on along the minus strand of CM046442.1, from coordinate 23,654,160 downwards.
ACAAAATCTTGTGCCTCTGACATTTTATCCTTGCTGAGTACATGAATCTTCATTCTGCTCATATTATCAATTTCTTCAAGTGGTAACATCTTGAAAGAAATAGGTTCCAAAGAGAAACTGTTGGAAGTCCATCTCTATGAATCAATAGGGAACCATCTACATCAACTTCAAGCTTGACAATGTTGCCCAATTGGAGAGGTGTCTTCTTCTTCTTTCTTTTCTCTTTTTGCCCTAATTTGATCATAGGCCATCTTTAGTAGTTTGATACACTTCAGAATGAAATGTAGATCTTCTTCACCTAGTTTGTTTGATATCTCTCTGAAGTGTCTTGTATAGATGTATTGAATGTATGATTGATGCAGTAATCTCACTTTATAACCACTGAATAATCTGATCTCAGCACCCTCTTTTCCTCCCCATTTCCTCTCAATCACTAACTCATTTGTCTTCTCATCATAAAATACATTTGAAATTGGAATTAAGGAATGTGTACCAGCTACCATTTTTCTTTTCAAGGCTTCAGTAGGGTTGACTTTATGTTCAGGGAATACAACTTCTTCAGCTGGTTTTGTTTGTTTGTTTTCCAGTGGATTCTTGATTTTTTTTGTCTTTTATCATGCATGTAGCTTTCAAAGTGTTGAAGTTGTTTGTTCTTTTGAACATTTTGAGTATTCCTTCAAATTCATAGCCTCTGTACATGGCATTATGGTTGATCAGCTCTAGGTTGGCCAGTTCTTTCAAGTCATGAATCTCAAGTGCATTTACCCAAGCAGAGTACTCTGTAAAGAATTACACTAAGCCAGAGATCCTTTTCACCATAAACATGTTCCATGCACTATCATACTTACAGGCAATAATTTTTTGATCTGTTTTGCTTTTTTGGAGTAGATATTCCTCTGATCATCTCAGCAGTGGTCAACCCTTCTTGAAGCTTCAGTTGAGAGGGCTCAGCAAACCACTCTGGATATCTATGAATGACAGGTGGAAGATAATCTTGATCTTTGTGAGTAAGACTCTTGTCATGTGCAGACACTCTTGCTCTTGGCTTCTTGTTAAGCACCTCTTCTTCTAACTGCTTTAATTTTTCTTTCTTCTCATTTATCATCTTGAGAGTAGCAGTTCTTAAAGAATTTGTCTTCATGTTAGCCAACTTTCTTTTGGTGAAGGCTTGATTTGTGGGTAATCCTTCATTTCCTTATCAGTCATACTATAAGGATCAGGAAATAGTGGCTCATGAATTGGAGATGATCTTTTTATTGATGATAGCTTGGATAGAGGAGTCTGTCTTGGCAATGGTCTATCATAGCCAGATGTTTTCTTCACAGAAGAACCTTTATGCATAGTAGTATCTTTGAAGATTGCCTTTTCATACTCAGTTTCAATTGTTGGATCAAGCAACCTTTTTACTTTCTCTTCCTCCTCCTTCATGCCATCATAAGTCATTCCAAACACTTCATCAGGATCATAACCTTGATTGATCAGAAACATGGCTTTAATCATCAAGTCATCAGTTTGTGCTTTGGATACCATGTCTTCCACTGCCTGTTCTGCTTTCATGGGATTGTCCATAAGAACATCCTTTTCAGCTTCATATCCACCAGCAATCTCACTTTCTTCTAAATCAATTGCACCAGCCAATTTCTTCAATTGAGCTTCTGCCTGCTCATGTTCTTCCAAAACTTCAGCAATTGCTGCTAGACTTCTGGGGTCATCTTTTTGTTTCTTAACTGGTTCTTCTTCAACTATTGATCTCTTACCCTTAGCCTTTTCAGCTAAGTATTTCCTTTTTCGTGAGTAAGGTTGAAGTTGAGGGCTTGAAGCTTCACCCTTTTCTATTACTTCAGGCATTCTCTTGGGAGTTTTTGTACTTGTTCATCCATATTCATTTCTTGCTTTTCTTTTTCTGATTCTTTTTCTTTCTCTCTTTCTTGTTCAACCATTTCTCTTATTTTTTTCTTTTTGCTCTTCAGTTAGAGATACTACAGGAACAATCTGCATGTTCAGCTCTTTCTCCAAAGGTTCTGGAGATTTTGGAATGAACACAATTGGATCAGAATCAGCTTTTAGGTTGTTTACAAAGTCCCAGAAATCACTATCAACACTGAATTCTTCAAAAGTAAAGTTGTCTAGTGTGCTAAAAAGTTCTTCAAACTCAGATTTTTCAGTGTGATCAGTAGAGGTTTCTCCAGAATAAATCACCATTTCTAGACTGTGTTCCTCATGCTCTGTCTGACTTGTATTACCCTCTTGTTCTTCATTTTCATCAACTGACTGGTTGTCATCAACATCAACCTTTTCTTGTTCTTCTTTCTCATCATCATCATCCACTTCATTTCTTTGGATCTTAATCATAATTTCAAGCTCAGATATCCTTTTGTTCTTGCTATCAATTTCTTTTTCAAGTTTGGAGATGGTATTAGCTTGTTCTTCTATGTTGTTCCTCCATTGCTATTGTTTAAATTTCAAGAGTGTCAATATGTCCATTGAATTTCTTGAGTGATTAAGGGTAGCCTTTACAACTTCAATTTCCTTATCTTTCTCAATTAATTCAGCCTTATGTTTATCTTTAAGATCTTTCAACTCCTGTTCCTTCTCATCTAGTTCCAGAATTCTATCATCTATGATTCTTGCCCTTCTGTTTAGAATTCTTTCCATTCTTTCAATCTTTTACATCAATTCAGTAATTAGTTCATCCTTCTCATCTGGTCTGTTAACATGTGAATCAGCAAAACTTTCTGAGGGAGCAGGCTCAGAAGTTGTTGTTTTTGCAAGCATATGAGTGTGATGATCATCCTCATCAGAAGATGATTTGGAAGCTTTAGAAGCACCGGTTGATCTACCTACATCAACAGGGTAATCTTGTGATGGCACAAGTTGAAAAGGGGATATGGGTGATTGTTGTTGTGATGATATTGGAGATTGATGATGAGGTGATATAGGTGTAGGTTGAGGGTTGTTTGTGGTGTTGGTTGTGGTAATGTTTGTGGAGATGGTTGTGGTGAAGGTTATGGTATTGGTTGTGGTGGTGGTTGAGGTATTGGTTGTGGCGATGGTATTGATGATGGTTGTGGTGTTGATTGTAGAGTTGAAAGTGGTGCTGATTGTGGTGATGGTATTGGTGATGGTTGAGCAGCAGGTTATGGTGATTGTATTGGTGATGGTTGAGCTGCAGGTTGTGGTGATTGTATTGGTGATGGTATTGGTGATGGTTGTGCTTCTTGATGTATCTGTTGCAACATCTAAGGCAGAAGAGGAGTGTGAGCCCCACTATAAAAGTTTCTAGGGTCTCTCTTCTTTATATACTTATATGATCTTGCATCATAGTGTGGAATGTCAAGCACTGGTCCTTCAGTTGCAATGTCAGAAAATGATTCATTGTTTAGACATTAAATGAATCTGGGATACATCGGAAACTTGTATCTTAATCCTTCTTGAATGTTAGAAACCAGGCCATTGAAAACATATGCAGACATATTGAATGGCCTGTTGGTGCATAAAGCATAGATAGCTGATGATGTGAGGACTGGAATGTCATTCCATCATGTCCTTCTCTTTGACAAGCAGTGCTGAAACATATGAATAAGGAATCTCCATGGTAGATCAACCAATCCCTTAACAATCTGCTTAGCTTCATAACCAATTTCAGCAAAAAATGTGGTTAGGTCTTCATCACTTAGTTCCAAAGGAGCATTTGCATCATCACCAAACCATAGACATCTTCTAACTGACTCTTCATTGATGATCAATGTGTGTTCACTGTTAATTCTCCCGGTAAGTGTTCTAATGCCATCAGCTTTAACAACCTCAGCTGTGTTCCAAAAAGACCTTATGAGATTCTCATAGATAGTTGGTCTGACTGTGATGGCATATGCTATCCTTGTGATATTGATGAATCTGATGATGTCTCTCAGTCCTTCTGCTTCTGGGACATGAGGTTTTACTAACCGCTGACGTTATGGAGCTTGCTCCATGTAAGATTTGCATGTAATCTGCACAAGACACATGTGTTAGTTATCAGTTTTGACTTTGAATTTAGAAGGAAGACTGCTTGTTATTTCTGTTGAATTGCTGTAAAGGCAAATGATGAATTTGTCATTTAACAATCACAGTTTCAATGTTTGAACCATTAGAGAGGTATTGTTTTATTGATTTGTTTCAGATGTGTAATTTCAACATGCTTTGTTCTTACAACGAACATGAATATCAAGATTTTCATAGTGACAATAATTTCTCTTGGTTTTCATGCTCATTGAAGTCGAAAAGGTGTATTACGTTACATCTACGAAACATGTTTTTATGTTCTTTCTTATCATTTGGTTCTTGACTGATTTAGGTTTATCATTCTGAAACATAGGTTTTGATTAAACTTCTTATGTAAATTTCACCTTATTTTTTATCCGAATGTTGTTTCATAATCGATATCAAAAGTCGATTGAGAAGATTCACACGAAAATCTTTGAATGTTTATGATGACGATGATGATTGAAGATGGTGTACTGTATGTTTGCGCTCGTCTCACTATAAAGTCTCTCAAATTTGAAAAGTATTAAATGACCCGTTTGAATTACTTTAAATAGTCAAATAATACAATTTTAAAATTTTTACAAGTTTAAAAGCAGATACAGTCACCACTATAGCAAATGCTGAAGGTTAATTTGTTTGACATTTAGTCCTCCGCATTTGTTGACTGTAGCAAATACGGAAGGTTAATCAGTATGACTTTTGGTCATCCGCATTTGTTAACTGTAGCAAATGCGGAAGACAAACTTTTGTCATTGACAATCCGCATTTGGCTACTTTTGGTCATCCGTATTTGTTACTGTAGCAGATGCGGACAAATTTTTAACTGACTGTCCGCATTCCACTACTGTTGCAAATGCGGATGTTTTGTTTCTTAATTTTTTAATCTATCCGCATTTGTGTTGTAGTAAATGCGGAAGAATAACTTGTGATTGTGTTCTTCAGCATTCACTGTAGCAAATGCGGTAGGATTACTTATTTTATCCTATCCGTATTTGTACACAATAGCCGATGCGATAGAACAAATTCAATCAACATTTGTGCAACTATATCAAATGTGGTTGACAACACAGTCAACATTGCACTGTAGCAAATGCGATAGAGACCTGTTCATCCGTATGTGTTAACTGTAGTAAATACGGTAGAGTAAATTCCACATTTATTTGACACACTAATGCGGTAGAGTAAAACCATTGTCTGCATTAGTTGCACTTGATAATAAATATTGTTACCCGCATTAGTTACATGCATGGGTTACCTTCACCCGCATTAACTAATGCACTTACCTGCATTAACATTTGAACTTAATAAAAAGTTAATGTGATTGAATTGATTATTCTTCTTATGAAGAGGTGTCCTTGATTGATTTTTCTTATGAAGTTGGTTGTTAAAGTTGTTAATTCTTGCTTGGATTGACTTGTATGTCATAATTAATACAAGTTTCCTAATTTTGACAAATCTTGGACTTATCATGCTTCTAAGAATCTACATAAGCTGAAATATAATGGTATGACTTATTGCAACAACACCAGCTAAAATTCATTTTGTTTTGTTTTTCAAAATTAAGTTAATAAACAAAAATTTAGACTTACTAAAAATTTTAAATTACTCCCCCTAAATTTTATGTCCACATTTGGAGAGAAACTTTAAAGATTTAAAACTTTTTGAATATTATTTTGATTAATATTAATAATGAAGAGAAAAATCTCTTTGTTGGGATCATATCAGTCTTACATTAAACTTGTGCACCCTTTATGATTAAATGGACATGATTATAAACTTGAAGATTGAAGGTATGTTTGTCCTCTTAAACCCATACCTGGTTGATAATTTGATGCAAATGAATTTTATCATGTTTTGGTTGATTTATTATTCAATGTGTACCTCACACACATAAGCATGAAATGATCAACCCTGCTTATACAATGCATGGTAGAACTTTTTCACAACTTTTCTTACCACGTTACTTAAGTCATGAAATCTCATTTTCACTGATCCTTATTAGGATTCTTTTAATTTGATCCTTTTTCATGTTGATCCACATAGGGATTCTTTCCACTTCACTTTGGGAGGTGATCCATTATAAGATTCTTTTGTTCATTCACATGGAATGTATTACATTGTTGATTCATCCAATTTTGGATGTGTTCCACATTGGGAATCTTTTGGATCATGACATCTGCACTATGTGCAAGTTTCATCAGGTCTTTGCTCAGCAAAACAAAGAAGAAACATGATGTGGTGAAAGATATTCATAAAGTATCATTACCTGGTGTGTTTAGGCTACTACAAACACATGCATTCAGATAAGCCAATACATACCTATACTTTGTGATGAGTGTTTCACAATTGAATATGTCTTTAATTCATCATTGCATGTATCTTTTCTTCCAAGTTGAGCCTACCAATATATCTGGTAAGTCATTTCAGTCTTTTACAATTTGAAATTAAGCACAGTGATGATATAACGACTGTAATTATATCATTTCCCAAAGAATTCTTTTCTTCATTAAACTTGATTTTTTGTGGTTTTTTTGATGTTTTAACTTGTGTTTGAGGTTTTTCATAATTTTTACTCAAGGTTAATCATGCCAATTAACTGAACCAGAAATTCAAACCTACTAGGTTCAAATGCCTTGGTAAACAAATCAGCTAATTGATTTTCAGTTGGTACTTGAATCAATTTGATTAAACCCTTTTCAGCACAGTCTCTCAAAAAATGATATATAATCTCAATATGTTTTGTTTTTGAGTGCTGAACTGGATTATTAGTTATAAAGACAGCAGTTGTGTTGTCAATAGAAATTGGTGTGTGCAAGAAGTTAAAACCATAATCAAGCATATGGTTTTGAATCCAGAGAACTTGAGAGGAACATGCTGATGCATCAATATTCTTAGCTTCTGCTGTGGACATAGACACATTTGTCTGCTTCTTGCATTGACAGGATACTAATCTGGGACCAAGAATTGACAACCGCCCGAAGTGGATTTTCTGTTGAAGTTGCATCCTCCATAATCACTGTCTATGTAGGCATATAAACTAAATTCTCCTTCCTTTAGATACCATAACCCAAGAGCTGGCTTGCCCTTTAGATATCTGAATATCCTCTTGACTGCGTTCCCATATGATACTTTTGGATCAGCTTGATATTGGCACACACACAAACACCAAACATAATGTCAGGCCTACTGCCTGTTAGATACATAAGTGAACCTATCATTGATCGATAGTTAGTCTGATCCACTGATTTGCCTTCAGGGTCAGGTCCAATCTTCACTTTAGTATCCACAGGAGTTCTGATAGTGATAGGATCTCAGCATCTAGTTTGATCGATTCGAATGATTTCAGCAGCGGAATAGAGTACCAACTAGCACAATTCGAGCAAGAATACCGAAGATATAACAATGAACAGAATTAGTTATAGAGAGAGAAAGTTTCTGCAAAAGGAATATTTCATTCAATCACATGCTTTGGCATGGCTTTCGCAAATTTACAATTTTGGTCATTCTTCCTTATATAAGGAAAAATGACGTATGCTGATGTCACTTGATAGTGACATCTAACCTATATTTAACAAACTACTGAAACACTAAAACTACTGAAGATGTCTAACAGCTGACATCTTCTTACAAGAAGCTAAGTGTTTACTTATTACAAAACTACTGATAAGAAACTACTGAAACTACAACGACTGAAGAACAAGCTCTTTAGTCGTTTTACAAAACTACTGAAAGTAAAAACATAAAACTACTGATATCATAACTACTGAAGAAGTACTCTTCAGCTGTTGTGACAAACTACTGATACTTCAGTACTTGATCTTCAGACTTGAACTTCAGACGTTTCATCAGCTGATGTCTTTAGTAGATGTCATGAGCTGATGTCTTCAGTCTTTGTCTTCAGACTTTGTACATCAGTTGTTGATCTTCAGCACTTGTGGACTCTTCAGCTGTTGTACTTCAGTACTTTCGTCTTCAGCTTCAGCACTTGTATTCTTTGGCTGTTGACCTTCAGTACTTTGGTCTTCAGCTTCAGCACTTGTGTTCTTCAGCTGTTTGAATTCAGCACTTTAGTCTTCAGCTTCAGCACTTGTGTTCTTCAGCTGTTGGACTTCAGCACTTTAGTCTTCAGCTGTTTAAGTCTTCAGTACTTGATCTTCAGCTCTTGAAGTCTTCAGCACTTGTCGAACTGCTGATGAAGCCTTCAGCAGTTGTTGTGATATCATGTGGGACTTAGAGGTTTTCTGATCTTGGCTTATTGGTTCTTTTGGTCCAACAAACTCTCCCTGAACCAATGCAGCCAAAACCTCTAATTGATTTATTTTCCCACTTATTGTTGGCAGAATGGTTGGTCTTTTTCCTTCTTGATCAGTTGAGAAGATGACCCATATAAGCACTAGCCTGGGAATGAGTCTCTGATGATTTGGTTGGCAATGTATGGATGGGAGCTCTGTATTGGGGAATTGGACACTGAGCTGTTCCCCCATCCATGAGACTCACTTCCCAACTATGAGCATGTAGGATTCCCTGGGGTAGGCCTCCAAAAATACAATTTGTTCCTCCATGGTGAGCTCCTCTGCCTCACCATCAAAGAATCCTTCTGGCCCATAGTACTCAGATAGGAATTTGACCTGTTTTCCATTTTTGATTACCACTGTTATAATCTGTCTGTAAGCAAATTCATCAGGATGATGACCTTCTAACAGCAGTGGTAACTCATCCTTTCTGATCTCATTCAGCCTCTTATACACCAGCACCTTTTTTATCATTCTGTTCTCTAGCATCTTCTGTGGAGGCATGTTTGAGGTGTAGGCCTTTTTGAAATCTTCTAGGATTTCCCAGGGTGAGACTACAAGGGCTAAGGAGATCACTTCATCTACAATCTTTTTCACTTGCCCATTGTATCTCTGAGAGATATTTTTCTTTTGTATTCTGTGAGCCACCCTGGGATCATGCCAAATTCTTACGCTTTCTTTCACATACTGAAAAGTATGTCTAAGAGTATAAATCCTCTGAGCTTGTTTTTTCATATTAATGATGGAGGAAGTGGCTGCATATGCTTTATCTACTCTCCTCAATAACTCTTCATCGTGCAATCTGTGTTGTTCTTCTTCTTCCAATTTCACTTTGATTGCATCTCTTTGTTGCTTAGGAGTTATTGCAAGAGAGAGATCTTTGGCCTTAGGCAACTGCAGAACAGTTGAGATCGGCAGCCTATCTTCTTCATTATCATTTTCTTCTTCTTCCACAAGCCTCAACACCCTTCTCTTCTTCTGCTTAGGTGCATCATCGGCTGTTGGTTTTGAGGGTAAGGGAGTTGTTTTGTGGGTTGTGGTTGTGGTTGTTTTGGAGAGGGAATGTTGACAGGCTGAGTTAGCATTTTGGAGTGAGTGTGCCTTTTGAGTGTTTGGCTAGCTCAGTCCTGCTGCTCCTGCTCCTTGCTCCTATCATTCATGCTTCGACTACTAAACCCTTAGTGTATGCTTCAGACGAACAAATCTTGAGGTTATGGCCAAATGCTGTCCCTGGTCCATGATTTTACTTCGATCAATGATCTCCCAAGGTATTTGCTGATAAATCTGATCATGATCTCAAGTCTCTCTCTATCCATAGTGTTGTAGCTAGCCCATCTTTGTTGGATCTCTTCGATCTCTAATCTTCTTATTTCAGAATCCAGCTTTTCAGTGTCGAAACCTTGCCTAAACAGCTGATCAATGATATTGTCCATTGATCTGTTGTGTTCAGCATCAGCCTCTTTTACCATTTCGTTCAAGTTCTTCTTTTTCTCAGCACTTTCTTTTTTTCTGTATGTGACATGAAAATCTTTTTGACTTTCATGTACTTTTTCAATTTCAGCTACCTTCTCAATCACATTCTCCTTCTCTTTTTCGGCCTCATACACACAATCCTTCTCTTTTTCCACCTCTTTATCCTTCTCTTTCTCTCTCTCCTTCTCCATCCTCTTTCTTTTAGCTTTCACTACTAAACTCTCCCCCTTTCTGGGTGCATTGGTTGAAAGGGATTGAGTAGCAGAAAGTTGTTGGCTCAGTACATCCTCCACCAGGGGTTGTAAGACAGAAGAAAGTCTCTCATCAACAGTTTTAATAACAAATTCGGTTAGCTTCGGTGTGATGAGAGATAGGGGATTTTGAGGGATAGCATCCATTTGCTCAGGGGGGTTTTGGTCCTGAGAAATGGTGCCAGAAACAGAGGCAGGTGGCTGAGAATTTTGTAGTGGCTGTGTGTTTAAGGGACCTTCAGAGGAAGGTGCCATCTGGTGGGTTGATGTGGTGGCAGATGGTCTTTCTCCTTGAGAAAGTTGGTCAAGTAGTTTTTGCAGCCTACTGACTTCCTCCTCTAGGATTGTGTTCTGGGCAAGAACATCGTAGAAAAAGCCCAGGTCATCATCAGCAGATGCTGAATCACCTGACCTCCTACGTGTAGCAGGATGTACATGCACTGGGTGTAGACCAGTTGTAGCATGTGCCCCTTTGTCTTGGAACTGGGGACTTCCAGCCTCAGGACTTTGTCCTTCATCAGCTGTTGCCTCTGGTGAGATCTTAGTAATGTTACCAGCCTCAGTCTGATCATATGCTGATTCAAAAGAGTTGCAGCCTCACCAGATGTTCTGGTCTCCATGTCCACACTAGGAGATAGAACATTTAAACCCCGGTGCGGTGGGTTGTGAGAGGCATGTGGATCCTCTTCCTCAATTGTTGTTGTTCTCCCCCGTGTTGGTGGTTGTAGGGGAGGAGGAGAGGCATGCAGCTGAGTCAGCATATTGGCAATTATAATGGTTGGGCTTTGAGGGGCATTTGCATGGGGAGAGGGGATAGAAGCTGATTGCATCCGGGGAGAGGGATGCTCTTCAATGATAACCTCCTCAAGTGAGAGAGGTCTCAGCAATGTGCTTTTCCCTGAAATGGTTGCAACAGGATCCTTTTGAGAGGATAACTGTGCGGTGTTGCTGGTTGAGTCGTTAACACTACTGGGGGGTTTGAACCAGTAGGTTTATCCTGTTTGGGTGGTACAGGAGCATCATCAGGGGACTCATCTCCCTGATTAGCTTTTTGGGTTTGGATTTTGGCTTGGTGGGGACTTTGGATCTGGCAATTGAAGCTGTGGGTTCCCTTTGCTGGGGTTTAAGCAAACGGGCAGCTTCTTTGAGAGATTGGTCGGAGTTATGCCTGGAGTATACCTCAGCTAGAACAATGGTGCAGGGACTCCAAGGCCAACAAGGCCATCAGTTTGTAATTCATTTAAAATTATGGCCATCAGAAACCTGGGATATAATATCCATCTGTTTCCCACAGGTTTCTATGCCAGATCTTTGATTTCTAGAAACACAAATTTGTGAAAAATTTAAAGGTTGGTGTTCTAGAATTGAATATAATACCTGTTGTCACCGAGAAGACATTTGATCCCATGAGGATGTCTTCGAGGCTAAGCAAACATTCACCATATGAAATATTAATCGTTCAGCATCAGGGAAGTTCTTCTTCAGTATGGTAGCAACTTTAAGATTTCCGTCGTACCCATTGTTGATGAAGGGCTATCAGTTGTGCCCTCGGGTACTCAGTCACTGCCATAGAATCTTGTAAATTTAGCACTCTACGAATGCTTTCAGGTGTAACCTCTACTTGTTTTTGTTAACCAATGACCTAACAGAGATTTGGCTGGTAGGCACATCAGTGTGAACGTAGGCATTGGACCAAAACTGACTGAGTGACTTGGGGTAGATGGTCGGGTTTAAGAGCAGAGCTGTATTATATTGAGAATAAGCCATTAGGTCTATGGCGTGATCAAACTATGTCCAGAAGGCCGATTTTGTGAGGTAGGCGACGCAGTTATGTCGGGGTTTTAGACTCATGGTTGCCATTTTTGAAAGTATGAAGGTTAGAAGAACGGCTAATGGACCGTTTGAGAAGAAGACAGGTATTTATAGGGTTGGGAGAGGAAAAGGCTGAAAGAAAACTACTGAAGGTTTTGGTGTGGTCATCAGCTATTTGAAACTACTGATGACGTGGTATTAACCTTTAGAGGTTTAAAACGACTGACAGTGGTGGTGTTGTCATCAGTGTTTATAAAAAAACTGAAGACTTGGTTTTGACCATCAGACGTTGAAACAGCTGAAGTCTTGGTGTTAACCATCAGTAATTATGAAACTACTGAAGGTCGTGGTTTTGACTTCATATGATGTAAACAACTGAGGACTTGGTGTTTGTCATCAGTAGTTGTGAAACTACTGAAGACAGTGGTTTTGCCATCAGTTGTTGTAAACAACTGAAGACTTGGTATTAGTTATCAGTAGTTGTGAAACTACTGAAGACTGTGGTCTTGCTTCAGTTGTTTGGAAACAGCAGTTGTAGAAACAACTGAAGATAAATTACTCATCAGTTGTTTTCGTCAATTCTTAGCTTTTCAGCTCTTTCATACTGTCCTCAACACTTACTCATCAGACTTTTCATCTGCTTTTCAGGTGTTTCATAGGACGTCAGTACATATCTGTTTTTATTGATTTTAGTAGTGGTAACTACATTAGTAGTTGTAACTACATCAGTAGTTTAGAACAGATAAAGTACTTCAGTACTTGTGAGGCATTTAGTCTTTAGTAGTTATAAAACTACTGAGGGTAAAAGAACTCATCAGTACTTATATGTGACATGGTTACCAACGATCATGAGAACTTATTACTGAGATCATCAGTAGTTGTCACTTATTCTAGCTGCAGCATACCAAGCCTTAACACCAGGTTGTGGAAAGTTGAACTATCCAAAGGCTTAGTAAAAATGTCTGCAAGCTCATCAGCACTAGGCACAAACATAGGATTAATTAGACCCTTTTCAAAGCAATCTCTTATAAAATGATGTCTAATTTCTATATGTTTGGTCCTAGAGTGCTGGACTGGATTTTTTACAATGCAAAGAGCTGAAGCACTATCCATTAATAACAGAGTGTTAGTCTTTGTAATGCCATAACCCAAAAGTTGATTCTGAAGCCAGAGTACTTGGGATGTACAACTTGCAGCAGCAATGTACTCGGCTTCAGCAGTGGATGTAGCAACAGATGCTTGTTTCTTACGCTGCCAAGAAATCAAACAGTTGCCTAGGAATTGACATCCACCAGAAGTTGATTTCCTGGTCAACTTACACCCTGCATAGTCACTATCAGAGAAAGCAACTAATTTGCAAGAGTGCCCAGTGGAATACCATAAACCTAGAGATTGTGTACCTGTAAATATCTAAATATCCTCTTGACTGCAATCAGATAAGACTCTTTAGCTACAGCCTGAAATCTAGCACAAACACATGTAGCAAACATAATATCTGGTCTAGAAGCTGTTAAAACATCAAGGACCCAATCATACATCTATAAAGCGTTTCATCAACAGCTTTACCTTTCTGATCAACATCCAATTGTGTGTGTTGCACATCGGAGTAGAACAGGGCTTACAGGTTTGTAAATCAAACTTATTTAAAAGATCTTTTGTATATTTAGACTGATGAATGAAAATTCCATCAGCTTTTTGTTTGATTTTCAAGCCTAGAAAGAACTGTAATTCTCCCATTGCACTCATTTCAAACTTCTTTGCATTATTTTGTAAAATCATCACGCAACTCGGGATCAGAGGATGCAAATATAATATCATCAACATAAATTTGAACAAGTAGCTTATGCTGATCCACCTTCTTAATAAATAAAGTTTTATCTATGGAGCCTGTAGTGAAATTATTTTGCAGAAGAAAGTTAGATAATGTCTCATACCAGGCTCTAGGAGCTTGTTGCAACCCATAAAGAGCCTTATCAAGCTTGTATACCCATTCTCGGTGTTTATTATCCTCAAAACCTGGTGGTTCACACACATAAACTTCTTCTTTTATTTTACCATATAAAAATGCACTTTTAACATCCATTTGAAAAACTTTAAGATTGTGGAGTGCAGTTAGGCTAAAAACAATCTAATTGCCTCCAGTCTGGCTACAGGAGCAAAGGCTTCATCATAATCAATACCTTCTTCTTGTGCAAACCCCTGAACAACCAGTCTGGCCTTGTTCTTAACAATAAGCCCATTTTCATCTGTTTTATTCCTAAACACCCATTTAGTGCCTATGGCACACTTACCTGGGGGAAGAGGAACAAGCTCCCACACTTGTTGCTTTTTGAACTGAAGAAGCTCAACATGTATTGCTTCAACCCAGCCATTGTCTCTAAGTGCAACATGATAATTCTTTGGCTCTAGTTGACTGATGAAGAGAGCATAGAAGTAGAAATTGGACAATTGACTTCTGGTTGAACTCCAACATTGATATCACCAATGCTTTGAGACATTGGTGATTCTTCAGCTCTTGATAAGCAATGAGATCAGTGCAAGTGTTTGTAGAACCTTCAGCAGCAACAGATGTTGATGTAGACTCTTGAAACCATGTAGATGGTGGCAACTCAAATGAAGTTGAAGATGCAGAAATCTCATCAGCACTTATGTGGATGAGTTACTGAAGCTACAGGAGCATCAGGTTTAGAGGACACAGGCAGTTGGTCACTAAACCTGAAGAGGTGAGTACTGCTATCATCATCATCAGCACCAGCAGTACCACGAGGTGGTGAACTGTTGACAGGAGCAACAGCAGGAGTTTGATAAGGAACATATTGCAGTATGTCCAAATCAAATAGCTCAACAGGGCTTTGTGGAATCTTGTCCTTTGGAGATTCATTAACTTAACATGTAGAGTCTCTTCAACCATCTTTGTTCTACAGTTGAAGACTCTGTATGCTTTGCAAGTTGATGAATAACCAACAAAGTACCCTGCATCCATCTTAGGATCAAATTTTTGGAGTTGATCCCATGTGTTGAGATGAAACAAGGACACCCAAAAGCTCTGAAGAATGAAATTAGAGGGGCCAAATGATGAAGAACTTCATATGGAGTCTTCATCAACCTCTGATTTACTAGAACTCTATTCTGTACATAGCAAGCTATTGACAGCTTCAGCCCAAAAAGTCATTGGCAGTCCAGAATCAGCCAACATGGACCTTGCAGCTTCAATAAGGGTCCTGTTCTTTCTCTCCACTACTCCATTTTGTTCAGGAGTTCTTGGAATGCTAAACTGCCTCTTGATTCCCTTTGAGAGGTAGAACTCATCAAGTGTATTGTTTCTGAATTCTGTTCCATTATCACTTCTAATACACTTGACTGAGAGGGAATACTGCTTCTCAACATACAACACAAATTTGATAATCTTCTAAGCTGCCTCATCCTTTGAATGCAAGAAGAAAGTCCATACAAATCTGGAGTACTCATCCACAATTTCCAGACAATATTTCTTCTTAGCCATACTCATCACTCTCACAGGACCAAAGAGATCCATGTGAAGAAGCTGTAAGCAGGCAGTGGACTAGGTTCTTCTATGGAGGGAAATGAAGCTTTGTGTTGTTTTCCTTTTAGACAAGCAGTGCAGTTATCTTCACATTTGAACTCCTTCATAGGTAGTCCTCTTACTAAACCATGGTTTATCAGCTGATTTATGTTTTTGAGATTAACATGACCTAGCCTTCTATGCCATAGAGTAGTTTCTTGAGGGGAAGCCTTGGAAAATAGGCAAGGATGGCCTTTGAGATCTATTTTCTTGGAAAGATCTAAGGCATACACTCTTCCTGTCCTGTTGGCCTTCAGGAGAGTGTATTCATCCAACACCATATCAATCAAACTTAGAACTTTGGATGACAGAATCCGACAGTTCTGACTGGTGAAAAGAGCAACATGGCCTTTGTCACACATTTGACTACACTCAAGAGGTTGTACTTGAGATTTTACACATGGTTAACATCATCAAACTTTATTTCCCCATTGGAAAAAAGCCTTTCCCGATGATGAAACCCTTTGCATCATTGCCAAATGACACAAACCCCTTCCTTCCTTGAGAGTAGTCATTAAGAAGTGATCTGTTTCCTGTCATATGCATGGATCCTCCACTGTCTACATACCAGATGCCTCTGTTGTATGTTGAAGAACCCTACAAAACACAACAAATTAGTTAGATTTTGAGACCCAAACCTTTTTGGTTTTGGGCCTGTTCTAATCAACAGATGGTAAACTAACAGGTTTGTTGGAAACAACAGCCTGAGAGGAAGAAGATAGTGAAGAAGAGGAATCCTTTGGCTTGGACCTCCTTTTCTGTGGTTTCAACATAGGAGCATCTAATTGGTTAACTCTTCCCAATAGATGTTGAACCATCATAACCAGATGTGTCTGATTTTATGATAAAGCTTTCAGCTCTCCAGACACATTGGCATTGGAGTTTGATAAGTTCCTATGTTGCACCTTCTTCTTTTGAGCAATCTCAGCTGTTACCTGTTTAACCCCTTCCTTTTTGGATTTCTTTTTGGACTTAAGGGTTACAGGATTGATGTTGCTGGTACAAATGTGGCTTCAAACTCAGTTTTCATTTTAACCATTTTCTCTTTAATTTCCTCTTTATGTTTGAGTTTGGATCCTCTTTTGTACCAACAATCATCTGTAAGATGATTGAACAAACCACATATTTCACATGGTTTCTTCTTCATCTTAAGTTGATCATCAACTAAAGAGAATGAAACTACTGAAGACTTGTTCTTCAGCACTTTGGAAGCACTATTTGCTTTCTTGACTTCCTTTTAGTAGTCTTCAAACCCTTACTACTGACAGTTTTCTTCTCTTCAGTGCTGACAGTAGTTGAAGTTTGAACTTCAGGTGTTAAATCTTGCACTCCAGTCCTTTTAGGACTTCCAGAAATAACTCCTGAGTTGATCAACTCTTTGATCATGTGAGTGTCAGTATTTGAACCATCAAGATCAGCTGATAGGTTCAACGAGGGAATAATACTAACTTCACTTCTGATGTGCTCTATCATAAAGTGAATCACATGATGAGGTGGATTGGTTATTGATTCTCTATCAGATTTCACTTATGCTCTTGAAGCAAAATCTGTAGGAGGAGCAGTGTGATTATAACCAATGCCAAACTTCACATTGGAAGCAGATTGCTTACTAAGAAGCATTTCAAAACATTTGCATGATTGTACCCATCGATCACACTCTACCTGGGTGACTGCAGGGGTTTCTTTGAGGTCTTTGTACTTTTTCTTAAAGTACCTCTTCCCTAGCCTTATCATCAGTGATTTGGCATTTAAGTTTATAAATCTCATCATTTTTCTCTTTAAGCATAGACTCAAACTCAGCTTTTTTTTTGGAAATGATCTTTTCTAGCTCTATGTTCTTATTATTAAAGCTACATTTGCTTCTCTAATAGAGGCAAATGCTGCTATGCATGTTTCAGAACATAATTTGGCCTTAGCCTCAGAGGATATGTGTGATACCTGTGATGAAGAGGCATTTGAGGATGATCCATCTGCAGACTACAGAGCCATAACTGCCAGATTCCCAAAAGGACTGTCACCACCATGTTGACCAGCACCTGTGAACAGTTGTTCATGACCAGACATGTCATCTGGTAAACTGCTGCAGTCAACAACTCCAGGGGTGAAGAAGCTGTGTTGTTGAGGTTGAGGAGGTTGATGAGATTGAGATAGTTGAGGCTCAGGAAGAGCATGTGGTTGTTAAGCAATGGGTGCTTGAACCTGACTGGTTTGTGGCATGTAATAACAAGGGTAAGGATATGGCATTTGACCCTGAGGAACAAAATATACAGGAGATTATGGTTGAGAATGATGACTAGAATTGACAGGATGTTGCCCTCTGTGTTGTTGACTATTGCCAGGAAAAGTCACAAAGGGTGCAGAAGAATTAGATCCAGATGATCTACATTATCTAGCAAAGTGTCCAAGCCTGTGGCATTTGTGACACCTCAACTTACTCTTGTCAAAACCAACTTTGGTTTTGCCAGAGAGTCCTGGGAACTTTCTTCCAGTTCTTTTGTAGAACTTCTGAGATCTGATATTTATCAAGGCCATTTGGCTCAAAATATCCATCTCTTCTAAGTCATCATCAGCAATCCCCTTGAGATCATCCATGATGAAGCATAGATTGTCATTATTACACCCAGTAAACTGACTATCAACACTCACAAATGCAGAATCAGAAGTGTTTGAAGAGAAATCAATATGCTCATCATACTGCCATTCATATGAAGCATATTCTGACTCATGACCAACCAAGGCAGTGTTGCCTGGTAAAAAGTCTTCAGTGAGCTTACCAGATGAAGCCAGTTTCCTTTTCCGCTCTATCTCTCTTTCGAATGTAAGCAGTTTCCCATGAAGTTGGGTGAGAGATAGACTATCCAGATTTGCACTGGAGCGTAAGACAATTGTATATGTGTCCCATCTCTCATGCAGTGATCTGAGGAATCTGTGCTTCATTTGGCGTTTGGTATATTCATGTTTAACCATTTTCAATTCAGAGATTAAACATGAAAACCGCTCAAACTGCTGAGTCAGAGTCTCACCCTTTCTATGAGCAAAAGTCTCATACTATTGGGCGAGGATTTCCCTGTTGTTTGCTAAGACCTCATCAGTGCCACCAAATTGTTCTTTCAGTGCATTCAGGTCATGAGCAGTTTCATGATGCATAAGCCCGGAATAGATTTCATTAGGCAGTGCCATGGCCAGAATTCCATGGGCTTTAGCATCAATCTCAAACAACTTCTTGTCCTCATCAGAGTATTGCTCCTTCTTCTTCGGAATCAACTGATTTGTTTCTGGATGATTCACCATTGGCTTATGTGGTCCATGTACCATGGATGTCCAACAACCTGAACTATTGACAGACAGATGATGGATCATTCTGCGTTGCCAAATGTTATACTCATTCCTAACCAGCATCGGAGGCTTGGTTGAGGAACCACTATTGTGTGGATCATTAGAAGGTGTAGTCATTTTTGAAAATTCAGACAAATTCAAGATAAGCAAAACAAATTTAGCTCAAAACCACTAAGAACCTCAATTAAAATAGCCAAAAGCGACAGAACATCAATCTCTATAACAGATTCGTGCGAATTTGCTAGTTCGATCAAACTTAGAGCAAATGAGCAGTTTCAATGTTCAATTGTTAGATCGATCAATGATTAACCAGCTCTGATACCATTTGATAGGATCTCAGCATCTAGTTTGATCGATTCGAATGATTTCAGCAGCGGAATAGAGTACCAACTAGCACAATTCGAGCAAGAATACCGAAGATATAGCAATGAACATAATTAATTATAGAGAGAGAAAGTTTTTACGAAAGGAATATTTCATTCAATCACATGCTTTGGCATGGATTTCGCAAATTTACAATTTAGGTCATTCTTCCTTATATAAGGAAAAATGACGTAGGCTGATGTCACTTGATAGTGACATCTAACCGTTATTTAACAAACTACTGAAACACTAAAACTACTGAAGATGTCTAACAGCTGACATCTTCTTACAAGAAGCTAAGTGTTTACATATTACAAAACTACTGATAAGAAACTACTGAAACTACAACGACTGAAGAACAAGCTCTTTAGTCATTTTACAAAATTACTGAAAGTAAAAACATAAAACTACTGATATCACAACTACTGAAGAAGTACTCTTCAGCTGTTGTGACAAACTACTGATACTTCAGCACTTGATCTTCAGACTTGAACTCCAGACGTTTCATCAGCTGATGTCTTTAGTAGATGTCATCAGCTGATGTCTTCAGTCTTTGTCTTCAGACTTTGTACATCAGTTGTTGATCTTCAGCACTTGTGGACTCTTCAGCTGTTGTACTTCAGTACTTTGGTTTTCAGCTTCAACACTTGTATTCTTCAGCTGTTGACCTTCAATACTTGGTCTTCAGCTTCAGCACTTATGTTCTTCGGCTGTTTGACTTCAGCACTTTAGTCTTCAGCTTCAGCACTTGTGTTCTTCAGCTGTTGGACTTCAACACTTTAGTCTTCAGCTGTTTAAGTCTTCAGTACTTGATCTTCAGCTGTTGAAGTCTTCAGCACTTGTCGAACTGCTGATGAAGCCTTCAGCAGTTGTTGTGATATCATGTGGGACTTAGAGGTTTTCTGATCTTGGCTCATTGGTTCTTTTGGTCCAACAGATAGACTGACAGTCAGCAGAGTGAAATTTCTTCAACATGGTTTCTACATATTTTGATTGGTTGATGAAGATTCCATCTGCTGCTTGTTGGACTTGCACCCCTACAAAGAAGGTGAGTTCCCCCATAGCACTCATTTGGAACTTTGAATGCATAAGGTCTTCAAATGCTATGCAAAGTTTCTTGTTTGTTGAGCCAAATATAATGTCATGCACTTAGATCTAGACTAACAACATGTCTTTTCCTCTTATTCTTCTGAACAAAGTCTGATCAATCTTTCCTCTTTCATACCCATGTTCAAGAAGAAAGGATGATAGAGCCTCATACCACTTTCTTGGTGCTTGATGAAGACCATACAGAGCTTTGTTAAGCTTGTAAACTCTGTGAGGGTAATCTGGATCTTCAAAGCCAGGTGGTTGACTCACATAGACGTCTTTAGCAATCTTTCCATACAGGAAGGCACACCTTACATCCATTTGATAAATAGTAAATTTCATGGACGTAGAATATGCAAGAAAGATTCTAATTGCTTCTAGTCTGGCAACAGGAGCAAACACTTCATCGTAGTCAATTCCTTCTTCCTGTGTGTATCCATGTGCTACTAGTCTTGCTTTATTTTTGATGACTATCCCTCTATCATCAGTCTTGTTCTTGTATAGCCATCTGGTACGGATAGGGTATTGTCCTTCGGGAAGATCTACCAGCTGCCATACTTCTTGCTTCTTGAATTGGAGCAATTCTTCCAGCATTGCTTCAATCCAACTATTGTCTTTAAGTGCTTCTTTGATGTTTTTGGGTACTGTTTGACATAGAAAGCAGGAAAACAAACAGATGTTTTCAATACTAGACTTGCTTCTAGTCACCCTCTCATTAACATCACCAATAATGATTTCAACTGGATGATTCTTGTGTATTCTTGTGGTTGGAATGGAGTCACCAGAAATAGTTAATCAAGATTGGAGGCATTCAGTTCATTATGGTCAGAGGCACATTCATCTTGTATTGTTGTTGAATTATGAAGATTCTTAACTTTTGTTTCAGTAACTGCTACATCTTCCGCAGCACTGAGGTTGCTTGCATCATTTGATGTACCTTGAGTTTCTACTGGATGAGAAGCTTGTTTTTGAATTCTGATCTCATTTGACAAGTCATCTGAGTGAGATGGTACCAGGCTGGGACCTTCTTTAGAAGAAACACTAAGGTTTTGTGACAGTTGTCTGATGGGATCAGCTTGAAGAAGAACATCTTCATTCATATGTTCATCAGATGTAGGTGGAATCAATGGATAATTATCTCTTCTTTCTATAGTTGATGAAGTATCATCTGAATGTATATTTCCTGCATTAGACAAGTGAAATTGGTCAAATGAATTTGTAAATATGTCAATATCAAACAGCCAGTTAGGACCATTTGTAGATTTGGGAAACGAATGTTCTTTGAATTGAACATTTGTGGATTCATCAATAATGTTCAATGTAGGATTGAACACTCTATAAGCCATTGAGACAGAAGAACAACCTACAAAGAATCCTTTATCGGACTTGGATGAAAAGTTTCCCAAATGATCACGGGTGTTTAATATTGAGACTGGACAACCAAATAATTTAAGGAATCCAATAAATGGTTTCCTATGAAATATCAGTTCATAAGGTTTCATGTTACTTTCTTTAACAATTAGAGTTCGATTTTGCACAAAGCACGATGTGTTAACTGCTTCTGCCCAGAAGGTGATTGGCAGTTTAGCATGGGCTAGCATCGTTCTTGCTGGTTCAATCAGTGTTCTATTTTGCCTTTCAGCAACCCCATTTTGTTGAGGAGTTCTAGCTGCACTGAATTGATGAGCAATGCCTTTGGTTGCACAAAAGGAACTCATATTTTCATTTTTGAACTCTGTACCATTATCACTTCTTATTATTTTGACCTTAAGATCAAGTTTATTTTCAATTTTAGTGATAAATTCTTGAATGATTTGGGATGCTTCGTTTTTATGAAGTAGGAAGAACACCCATGTGAATCGAGAAAAGTCATCAATGATCACTAAACAATACTGTTTCTTTCCCATACTCATTAAATGAGTTGGTCCAAAAAGATCCATGTGAAGTAACTTCAATGGAGTATTGTTAGTGTTCACCAGCTTGGTTTTGTGAGACGATTTGTGTTGTTTTCCTTTGAGGCACGCTGAATATTGATCAATAAAATTGAATTCTTTTTTAGGAAGACCAATGACATGGTTTCTTTTGACTGACTTGTTCATATTTATAAATTTAGTATGCCCCAAACGTCTATGCCAAAGCTATGACTCATCAAATGATGCTTTAGACAAAAGACATGTTTCTTCCTTAGGTGATGCAGAACACAGGTTTAAGACATATGTATTACTCTTCCTTGAAGTCTTAAGACAACCCATTCTTCATGGATCTGAAATCCAGGTTTCAGAATGTAGCAGTGAGTGTCTGTAAAGTGAGTGAAATATTTTTTGTTGCAGATCTGAGACACGCTTTGCAGATTGAAATTCAGTTGTTCACAGTAATTCACTCTGTCAAAGCTCAGCATCCCGTTTGTCAAAGATCCTTCTCCTGTAATTCTACAACCTTCTGAATATCCACCGAATGCCACAGTAGTTCCTTGCATGTACTTGAAATCATGAAGGAGGGAACGATCTCCAGTCATGTGTCGGGAGCATCCACTGTCTACGTACCATAGGCTATTAGACTTGTGTGGATGAACCTACAAGCAAAAAGAACTAGTTAGAATAAGGAACCCAAGCCATCATGGTCTTGGGTTTCCCGTTCCTATTCATGATAGTCACCTCCTGGTATTTCCCTCTGAATTGTGATTTCGATGGAGGTGTTCAGGGGGATTTTTGATGATGAATTGGTCGAGTCATCTCATCAACATCTACTGAGGATTCAGATGAATAATGATATCATGGTCTCTATTTCTTTGTAAAAATTTAGCCTGAGTTTCATTATCAAAGGTTGGTTTTTGCTTAGGAAGGTCAAGTTTGTGTTTCATTGTGAGATGATTTCTTTGACCCTTCCTTAAATCCTTCAAGTTATTTCTGTCATTTGTTGATCTAGGTGTCCGAGATTGATTATTATGAAGATGAGGTCTGACAGAGTGCATCACAGTAGATGTTTTTGAGATGGGCTTGTGTTGTGGAATTCTCACCCCCTTCTGATTAAAGTAACAATTAGATGTATTGTGATTGTTCATGTCAGAGATTGCACAATACTTGTTGAAGTAGCAATTTTTGGTGGAGTGATTATTCATATCACATATAGAACAATATTGATTAAAGAAGCATTTATCTGTCTTGTGATTGAACATGTCACAAATATCACAATACATTTATTTGTTTCTTGAATCAGATTTTTCCTTGTGTGACTCAACTGATACTTTCTTTTGATCAGTTACTTTCTTTTCTTTAGGTGATGAATCAGAATCAGCCCTTTTAGTAGTTTGCTTCACAACACTACTTTTGTTCAGTTGTCTGGGCTATTTCTATTTCTTCAACCTATTTCTCACTTCTTTCTCAAACTGGTCAACATGTTCCTTGTTATAGATATCAAACCCAACTACCTGCCTTAACCTTGATGACTAAGGGTCTGAAAAAGTTTTATGTGTTGAACTCAGTTTTATAGTTTGTTTCATTTTCAGTGAATCCTTTTCTGATTTGCTTGAATTTTGTGGAGATATAATCTCATTATCAGAACTACTCTCAGTAGTGGGTTTCACTGTCTTGACATATTTCTTTTTGCCTTGTAAAACAGATGGTTTGAATTTTATAAAAAGTACAATTGCTTTTACAGGCTTGATGGTTTCATGACACTCACTGTCTTGTCTGAACACTCTTTGATTTCGATTGGGTGACCTAACTTGATTTTATCCTCATTGGTTTCAAAATAAACATCAGGTTTGTTTTGAGGATTTGTCACTTGTTTCACTACTGATTTAAGTTCCATAGTTTTAGGTTCAATTGATTCAGAGAGTGAGACAGAGTCAGGCATGACAGTGTAATTGTCATTGTATGGTGGAGGACATGAATTATACCCAATCCGTGACATGTCCTTTGGATCCTTTTGTGAATCCAGCATCTCTTGCAGCTTGACTGAAGACATTTGAAACTTTTCAAGTTTCACTTCAGTCATAGATTGTTGAGCTTTAGCTTGAGCTAACTTTTTAGTAAGTAGCTCATTTTCAGCTGCAAGAGTGTATTTCTGACCATGCAATTTTTCTATGTTAGAAATAAGAGATTTGATTTTGATTTCAAAACTTTTTAGTTCTCTCTCCATCATTTCTGACTTCACTTTATCTTCTTTAATTTTATCTGCCAGTTTATGGTTGTGTTCCCTATACTCTTGTAATTCATTAATGCATTTTTCACTACAAATGTTAGTTTTTACCTCAGTAGGCATTGAAGATGGTCCATCGTTGATGTGAGCCATAAGAGCATGATTTTGGAATTGAGGCTTGACTTCCTCAGCATACACACTCCAATCACGTATCCCATCTTGTTTAATCACAAGGGTACTAGCAGGAGGCTGATTGCTTGCATGAGCTTGATTTGTCAGCTGTGGTTAATTCTGGTATGTTTGTTGATGATGAGAATGATGATACTGTTGTTGTTGATTGTTGGAGTGAAAGCTTGAGTTGGGCTGTTATAAGGATTGGCCTGGAGAATTCCTTTGATAGTTGTTTCTTTTGGGGGCATTGCACTCTCTCAAGAAATGGCCAGTCATGCCACAGTTGAAGCATTTCACCTTGGATTTATCATATCCAAGTTTTGTGTTCTCATTCAGGCTCAGCTTTCTTCCTTTCCAGAAGAATTTCTTGGCTCTCATGGCAATCATTGCCATTTGCCATTGTAGATCCATTTCCTCAACATCATCAGGATCCATTTCTTCCAAATCTTCCTGAATTAGGTGGGCAGAAGTGAGTCTTCCTCCCAGGTAGGCTTCATAGCTTGCAACAAAGGCATTGTAAGTTGCCTTTTGCTCTTCTGATCTTCAGTCTTCAGGAGAGGTTTGAGGAGCAGTGGAGACTTTAGGTGCTTGTGATGAAGTTGATGGATTATTGAATGGTGGAGTTGCAATGAACCTAGTATTGTTCATTTGATCTCTTGATGAGATGAAATCATCTTCCTTAGTGATGAAAGCATTTTCAACAGAATGAGATTCTGAAGGTAATTTGTAGGCCTCAATCACTCTTGGTCCACTCAAGTTTCTGCTTCGTTCATCAAGTTCCAAAGCTTCAATTTTTGCTATCATAATGTCTAGAGTGGTTCTCTCAAGATCAAGAGTATTTTTCAGCATGGTAACATCCTGTTTCCAGCTTTCAGGGAGACTATGAAGCATTTTCTTGTTAAGTTCTTTAATATTGTAAGAAAATCCAATGATTTCCAAGTCATTAACCAACTGTACAAATCCGTGCACTTGTTTTGATATGGATTCTCCTTTGGTGTGGTGGAAGGTTTCATACTGATTGACCAGCTTGTCTTTGTTAATTTCAGCAACCTCACTGCTTCCTTCACACATAATTTTCAGTGCATCCTAAACAGCTTTAGCAGTTCCATACTTTTCCAATCTTTTCAGCACATCCATCTTGAGTGCTTGAGTCAAACTTGAGTATGCTTTCAGGTCAATCTTGATTTTCTTATAGTCATCTTCATCCAGAGTTAAGTCTTCAATGGGTATTCTAGCAGTCTTGTAAAGTGCAGCTTGAGCTGTTGATAGAGTAACCGGAATGTGTGGACCCTTACATATTAAAATCCAAAAATCAGGATCTACACTTGTGATATAATTTCAAGACCTTATTCTCCACTGTTTAAACTCAAATTTGTGTTTAAGCATGGGAGGTTTAGGTGTATGACCAAGTTCAGAGTAACTGTTAGAGTCTAAGTTGATTTCTGTAAGTATAGATTTAGTTGATTTTAAGATTGATTATGTTTGATGAGTCCAACTTGTTCAAGCAGTTCTTTCGAGGTCAGAATGAGTTCTGTAATGATTTTCTTGCTATTTGACAGGAGTATTCTTGCTGTTTACTAAGTACAGATGATGATATCCACTACTAGCAACTTGATTATCAGATCAATCGAATTCTATTCAGTCTGTGCGCAGATCTGAAAGAGAATCGAGAGCCAAAGCTCTGATACCAATTGACTGGGGTTGAGTAAGAGTGATATTCTTACTGTGAATGGAATATGATAATCAAGTCAATGATTGACTGGCGGAAACAAACAATCAAAGAACATTCAAAGAAAGAAAAATACTCATAAATGTTGTTTTTATTGATATATGGAAGTTGATAAATTACAGAGAATGATTACAACAAAAATTATCTATCTATCAGTCGTCACCTCAGTACGAGGTCAACTATTCTATTTATAGGCAGACACGATGCCTTTACAAAATGACTAAACTACCCCTGACCTATTACATCAGAAACTAGTCTAAGTCTTGATCCGCATCTCTGCTCGTTTATCCGCATTGAAAAATGCGGATGAGATAATCTTGATCAGCATCTCCACTTGATCATCCGCATTAGTAAGTTGGTCATCCGCATTGGTCAATGCGGATGAACAAATACTTATGCGCATTTGGTCGGTCATCCACATTTGTCAATGCGAATGAGCAAAGTCTTGTCCGCATCTTCCTTTGTTCTTCCGCATTAGTCAATGCGGAAGAGTAACTTGTTCCTCATCATTAGTATACGTCTTCCGCATTAGTCAAGGCGAAAGAGTAAACACTTGTCCGCATAAGATTTATGTCTTCCGCATTAACTAATACGGAAGATAACACTTGTTATTTTCCTTGCAGGTCTTCATCCACATTTCTTCTTGGACTTGTGGGATTCCAGCTAAGCAATCATCAATTCACGCATTAAGTTGGCATGTATGATCCTTTCAGGGTGCAACAAAGTATCTTGAAAATTATTCTCTTGTGTTTTCCTTGTTTTACTTAGTATATTATAATCAACTCTTAGAAAAACTCTACTTCTTGAGTGTTTGTTGGTGAGTGTGAGAGAAATACTTGTGTTGAGTATAAAAACCGATCCTGCAATTGGTATCAGAGCTTCTTAGGCTCTTGATTGTGTGATCTAAGCATCCTAATCAACCTCTTGTTCACTCACTCCTTTACTACACTCAAAACATGGCCCTTAACCAGAACTCTGATTGTGAAATGGGGATGATGACAAAAACACCCATCATCACCCTAGAGAACTTCAGACAATAGAGTAGACGTATAGAAGGGTTCATCAGATATCAAGACAGCCACATGTGGAAATCCATTGCCCATGTTCCCTACAAGCCAAAGGTGGCTTCACCTAGCTGGTGGTGGTGCCATG
Source organism: Flaveria trinervia (assembly GCA_025506515.1). Taxonomy (NCBI): domain Eukaryota; kingdom Viridiplantae; phylum Streptophyta; class Magnoliopsida; order Asterales; family Asteraceae; genus Flaveria; species Flaveria trinervia. Next base: position 23,626,746 of record CM046442.1, on the reverse strand, counting down.
ATAGAGAAGGCAGTGGATGACAACTCTAAAGAAGATCTAAAGTGGATAGACATTAATGAAAAGGCAATGACTGTTCTGATGACAACAATTCCCAACTCCATTATGGTGGGGTTTGAGAATTGTCAAACAGCTAAAGAACTGTTTGATGCTTTAACCCTAATGTACTCCAACTCCAATGATTCAAAGAAAGATTCCCTCAAGCAACAATTTTAGAACTTTACTCATATTGCTAGAGAGACCTTACACCAGCAATATTCAGCTACATTGGATCTTATATCTTCCCTTCAGTCTGTGGGAATAGCTCCTGAATTGAGAGACCACTTAAGGAAATTCATGAGTGCACTTCCCAATGAGTGGACGTTCTACTGTGTCTCCATCAAGAGGACAAAGAACTTAAATGCACTCACAATGACTGAGCTATATGGTATTCTAGATGGATACCGTGTAGAGATGAAAAACAAGAGTGGCCAACAAGGAAGCAAACCTTCAAGCCTTTCTGCTAGCAATGCTCTTATGGTTGCTGAAGGCTCAAGACCCCCGCAACCTTAGCAGTACCTGTCTTATTCCCAGCAGTCATCAACCTCTTCTAGGCCTTACATCATATTCCCTGAGACCCTAAGGTCTCAACAGGCTCAGCCTAGTCCCTTTCAAGATAGTTGTGCTTTTGTCTCGGAGAGTGGACACTCTAATGATTTTCAATTCTGTTTTGAAGATCTGGAGTGTTTTAGCCCATATGATATGGAATACATGGACATAGTCCAACAAATGGCTCTGTTAACCTACAGGGCAAAGAAGTTCTTCAAAAGAACTGGAAGGCAGTTCCCTCATAACCCAACAAGTAGCAAGTTCAGGTTTGACAAAGCAAAAGCCAAATGTTACAACTGTAACTAGTTGGGCCATTTTGTAATGGAATGCAAAGCTCCCAAATCAAACATGGGATTTGCTCATGCCTCCTCACATCCTTTAACACCAAAAGCTGCTGGAAAGTCAACTAAAACTTCTATTGTGGCACAAGAAGTTGATTAGAGCTTTATGGTCCAAGATGTCACCCCTGCTCAAGCACTCTGGAACAGACAAGGCTAAGGTATATGATCATCTATGTACACCAGCCTGTATTGCTAAGGTTAAAATGTACTACGACTATAACATGGAAATTAAATCCTATATTGAGTCCTTAAACATCTTAAAAGCTTATTTTAAAAAGGTTGAATCTGACTATCAACATAAAATTAAGGAGTTAGAGAAAACAATATCTTCTTAAAAACATGAGCACACCAATTACAGGACTCAAATCAAGGATTTAATATCAAGTTAACTGAGGCTCAAGTTAAGCTAGTAATAGCTGAGGCTCAAGTAAGGAAGCATGCTATCTCTGAGCAAAACTTCCAAGCTATTCTTGCATCATCCTCCCACTCTAAAATTTGTTATCAAAACAAAGGTGGGTTGGGGACCAATGAGATTTCTCCACCATACTCTTAAGAGTCTATTAGGCAACCAAGGTGTGGTATTGAAGAGCAAGAGGTCCCATCTGCTAACCCATCTTCCCTTGAGTCGAAGAATAATGCAACAATGGAGACCACCACAGGGAAGGAACAGGTAAATCAACCTATTTCCACATGTGATGATCAACCCCTATCCTCCAAAGCTAGAAGAAATTGGGCAAAGGCATCTAGAAGAACTGCCAAGAAAGTAGCTGAATCTAAGCTGAAGATTAACCGAAAGCAAGGAGGTGTTCTCATTTTAGCTGGATTCCAGGTGGTAGGCACTTCTGATTCAAGAAAGGAGTGTAGTGCCAACACTCCTGTCCTGCCAAAGGATCAGAATTCGAAAGGAAAGGCTATAGAGGAAGACAAGAAGATTAAGAAACCTCAGCTCTCAAAATCCCCAAAGATTAACAGTACATGCTTGATATGTGGTCTGCAAAACCATTTGGCTAAAGATTGTTACTACAATCTAGCAAGCACACATTATGCAAATAATGTTAAAAAGGAAGCAGCCAAGGAAGGATTCACATTTGGACCTTATCACATGGTTCAAGTGATGTGAAAAGGAAAGTTGGTTTCCGAAGCTAAGTTTCTTTTGGAAGAAACTCATTCTTCCTAAGGGAAAATGGCTTTGGAAGTTAAGCCAGGGAAAGCTCAAAAGAACAAAAGAGCCCCCTCAAAATCTACCGAGAAGAAGGCTACTTTAGAATAGAAGGTAGTGAATACTTCTTTCAAAAACAAAGAAGCTTCAAAAGAAAGTCATGCTGCTCAAGCTTCAACAAGCTCATCTAAACTAACCAACCATGGGATAGAATGGAAGATCAAACAAGATGTTGTAGTCATACCTTCCTTTTCAAAAACATCAATTGAACCCTCTACCATTCATTTTGGTTTAATTATGTTATTATCAATTGAAAACCCCACGACCACCCAGGCTTGGGTTTCCAATCAAAACTAATTCTTCACCTTATGTGCAGGAACATTCACAAGACAAGAACAATAATGTATGGATAGTGGACAGTGGATATTCCAGGCACATGATCGGGAATAGATCTCTACTTCAACAATTTTGACATTTGATGGAGGTCCTATTCAATTGGAAGTGAGACCAGAGGATACATTTCAGGCAGTGGAAGTGTATCCAATGGCTTGTTAGAGTCGACAAAGTGAACTTTGTCAAGTAGCTTGAACACAATCTCCCAAGTGTTTCTCAATTTTGTGATCATAAGCATCAAATGCTCTTTACAGAACAAGAATGCATCATCTTCAAAACTGGGATGACAATTCCTCAGGAATTGGTGCTTCTTAGATCTCCTAGGAAAGGGACAATGTACAAGCTGGATACGAATAATGCTTCCCCATTAGGTGAAGTATCATGCTTTCATTCCAAAGCTGATGGTAATGAGTCTGCCTTATGGCATAAACGTATGTGTCATGTAAAATTTTAAACCATGAATAAATTGGTTAAAAATAACTTGGTACATGGTTTGCCAAAAAGGAATTTTTCTGTAGAGACAACTGTGTAGCTTGTCTGAAAGGAAAGCAACATAGTCTCTCATAAATCCAAAGAGGTTAACTCTATCACCACTTCATTACACTTATTGCATATTGATTTATTTGGTCCAACAAGTATAATGAGCATTGGAAGGAAATCATATTGCCTGGTGATTATTGATGATTTCACAAGATTTACATGGATTTTCTTTTTAAGAACTAAGGATGAAACTACTGAAACTTTAAAATCTTGTATTCTTAAAATTGAAAATCAAAGTGATCACAAGGTAAAGATAATTTGGGGTGATCAAGGGATTGAGTTTAAGAATCAAGTTCTTGACTCATTCTGTAACTCAAAAGGGATTACCAGACAATTCAGTGCTCCTATAACTCCTCAACAAAATGGTGTTGCTGAGAGGAGGAATAGAACACTGATTGAGGCTGTTAGGACTATGTTAGCTGATTCAAAGCTGCCTCTAACATTCTGGGTAGAGGCAGTCAGCGCTGCATGCTTTTTGCAAAACAGGGTCCTGATTCAAAGCTGCCTCTAAACCCCTTATGAGCTATAAAACAAGAGGCCACCGTTCATTGGCTTTCTAAGGTCCTTTGGTAGCAGATATACCATACTTAACACAAAGGACAACTTAGAAAAATTTACTAAGAAGTCGGATGATGCTATCTTTGTTGGATATTCCATTACCTCTATTGCTTATAGAGTATATAACATCAAAAATCAACAATTTGAGGAATTATCCAACATTGTTGTTTATGAGCACACTCCTTATGTTAGAGGGAATGGCCCTGGTCGTATTTTGACTTAGAATGATTTCCAAACTATTCTAAACCATCTTATGAGAATGTTTTAGCTGAATAGGTACTCAAAGTGATTTTGATGAATACCACCAATTTGAGCTACCCAAACCTCTTCTAAGTTCTCTAAGAGTCTCTGACCCTCGAGCTCCTATCATTGGTAGATTTGCTAGCATGACCATTTTAGGAACCAGTGGAGCTTCAACAAGTTACTAGGAAAGGGAGCCTAATAATCATCAATTGATAACATACAACACCAAGCTTATAGAAGTAGTATTCTCAAGGAACATGCAACTGTTGATACTACTTCTCAGTCAACTGATGTTGATGATGTTTCTCTTTCATTCATTTAGTCCCCATTGAATGACATTGAAACAACAGTTGGACCAAGTGTTCATGTTCCTAAGCAAAATATGTCCAACTTGGATCTATCTTTGCTACTGGAAGTGATTCCTAGACTAAGGATCCATAACACTCATCCAGTTGAGAACATCATAGGAGAAGTCTCTGAAGGTGTAAGAACAAGGGGACAAACTCATCCTGGGAATGTCTGCCTGTACTCATGCTTCTTGTCTCAGATGGAACCCAAGAAAGTAGAAGAAGCCTTAAAAGATAGTAGCTAGGTTGAGTCAATGCAAGAAGAGTTGCTTCAATTAAAGAGAAAATGTTTGGAACCTTGCCTGCTACCATCAAGTCAAGTAGCTATAGGCACCAATGGGTTTTCAGGAACAAAAGAGATTATAGAGGCTTGATCATCAAGAGACTAGTTGTTCAAGGATACACCCAAGAGGAAGGAATTGATTATACTGATGTCTTTGAACCTATTGCAAGACTTGAGGCAGTTAGAATCTTCCTTGCTTATGTTGCATCCAAGAACTTTACTATCTATCAACATGATGTCAAGTGTGCCTTTCTATATGGAAATATAGATAGTGAGGTCTATGTGTGCCAACCTCCAAAATTTAAAAACCCACAACACCACAACTGTGTGTGCAAATTGGATAAAGCTCTTTATGGGCTACACCAGGCACCTAAGCTATGGTATGAGACTTTGTCTTAGTTTCTCCTGAAGAATGGTTACACTAGAGGAACCATTGATAAGACACTTTTTATTAAGAAATAAGGGAAAGACATATTTCTCGTTCAGGTCTATGTTGATGATATCATATTTGGTTCTTCAAATGACCAAATGTGTAAAGATTTTGAGAGCATTATAAAGAAAAAGTTTAAGATGAGTTCCATGGGAAAAATGGATTTTTTCCTTCGAATTAAGGTGAAGCAAATGAAGGAAGGGTTCTTTATCAATCAATCTAAGTATGTCTCTGATATCTTAGAAAGATTTGATATGAAGGATTGTAAGATAGCCAATACACCCATAGTAGAAACCATGACCTTTGTCTTGACTCCGAGGGGGAGGATACTCATCAACATCAGTATAGGGAAATCATCGGTTCTCTGATGTATCTCACAGCAAGTAGACCAGATATCATGTTTGCTACATGTATTTGTGCAAGATATCAGGTTGCTCTAAAGGTGTCTCACCTAGTTGCTGCAAAGAGAATCATTGGATACCTCAAAGGAGCACCTAAATTAGGTCTTTTGGTGTCCTAGGAATAGTAACTTCAATCGCTATGCCTACTCAGATAGTGACTATGGTGACTGCAAAATTAACAAGAAATCCACATAAGGAGGATGTTAATTTCTTGGTGGAAGGATTATCTCATGGCAATACAAAAAGCAATGTTGTGTTTCTACATGTACTTCTGAAGCTGAATACATTGTTGCTGCAAGTTGTTGTGCTCAGCTGTTGGGGATTCAAAACCAGATGCTTGACTATGGATTCAACTTCATGAGCACCCCTATCCACATTGACAACAATAGTGCTATCTCGATCACTAAAAATCCTGTGAAGCACTTCAAGACAAAGCATGTTGATATCAGGTACCATTTCATTAGAGATATTCATGATAAAAAGCTGATTAAATTAGTCAAAGTTGACGCAAATGAACAATATGCTAATTTGTTCACCAAAGCCTTTGATGAATAAAGATTTAAGTATCTCATTACATCTATAGGGATGATAAACATTGACTAATATATCTCATTTGAAAACCTTTTTTAAAATGTGTCGTATCTTTTTGTCAAACACAATCTAAGCCTTGTTGCAAAAAGTTATTCTTCACAATTGACTAACTGTGAGTATTTCCGAAGAGAAGATTACCCTCGGAAGAACTCTTCATTATCTTCCGAAGGGAATTTCCTCAATTCAAGTTCTATCTTTCGAAGACTTTTTAGTCTCGGAAGCATATCTTCACTACCTCCAAAGCTTGAAAACTTCTTAATTCGGAAGACATTCTTATTCTCGGAAGTACATTTATATACCTTCGGAACTAAGTTTTGACTTTAGAAGAGAAAATCCTTTGGAAATACTTTTAACTTCGGAAGAAGAGTTATCTTTGTAACTGAAACCTTTGGTCCCCACACAGTAAAAAAGCAAAGATTTTATTAATGATGTAGAAATCTTTTGAATGGTTTTTTCACCTTGCCGCCACTGTCACATCTAACCCTAAACCATCTTTTCACCTTATCCACCCATCACCACCATTTCACCCATTTAAATAATCCCGACTCATAATTTTAATCATTTTACCAAATTTACTGTCCAAAGCCTCCTTCACCCTAAATCCACCCTGCTCAAACTTGTTTCATCATCTCCTTTCTTACCATGTCACTCAATCCTCAGCACAACTAAGTCATATTTCTTGACTCTACCAAGGATGCTGACTTCTCAGACATCATCTGCTTCCTTACCTAATATACCTACTTCACTGCTCTGACCGTGAACCCTACTATTTACTTTTAGATACATATGTACCTAGTTTCTGAGCTTAATGTAAAATGTCTTTATCGTCTTACACATATGTAATAGAATGGATACTTAATGAAATATAATGTGTGGTTGTGCTTATAATGTTGAATATTTCATTGCTTAGTATGTAATAACGCTTATTGAATTTACTATATAGGTTTGTAGTTGTTTGAATAGATCTAAATCAAATAATGATTGTGAAACATATTCAAACTTAATCATATGAAGTTCTCATTCGAATGGCCATACTAATGGACCATACACATGAACAACTTCATGCTAATGAACCAGTCACATGACTGAACCAGGAGACTAGATCAGTCGCACGATTGTAACATGAGATTCACTCAGTCGCCCGACTGAACACTCAATCATGCTAATGGATCAATCGCATGACTCAATCGCATGATTGAACCATGCAAATGGTTCAGTTGCCCGAATGAGAAACCCTAACCTATAAATACCACTTAAATCGTGGAAAAAATAACACTTCGAAAACCTATGTACTAAATCGCACCCTTGCCGTCCAGAGACCTCTATGAACCTGTTCCAAGTTCATAGATCGCACTAGATCGATTACCAATCGTTCTTAACATTTAGATTCAATCCATAATTTTTTCTACGTGAGTTCTCACTGATTGGATCGCCAATCAAATAGGATTCCGCACTATTTGATTCGGTATACACGTATTTCAGTTAGTATTTCGTTCGATACACGATCCTAACAAGTGGTATCAGAGTGATTCAATCGTTTTTGATACAAAAATTGTGTTTTTTCACTAAAACCGCAATCTTTTCATGTCAAACGGTGTCTTAGACGTCTCCTGTTCGTAAAGTTTAACTTTTTCTGGCATACGACAATTAGGATTAGTGAAAATTCGTGTTTTTGCATCCAAAACACCTTAAACATACAAATTTTTTAAATCCAGCAGCTTCAGTCGCAAGATTGACTCAATCACACGACGGAATACATGCGCATCCCTCATATGCACGATTGGACTCATTCGTACCTCCATTCGTACGGCTGAGCAGTCTATATGCATTGTTCAACCACACTTGTTCATTCGCCTAACTGAGCCATCCGCATTAGTTCAGTCGCACTATTGAACCATCTGCATTGTTCAATCGCACGAGTAGCCCAATCGCACACCTTCATTTGCACAACTGAAATAGTTTGTTCAAAAGTTTAAAGTTGATAGCAATAGAGGACCAATACTTGGCGTTCACAGCAGGGAGAGACACAAGGATTCAAAACCTACTACTTGTGGAGAATGAAGTGGGGAATTACAACAAACCCCCTAAGCTAATCACGTTAGATGAATACACACAATGGAAGCAACGTTTCGAGATCTACTTAAATAGAGTAGATCCCAATCTGTGGAAATCAATAGAGACGGGGTACAGCATGCCAGTAGGTGCTAATGGTGTCAAACTTACACTAGGTGGCATGACTGATGGACAAAAGGTCAAATAGAATGCTTAGAAGAAAGTCTATGCTTTGCTTACTCAGTCGATCCCGAAGGACATTTTCCATCAATTTTCTAAGTATAAGCAATCAAAGAAGCTATGGGATGCATTGGAGAAAAGGTATGATGGAAATGCATCATTAAAGGTGATAAAGGCTAAATCTTTGAAGAAAGAGTTTGACAACTTCTCTTCGATGGGTAAAGAAAGCCTGGATGACGTAATTGAGAGATTCTACCACTTGATGAGTGAGATGCACACTCATGGAGTAACAACGTCTATGAAACACAAAGTGTCGAACTTTGCAGATGGGTTGCCGGAGAAATGGGTTTCCTTTGTCTCCAATCTCAGACAGAATGGTATACTAAGGAAGTTAGATATAGATGATTTCATTCTAAAGCTGAGAGAAGAAGAATTCAGGATGAAATACAGAGCCCAAAAGTTTTCTTATGATCAAAATCCGGCACTGTACAACGCGACTCCACAAGCCAAAATGTCTGGAGCACCACTTCAGACGGCTTTTGTGTCAAGTTCAGCTGGTACCTCTCAAACCTCTACTTCAGGGTTAGAAACGGCAGGGTCGTCTGGTACCCAATACATAGTACCTGAAGCCAATGCTGCAAAACTAAAGACCGAGAAGTTCGGTAATGTGCAGTTGAGGTAGCTAAAGAGCACATGGACCTCTTAGCAGCAGTAGTCCACTCCTATGATGAACTAAATGCGGGAAAAATTGGGAACTGTCATCTGGCAGTTGAGGACTACGAGCAGGTGGAAGAGACGGAGCTGGAGAGGATGGATATAATGTGGGCCTTAGCAAGTGCTGTTCGGAGAGGTAAGAAGTTTTTCAAGAAAACCGGACAGAACTTGGTTGCAACTAAGGACACTACCTTTGGTTTCGACAAGACCAAGGTGACATGTTTCAACTGTGGCAAATAGGGGCACTTCAAACGTGAGTGCGTGAAGACCAAGAAAACCGGAAACGAGAATCCATTCTCATCCTTCAATCGTCAGGATAAACCAACTAGCAGTCCTACTTCGTCAATCAAGGATCCTAAAGCCTTGACTGCTCATGATGATGAAGGACAGGACTAGAGCTTTCGGTTTGTTTCACCGGGAGAATCCAACATCGCTAGTGTTGAATATTTAGATGACAATTAAGCTAGTGAAGGAGATATTACAATAGAAGTCGCGATGTCAAGCATTGAAGAGACTGCAACAGTGGTCAATTACATGCCTGCAGAAGGGAAATCTACAACAAAATTATAATCACCAGAACCAGAAACACAAGACTTTGCTTTGATGGTTGATTCATCAAAACCCTCTCAAGTAAGTATTACTGACCAAGTTTTCAACAATCATGCTTGTTCTGATTGTAATAAATTTAGGGAAAGCATAGATTTAAAATTTGCTAGGTTATTAGATCATGATGATAGCCTAGTAAAAGACTTGCAACTATGCACTAAGGCTAACAGTATTCTTAAACAAAATGAGCACGGTTATAAAGAAAAGATAGAACTGTTGAACAAACAACTTAGGGAAACTAAAGTTGTAGCTTTTACCAATCAAATGACATTAAGTTCTATCTTAACTCCCTAGAAGACACTAAGAAACAAAAGGTAGTTTTAGAAGTAGAAGTAAATTCATTAAAACAAAAAACTGCATAGTTGGACAAGTTCATCTCATATTGTTCAACACTTAGTGAGAAAGCGTAACAACAGGGAGGGATTGGGTTATAAAGTGGTTCTGCCACCACATGAGATCTTGATGAACACAAAAAGTAAACCAATCAATAACAATCCAATCAAGGATCATGTGATGTCCACTCCTCTTGTAAGTAATCCAGATTCCACATGTAAATCAAATGAATCTGGTACTAAACAGAAGGAGGCCACTTCAAAGGCAAAAGGTAAAATGCTTTGTGTTAATCTGGAAAAAGAGTTTGAGAAGGTTAATATAAAGCCTGGTTCAACCACAGTCAAATCTGAACCTAAAAAGACCAGTAATGTTAACCAATCACGAGTTTCATGTCAAAGTCCAGGTAAACAAAATGGAAAAGATGTTAAAAATGTTAAAACAATTAACTTCGTTAAACAAGATAAAACATCTAAACAAGAAGAGTGTCAACCCAAAAAGGTTAATGTCACACGTGTGTCACACACTTCTCCACACAAACAGTTAAATCGAAGAGTCGAAAGCAAATCATGCTACAACTGTGGAGAGTATGGACACATTGCGTCTAACTGTCCTTACTATCAGACACCGAGGAGGAAAGTTGAACTTCAGGACCCGAAACCCAGTTCTTCTAAGAGGAACTCAGTGACTCCACCTAGAAGGGCTAGTGAACCTACAGTTCAACCCATTAGATCACAAACAGGCCTTACACAAGCTAGCTTATGGAAAGAAAAATCAACCTCAATGTCTGATAGAAAGAACAAGAAGACAAATGAGCTTCTCTCACCCTCTAATGGACAATGGGTTGAATTTATGTTGTGATATGCCTCTGGGACACCCAAGCCAGTAAAGGCTTGGGTCCCTAACCTGAACTAATGTTTTCAATTGAATGTGCAGGGTGTTCGCTATAGTGCTTAAACCAACACGTGGATTATAGATAGCGGAACATCCAGGCACATGACAGGGAACATGGCTCTCTTATCAAATGTCAAACAAATAAAAGGAGGCCATGTCTCATTTGCTGGAAACAAAGGAGGGTATATTACAGCTCTACGGGAAGTGGAAATCAGAAAGTGAAGTTTGACAAGGTAACTATGTTCAACAACTTTAGAATAACTTTCTTTCTGTATCCCAAATTTGTGATAAAGTTTTTAAGGTAGTATCTGACAACAAGAAGTGCTATGTCCTAAAAAAGGACTATGTGATCCCAGAGGACCAAGTCTTAATGTCTGCCTCAAGATATAATGACCTTTATATCTTGGATCTATCAAAGGCCTCGACAACAGATCTTGAAGTTTAGTGTTTCTTCTCAAAAGCTACTGAGAAGAATTCCATCTCCAGGCATAGGAGAATGGGACACATTAATCCATGGAAGATGAATCATTTGATCCAGAATGATCTCGTGAGAGGAGTTAATGTAAAAAACATCCAACTTCCTGATTTCTGTGTTGCATGCAAGAAGGGCAAACAGACGAAGAAGTCTCATAAGGAAAAGAAAGTTCATTCCATCGAACTTCCTCTTAAACTTCTTCACATGGATCTATTTGGTCCAGTCAGTACAAGAAGCATTGTAGGCGACTTGTACTGCAATGTAGTTACCGATGACTACTCAAGATTCTCTTAGGTAATGTTTCTGAAACCAAATCTAAAACATTTGAGTCATTCAAGGAACTAGTAACTACACTGGAGTCCCTATACAAGCTAAAGGTATGACAAGTATGCTCAGATAACGGAACCAAGTTCAAGAACCAATGGATGGAGGCATACTGCAAGGAAAAGGGAATTGTGCACCAGTTCACTTCTGCCTACACTCATCAGATGAACGGCATTGCTGAAAGAAAGAATCAGAGCTTGATAGAGACTGCATTGACTATGCAAGCAGACTCGAAACTGCCTATCCAATTCTAAAATGAGGTAGTTGCAAATGCATGTTACACGTTAAATCGAGTTCTGGTAGTTAAACGCCATTGCAAGATGTTTTACGTGATACTTCAATGACGTAAACCAAATCTAGAGTATCCTGAACCGTTTGGCGCACCGTGCACACTACTGAAGAAAAATCAGGAGGGAAAGTTCAGCGAGAAGGTTGAAGAAGGAATCTTTCTTGGATACAACACATGGAATAAGAGAGCCTACAACAACTCAACGGGTCAAGTAGAGATGTGGTGTAATGTCGATGTTCAGAGATACACTACCCCACCTGCTGGAAAAGGACCCGCCTTCTTTTTCGACTATGATGGATTCTTCAAGTCCTTCAACATCCCTTTCTCCATGTCTGATGATGAGTTAGTAGTAAAGATGATGTATGATATTCTAAACACACCATATCAGGAATCTACATCATCTGGCTCACAAGGTGATTCATCTACCAACTCAGGGGTAGCACTCAATGTAAGTGACTCTTCCTCTGATGACGAAGCCGTGGAAAATGATCAGGACACTCAGGAGCAACAGGTTCCTCCTACTACAAGTCCACAAGCATCTGACATTGATGCCTCTGAGTCTTCGGAACCTCACACTCCTACTGCCTCAGATCCGGTACCTAACGTTCATAATCTTGATTCTGAGGTAGTTGTTCCAGCCACTCCTAGATCATGCCTAAATGTCTATCATCCTTTGCATAATGTCATTGGGGATGTCAGATCATGAGTTCAGACCAGAAATCAGCTCTATTCAGCTGATTATGCCTCGGTGATAGAAAATGGATACCTTCATGACAGTGGATATTACTGCTTTGTGTCTCAATTTGAGCCAAAGTACGTTAGTGAAGCACTAAATGATGAGGCATGGGTTAGTGCCATCCAAGAAGAACTTCTTCAGTTCAAGAAGTTAGATGTATGGACCCTGGTGGATAGACCTAAAGGTGGTAAGGTCATTGGCACCAAATGGGTCTTGAAATGCAAGAAAGATGATCAAGGTGTAATCATCAGAAACAAGGCTCGACTCGTAGTTCAAGGATTTTGACAAGTCGAGGGATAGATTACAATGAAGTATTTGCACCCGTGGCAAGAATGGAAGCCATCCGTATCTTCCTTGCCTATGCATCGTATTGAAGATTAAAGTTTATCAACTGGATGTGAAGAGTGCATTCCTTCATGGTGAAATCCTAGAGACAGTGTACGTCAGTCAAACCGAGGGATTTGAAGATCCATATCATCAAGACAGAGTTTACAAACTCGACAAGGCTTTATACAGGCTTCATCAAGCTCCTAGAGCCTGGTATGAGAAACTCTCCACTCACCTAGTGAAACATGGGTTGACAGAGGTGTTATTGACTGCACAGTGTTCATTAAAGACAAGGATGGTGATTTACTACTTGTCCAAATTTATGTACATGACATAATCTTTGGTTCCAAGAACGAAGAATTATGTAAAGAGTTTGAAGCAGTTATGAAGGCTGAATTTGAAATGAGTGCCATGGGAGAGATGAAATTCTTTCTGGGGTTACAGGTGGATCAGACACCTAAGGGAATTTTTCTACATTAGACCAAGTATGTAGGAGATATTCTCAGTCGGTTTGACGTGGAGAATGCTTTCGCAGCTGGGACTCCACTTGCTACAAACCATGATGTAGCACCTGACGAAAATGGTGATCTGGTAGATGCCACCATATACTGAGAAATGATTGGATCTCTAATGTCCCTCACTGCCTTAAGACCTGATATCATGTATGCTACATGTCTATGTTCAAGATATCAGGCAAAGCCAAAAGTTAACCATCTGATAGGGGTCAAAAGGTTCTTCTGTTATCTGAATGGTACACCAACACTAGGGTTGTGGTATCCTCATGATGATGACTTAAGCTTACAGCGTATAGTGACTCGGATTACGGCGGCTGCAAGATGAACTACAAGTCTATGTCAGCAGGATGTCAATTCTTTGGGAAGAGATTAGTGACCTGGCAGTGTAAGAAGCAGACCTCAGTTGCTTTGTCAACCTGCAAAGCTGAATACATTGTTGCTGCAAGTTGTTGTTCACAAATCATATGGATTCAATAGCAAATGCAGGACTACGGTTTGAATTTCTCTTCTACTCCTATTTTTGTTGATAACTCTGCTGCAATTGCGATAACTAAAAATCCAGTCCAACATCGTAGGACCAAACACATCGGAATAAAACATCACTTTATACGTGATTGTTTTGAAAAGAACCTAATCGATGTGGTTAAAATAAATACAGACTTTCAACGCGCTGACCTCTATACAAAGGCTTTTGATAAACCATGTTTTCTATACTTGTTAGAGGTCAACGGTGTTAAAAAGAATAGTGATGTAATTCCTGAAGATGACCACGTGTAGTCCGATGCGTATAGTCCATTTTTCTTTTAATTTTTATTTTCTTTATTTATCTTAATTCATGTTTTAATTAAATTGATGTTATTTCTTCGCCTATTAAAATCCTAAAAACGTAGATCATTTATGGTTTTAGAATTTTAGGGGGAGAATAGATTTAGTTAACAACATTAAAAAAAGGGAGGAGGAGAGGCTAGTTGATAGAAAACAGATCGTATTTGTGATACCGATTCAATAACTTTGGAAAATGATAGTACACATGAACAAACCATTTGGGATTTTGAAAAGATTAAATTGAATTAGATGCGAAGTTCAAAGTATAAGCTTGTGTAGTTTGAGCAATATAAAAGGAAAAATGATAGTAAAACTGTTTACTACCAATGTAACACAAAGAAAGTAGACCTAGGGGTGCTAGACCACTGATGAAATGTTGGTAGATTCAACACAATAGATGATTAGTCCTTGTTGGTGATCTCAAGATTAAACTAAGTTTTTCGACAAACTGTGGGTTATCATCTTATTTCTGGTTAACACAATCAACAAAATTCCAATAAGGGGTGACGAGTAGAATAAACGCCACAAATGTGTGTGTATGACCAAAATATGAGCAAAAGCACGTGATGAAAACATGCAAAAGCAATAAAACTAATAACCTATGTTGTTAGTGAGATCTGTGCAAAAAGAATAGAATTTCTCAAACAAAAAGATAGGTTATGTGCCTCCCTGTTGTGCGGTGGCACTGACTTGAGGATAAGCATAACCTATATATTCTAGAATTCATTGTTGTTTGCCACCTCTCTGCTGTGTGGTGGCACTGACATGAGGCTTGGCTTCTCTTTGAAAGCTCTAAGAATAGTTTCTTCTTGAATACTACCCTTAGACCGCTCAAAAATCTCCTGAGGAATGTTGATTACCAGATAAGTGTGGGATCCACAAATGCTTGTTGAAATAATCAAACCTTAAATTGTCACCAATCTATGTCAAAAGTCTGTGTATGGATTTAAGAGGACAAGTATACTGACAATCATTGTGGCTACAAATCTTGAAAGTCCAAATCAATGTGGGGATCTAATAGTACTAGTATGATTTCCTAAACTTGCTAAAGACTCTAGATGAAAAACAAGAACAGAGCATCAAAAGGTTTTGATACATGTCCCGAATAATTTGACGTACCTGTATGATTCCAAACTGAATCGGTCCATTTATGGTCAAAATGAATTGAAGCTGCCTTTTCAGAAAATGAATCTGTTAGATTTCCATCTTAGGATTTACACCTCACCCAAAACCACAAAAAAAAGTTTTAGTTTTGTATTTCAGTTTTAGTTCTTTGATTTTGTTTAAATTTCGTCAATCTAGTTTGTTAAACATTAGACTATGCCATGAAACTCAATCGGGGATTTAATCAACTAATTCATCAATCTAGTTTGTTAAACACGTGTTTTCAAATGTAAATGAGTCATGTCTGAGGTGACAAATTGTTTTAAAAGGATGACGTCTGAGGTGATCAAAGATTGTCAAAATTAAAATGATCATGTCTGAGATGATCAAATGCTCATAATGTTTAATCAAAAGATAAAAGTATGGAATGGTCATAAAGTCAAAATCCTGAGAATGATCCATTCGCACGACTAGACCATGAGTATGGACCAGTCGTATGATTAGAGGATATGAATGAGCCCAATCACACGATTTACCCACACGTATGGGACATACGTGCGATTAGACCATGAGCATGGAAAAAATCACATGATTGGATGACTAAAATGAGCCATCGCATGGATGAAGGTGACCGAATGACACAGTCGCACGACTGAAGGTGACCAACTGTGCTAGTCGCACGACTGATCTTCAGTCACACGAATCAACTATGCGACTGGGCTCAGTCGTACGACTGAAGTAAACCCTAGTATAAATAGAGGGGAAGTCGGTCGCATTCAATCATCACTCCCAACTCACCCTCAAGTCGCACTAAAGCACCGGTACTCTACCAAAATGGTGTTTCATTGATGTTGCATTGTGATTGTGATTCTAACTGTTACTCTACTCATCTACTGGTACATTCCAACTTCACTCGGTCTAAATGAATGTCTTAAATGTAGGTTTTAAGTGTTGAACTCACTAAAACTAGTAACCAGGACTCCTCTAAAGAATAGAACACTTAAATGGTCACACATGTTGGCCTAAATGAATCTAAGTGCTAATTCGAGTCTCTACGGTCCAGATGAGTCTAAACATAAGCTGAAATGTCATGTTTCGATCAAGAGTAAAACCTTTGTGTTTAACAGTAAGGTATGTGAATGGACACGCTGATGAACTCCAGTCGCATGATTAAGCCAACCGAATGACTCAATCGCACGTGTGAACCATGCTTATGGGTTCAATCGCATGACTGGTCCAACTGCAGGGGACAGTATACGACTAAGCTCAGTGGAAGGCTCAATCGTACGATTAAGCCCAATCGCATGACTAAGACTCAGTCGCATTGTCCATTCGCACGATTGAACTAAATGAATCATGTTCCTTAAAATCAAAATGTCATACATGTACACCAAGTCTAACGTATATGTGTCTTGTGTTGCAACACTATGGTTGAACGATGGATAATGAACAACAAGCATAATGTATACTTATCACTAATGTTAAACCACCTGCCCACATGCTATCACATGATCCTCTCCTGCTTGATGAAGAGGAAGAAGATAATGTTTTGGACAAAGAAGAGAATAATGCTATGCAAATGGGTGGTGGTATGGATGAATAAGACTCTCAAGAAATGAACCTAAGTTCTTGGTGCATTGGCAGTGTGATAATCTCAGCCTGATAAAGAATCTTTTAAGGAACAAATTTAAGATTGTGTGATGTACACATCTAGGTCAAGCTAAAAAGACTACAGATCAAGACAAAAGGAATTATTAGATTTTTATGTATTTGAAAACTTTTGTAATTGAATCATGTATTAAACTTGGGTACATAATATATATTTAATGTTTACTGCTTTGATTACTTACTGATGTATGATGTGTTTTATATGTTTAAATCAAGCAGACCACATATCTCAGCAAGATAAATATGACATTGCTCCCCTTCAACAGATCAATTCTCAACTCACAATGATACTTGATATGCAAGGGATAGTGAGGAGGTCTGTGAGTTACACTCCTAAAGAAGGAGAAATAATCCACGACCTTACTGATGAGCAACTTGTTGAGATGTTCAGACTGAATCCTGATGAGGCCATGAAGGATGTTCCTTCAGTGGACATTGATAATGATGATGAGCTTAATGATGTTGATGAAATCAAGATTGAAGATGTCACTGCTCAACTTTATCCGGAGTACGCTGACAAGGAGGGAAATATAGTTCCCAATCTGGGTGACTCCCTTGTTAGTGATACTTTTGAAACTCTAGATAAGATGGAGCAAGAGTCAGAAAAGAAGGAAGACCAGGCTCAAGCCTCAGACGTCGATGTTAATATCAGAAAGGCTGAATGGGCAGCGTGTTTTGTAGAAATTAGAGCCCAGCGCAGTGCTCCAAAGTCGAATGTCTACACCAAACTTTTAAAGTGAAGAAGCATCACAAGGTTTCAGGAAAAATTATAGCGTGGGTCTATTTGAAGATCTTAACGTCTATGCTGTTAAATGTGAGAAAGGGATCGAGTACTTTAGATTCTCACACGATCTGAAGACTCTTCCAGGTTTTGAGCTTAACTAGTTAGCAAAATTGAAATTGCTATATGTTGACCCTCGTACGATGTCAGGCTGGTTTGAAGCAGCTTAAAAGAGGGAGTACCACACACGGTGGGTCAACTTCAAACCTCAACAACCAACGAGGTATATCAAGAGATCTGAAGTTGATGCCATAACTGGGAAGTCAAAAATAGTGTTGAAGTGGAGTCCTCCACGCACGATGTCTAGATTCCTCTACGGGAAATGCCATAGTACTTCACTCCACACTTCAAGTGGTGGTACTACGATTGGAGAACAGGCGAGGCAGTCATAGTGTTGAACAGAAATGGTAGTATGGAAACTATCAGGGTGTTTGACCCCATGTGGCTCACTAACTTCTCATCTGATGATGTTTACACCTTATACAAGTGGCCACTGTTCTATGACTCACAGGATATTGTACAAGCGCTCCAATTCCAGAATGTGATACGACTATGCCTTGCTTTTGAAATACATGTAGGAGTCACAAGAGAGGAGAAGTACAAGAAGTATGAGGAGCTTATGAACAATGTAAATAGTATATGAAACTAGGTCCAATGGGGAGTTTGTAGATACATGTACCTAGTTTCTGAGCTTAATGTAAAATGTCTTTATGTCTTACACATATGTAATAGAATGGGTACTTAATGAAATACAATGTGTGGTTGTGCTTATAATGTTGAATATTTCATTGCCTAGTACGTAATAACGCTTATTGAACTTACTATATAGGTTTGTGGTTGTTTGAATAGATCTAAGTCAAATAATGATTGTGAACATATTCAAACTTAATCATATGAAGTTCTCATACGAATGGCCCATACTAATGGACCATACGCATGAACAACTTCATGCTAATGAACCAGTCGCACGACTGAACCAGGAGACTGGATCAGTCGCATGATTATAACATGAGATTGACTCAGTCGCATGACTGAACATTCAGTCGTGCGAATGGATCAACCGCATGACTGAATCGCACGACTGAACCATGCTAATGGTTCAGTCGCCCGAATGAGAAACCCTAACCTAAAAATAACACTTAAATTGTGGAAAAAAATAACACTTCGAATACCTACGTACTAAATCGTACCCTAGCTATCCAGAGACCTCTAAGAACCTGTTCCAAGTTCATAGATCACACTAGATCAATTACCAATCGTTCTTAACATTTATATTCAATCCATAATTGTTCTACGTGTGTTCTCACTAATTGGATCGCCAATCAAATAGGATTCCGCACTATTTGATTCGGTATACACGTATTTTAGTTAGTATTTTGTTCAATACACGATCCTAACATACTTGAACCACATGGAAGATTTCTAGAGTAAAGGTCAGATAGTACTCCTAAATAGAGCTAGGGTTATTCGGACAAGCATTTTAGGCCAGGAGTTGGTCATTACTAAACAGGTCATCCGGGAGCATCTGGAGCTCCATGATGAAGGCACTCCTACTGAGTTCCCTAAATCAGACCTTGATGAAACCTATCTTCAAATGGGATACGGTGGAGATATGAATAGGTCTACAGTTTATAAGTTCAATTTTTCTTATAACTAGAAGTTCCTACTTCATGTTTTTCTTCATTGTTTCTCAAACAAGTCTAGGGGATGGGATCAAATCCTATATGAACCACGCTCTAGTTCGTGGATTGGCGAAGAGCCTCCGCTTCAACTACTCAAGGTTTATGTAGACTAGCCTTCTAGGAAACCTCCAAACGGACACATTCTTTATGTAACCTAGGTTGCTTCAGCACATAATCAACTATGAGCTGGACTAGAGTAAACTTGCATGTGCAGCTACACTGCATGTCCCTCAAATAAGGCCAACCATCTTCAAAATCTTGAAGAGAGTGTCCACCAACTTCACTAGAAGACACACAAACTTTTTTCCAGGTATGAACCCACAGGTTATGAACCCACACCAGCAACTACCCTTGTTTTGCTAAATCTTCCAGCTCACCCCATCAAAAGCACATATCAGAGATGCAAACGAACCCTTGCTCAGTCTACTCTGATTGAGCAAGCCCCTCCTGTTCAAACCAAAAAGACTAGAGTGGAAGCATAGGATCCCACTCAGTCAGAGATCTCACCATCCTTCTCCTTTGACCTCAATATGGGATTTGAGCCTCCTCAGTCTCATTCCTTGAACCCTAAACCCAGGCTACAAGCCCTCAGCAAAAGTACCAACACTATCCTAAGAAACCAAAAAGGGACAGCCCCACCAAAGGCTTAATGCCACTAGACATTGACCAAAGTCCTGGGTCACTAGGCTTTACTTCCCTATCTTTTACTGACCTTTTATTCAGAACTCGTGATGAGATTACATCTCTTCATGGCAATGAAGTTGATCCACAAGACCCTCTAGCGGATCAACAGAGCTTAGAAAAATCTCTTGTCTCTAGCCCACATCAGTTAAAACAAACTGAGGTGAGTCCCACAGATGTAGAGGGGACTCATGTAGATTCAGTTGCCATTACTGAAGGAAACCGTGCCTTTTGATGACTCTAAAAGAGACATCCCTAGGCAAGGGAAACCAGGGTTCTAAGAAACCACATTTGGTGGTGAGGGTGAACATACAAGGTATGTTACCTCATCTCCCCATGATTCTTCAAAAAAAATGAGGGTAGTACGCAACTTATCATTCAGGACCTACTTTCTAAAGTCTCAAATCTTGAATCAAAGGTGAAGACTTTAGAGGATAGGTCTACCACTCAGTAAGTTGAGATTGAAAATCTAAAGGCTCGACTAGATGAGAAACAGATTGAGAGATTGTTAGGCATGTACCAACTCAGGTCTCCTTGACCTCTTCCTCTAGCTCATCTAGCTCTCAAGATGATACTACCAAATACGGGGAGAATGTTCAGAGACAAACAACAGAGGAACCACTAAGCCAAGCTTTAACTTCTCTATTTACTAGATATTCGGCTCCCACTACAACAGTCTTTCCTAAGCCTCCTCAAATTGTCCAGCAAATGGACCCAAGGATGCTTAGAGATTTCAGCGGGATTTTCTCTAAGTTCCTATTGAGATCTTCTTTAGATTTTCCTAGCCCTAATACGGCTATGATATACTTTGGAGCTAAAGAGCTTTAGAGGTTAAGGGCACATTCTACCACTGTGGAAGAAGTTGGTTAACGTAAGGTCCAAATGGAACCTCAGATTCATTTCGAAGGGGAAATTAGGACTGATGGCCCCGCAACTGAAACAGTTGGGACAGATAGTGCATTCCCTCAAACTTCCAAAGCTGTAATGAAGGCCTCAGAAGAACAAGTTAAATCTTCTGAAGCTGAGATGGAAGCTGCAAAAAGTTTATTCTCCTTGTCCGATGATCTAATCATCACAAATGCAATTCTTGAGCTTGCATATGAGGTGAATAGTGAGGACTTTCTCAACTGACCCCTAGCTCAGGCAACTTCACTATCTTCTTCCACCACGTCTCAACCTGAACCCTCCATCCAAGAACTACCAAAGTCTAGCACTTACAAAGATGAAAAAGCAAGAAGAAGATGACTGCAAAAGAGCTTCAAGAGGAGGAGAGGATTGAGAAACTCAAAAGAAAAGGTAGACTCCCAACTAGGAAGTTGCTAGCTGCCAGTTCCAAAGCAGTTGCAACCAACCAGGAGGTAGTCAACAACAAGAAAATGGTGGAGATCATTGACAGGCTCATCAAGCTTGGAGCTATCAGTGAAGATATACTCCTGCTACCACTAAAGAAGCAAGTAGAGCTAGAAAAGGAAACCATACTACAGATTGAACAAAGGGAGGAAGCAACAAGGTTGGCCTTAGAGGAGGAAAGAGAAAGGGAGAAGAGGGAAGCTGATCTATAGCTCAAGAGGGAAAGGATATCTTTCCTAACCTCGAGGGGTTTCTCTCTTCAAGAACTATCTCACATGATAATGACACAATCCTATGGTTCTTCAACAAAGAGCAGGATCAACTAGAGAAAGAGAGGAAGAAAGCTACAAGAGAGAAGATGAGGGAGAAGAAGAAAAAGGAAGAAGAAGTTAGGGTCACTGCCGCCAAGAAGATAGGTGAGAAGGCCTGGATGAAGGATTATCTTTGGGCTCATGGCTTCTCTAGTAGGCAAGTGGGACCCATGTCTGAGAAGACACTCCAGCGCCATGTTAGTGACATCAAGGCTGACATTTGTTTAGGAAAGAGGAAAGAGATGTACGGAAGGGGACATGGGATAATCTTCAAACCAACACCTCAACCCCAACCTACAACCCAAACTCAACCCCAACATCAACCTGAACTTTTCCCATTTCCTTTCCTTATCAAGACTAAGCCCATTTCCAAACCTTACACCCCTAAACCTACACCAACCACCATACCTATCTCATCACCACAACCACCTCAACTAATCATCCCTCAACCTAAACCTTACCAGAACCCAACACCATTACCTACCCAACAACCATCCAGACCTCCCCTCAGCCTTCTAAACATCTCTCCTTAGAAGAGTTTAAGGAGATCAAGATGAAGGTCAACAAATGCATAACTTTGAGTGACATCTCCTATGAGGAGGATTCTATCAAGCTGACTTAAACTGATGTATCCTCATGTTCCCTCAAAAGAGATCAATTCCTTGATTTTCCAAGAGGAACATTGGACTAGGCTGTTAAACTCCTTGGTCTTAACTCTGACTCACTAAATGATGAAGAGAATAAGCTAAGAAGAAAGCTGGTGACTCTACTAGATACAAAGAAAGGTGACAAGGTTCCTAGTCAGCCCCTTGTGCCAAGAAAGAAAATTATCCAGTGGAGGTTTGATGAAGCCTCTCACAAATTTGTTGTAGAGAGAAAGAATGGAGGGAGCAACAGGCTGAATGCCTCTTCCTTGCTACAGTCTAGCAGATTTGATATTGCTAAGTTAGTAGAGAATCCATTCTCCAATCCCACCAACTCCAAAACAGTTGCTCAGATCAAAAATCATCTAAGGAGTCTTCATCTTGCTGAGCCAACTAAAAAGCCAAGATTGAAGAGGAGTTGAAGCTGAGAGAGAAGGAAGAAAAGGAAAGGTCAACCACCAAAGGTAAGGCCTTTCTACAAATGGTGGAAGGCCTTGAATTGGAACTAATAGTTAGATGGGAGTAAGACTATAATTCCCGTCAACTAACTCTCTTCAGAGGGACTCACCAGAGGGTAGATATCATTCAAAGTGCTAGACTGGATCTCCTGTATACGAATGATTTGTACAACCTTCTCGGCACCACTTCTTGGAAGAACAAAGAAACAACTAATTATCTGCTTTCCCTAGTGTTGAAACTCTTGAGAAACAGGAACAAATGAGGTTTTGGTAGCATCAGCCTAGGGGGAGTTTGTTGGATCAAGAAGATGGCTGGTGCAACCAAACCCAAACACTTAGGCTATTTTTTGTACAACTTGTAAAAGACTTCCTAAGCTAGGTATGGACTTCCGAAGAAAATGGAGTTCTTCTGGAGACAAAGTGCAAAATCAACTTCCAAAGGAAAAGCTCCTACTTCCAATGAAAGAGTCTTCTCTTCCAAAGTTCAAGACTTAGAATAATTCAAAGACATTGACTTTTGAAGTAGAAGTCCCCAAGCCACGGAAGAAGTAGCTTCTTCAGAAGTATAAAAGGCTTTGGAAGAACTTGTTCCTCAGAAGCCAATTAACCTTCGGAAGATGCTGCTATGAACCAGTGGACATAAGTATGGTCTCTGACACTCCACTGCAGACCTCTGATGCTTCATGGTGTTTTACCAGTAGGCCATGTAGTTGACCATATTTTATTCCACTGTTCACCTTTATGTGTTAGTACAAGTTCAACTTAGTTGATGACAATAGGTAAGTCATGGACATGTCATGACTACCATATCTTAGATAAGACATTATCTAAGATACCTTAACTATAGCTTTGTAGTATCTTCTCTAGGTAGAGGATTCCAGCTGGTATCAAAGTATATCCGACTGTAGATAGTAGTATATATAATTTCTCATTCTAACTCTTGTAGTAAGCTTGAAAAGAGTCTTGTAAACTTTGAGTTGAGAAGTAATATATACAAGTATCTTGAAAATTATTCTCTTATGTTTTCCTTGTTTTACTTAGTATATTATAATTAACTCTTAGAAGAACTCTGCTTCTTGAGTGTTTGTTAGGGAGTTTGAGAGAAATACTTATGTTTAGTATAAAAACCGATCATGCAGTGTGTTATCAGAATAAGCAAGGACTGGGATCTTGTGAGATAGCTCCTCCACACATAATCTTGTCTGTAAGATCTCCTAGGTGTGGAAATTGTGAAGATGAGCTTTCTCTCATAGACCCCTTGACTAAAGAGGATGAAGAGGAGATGATGAAGAATGGCTTTGAGAGGAGTGAAGAAGAGCATTCTAAGAAGGGTCATCATCCCTCTGAGGAGAGTAAAGCTTTTGGGATGACTAAGTCCAAGAGGAAGAACTTGATCGGAAGGAGCAAGAGAAAGGCAAAGAAGGCTCAAGAGATCAAGGCCACTTTTAGCTCTGCACAGAAACAAGTCTTTGTTTCTGCAAGATTTGAAGTGGTTAAAGCTAAGGACACAAACTTGAACTCCAACAACAAAAGTTCTAGTTCATGTCCAAGTCATCCCATCATCATGAAGAAATCTAATAAGTTGTACACCATTGTTGTACAACATGGACCATCAAGCTCCAAAGGTAGTTCTAACCCTACAAGAACTACTACATCATCTGAGAAGATGAAGATGGATAGTGAAAGTAATCAAGTTTAGCTTTGTTCACAAAGGAAGACTCCTAGAGGGAAGAAAATGGACTATGTTATGTGTGGGAATACCACTCATCTTGCTAAAGCTTGTATTTACAATCCAAAGAGTACTCTCCACATCACAAAGAAAGAAGCTTCTAGAGTCTAGAGAAAAAGAAGAAAGCTTCGGAGGGAAAATCCCTTTCCTTTGGAAGCTCTATAATGAGGAAGAAGACAAGTGAAAACTTGCCTTTGGAAGAAACTTTGGTCTCGGAAGAACCACTCATCTTGCTAAAGATTGTATTTACAAGCTCCAAAATGAGGAACTACTAAAGCCTACTGCAATGAAAGCAAGATCTTCCCAAGGCCCAGTCATCAAAACTTCCAAAGTCAACAAAACTTCCGAAGTATTGAAAGTCAAGTCTAAGCTTCCAAAGGTGGTGTGGAAGTCAAAGATAGACCAAGTTGCTAAAACTTATTCATCAACTTCAGCAAATGATCCATCCAGCATGATTATAGGATCAATTACTATTGCATTGTCTTCAACTTCTTTTACTCAGCCCAAGACCAATGAGGCTTGGGTTTCCAAATGTAACTAACCATCTCTTTTATGTAGGAACAGCTCAAGACAAACAAAAATGTATGGATCATTGATAGTGGTTGTTCCAGGCACATGACATGCAATAGGTCACTACTCTAAAACTTTGAAAGAATTAATGAAGGACTAGTTTCTTTTGGAGGAAATGTTGGAGGTTACATTTTTGGAAGGGGTAAGGTCACAAATGGTAAGCTCAGTATTGAAAAAGTAAATTTTGTCAAGGAGCTTGGGTATAATCTTCTGAGTGTATCTCAATTTTGTGATCAGAGTCATAATATGCTCTTTACTGAGTATGAGTGCATTGTTCTCAAGCCCAAGGTGATCATTCCCTATAAGCATATCTTGATTAGAGCCCCTAGGAGAGTGAACATGTACAAGATGGATTTTCAAGAAACATCTTCCTCAGGAGAAGTTTCATTCTTTCTATCTAAAGCAAATAATGATAAGTCTTTCCTCTGGCATAAAAGAATATGCCATGTAAACTTTAAAAACATGAATACACTTATTAAGAATGATTTGGTAACTAGAATGCCAAAGAAAGGGTTTACAAGTGATGACCATTGTGTGCATGCCTGAAAGGGAAGCAACACAAGGTATCTCACAAGACAAAGGAAAGAAACTCCATCACTACACCCCTACACTTGTCACATATGGATCTCTTTGGCCCCACCAGTGTAATGAGTCTGGAAGGACCTCTTACTATTTAGTGATCACAGATGACTTTACAAGATTCATATGGGTCTTCTTCCTTAGAACTAAGGATGAGACTCCTGAGATTCTGAAGAATTTCATCTTAATGATCGAGAATCAATGTAGTCACAAGGTCAAAACCATAAGAAATGATTGAGGAACTGAATTCAAGAACCAAATCCTTGATACACTTTGTGATGAAAAGGTATTACAAGACAATATAGTGCTCTCAGTACTCCTTAGCAAAATGGTGTTGCTGAGAGGAGAAACATGACACTTGTTTAAACTACTAGAACTATCTTGTCTGACTCTAAACTGCCCACCACCTTCTGGGCAGAGGCAATCAACACTGCCTGCTATGTGCAAAACAGAGTTTTAGTGGTTAAGACTCATGTTAAGACTCCTTATGAACTTTGGCATAAGAAGAAACCTTTCATTGGTTTTCTCGGGTCATTTGGATGTCCTTGCACTATCTTGAATACCAAAGATCAAATTGCCAAGTTTGTTGAGAAATTAGATAATGGACACTTTATTGGATACTCTTCTCAAGCTAAGGCTTATAAAGTATACAATCCCAAAACTAGAGTAGTTGAAAGGTCAGCATATGTGACTTTCAATGAGCACACTCCTAGTGTGAAAGGTTCTGGTCCTGATTGGTTGTTAGATCTTGATTTAGTTACCAACTATTTTAACAAATCTTGTGAGCATGTTTCAAGATCTACAGACATACTACCTACAGGTGATCCAGATCCAAGATTTGAGCTAAGATGACCTTAAGCTACACATCTTCAGCTCCAGTGGTAACAAATCCTGTAAATGAGGCTTCTACCAGCACATCAATGACAAATCCTGCTGATGCCTCTGGAGTACCTTCAAATCTAAGTTTAAAGGTACACAACTCAAAGGAAGGAGCTTCAAATGTTAGAAAACATGGTGGTGGTGACAGTGATCAGGAAATTCTTGATGCTGAAAACCACTCTATTGATAAAAACATCAATGATGACACACACTCATTGGATCAAGTTAATCTTGATATGTGTGGTGATATGGAGAGTGAATCCTCATTGCGAGATCAAAATTTCTCTAATTTAGATCTGTCCAACCAACTTGCTGTGATCCCTCAGTTAAGGATCCACAAGTCTCATCCTTCCACAAACATCATTAGAGATATTGATACAGGGGTAAGAACAAGAGGACAAACCCACAATGCAAATGTTTGTCTTTACTCTTGTTTCTTGTCCTAGATAGAGCCAAAGAAAATTAATGAGGCTATAAAGGATGGAATTTGGGTTGAAGCTATGCAAGAGGAGCTACTTTAATTCAAAAGGCAAAAGGTTTGGAACCTATGTCCTCTTCCTTATGGGGAGACTACTATAGAAACCGAATTGGTGTTCAGAAATAAGAAGTATGATAGAGGACTTTTCATTAAGAACAAGGCCAGACTAGTGGTTCAAGGATGTACTTAAGATGAAGGAGTTTACTACATAGATGTCTTTGCTCCTATAGCAAAACTTGAAGCTGTTAGGATATTTCTAGCTTTTGCTGCATCTAAGAACTTCAAGGTCTACCAGCTTGATGTCAAGTGTGCTTTTCTTTATAGGCTGATTGAGGAAGAGGTGTATGTGAAACAACCACCTTGGTTTGCAGATCCTGATTGTCCTGATTATGTCTGCAAGCTTCATAAGGCTCTTTATGGGTTGCACCAAGCACCAAGAAAATGGTATGAGACCCTATCATAGTATCTCTGTTAGCATGGCTACAAGAGAGGTATTACTGATGGAACTCTCTTCATCAAAGGAATAGGAAATGACATTATGCTAGTTTAAGTATATGTGGATGACATTATCTTTGGGTCAACTAATTCAAAGCACTGCAAAGACTTTGAAAAGCTGATGAAAGACAAGTTTGAAATAAGAGCCATAGGGGAACTCATTTTCTTTCTAGGAATTCAAGTGAAGAAAGTTGACAATGGAATCTTCATAAGTCAGTCTAAGTGTGTTCAGGACATACTTCAAAGGTTCAACATAACTGATTCTAAGGTTGCCAAGACACCCATAGCAAGAAACCACTCCCTTGGACCTGATCTTGAGGGGGAGTGTGTTGATTAACATCTCTTCAGGGGCAAATGATTGGGTCTCTTATGTACCTCACAGCTAGCAGGTCTGATATCATGTTTGTTATATGTATCTATGCAAGATATCAAGCCAACCCCAAGATGTCATACCTAATCACTGTCAAAAGATTTCTAAGATATCTCAAAGGTGCTCTATCACTTGGCCATTGGTATCCAAAGAATTTTGACATTAATTTGTATGCTTATACAGATAGTGACTATGGTGGCTGCAACATGACTGCAAAGTCTACATATGGGGGATTTCAATTTCTTGGTGGAAGGATGGTCTCATGGCAATGTAAGAAACCATCATGTGTATGTGCATCAACTACTAAGGCTGAATACATTATTGCTGCAAGCTGCTGCGCTCAAGTACCTTGGATTTAAAATCAGATGTTGGACTATAGATTCAACTTCAAGGAGACTCCCATCTACATAGAAAACAATAGTGCTATCTCAATCATAGATAATCCTGTACAACACTCAAAGACAAAGCACATAAATATTAGGTATCATTTGATTAAAGATAACTTTGAAAAATGATTAATCAAACTAGTCAAGGTTAACACAAATGAACAATATGTTGATCTGTTCACCAAAGCTTTTGATGAACAAAGATTCAAATATCTTGTATCAGCTATTAGGATGATTAACTTTGAGTGGCTTTTCTTAAAACTTAATCATATTATTTCTATAACCTATGTGTCCTAAGTTGTCTATTTATCACCTTCATAAGCTCTTTTTCTCTTTAGAAGTAAAATCTTTTTAAAAAAGTAACTACTTAGATTTTTTTAAAAATATTGATCCTTCGGAAGAGTTAAAATTACCTTCAGAAGAAACTTTAGACTTAGAAAACAAATATCTACTTAAGTAGTTTTACATTCGGAAGAAATTTCTGATATATCTTCCAAAGCTTAAAATCAACTGAAATACTTGTATGTTTTATAAGAACAAATTTTCTTCTGAAAGCAATTTCTCTTTGGAAGTTTTAATTCTTTATATAATAAAAACCTGAGTTCTAAATCTCTTCCGAAGCAAAATTCTCAAAAATCTTTGAAATATTTTTCGAAGTCAATTGCCTTCGGTAGTTTTTCTTCAACAACTTTCGAAGCAAAATAACCTTCGGAACATTTCTCGACTTCCAAGAAAACTACTTTTTGGACAAAAGAAACCACTTTTTCAGAGGTGGGACCGACTTCCAGATTTCAAAGTTTATCCTCTTTCATTAATTTTGTCTTAGATCATTTTCACTTATAAACCCAATGGTTCCCCCTCTTTCACTATCTTCTTCATGTGCATTTCTTCTTTAACCTAATTCCCCCAAACCGCCTTTGTTCTTCATCTTCCTTCACCCTTAAGCTTCTCAAAATGGCCAATCTAAATCTCCAAAACAACCCTGATTTCTCCATTCAACTTCATAGACAACACAACCAGGTTGCTCTGTTGAACTCTGAGAAAGATGATAGTTTCTCAGAGATTTGCCATTTTCTGGCTCTATCAAACTACTTCCCTTACTATTGATCCTACTCTATATGAGGATCATTTGCTTGATTTTTGGAAGACCTGCTAAGAGGTCATTATGGATGGGGAGAAGGAATTGTCTGCCACAGTGTAGGGGAGGACAATCTTTATCACTCTGACCATCATCAACAATCATCTTCAGCTGGATGATGAAGAAGGTGAGGTGTTCTCCCAAAAGAAGTTGTTAATCATTCCTTTGAGCAGATGGGCTATGAGGGAGATTTCTCTGTATAGACATTCAGGAAAGGGAAGGTCTCATCTCAGTGGAAATACCTACTTCATGTGGTTATCCATAGCTTGTCCAACAAGCATGGAGGCTAGGACCGGATTCCTGAAGATCTCTCCTTCATAGTGCATGAAATGGTTTAGTGGGTCAAGTTCAGGTACTCTCAATTTGTTTATACAATTTACTTGCTAACTTGGACTCCGTAGAGTAATACATGTTTCTTAGATATGTTCAATACATTCTCAACTGTGCACTAGGCTCACAGTTGAGCGAAATAGGTAATATTCTTAAATTGGGACGGATGAAGCCCGACATCTTTAATATTTCGAAGAAGCCAATTATTGGTTTCTCAGGGGTAGAAACAGCCCTTGTCCCCAAAATGTTAGAGCTCATTGCTCAAGGTGACAACCTAGCGACACATGCTAGTGTTGAACCCACACCTTCTACTTACCAACCACCAACAAGACCCCAAATCACCCACACATACGAAAGAAAATCCAAAAAAACCTCTGCTCAAGCTATTGAGTCTGTATAGGCTCCTATACACTCACCTATACAGGGGGAAGTGGATACTAAAGCTCCCACTTCTCCTGAGGAGCAAACCACTCCCATCTCTTCAAGGATCAGTGCTAAGGTTCCTTATGCTCAGCTTGATGAGCTCACAAGCCAAACTACTTAAGCCTTCACTCTGAGTCTCAACACTCAAGTGAACAACATTCAGGGGACGGTTATCATCCCCAGCCTCTAGACTTAAATCACCCAATCCCAAACCTTGACTTTTATACTGATGAAGATTTAGGTTTTAGTAAGTACCATAAGTCTCTCTACTCCTCCCCTACTCAAAAAAGAGATGAGTGCTCCTGAGTCACCAATGTCTAGCCCACATCAGTCACCTATCACTAAGGTGGATACTTCTAAACATGTTCAGGATATCCATATGGAAGAGGCTCTCACTTTAGCAAGTGATTAGATCATTAAGACCTCAACCATGGCAACTCAGCCCATTAACACTTCAAATAAAGTTGTCATTAAGTAGAGGAAACCAACAGCCAAGAACTTCATGCTGGTGGTCAGAGAGAAGACTTTGGTCCAATTCTCTCATTCTTCCACGACTCTTCTAATGAAGATGAGGGGAATCAAAGGCTAAAGGTGCAAAAACTATCAAAAATATGCACTTACCTACTCTCCAAGGTTAGTCATCTTGAATCTCAGATGACTACCCAGCAAAACAGGGTCAATGATCAGCAACTTGTAATCCTATCTTAAGGAAAAACTAGCTGGGAGACCTTTAGAAGAGCTCAACCAGGAACACAAGAACCTATGAATATGGTTGATCTAACCTCTAGCTCACCTATGCAAGTGGGTGATGCTACCAAAAAGGGGGAGAAAGTCATCACAGACATAGAACCTAGGAGTTCTTCACAGAGCATGGACATTAAGGACTCACCATCTTCACTTAAAACTGTCCATACTTAGCAATTTCCTCAAGTTCACATTGATGTGGACTCAATAGACTCCTACATTCAGAGTCTTTTTGAGGAAGGCATACCAAGGGCTGTATCATCTCCACCTCAAAGAGCTTCCAACTACATCATAGGGTGGATGTATGATGCAAACAGAAGAGCCCTTGTTCTTCAAAGAGTTCAAGGGTAGCAAGAAGTCTTTAATTTTCAGACCTTGAACTACTATGAAGGTCTTGACCAGATCAACCTTCCACTTGTCAGTCCAACCCAATCTAGACAAGCTAACAAGCTGGCATAAAGGATTCAAGAGAGAATTATTGAAGAGTTTAGTCTTAGAAGGAGACAAAGGCAACTAGGTAACACTATTGGTCAACTGGATGTTGAGGCAGACCCTAAGATTAGCTTCGAAGGGGAAACCTTGACTGAAGGCCGAGTGGTAGAGCTTGAGAGCCATGTCACACCTACAACTACTTCAGCAATTCATTCCCTCAGTGAAGCACCTGTTGGTGAAGGTGTATCACAACATCTCTTTGGCTAGAGCTTGGAGGCTACACTAAGCAATAAAGGCCAAAGCTCTCTCCACCCTAAGTCACAAAGGTATGTGAGTAACAAAAGGAAAAGGAAAATGACTTCTGAGCAGATTAAGGAGGAGGAGAGAAAGAGGAAGAAGAAACTAAAGGGAGAAAGTTCCTCTAGGTTTACAGGATTCATAGAGGCTGCAATCAGGGTTGCCCCTAGAACAAACAGTCAAAATGATGAGTTGAGGGCAGTCAGGATTATTTACCTGCAAACCAGGAACTATGATATTAATTAGATTATATCTCTCCCCTTAGAAGAACTTAATGAACTGGAAACATGGAAGTGTCAAGAGAGAGGAAGGAAGCAGAGGATGCAAGGTTACTTCTCCAAATCAAAGAGGAGAGGAGACAAAAGAGATTATACAAGCTTGTTCCCACTCTCTTCCCAGTTCAAAAAAGTCCTGCACAAGATGTTGTGGCTCCACAAGAACCTTAATTAGACAAAGAGAGTGACAGGATCAATATGATCAACTACTTGAGCGGCACAGGTCAATACACTGCATCTGCACTTCTTCCCTTGTCCTTTGAGTACATAGAGTTTGAGTATCTCACAATTGAGCTTGAAGTACTCAAAGAACATAAGGCAACAAAGAGAAATTCAGGAAGACGCTCCAAGGTCAAGGGCCATCAGTCAGAAGAGTATGAAGAAGTCTGCTGACAAACAAATAATGATGAGCTTCTTGAAGCTGTATGGATTATCTAGAAGGAGACTTGGCCCTATTTCTCTATCCATAATGGATGAGCACATCAAGGTAACAAGCAGAAGATCAAAGAGGAGAGCTACTTGACTTATACTCCCCTCCAAGTAAGGTCCCTCAAGAAGTGGAGGTTAAGGTTAAACTTTTAAGACAACACAACTTGGACCTCCTACTGAGCCTCAGCAAACTTCATCTTCTGATCCATAGTCAGGTCAAACTCCCTCTCCTTCTGAACCTGTAAGGGAGGAACACCAACTGAGCAAGAAAAAATTAATTAACAAGGTGTTGCAGACATGTCTGCTTAGTTAAAGACATCAAAGAGGAGGACGAGGATGGCGTCTAGACCAAAGTCAAAGAAGAAGAAGAAGTCTAAACCATACACCTCCATAACTTAGTTGAGTCAGATCAACTTGAGGGAGTACATTAAGAGGCAATCCAAACAACTCCAATCCAAGTGACTCCTCTTGCTTCTGAGAGACCCATCTTATCCTGTAACTTCATAACTAATCCAGACAGATGGCATGTGATTAGAGATCAAGGTGGTGAGAATGTCTACACATGGCAACACTTATTCAATCTACCTCTGCATGATCTCTTTGACATGAGAAGATACTATAAAAGTCTGAGTGATCCTGACCATCTAATGAAGAAAGGCATGGTCATCATCATGATGAGGACTGTCAACTGATGAAGAGCTTCAAATGTTTTGGTAGCATCAGCTTCGGGGGAGTTTGTAAGGATTCCAACAAGTCTGATACAGTTGTACATTCAAAGCATCCAAAGTCTCTCTACATGCATGCACTAAGTTACTAAAGTAGAATGTTTCAGAAGTTTTACACTTGACACAAAAAAAAACTCAAAGTGTAAAATCTTCCAAAGCCAAGACCAATATCTTCTGAAGCCAATATGAAGTCTTCCGAAGCTTCGGAGACAAAGTCTTTTGAAGCCAATTTTATGAAGACAGATTTCTTCCGAAGACTTCTATGTACACACTATTATCTGATGTACGTTTCCATAAAGTTGGACCACCTTTCTGCTGTAACTCTGATTGACTCACCAACTTTCAAAAGTTGGTGAAAAGGTCCATGCTTTTGGAATACTGTATATTAAGATCTTGAGTTTGAGCTTTCAACTTTATGTACATTATCCTTTTTGTAATATATTAGGATGTGAGCTATGGCATGTCATAATTACTAGTCAAAAGACAATCTGCCTATTGACTCTACATTTGATTTGTTGTCTAGTCTTATGTATCCAACTGGCTTTTAAAGTATAGCCGGCTATAGGATGTAGTATCTGTATCTCAAGTACTTGTAACTTTAAAAGAATGCTTTGTAACACTTGTAATAGAACTTGAGAAGCAATATACTGTAATCTTGAAAACCAAATACTTGTATTGTTATCTTGTTATGTCTCTCTTTTACTTGTGTTCTTAGCATCTCTTATAATAGTTAAACCAGTTCCCTATTTGATCTATTAAGTGTTCTAAGGAACTCTCCTCACTTGTTGTTGTGTTGTAAAAGTGCATCACCCCTTCTAACGGTCCTGCAGACTTAGTTTCACTCACCTTAGACTCAATGTTATACCAGTTTGTTAGATTTTGATTCAATCTTGGTGCTTGGCACAAAATGTTTTGACAAATGTTTTTCTTACTGTTTCAGGTAAAGGTATAGTTATCATTTAGAGAGGGTGCAACTCATTGTAACCCAACCCATACCTATTCTTTGAATCAATATGAGAATTTAATAACTTCTCATACTAATGAGATGAAAGTTGAAACTTCTGAAGTTTCACTTCAGTTAATGCATGATCAGCCATTGATTTTGTTAAGGAAGTGGTCAGATGCTCAACTTGGGCTTTTAAACTATAATTTTCAAAGACAAGATTACCTAAATGTTTCTCTAAAGAGTTAATGTTGATTTGATATAGTTTATGTTCTCTTACATGAGATTTATTTAAAATCATTGTTTCATTTTCTTTGTTAGCAAGTTGTTGAGCATGGACTTAGTATCTTTCAACTTCCTCAACACATAATGATGAACATAACTTTTCTCTTACCTCTCTAGCCATGGGTGGAACTTTGTTCTCTTACACTTCCTTCTCATACATGCTCCAGTCACAGGTTTCATCTTGTAAAACGATCAATCTAATTTCTTTGAATTACAAGATCCTGCTAATGCATTTATGGCTGGTGGGGATGAGTTGGTTAGTTGAGGTTGTCGGAAAGATCTTTGAGATGTTGATGGTTGATGAGATGATGTTGATGAGATTGTTTTTGTTGATTTTGTCTCACGTCAGCAGATGATTGTTGATTACATTCTCTTGAGAAGTGACTGTAGAGATTGCATTTGAAGCATCTCGCCTTTGACTTATCAACACCAATTTTAGTTGTTTTACTTGCTACAGCCAAGCTTTTGTTTTTCTCAAGTACTATTTGGATCTATAAGCAATAATAGCTATTTGCCACTAAGGATCCATTTCCTCTACAACATATGGATGTAGTTCTTCCAGGTCTTGTTAGTAGATGTTGGCAGGAATTAAAGTGTTTTCCAGTAAGCTTGAAAACTTGAGCTGAAAGAAGCAAAGGCTGCCTTTGTTTTCAGAATCCAAAATCATAGTAATGGGAATCACTTGATTGTTGTTTGATGTAGACTTTGCTAATGATGAAGATGGATCTTTTCTTTCCTCGGGTCTTCCTTTTTCTTTTCCTGATTTGCTTGAACAAGATTTCTTTGATGGTTTTGAGGCATAAAAACTAACTTCTTCTTCATCTTCACTTATAGCACAAGAATGTCATCATCCTCATTAGAAATAAAAGCACTTCCAGCACTTTTAATTTCTTTAAAAAGATAAGGAGTGACATGTGTTCTCACACTCTTGTTTCTTGATTTCTCATCCATTTCAAAAGCTTCAACTTTAGCCACCAATGTATCTAAACTAGTGGTTTTGAGATCAAGGGTGTTCTTAAACATGGACACAGTTTGCTTTCAACTTTCTGGAAAAGTATGGAGCATCTTTTTGTTTAATTCCTCATTGGTATACTTCAGCTCCAAGATGTTCATCTCGGTTACCAATTGCATAAACCTATGAAGTTTTTGAGGAATTGACTCACCCTCATTATGATAAAATGTATCATAGTATGAGCGGAGAGTATCTTTCTATATGCTTCTGATTTCATCACTCCCTTCATAGAGTGTATGAAGTATCTTCCATATTGAATTTGTTGTTTTATAGTTCTCACACCTGATTAGTCTTTCTTCAGGTAAAGCCATACTAAGCAGACTATGTATGCTTTAATATCAACTTTAACATTTTTGACATCCTCATGTGATAGATCTTTTGTACTTATGAGTTGATTATTGTCATTATACTCTGGCCCAAGAGCGGGTGGAATATAAGAAACTTCAGTTATAGACACCCATAAGTTAGAATCAGTGTAATTCACATGATTCCTGAACTTAATTTTCAGGACTTAAAATCTGCTTTTGTTTCCAACTTTGGAGGCTGGTATGATGATCCACTAACAAAGTTACTCATTTTTGTCAAGTATTAAAGCTTAACTAAAACAATGTTTCTTTTGGATTAATGAACTGATAAATGACAAGAACTTAATTATCGAATTAGCTAAGTAGTAAAGATCAAAATCAGTCAATCCTCTTATTGATAATTAATATCAAATCAAGGATTTTTGTTAATGTTTGTTCAGTCGATTGAACAGTTAATGAAT
This sequence comes from Flaveria trinervia, assembly GCA_025506515.1. Classification (NCBI taxonomy): domain Eukaryota; kingdom Viridiplantae; phylum Streptophyta; class Magnoliopsida; order Asterales; family Asteraceae; genus Flaveria; species Flaveria trinervia. Next base: position 23,590,644 of record CM046442.1, on the reverse strand, counting down.
GTCAGGCAATAACACAGATCTATGTTTCAACTAATTGGGAATATAGATCAATGTTAATTGAGCAATGTAACGGTACTAGCTGAAAGACATATCACTATTTTATCGAATTTTGAAAATTAACACTTCAGACCAGACCAATTTTGCTTAAAATCTATAGATCTAGTCTGAAAACTAATAGATCTAATGAATTAAGTAATCAATTAAACAATTCTAACACCGCTAGATCAATCGATCTAAATCAATGATCATTTGGCTCTGATACCCCCTATGAATTCGAGGATCACAATGAGGAATTATCAATGTTAGATTGGTTTCGATTTAATGATCGAGGAATTACCATTACTCGTTGTTTAATTGATTAAATATTAAATATTAAAAACAATAATATATGCAATAAACACTCGAATGATTTCAATAATATGAAAAAAAAATGTTTTGAATCAAAAGTAATTCATTAAAACTAATTAATGATTACAAAGAATCAAACACTAATTGCTAACAATAAACTTTGCTATGATTGTGTTGATGATCATGATGTGATGATGTGACACCTGCTAAGGTTTGTGTTTTGTTGATCATGTGGATCGATGTGATGGTTTGTATTTTGTCGTCTACTTGATGTGAAACCTAGGACTCGTATTTACAGCCACACGTGTTTCTTTTAAGGAAACAACAAATCTCTTGGAACCCGTGTTTGACTTGTTGACTTGAATTACTTGTATCATTTAAGTAAAAATTTTGGTCTTCCACAGCAACTTTGTCTTCCGAAGGAATTTGCTCTTTCGCGGGAGTTTGTTCTTTCGTAGAAGTCTTCAGTTGATGCTATCCATGTGTTTGTTGTTCATCAGTTTCTTTGGTCTTTTAGTACTCTCATATGCACCGATGTTTATCCGTAAAAGATCTTCGGATGTTTTTCTTGTTAGAAAGACATCTACGGAAGATCATAAATGTTCATCCGTAGATGTTTCTTACACTTGGTTAATTTCTAAAATTGACCAAGCATATTGTATGAACCTGCAATCATACTTAAATCAAAACATATATGGGTTAACCTACATACATAATGCATATATCAAAATAATGAATTACAAATGTTCATTATAAGCGTTGATTAAAGTTCTAAGACTATACAAAATGATCTAGACCTATTGTTCCTAGATCTAACATCTTTCTTTCTTTTCTACAATGGTAATTTCATGACTGCTTCCGAATGATCCTTCTAACCAACATTCTTATGCAATGTTGAGGCCCCTTTAGATGTTTAGGATCAATATGTTGGATGAAAAGCAATGGGGTACTGCATAGATTGTGCACGGAACCCGGTGGAAGAACAAGGTCAAACAAGAACAAAATTATACTTCTGTTATTCCACAATTGATGGTTAACAACTAACTAAATAACATAATTAACCCTTTTATTTAGCTAATTTATTTTAGTTGAATATTCTATTTTGACTTCTAGTTAGAATAAGTTAATTAATTTTTATTCCGATAATACTAATACAATAATCATACAAGAAGCGATAGATTTATAAACAATGAACAGTCACTTTTGCTTTGCTTAAATCTTATTTCTAACAATACACATTTTTCTTACACAATTATAGTATTGGTTTAAAAGAAAACATTTTTTCATAAAAATTTTACATCATGTGGAAAAAATATCTATTTTTGACCAACCCAAGAACACACATTTCTCAGCATGGCTGCAAAGCTTATTTTGTTATTTAAAATACTACTCAAGCAAAAATAGCCAAAAGTTCTTAAGTAATGTAGATAAGGTCAAAAGTTAAACATTAAATCGTAAGATGTTTTCCATTTATAATCAAGGATGGTGTCCAGTTAATTAGGTAACTAGTTAAAAACCAATCAAATTAAAACCTAAGAAGCACAACGCATGAAATAAGATGTTTGTGTTTTCTTTAGATGGCCACATTCTATTGAGTGTGTAAATACAAGAGGTTCAATGAATAAAACCATTATTTCTTTTGAAACTATCCACATGTTTATTTATGAATTATGTCCCATTTGTCACACTTGGATTTTTAACTGATTTCCAAATTGCGTATTAAACGTAATATAAAATATTTCTAAGTTATTGATAGACATCAAAATATTGATCAAAGATGAAAAGAATTAAATCCTAAATACCTTATATTAGCAGTGGTAAATAGGATATCGAACCATGAGGAGATAATGGTCGGCCTAATATTTCACTTGATGGTAAAACATCCTTACGACTTGAAATTGGATTTTACAATAGTTTGATTAATATTGATTAAACAAACTTGTAAATTCTATAGATTATAAAATTAACACAACTTAGTATCATATTTGTTTGCAAAATTTATAATTTAAGTATATCAATTTGTGTGGAAGATCATATAGAAATCACCTCATAAAATCATATGTCAAATACGTATTAATATTAAGGATTAGATTTTCTCACAATCACTTAATTTTCAGCTGATTAATGATCAACAAACACGAAATAAATGTTAGCCATTGTTTTAAACATGATGACAGTAATCAGACACAAGCAAAATGACAAAACAGATCACATGAAGAAGATTCTACTCGATTAAATTCACACAATAAGCTTGCTTTAGCAATTACAAAACACTGGAATGAAAACTTATACAAGTTACATTTGAAAGAAGCTATTTATACTAAACATACAAAATTTCTTGCTTGGTCAATGTCTTCGTATAGCTTCCAAGTTTCGCACATGACCAAGTTCTTGTATAGCTTCATCATCACATCATAAATTTCATGTACTTCAAGTTTTTGCATCATTTTGAGAAGCTTTTGCTTAAACTAGATTTTGATTCCCAAGCCTATAATCATTAACTTTATAATCTATACTCGGTGAATCAAATGCGATCACATATCTACATCCCATTTCTTGTAATCTCCTCCATAAGTAGACATCTTCTTTTCTAAAGCTTTGTTCAACATCCAATCGAATTGAACAGCAACAAAACGAACAGAAACGTCAGCTTGATTGGACACGATTGTAATTTGAGTAAATCCCTCTTTCCAAACTTCAGTAGATCAATTAGATCATCAATCATGTAATGTCACAACCTCAATATCTAGACACATGGTTTTATCATCAAGCATGTGACAAACAAGGACCGAAGTCATTAGTTACACCAAACAACACAAATTTAAACACAAGTCTTGACATAATTTAACCCATTAACAAAACAATGGTTAATCAAATGTTATAGTTGCACATGTGGAAGTGAATTTGTAAAATAAGTCCAAAATAATAATGTGCAAGAAACTGTGCCTCAAATTAGAGTTTAAGTATTAAAACAAAATTTGTTGTTACAAAGAACATTAATGCATGTGACCCAATGAGATGCTTCTTGTCCTTGCAATTACCTTTATTGACGTAAGAAAACATACTAAAGTGTCAACATAAAGTTGGTGAGTTCATGGATTTAAAAAATAGTAAAATCAGTTTAGTAGCATATAAAGTAAACAAAGTATATGAGTGTAGATAGCTAATCTACAATTCATGTCACTAAGTATATGAAGTTCACGATCGAAGATGAAAATGTATATTTAGAATTCCTCGTCCATGTTTACCAAATCACAAAAATAGTAATTGAATCAATTCAACACTTATTTGACCTCCAGTCGTGCTAGCACGACTAACCCAGGTGGAGTTTGTCAAACCCAATAGTACTGCTTAGAAATTACCTCGCTAGTAATCACCAAATTAACTGTCCAAAATTGAGGACTTTATTGGTAACAACATTAGTTCACATGTGATCATACATTTTTACGGAATCTAAGAAAAGTACATTTAAAGCATGTTCTCTTCCTCCAAAAGAGAGTATAATAGAAAGTGAGGCTGTAAAACTCCCTTTGAATTCATAACTACAAACACAATAGACATTGGACTTTTAGTTATCCCAACAATCCAAATTATGTATTTTATTAGATTATAACTAAACCTAAAGGATTAGATTGTAAGGTTTTGTATTTCTCACACAGATCCATACTAAACATCATCATTCATGCATACCCACATACATACCCAACCTTGCATATACTATGTAACACTCGGATATTTTTAAAGGCAAGAAAGAAGGAATAAAAGCTAGAAAAAAAAGAAACACAATAAAACCCAAGTTGAGGGTTAAAAGTGTCAAAAAGGACAAATGTTCCAAAAAGTGAGTGTAAAAGGTGGCATGTCCGCCCATGATGTTACACACACACTCTACCTTCGGATTTTAAAGAGAGAAAGTGCAGAATATCGGGTCTTGAAGAAAGAAGAGCAGAAGTTTGAATTCAAGGTAAGGATTCTTGGTTTTGTGATGTTCTTAACCGGCCTATGCCTCGGTTGTGTTTGTTTATGTGTTCGGTTGTGTGTTTTTGGAGGGTTTTACGTGGTAGAACTCAATTACATTAGGATTTTGAAGAAGTTCATCTGAAAGTTGTCAAGGTGACTTCTAGAACCCCCTTTCTACTTTTTTTTAAATTGATTTGGTGCTGGAAATGCATATATGTTCATACCCGTATGTATGTGTATGAATGTAGTTGCGGGTGGGGTTTGTTTTGGATATTAATATGGTTATGACTATGTTATGAATGTGTTTCTATGGCTTAGAATGCTAGTGTTAAGCTTAGAACATGTTAGATGATGAATTGGGGACTGAAATATGTTGTATAGTGTAAGTTTGTTGCCCATGCGCCTAAATAGTGGCTCATGCGCCCAACAAGTGAATTTTTGTCACACCCCAACCTTGACGGCAGAAACGTCGAGATGTGAGGGTTAAGATTGTTCACAACCACATAATGCTATAATTAAATGTAAATATTTAAATTATAAGTTTCAAAAGGAAATACAAACATAAGTATCAAACATGAAATAAGTTTAAACATAAATCAAAACATGATAAAAAATAAAGGTCAACTATAAATAGTTGATGAGTTTTCAAGGTTTCATACATAATATGATAAGATTATAAGTAGCAATTCATGTCATAGGTCATAAGTTAGTAAGGTTATAGAACACATATCGTTACAACCAAACATCGACTTGATTACAAGTATATAAGATTGGCTAAGTGTATTTGGTTCCCATGATGAACAAGCATACGTCATCAGGAGCCGGCAATACCTCGGCTTTAGCACCAAATAGGCTTGTCAGGCCCAAAGATCTAAGACGTCGCCAGGCTAGCAATAGTTAATGATTGTAAACAAACTATGTATCTCATATAATCACTTACAACACACAAATAACCATGACAAAATATAAAGATAAATTGCAAGTGCTTTACAAGTCTCAAACGTTTATAAGTGTATCATGTATAAGTATCATGTTTCACCCCAAATAGTGTGAAAAATGTAAAAAGGGGCAAGGAGAACTCACTTGGCTAAAAGTATAAGTATGAAGATAATAAGATTGATAATAAACGTTGTTCCAAGATGAACGTCACAAGCACCTAAATATATATATTATAAGATTTTAGGTTAATAATAAGTTTAACGATTAAACGTGAACTAAGGTGGCGAAGAGAATTTGAGGTTTTGATAAAAACACCTTATTTTAATTTTAAAGAAAAGTGTGATACTAATTAATTAGTTTGTCATAAAAAAATAAGTTTACAATAATTAACAAAGTTTAAATATATAAAGTGTAAGTATCTTTTATATACATTGTAAAAATAATAGTTTTAAACAATAACATTTGATCTAATAAAAATTGTAGTGATATACATCATCATTTATAGTTTATTTTATAGAAATATCCTAATTATAACATTTGTGAAAAAGTTTTTAAGTAAGTTATTTAATTATTTAAATCAAATAAAAATTTAGAAAATTATTTGGTGTTTATAAAAATATTTAAAGTTTACAAAAATTATTGTTATGTTTATTAAAAATTTTCCATAATGATTTTATTGGCTAAAAGCCTTAAAAAATACACGAGGGTGCTCGGGTTCGAACCCGGGACCTCGTGTCCAAAGTGCAGCGTCTTAACCAGTAAACCAAGGCCTCAGCCGCGGTTTATTTGGGTTTCCAACCCTTAAAAATACCAACACAAAACCCCACCCAAATTCTCAAGAACCCTAGGTTCGGATTATGCTAAATTGAAGATCAAATCGATTAGTATAGAGCCTGGAACCATAGGGCTTTTGATTAGCGAATAAAACTGAGTGAGTAGGTGTATTTAATTACCCTATTGAAGACTGGATTGACGAGGTCGAGTGTGGAAGAACTCGTGGCTGAACTCGAACCTGATTGAGATGCAAATGGTGATGGAACCCGAATTAAATTTGAATGTAGCTTCTGAAGAAGGTCTTGATTTAAGATTTCCAATCAATTTCAGGTGAAAGTGTGGAGAAGGAGGGGTTCAGTTGTGTGAGAAAAAGCCGCGAGTGTGGTTAGTCGTTTGTGTTGATTTCAGGTGCTTAGATTGAAATTGTACTTAGAAATCGATTAGAAACATTTAAACAATTGTGTGGGTTCAATTAATTTCATAATTATCCAGCTTTAATGGTCGTATGTTATGGGTTGATGATCGACCGTTACCCGACCTTGTACCCACTCGCATCCGATGTTAAAGACCAATTAAAGTCCTTTAATGGGTTCGAATCGACTTCAAGAACGGTTTGGAATAGTTTCGGGATCAAGAAACGACCTGTTTTTGATGTTTAAGAGGTCGCCGGAGCCGGTCGGATCTTGGCCGGAAATGGTGCCGGAAAAACGGGGGTCGAGAGGGAAAGGGGGTTTGGGTTTTATGATTTTACAGAAATGGTCCCTACAGTTTTGTTTTTATTATTTTACGCACAAAACTTGCATTTAAAGTTTTAAAATTAACAATTTAACCCCCATAACTTAATTGTTTTAAGTTTTTAGTTAGTATAATTCTCATTATTATTATTAGTGTTATTATTATTAATTTTTATTGTTATTATTAGTATTGTTATTGTTATCATTATTAATTAATTGTTATTATTATAATCTATTTTCTTAATATTATTATTATTATTATTATTATTACTATTATTATCGTTTGATTTAATATTCTTATTTATGGACATTCATATATTAAGATTTAATGGCAACTAAGGAATATGCATGAATAACCCATGAATTTCAAGATTGACAACAATGGCCCTTATAAGAATAAACGAGATTAACTATTAATTAACAAAAAAATACGAGATGTTACAGTCTCCCCAACTTAAAAGAATTTCGTCCCGAAATTAAAAGAAATGAAACTATACAAATAAAAACGGGTATTTCTTCTTCATGTGCTCCTCACGTTCCCAAGTAAATTCAGCGCCACACTTATTTTCCCAACGAACCTTGACGATTGGGGTTGTTGTGGTTCTCGTCTTCTTCATTATGCGGTCCATGATTTCAACAGGTTTCTCGACAAAATGCAGTGACTCGTCAATCTGAATGTCTTCCAACGGAACATACAGACTTTCGTCGGCCAAGCACTTTCTCAAATTTGAGACGTGGAACACAAGATGAACTCCACTAAGGTCGGAAGGTAGTTCCAGTTTATAAGCCACTTTCCCAATCCTTTTCAGGATTTTGAAAGGTCCTACAAATTTTGGAGCCAATTTGCTCTTCTTTCCAAAGCGAACAACACCTTTCCACGGTGAGACCTTTACCATCTCCCCAACTTGGAATTCCAATGGCTTACGTCGCTTGTCAGCATAACTCTTTTGACGACTTCTTGCCACTTCAAGGTTCTTGCGGATAATAGAAACTTTATCGGTCGTCTCTTGTATAAGTTCAGGACCAGTGATGAAGTTTTCACCAATGTCGGTCCAACAGATTGGTGAATGACATTTACGACCATAAAGTGCTTCAAACGGTGCCATCTTGATACTCGAGTTATAACTATTGTTATACGAAAATTCCGCGAGCGGTAGATGCGTATCCCAATCACCACCAAAGTCAAGAACACACAGGCATAGCAAATCCTCCAAGGTTTGGATCGTTCGCTCGGTTTGACCGTCAGTTTGAGGATGGTAAGCCGTGCTTAGGTCCAATTGTGTACCCAAGAGTTCTTGCATAGACGACCAAAAATGCGAAGTAAAACGAGCATCTCGGTCGCATATGATGTGCAGAGGTACCCCATGACGACTTACAATCTCATCAACGTATATACGAGCTAACCTTGATGTGTTGTAAGTGTCACGTATGGGTATAAAATGTGCCGATTTGGTCAATCGGTCAACGATCACCCATATGCTATCATGTCCTCGCGAGGTTCGGGGTCGCTTGTTTATGAAGTCCATGGATATGTGTTCCCACTTCCACATAGGGATCTCGGGTTGCTCAAGTAATCCACTTGGGCGTTGATGTTCGGCTTTAACCTTCGTACATGTGAGGCACTTAGCTACATAAGTCGCTATATCTTTCTCCATTCCAGGCCACCAATATTGACCGCGCAGGTCCATGTACATTTTATCGGAGCCAGGATGAATAGAAGAACGAGTTTGATGAGCTTCGTTCATGATAAAGGTACGAAGATTATCACAATTTGGAATCCAAATTCGATTTGCGAAGTACAACAACCCATTGGGTTTCTTTCCAATCGGGTTAAAAGATTAGGCTCCGGTTCATCCTTCATTCTTCCTTCTTGTTGCACCACTTGTTGAGCCTCCAAGATACTAGACTCGATGTCACTATCTATTCTCAAGTTTTATAGCAGTACGGTAGTCTCGTTGACATCTAGTCGAATCTCAGTATCGAACTCACCCAAAGTGTCAAACTATTTTTGTCGATCGTGAATTTTTTGGAATGAGATCATCTTGTTGTGAATCTTTCGGCTTAGTGCATCGGCTACAATGTTTGTTTTACCAGGATGGTAACGAATGTCACAATCGTAATCACTAATCAACTCCACCCAACGACGTTGTCTCATATTAAGATGTTTTTGATTGAAAACGTGTTGAAGGCTTTTGTGATCGGTGTAGACTATACATTGTGTACCATACAAGTAGTGTCTCCAAATCTTCAAAGCAAAGACAACAGCACCAAGCTCGAGATCGTGTGTTATGTAATTCACCTCGTGAACCTTCAATTGTCTTGATGCATAAGCTATGACCTTCCCTCGTTGCATGAGAACACAACCAAGGCCTTGTTTAGATGTATCACAATACACAATGAAGTCGTCATTCCCATCGGGCAAAGTCAAGATAGGAGCATTGCACAACTTGTGCTTTAGCGCTTCAAAAGCTTCTTCTTGCTCGGAACCCTACTCGAACGGTTTATTCTTTTGTGTAAAAGAAGTGAGTGGTTTCGCGATTCTTGAAAAGTTGGCAATGAATCGCCGATAGTAACCAGTAAGACCAACAAAGGAACGAACTTCGGTAGGAGTAGTAGGAACACACCAACTCTTCACAGCTTCCACCTTTGCAGGATCAACGTGAATTCCTTGGCTATTCACCACGTGTCCTAGAAATTGAACTTCCTCGAGCCAGAATTCACACTTCGAGAACTTCGCGTACAATTGCTCTTTCTTCAACAATTCAAGAACCAATCTTAAATGCAGTTCATGATCGGTGTTGGATTTAGAGTAGATAAGTATGTCATCTATGAAAACGATCACAAACTTGTCTAGATAAGGCTTACATACTCGGTTCATGAGATCCATGAAGACAGCAGGAGCATTGGTTAAACCAAAAGGCATCACCATAAACTCATAGTGCCCATAACGAGTACGGAACGCGGTCTTTGGGATGTCATCATCATGAACTCGTAATTGATGATATCCAAAGCGTAGATCAATCTTCGAGAATATGGCAGCTCCTTGAAGTTGATCAAATAAGTCATCAATGCGAGGAAGAGGGTAACGATTCTTCATGGTAAGCTTGTTAAGCTCACGATAATCAATGCACATACGAAACGATCCATCTTTCTTCTTCACAAAAAGAATAGGTGCACCTCAAGGCGAAGAACTAGGATGGATGAAACCCTTCTCGGATAGCTCTTGAAGTTGACTAGAGAGTTCTTGCATTTCAGATGGTGCAAGTCGATATGGTGACTTAGCCACGGGGTTTGCTCCCAGTATCAAGTCGATTTTAAACTCAACTTCACGCACGGGAGGTAAGCCACTAAGGTCATCGGGAAATACTTCGGGAAAGTCTCGTACGATAGGGACATCCTTAAGTTCTTTCCCTTTGACTTTCGTGTTGACCACATAAGCTAAGAAAGCCATATAGTTCTTGCTTAAGCATTTTCGGGCTTGAGTGCAAGACATGAGTTTAAGTCCTTTGGAAGATTTTTCACCGAACACCTTCAAAGTATCACCAGAAGGTAACGGTATACGGATGCACTTCTCGAAACAAATGATCTCGGCATGGTGTTTGGCTAACCAATCCATACCAATGATGACGTCGAAGCTTCCAAGTTTCATAGGGATAAGATCGATAAGAACATCATGTGTGTCAAGACTTAAGATGCAATAACGAATGATGACGTCAACGGTGATCGGTTCTCCATCGGCAACTTCAACGGTAAGAGGTCTTTCTAGTTTCGTATGTGGCTTAGCAAGTATGGGTTCAAACTCTAATGAAAAAAGCTCTTATCGGCTCCAGAATCAAATAGGACGTAGGCATAAGTTTTATTAATAAGGAACATACCATTCACAACATCATTGTTTGCTTGTGCTTGGTTAGCGTTGATGTTGAAAGCACGTCCTCGGGCTTGTGGAACATTACCCACAAGACGAGGGCATTGTGGGCCAAAATGGCCAGGTTCCATAGTTGTAGCAAACACGATTTGTGACCACGGTGGAATTTTTAGGTGCACGGTGGCAAGTTGCCACCAAATGACCATATTTACCGCATAAGGTGCAAATGCGGCATGGTTGATTCCCCGGATGATGATACCTACACGTGTTGCACATTGGCTGAGGACCAGCATAAGCCCTAGCCCCAGGCACTTGTGCCACAGGTGTAGCCGCAGGTACAAGTTGTCTTTGGGGTTGTTTGGGTGCAGCCACAACATAGTTACGCGCCGATGTGAACTTGCTCTTCTTGTTGTTGTTGTTGTTGGACGGTTCAGCTTTGGTCTCTTTAACGGCCTCGGTAGCCGTCTTTTCCACCTTTTTGGCACCCTTCACAGACATGGTGCCGCTCGTATATGGTTCTCGGTGAGTTGAGCAGTGATAGTAATGGCTTCTTCTAAGGTTGTGGGTCAGCTACCCATCACAGCATCTTGAATTTGGGGTGGTACACCCTTAATGAACTTCTCGATGTTGCGGGGGACAGTGTCGACCATATGAGGCAGCAGTATACTCAGCTCATGATGCCTAGTTGAGTAGGCCAAATGATCACCATCGTTTTGCTTTAAATTCCAAAATTCTTCCTCCAACTTTTGCAGCTCGCTTCTTGGCAGAAATTCGCGATAGCGATGTTCTTGAACTCTTCCCAAGTAAGTGCTAGAATAGCATCGGGCCCACGACTTCTCTTCTCGCTATTCCACCAGCTGAGAGCCCTTTGTTGGAACATGCTAGTGGCATAACGAACTTTGAGTGCCTCGGACACTCACAGTTGACGAAGGTGTTCTCCATGCTCTCGAACCACTCAAGAAGACCAGTGGCTCCTTCCTTGCCACTAAAACTAGTGGGTTTACATGAGCTAAAGTGCTTGAAAGTGCAAGTTTGGTTGTTGCACCCTTGGTTAGCACTATTTTCCCCATGACCGTTGTTCCTAAAGTTGGTCATTAAGGTGCTATTGAGTTCAGCAACCATGGTTGGGATGACAGCAGCCATTTGTCGGGCAATCATGGCGGCTAGCTTACGATCGGAACTTCCACGCTTTCCATGATGACGAGACATGCTGGAATATGCAAAATGAGTTAGATACGAGAATTGGAATAATAAGGATTATAGTTCAACAAGGATAAGGCAAAAGTTGTAAGGCACATGGAATGGTTCCATTTGCTAACACATTACCATTTGGAAACGTTGACACGTTAAGGTAAGTTGACCCACTCGCCTTAGGAATTTGTGTATGTTGACCATAGTTTATCACTCATCCCAAAAATCCCCAGGTAAGCATAACTAGTCCCGTAGGATTTATGCGATATGCTTGCCTTAGCCCGAGGGCCGTTTGCCAGGAAATCCAGAATACAGGTGTCTATGTGTCACACAAATTTCTTTGGTTCATGGAATCAAAACCTTGATGAGATTTATATAGATTAGACATAACGTCTAAAGATCCAAATCATACGCATAAGCATAAGTTTCCACGTGTTGACGAGAATAAGATTAAGAAGTTTCATTTATCGGGGAGAGTCAAAGAGTCAAAGTTAAGTTTAGGGAGACAAATAACAAAGTTTAAACAATTACAAGGCAACCTATGCTAAGGCATCAAGTTGCACATAAGTATGGCATAGCATTATGTAGCATGCAAACAATATATATAATTCCAAGAATATAAATATTATTCTATAAGGTTCATGCATAAGCTATAGTCTAGGTCACCATTTCTAATAACCTAAATCCCTATAGTTATGGGCTCTGATACCAATCTGTCGCACCCCAACCTTGACGACGGAAACGTCGAGATGTGAGGGTTAAGATTGTTCACAACCACATAACGCTATAATTAAATGTAAATATTTAAATTATAAGTTTCAAAAGGAAATACAAACATAAGTATCAAACATGAAATAAGTTCAAACATAAATCAAAACATAACATAACATTTTAATTATTAAACTAGGTCCAAGTCCTAGTTTTATTGCAAGCTTCAAAAGTCCACTTTAAACTTGGGGATTTCCTGAAACATGATAAAAAATAAAGGTCAACTATAAATAGTTGGTGAGTTTCCAAGGTTTCATACATAATATGATAAGATTACAAGTAGCAATTCATGTCATAGGTCATAAGTTAGTAAGGTTATAGAACACATATCGTTACAACCAAACCTCGACTTGATTACAAGTATATAAGATTGGCTAAGTGTATTTGGTTCCCATGATGAACAAGCATACGTCATCAGGAGCTGGCAATACCTCGGCTTTAGCACCAAATAGGCTTGTCAGGCCAAAAGATCTAAGACGTCGCCAGGCTAGCAATAGTTAATGATTGTAAACAAACTATGTATCTCATATAATCACTTACAACACACAAATAACCATGAAAAAATATAAAGATGAATTTCAAGTGCTTTACAAGTATCAATGTTTATAAGTGTATCATGTGTAAGTATCATGTTTCACCCCAAATAGTGTGAAAAATGTAAAAAGGGGCAAGGAGAACTCACTTGGCTAAAAGTATAAGTATGAAGATTAATAAGATTGATAATAAATGTTGTTCCAAGATGAACGTCACAAGGCACCTAAATATATATATATTATAAGATTTTAGGTTAATAATAAGGTTTAACGATTAAACGCGAACTAAGGTGGCAAAGAGAATTTGAGGTTTTGATAAAAACACCTTATTTTAATTTTAAAGAAAAGTGTGATACTAATTAATTAGTTTGTCATAAAAAAATAAGTTTACAATAATTAACAAAGTTTAAATATATAAAGTGTAAGTATCTTTTATATACATTTGTAAAAATTATAGTTTTAAACAATAACATTTGATCTAAAAAATTGTAGTGATATACATCATCATTTATAGTCTATTTTATAGAAATATCCTAATTATAACCTTTGTAAAAAAGTTTTTAAGTAAGGTATTTAATTATTTAAAGTTTACAAAAATTATTGTTATTTTTATTAAAAAAATTTCATAATGATTTTATTGGCTAAAAAGCCTTAAAAAATACATGAGGGTGCCCGGGTTCGAACCCGGGACCTCATGTCCAAAGTGCAGCGTCTTAACCAGTAAACCAAGGCCTCAGCCGCGGTTTATTTGGGATTCCGACCCTTAAAAATACCAACACAAAACCCCACCCAAATTTTCAAGAAGCCTAGGTTCGGATTATGCTAAATTGAAGATCAAATCGATTAGTATAGAGCCTGGAACCATAGGGCTTTTGATTAGCGAATAAAACCGAGTGAGTGGGTGTATTTAATTACCCTATTGAAGACTGGATTGACGAGGTCGAGTGTGGAAGAACTCGCGGCTGAACTCGAACCTAATTGAGATGCAAATGGTGATGGAACCCGAATTAAATTTGAATGTAGCTTCTGAAGAAGGTCTTGATTTAAGATTTCCAATCAATTCAGGTAAAAGTGTGGAGAATGAGGGGTTCAGTTGTGTGAGAAAAAGCCGCGAGCGTGGTTAGTCGTTTGTGTTGATTTCAGGTGCTTAGGTTGAAATTGTACTTAGAAATCGATTAGAAACGTTTAAACAATTGTGTGGGTTCAATTAATTTGATAATTATCAAGCTTTAATGGTCGTACGTTACGGGTTGATGATCGACCGTTACCCGACCTTGTACCCACTCGCATCCGATGTTAAAGACCAATTAAAGTCCTTTAATGGTTCGAATCGACTTCAAGAACGGTTTGGAACAGTTTCGGGATCAAGAAACGACCTGTTTTTGATGTTTAAGAGGTCACCGGAGCAGGCCGGATCTTGGCCGGAAATGGTGCCGGAAAAACGGGGGTCGAGAGGGAAAGGGGGTTTGGGTTTTATGATTTTACAGAAATGGTCCCTACAGTTTTGTTTTTATTATTTTACGCACAAAACTTGCATTTAATGTTTTAAAATTAACAATTTACCCCCCTAACTTAATTGTTTTAAGTTTTTAGTTAGTATAATTCTCATTATTATTATTAGTGTTATTATTATTAATTTTTATTGTTATTATCAGTATTGTTATTGTTATCATTATTAATTAATTGTTATTATTATAATCTATTTTGTTAATATTATTATTATTATTATTATTACTATTATTATTATTATTATTATTATTACTATTATTATCGTTTGATTTAATATTCTTATTTATTGACATTCATATATTAAAATTTAGTTGCAACTAAGGAATATGCATGAATAACCCATGAATTTCAAGATTGACAACAATGGCCCTTATAAAAATAAACGAGATTAACTATTAGTTAACAAAAAAATACGAGATGTTACAATTTTCCTAAGTGTTCCCATACACCTAAAGTTCATGCGCCCAAATAGTATCCATGCACCTAGAAATAAGCTGCATTTGACTAAGTGTCTATATGCCCAGAAAGCTCATGTACCTGCATAGTGCCCACGCGCCTAGAATGTTGCCCAGAATAACTAAGTGTTGGCCATACGCCCCAATAGTGCTCATGCGCCTGGAAGTTTCCCATGCGCCTGGAAGTTTCCTTTGCGCCTAAGTGTTCCTCATGCGCCTGAAAGTTTATGTGCCTACATAGTGCCCATGCGCCTAAGACTTAGAATTATTTTCTGAATTTTGGGGAAAATGTTAAGTATAGCCTTTGAATTGAGAGGTTCCCGAGGATATGTAAGTTGACTTTTTGAGGTCATGTATGATGATGATTATGTGATATGGCATGCATGATGATATGATGTGTATGATGATGTATGGTTATGTTTATGTTCCTTATTATGTATGTTTATTTTCCGTGGCTTTATGTGGTATAGTCATGAATGTAAATGGTAAAGTATTATGTAACATAAAGCGGAAGATAATGAAAAGAGGAACATAATGAAAGAATGCATGCATTAATGAAAGTGAAAGTAAAGAAAGTCTTGCAAGCAAATGTAAAGAGGTGCACGACTCAAAAATGTCATTAGCTCAACTGTATGTTGTTTAACTAACCTATAAGGATACACATAGGGGTTTAGTCTTGTGTGAGTGGCCAGTTTTATAGTACATGGATGATAGTGGATACTCACCCTGGTGCTAGTGCCAGGCTATGTGCGTTATGGAAGTCATTTATGATCTTCGGCCTAGTACCCGCTTTGTGCATACATTGGGGTGTAACATACAGATAGGATCTTTGTTGTTTGCCCGGGTGCTTGTTCCAGGCTATGTCCATTATGGAAGTCATTTATAATCTTTATCTTAGTACCCGCTTTGTGCATACATTTGGGGTATAGCTGATGACACTGATCCGTAAAGAAGGAAAGAAGTAAAGAATGAAAGTAATGAACAGTAAAAGAAAGATAATAATGATATTATCTATGTGTACGTATGATGTGTAATCATGTACAAAAGTATATAATGGGTTTGAAAGAAAGTGAAATATATTATATTTTAAAACTAGAACTCACTCAACAATGCTAACTTTTATGTGTTTTCATTTGACAGGTGATGTTGCTGAGGATGGCACGGGAGGCTAGTTGGCACATTATGGATGAAATCCATTTTGTATAACGATAATGTTTTTGCATTGTAATTCTAACAAATGATGTTTTGTAATTGTTAACGATGTTGTATTATTTTACAAAAGCAATTATTAATGTATGGAATAGTTTAAGTTAATTCTGCTGCAATGTTTTAATAATGTTAAAAAATTATATGTATGTTTTTGTACGATGATTGACTAGCTGTAAGCGTCATGGGAACGGGGCCTTACAAGTTAGTATCAAAGCCAAAGTTTAAGTGAAGTGGATTAAAATATTCAAAAGAAACCTAAACTTAAACTGAAAATTGGTCGAAAGGGAAGGGATGCCAGTCCGAGTAGTTACGTGCCATCAGGTATTTTCTTTAATGTTAACCAGCATTATGAGGGATGCTAGTCCGAGTAGCTGCATGCCATCATGTATTTTCTTTAATGTTAACTGGCATTATGTGCGCATGTTGTTTGATCTGTGTGCTTTTAGTAGATTTAGACATTGATGTAGTCAGGATAGGAAATGCTTGAGGTATGAAGAGTAAAGTAAGTGGCTAATCACAACTTGCCTCTATAATTAAGGACATGGCAGGGATGCTAGGTTTGTCGCTGGCCATATAAGCATCCACCCTCTATGACAATCCTTTAGTTAATGAGATCATATGTGCACCATAACTGTACGTGTGAAGTTTGGACCTGTTCCTTAGTGGGTAGTTGGGTACCTGTAAAGTTTGGAATCCGCTTGTATGTATTTACTTCAATTTGGATATCTATGGTTGGTTCAAGCTACTTCTCCTCTATTTAAGCATGCTTGCAGATTCAATTGTCCAACTTCACGTGGTGCAGAGTACATTTGGACATTCGTATATAGATTTATGCTGTAGTCATTTTATACTTGTAATAAACTGAGCTATTCCCTTGAATGATCTTGTTAGTGTTTGAATCTTATAGCCTGTTAGAGGATGGACGGTGGTAGATCGTCAAAGGCTTCATGTGATGGAGGTCGTGGTGGATGTGGTGATGGACCACATGCCATAAGAGAAAGACCTCGAGCTAAAGAGGTGGTTCATGAAGAACCCGAGACCCCTCATCCGGAAGCTGGGGATGAGAGTTCTAACTTGAGAGCCTTAGTGAAGGAGGCTTTTGTAGAGGACGTTCATTACCGTCTGTGGTGATCGAAGTGATAAAGGAGGTACAAGAAGACGAAAGGGAGGAGAGGAGAAGGTCAACGGGAGAAAGAGAGCAACCGGAGACTAAGACGGTTGTCTCTACGAATGATAAGGAAGGGGAAGAAGAGCCTATGCTGGAGGCAGTATGAGACTGTAACTACAAGGCATTTCAAAGGTGCAAGCCCCCAACCTTTGATGGTAATGGCACTGCTGCTACTTCTCATCGACGGGTGAGAGAGATGGAGGTTGTACTTGTTATCAGCAAGTGCCGAGAAGACCAGAAGGTGAAGTTTGTTGCCTACTCATTTGTGGACTTCGCCTTTTGTTGGTGGGACAATATTGTCCAAGCCAAGGGTAGTCGGGCGATTGGAAGAATGAGGTGGCTAGAGTTAAAAAGGCTAGTGATTGAGGAGTTTTGTCCTCACCGAGAGATGGACAAGGTTGAGAGGGAGTTTCTATAGCTGGAGGCGAGAACAATGACCCATCGGCAATACACCACCAAGTTTAATGAGATGGCACGGCTGGTGCCGGATCAGGTGACGCCTCTGTCATGAAAGATCAAGAGGTATATTCAAGGCTAGCCGACAGACATTCGCAGGCACATAATTGCCACCCAGCCGAGTATGTTTAGATCGGTGGTCGATCTGGCAGGGAGCTGTATGATGAGCATGAGGTGGTGGTGGCTGAAGTGAGCAAGAAAGGTGGTGGTGGCTGGGGTGAGAAAGAAAGGTGGTGGTGGCTGGGGTGAGCAAGAAAGGTGGTGGTGAACCGAATTGGAACGGAAAGCAATTTTGACATGGCGGGGCAGCTCCAAACAAGAAAGGTGCATGGATTGATGACCGACATGTCGTCACATCCGGTGTAGGGTTGAGGTGGTGTGCCAAGTGTGGAAGAGAGCATGCTGGGGAATGTAGAGTGGGATCCAATGTCTATTTCCGGTGTGGTAGGACTACACATGTGGCGAAGAACTACAGGTAAAGAGGTGTTATATTTATGGAGAGGAGGGCCACATGAGTTGGGAATGTAAGAAGCCAAGGGCTGAATGTTCCGGAGTAGGGAAGAAGATGACCAGGATTGAAGGGCAGAGGCGAGTGCCTGGGCATTCACGAAGACACAGTAGGAGGCTAGGACGGACCTCGATGTTGTGTCAGGTATGTTTCTTGAAAACTAAACTCTAGCTTCTATGTTATTTGATTCTGGTGATAGTAAAAGTTCTATTTCTCCTGCTTTCTGTGCTAAATTGCTTGTTAGTAGTAAAAGTATAGATAAGCCCTTCGATGTAGAAACTACCATAGGTAAGTCTACCAAGATTTCTGAGATGATAGAAGGTTGCGACGTGGAGTTAGAAGGTCATATGTTTCCTGTTAGACCATTCGTGATGACCTTAGGTGGGTTCGATGTAGTCCTAGCAATGGATTGGTTGGCGGACTACAATGTGAACATTGTGTGTCGCAAGAAGATGATTTGGTTGACAGAGCCTGACGGGAGTTCGGTGACGGTTTACGGTGATTGAGTCACTATGATTCTGAAAGTGATTTCGATAGTGGTGGCGGGAAAATGCATGAGGCATGGATGTAGTGCCTACTTGGCCTACGTGCAGGAGTGGATACACCAACACCACAACTGTCCGATGTACCGGTTGTGTGTGACTTCCCGGACGTGTTCCTAGAAGATTTACCAGGTGTACCACCGAACCACGAGATCGAGTTCCAGATTGATTTGATACAGGGTGCCCAACCTGTTGCTAAGGCACTGTATCGGTTGGCTCCGACCGAGATGAAGGAACTGATGGAGCAACTGCAGGAGTTGCTTGATAAAGGGTTCATTAGACCGAGTATCTCTCCATGGGGTGCTCTGGTCCTATTTATGAAGAAGAAGGATGGTAGTACGCGGATGTGCATAGACTACTGCGAGCTAAACAAGTGGATAGTGAAGAATCGGTACCCGTTACCGAGAATTGATGATCTGTTTGACTAGCTCCAAGGTGCCTGTTGGTTCTCGAGGATAGATCTTCGATCTGGTTACCATCAATTGAAGGTGAAGAAGCAAGATATTCCTAAAATAACTCTTTGCACGTGTTGTGGACACTACGAGTTGCACGTTATATGCTTTGGTTTAACCAACGCGCCAACTGCTTTTATGGACTTGATTAATCGAGTGTGTTGGCCGATGTTGGATAAATCAGTGATTGTATTTATTGATGATATCTGATTTATTCAAAGAGCAAGGAGGAGCATGCCGGTCACATTTAGGAAGTATTGGAGATGCTAAGAAAGGAGAAGTTGTATGCTAAATTCTCCAAACGCATGTTCTGGTTGCGTGAGGTTTAGTTCTTGGGCCATGTAGTGAATCCAAAGGGGATTATGGTGGACCTGACAAAGGTGGAAGCGATGATGCAATGGAAGTCTCCAAAGACATCATCTGAGATTCGTAGTTTCTTGGGTTTGACGGGCTATTATAGGAGATTCATTCAGAACTTCTCTAGATAACTTCTTGATTAACTAAATTGACCCATAAGGATGTGAAGTTTGTGGGGGGTCAAGATCAAGAGAAGGCGTTTGAGGAGTTAAAGTCGAGGTTGACTCAAGCTCCAGTCTTGTCGTTACCCGATGGAAGCAAATCTTTGGTGGTTTATTCAGATGCTTCTTAGTTGTGTTGGACCGTATATGCCCAAGACACATACAAGATTGATGTGGTTAGTACGCTATGATCCAAGTCGGGTCATACCCAATAACAAGCTACACAAACACCAATTAGTATTTATTTGTTAATGAGATCATACAAATAAATACCGACACCAATTTAGAAAATGGGTTTTCTAAAACGTTGAACAACATTATGTGGATAATTTGTTCATGAGAAATTGTTTGTTTCATTATTTAATTTGTTAAATAATAACAAATAAAAGTGTGTTATTGTTATAAAATTAAAAGTGGTTTTAATTTTATAAAATGAAGGGTAAGAGTGTAACATTTTTATAAAATACCAAAATGGGGGGAAAACCCATTTGTGTGGCCAAGTTTCGGCCGCCCAAAAGATGGGATTGGGACTCCCTTTTGTCTTGTGATTTTCAAGTCATTTACTACTAGAACACTCTTCCATCATCTCACCTTCTCTCACACACACTTAAGCAACAAAAGGCTCTCCACAAGGCTGCATATTTTCGGATTTTCAGCTCCATCAAGGCTGAAATTTTCGGTTTTTGAAGGTCCCTTGCTGTAGAACTTTGGTGTGCAGCTCCCTAACTAGCTAGGTGTTTGAAGAGCTTGTGGGTATTACAAGCTTGAGGTCTTCTCCTTTGAAGGCTAGCAACTCAATAACATCATCTTCTTCATTTTATACATCTTCAACAACTTATACAAGAAAGGTTGTTCCTTTGTACACCCTATGCTTGTTGTTTTGTTTTGATAGCACACTATTTCACATATGTTATATGATCCTTATTCTTGGGTGTTGTTTATGTTTTAAATGGTGAAAATTTTCAGATTACTAACCATTTGTTAAACCTATATTCCGCTGTGATTTTTATGGTTAAACTAGGTGTTTTACATGTGACAAAACCCATCAATGGCATCTAGAGCCGGTTATGTGGAATATGTGCTTCAAAAGGTCTTGAAAAATTAATTTTCATGGACTTTTTCAACCCATTAGGGGTTGTTTTGTTGTGGATGTATGAATCCCTTATATTTCAAGGTTTAATCTTGCATGCTTTGGTTTAAACCTTGAAAGATTTACATCAAATGGTAGATTGTGTTGTTTGGACAAACCTTAAAGTTTTAGTCTATGTTGGCTGAAACTTTAGGGCTGAAATAAGGGGTTCATTGTTGTTCTTGGATGTTGAATATGTTTCTCATTATGGTGCATAACATAGCCTTGGCTTTATGTGTTTGGTTTTGGTTGATTGTGATTTGTCATGTTGGTTTTGTTTCTTGAAAGGGTTGTACTTTGTGTTTTTTTATCTTGGATTGTAATTTATTTATTCATTTGGTTATGTAATAAATAGATTAGGTGCATTTCTTTTATTAGAAAAAGTGTATTAGGATATGATTTTTGTAAAAGAAGATGCACAAGATGAAGACTCAAAGAAGGACACAAAAGACATGGACACTTGAAGCATTTGGATGTGGATTCAAGTGGGCGTTCATGGACACATTTTGATGTGTCATCTCAACCCTTAGGAAAGACCTTATGACAACACTTGTGATGGCAAACAAGTGTGGTCAACTTAGTGGCTATGGTTATGCACTCATGTTTGTATGTTTATGATTGTTTGGATGTTTGTTGTTTGATTTTTGGATATGCATTACAAACTCATTAACAACTTAACAAGCTGAAAATTTGATGGTTCTTATCATTAAGTGGTTAATAAAAGGTTATTAAAAGGATTAATGTTTTTAATAAAAGAGGTTTTATTAAAAATGAACCATATGGTACCTTGTATTTGAAAGCATGCAAATATAAGGTACATAGAGTTTTCTAAACTAAGATTCTGAAAACTTAAATTCATTTTATGAACAAGTTTAACACCATCATTTTGCACAACACTTGAGTCATTTGGAAATTCTTAATGGGATAAAGGTCACCTAACCATTTTGAGGGAACTTGTGACTTGAGGTTGGGATACCATATTTGTGGGATAAAGGTCACCTAACCACTTATGTTGGAAAACTCACATGTATGTGCAAGTAGGGTAACTTGATCTGCAAACCATGTTAAATGGATCACCTACAATATGGTTTACAAAGGTGTTGATGGGATTAGCATGTCGACTATACATATTATGTTTTAAAGTCGATCCCATACCCTAGAAGTTGCAAAAGGTTGCAATTGTCAAAACGTTGACTACCTTGTTAATTTAAATAATGGGATAAGGGTCACCTAACCACTATTTAAATGTAACGTTGGATTCTAGATTTTAATATTGTGTAAGACACTTAAAGGGGTTTTAATTATTAAAATATGAACAATATCGAAATTACTAAAATTGAACTTTGTTGTATTTTGTAGATGGCCACCAACAATAATGATAACAATGAAATCCCGACCACTCACTCACTATCAGTAAGGACCATTCTCCAAAAGGAGCGTCTAAACCATAATAACTTTATTGATTGGTTTTGAAACTTGAGAATTGTTCTCAAGCAAGAGAAATGATCATACATATTAGACGATCCGATTCCCGATCAACCTACTGAGGATGATGAGGAGGCCTATAATAATTGGGTGAAATACACTGAGGACTCGGTCCAAGTGTCTTGCCTTATGTTGGCAAGTATGATTCCAGATCTCCAAAAGGTGTATGAACATCATCGAGCATACGACATGATAACCCAGTTGAAGGAAACGTTCCAACAACAAGCACGGGTTGAGCGCTTCGAAACGGTTCGAGCACTCCATGCGTGTCGTATGGATGACACCCGATCTGTTTCATCTCATGTACTTAAGATGAAACGCCATATCGACCGCCTCGAAAGGCTAAATTGTCCCATCTCGAAAGAGTTGGCTACGGATTTGATCCTCAACTCTTTGTCAAAAAGGTTTGATAACTTTGTCATGAACTATATTATGAACGGATAGGACAAGAACATAAGTGAGCTTCACTCTATGCTCAAAACTGCCAATGCAACCATGGGTAAAAGGGTTTTACCCGTTCTCACCATCAATGAAGGTGGGAAGAAGAAAATGCCTCACCCCGCACCCAAGGCAAATGTTTCTAAGGGTAAAGGGCACGTTAGGGGAAAGGGAAAGGGAGTGGTAAGAGCGCCACCACCAAAACCAACGGAGAAGAAGCAAAAGGTTGCTTCGAATGACCCATGCTTTAAGTGTGGGGAGATTGGACATTGGGCAAGAAATTTCCCAGTCCATCTCAAAGAGTTGCAAGCAAAGAGGGATGTCGGGCAAACCTCAGGTACAATTTTCATGATCCATATTGATCTAATTTAATATCCTCAAACACATGGGTATTGGATACCAGATGTGGAACTCATATTTGCAACTTATTACAGGGGTTCAAAAGAAGTAAGGACTCCAAGAAAGGGTATGTAAGTCTCTACATGGTGAATGGGGCAAAGGTTCAAGTTGAAGGCTGAGGGGACTACATCTTGAAGCTTCCAAATGGTTTGGAAGCAATTTTGAACAATATTTTGTATGCTCCTAGTTTAACTAGGAACATTATTTCTCTTGCCCAATTAAGACAATATGGTTATGTTTTGTCATTTATTGAGAATGAAATTCATGTTTCTTTAAATGGCATGTTTTATTTTAAAGCTATTCCTGTTAATGGTATTTATGAATTGGTTCGTGAAAATACATTATATGATAGCTCATTGTACCAAACCACCACTAAGAAACTCAAACTGGATTTGAGTGATACCTATCTTTGGCATTGCCGTCTTGGTCATTTAAACAAGAAGCACATACAAACACTCAAAAGAGCGGTCTCATAAAAGCAAATGAATATGATTCATTCGATGTATGTGAATCTTGTTTACAAGGTAAAATGACTAAGGCACCTTTTAGTGGCAAGACCGAACGGGAAAAAGATTTATTAGGCATCATACATTCGGATGTATGTGGTCCTTTTAAGCCAATGACTAGGTACGATGAAAGATACTTCATACCTTTACCAATGACTATAGTCGATATTGTTATGTGTACTTGTTAAGAAACAAAGATAAAGCTTTTAAAATGTTCAAAATCTTCCAAAATGAAGTAGAAAATCAACTCAACAAGAAAATAAAAATTCTCCGCACTACTAGAGGAGGTGAATACCTGAGTGATGCCTTTAGAGACCATCTTAGAAGTTGTGGTATTGTCTCACAACTATCTCCACCTGGAACACCACAACATAATGGTGTGTCCGAGAGGAGAAATTGAACTTTATTAGATATGGTTCGATCTATGATGGCTAGAAGCTCACTACCTTTATCATTTTGGGGTTTCGCTTTGCTCTCTGCAGCCCATATTTTGAATATGGCCCCAACCAAGAAAGTGGAAACGACACCTTTTGAAATATGGCATGGAAGAGTTCCATCATTGTCATATTTAAAGGTATGGGGTTGTGAGGCTTATGTTAAGACTCCCACCTCAAACAAGCTAGAAAGCCGTTCCACTAAGTGTATCTTCATTAGATATCCAGAGATTCTATGGGATATTATTTCTATGATCCATTGGAACAAAAGGAGTTTGTTGCCAAGAAGGCTAAGTTCTTAGAAGCAAAGTTCCTTACAGAAGGAACTAGCAGTAGAACTATGGATCTTGAAGGGGATCAAGAACCGAAAACCCATACACGTTTGGTTGATACTAGCACTCAACACGAGGATGTTGAGAATGATCAAGTGGTTGATCAAACTACACAGAATGTTCACAGATCTGGTAAAATTATTAATCCACCTGAAAGATATGGATTTCGTAGATGGATGCTATGTGGTAGATTCTGATGAACCAACCACCTATCATGATGCAATGTCCAATTTGCATTGTGACAAATGGCTTGAAGCCATGAATGTTGAGATGCAATCCATGTATGACAACCAAGTGTGGGACTTGGTTGAACCACCTCTTAACTCCAAGATAGTTGGAAGTAAGTGGGTTTTCAAGAAGAAAATCAATATGCATGGAAACTTGGATACTTATAAAGCTAGACTTGTAGCAAAAGGTTTCACTCAAACTCAAGGGGTTGATTATGATGAGACCTTCTCACCAGTTGTAATGCTAAAGTCTATTAGGATATTATTTGCCATAGCTGCTCATTATGATTATGAGATTTGGCAAATGGATGTCAAAACCGCTTTTTTAAATGGATATCTTGAGGAAGATGTCTATATGGTTCAGCCTGAAGGTTTTGTCAACTCAAAACATCCTGACAAAGTATGCAAGTTAAGGAAATTAATCTATAGATTGAAGCAAGCATCAAGAAGTTGGAATCACCATTTTAATGAAAAAATAACCAAATTTGGTTTCATCAAAATCACTGATGAAGCATGTGTATATAAGAAGGCTAGTGGGAGCATCACCATTTTCTTAGTATTGTATGTCGATGACATCCTACTATTTAGAAATGACATTCCAACCATGGAACGTATAAAAGCCTGGCTTGGAAGCTGTTTCTCCATAAAGGATCTTGGTGAAGCCACCTATATTTTAGGAATAAAGATCTATAGGGATGGATCAACGCAGTTGATAGGTTTGAATCAAAGTGCATACATTGATAAGATCTTGAAAAGGTTCAAGATGGAAACTCTAAGAAAGGTACCGTACCTATTCAAAGAGGAATGATATTGAGTAAGACTCAATGTCCAAGCTCAAAGGATTAGCAAGACAAAAGGAAGGGAATCCCGTACGCGTCTGCTATAGGATCCATCATGTATGCAATGATATGCACTAGACCGGATGTGTCATGCGCTTTGAGCATGACAAGCCGATACCAACAAAATCCTGGAAACAGTCATGGATGGTTGTTAGTAACACCGATTATTTATTATTTTGAAGCCGACGAATAAAGAAAAGAAATAAAGTCCAAAGTCGAAGGACCAAACTCGCTAACGAGAGAAAGTTGGGAAGCGGGAGTATTTAAGGGAGAGGGCAACCCTTACCCTCTCCCCACACTCACATTTTCAGCCATTATAGAGAGGAAAAGAGAGAAAGGAAGAAAAAAGGAAAAGTGTTGGTTCGAGTTGGTTCGAGTAGCCAAAGTCGTTAAGAAGCGAGTCAAACCGAAGCTCTACTTCTTGGTGTCATTTGTGTGAGTTCTAGGACCCCTATTTTAGTTGTTTTCAAACGATTTTGGGGCTGGAACACATCTGAAATCGGGTTTTTTGAGTGTGTGCATGTTTGACCCGTTTGTGTATGTGTATGTGTATGTATGATGCGTTTGTGGCTTGATTGTGAGCTTGTGTGGGCTTGATTGTGAGCTTGTGTGTGCTTGAATGGTGTTGTGGTATGTATACCTATGGTTTAGGATGGTTGATTTGGGCTTAAAATGGGTTTAGATGAGTTTGGAGGCCGAAAACCTCGGCTGCAGTCGGGATGAACTGCATTCTGCATCAGCTAGGGCTAGGCGACCAACTGGAGACCGAATGGAGGCCATATGGTTGAATAGGGAGAGATTGGGGTCCATTCGCATGATTGAGGGTCCATTCGCACGATTGAAAGACCAGTCGCATGGAGGTCATGCGACTAAAGGTCCAGTCGCATAAGTGCTCATCCGCATTAGTCCCATTCGCATGAGGTCCATCCGCATTAGTCCATTCGCACGATTGGATGTTCATTCGCATGAGAGTTCATCTGCATTGGTTTATTCGCACGATGTCCAGTGTCATGGAGGCCACGCGACTGAAGGGTGTCCATACGCCCGAATAGGGCTGTTGCACTCGAGGAGAGTGTAGTTTGACTTCGGACTTTCGGGGGAAAGTGCAGAGGTAAGTTTTGACGTAAAGGTTCCCGTAAGAGCATGTAAGATGACTGTTGAGACCCAAGAGAGCATGTGGGAATGATGATGATGATGTTGCATGTTTATGCATGTTATGTATGTTTGATGTTGCCCTGTATGATGTTGATGAATGTGTATGATATGTTCCTTATTATGGTGTATATTTATCCTTCCATGGCTTTAAGTTGAATGTTAATGAATGAATGAATTATTATGTAACGTAAAGTGAAAGATAATGAAAGAGGGACATGAAGTAAGAATCCGTACATTATTGAATGACGAATGAACGAAGGAAAGGCTTGCAAGCACATAAATGATGTGAGCAACTCGATGGTTGCAAGAGACTCGGATAGCATGCCATCGATAAGAATGGCAATGAGGTGAGCGACTTGATGGTTGCAAGAGACTCGGATAGCGTGCCATCGATGAGAATGGCAATGAGGTGAGCAACTCGATGGTTGCAAGAGACTAGGATAGCGTGCCATCGATGAGAATGGCAATGAAGTGAGCAACTCGATGGTTGCAAGAGACTCGAATAGCGTGCCATTGATGAGAATGGCAATGAGGTGAGCAACTTGATGGTTGCAAGAGACTTGGATAGCATGCCATCAATGAGAATGACAATGAGGTGAGCAACTTGATGGTTGCAACAGACTCAGATAGCATGCAATCGATGAGATTGCTAAGGAGGTGAGCGACCCTGTTGTTACAACAGACTTGGAAGAACGGACGAGTAGAATGAACGGAGTTAACGAGTGTAATGGAAGTTAATAATACCTTAACGATGTGTATGTATGTTGCATGGCCACGAATGAATGTAAAGAATAGTTTTAACTATAGAAAAGCACGTCTATTATAAAACTAGAACTCACTCCGCAACGTTGACTTTTATGTGTTTCCAGTTGGTAGGTAATGATTGCTGAGGATGGCACGGGCGGCCACTCGGCCCTTTTGGGATGGCATTGTTTTGATTAATGTTTTTGCATTGTAATGTGAACAAGCTATTTTTTAATGAATGTTGCATTAACTTGCAAAAGCATTTACATAGAAATGAAAGATTATTTTAGTGTTCCGCTGCGATTTAATGTAATATGAATGTAAATATATGTTTTATGTGCGATGAATAACCAACTGTAAGCGTCCGGGTGATGGGCCTTACAAGTTGGTATCAGAGCCAAAGTTTAAGTGAAACGGGTAAATTTTCAAAATAAACCTTAACTTAAACTGAGAATGGGACGAAAAAGGAATGGGATGCCAACCTGAGTAGCTGCGTGCCATCAGGTATTTTCGTAAAGTTAACCGGTTTTATGTGCGCATGGTATGTGGTTATGTGTTGTTTGTGGATTTAAATACTGATGTTGTCAGGACAGGTAATGCTCGGGGGTGAAGAGTAAAGTAAATGGCTAATCACAACTGGCCACTGTAATTAGGGACTTACTATACTTGACATAAACTAAGCCGTTCCCTTGAATGACCGTGTTGTTGTTTGAATCTTTCAGTGTGCGTGTGAATGGCTGGTGGTAGATCCTCGAAAGCTTCATGGGGTGGAGGTCACGGTACTGAACCGCGACCCAAGAGAGGGAGACCCAGAGTTGAGAAGGTGGTTCATGAAGAACCAGAGACCCCTCATCCGGAGGGTGGCGACGAGAGCGCCAATCTGAGAGCCTTAGTGAAGGAGGCTGTTGTTGAAGAAGTTCATCAGGTCATGCAGACGATCTTACCATCTTTGGTGACCGAAGTGATTAAGGTAGTAAGAGAAGAGGAAAGAAAGGAGAGAAACAGGTCCTCGGGAGGACGGGAGCAACCGAAGCCGGAAACGGTTCTCTCTGATGATGAGGAGGAGGAGGAAGAAGAAGAGCCTGCACTGGAGGCGGCACAAGGTTGTAAGTACGGGGTGTTTATGAGATGCAAGCCCCCTACTTTCGATGGAAATGACACTACTGCAACTGCTCACGGTATGTGAGAGAAATGGAAGTTGTGCTTGACATCAGTGAGTGTTATGAAGATCAAAAGGTGAAGTTCGTTACCCACTCTTTTGTGGATTCGGCTTTGTGCTGGTGGGACAGCGTTGTCCAAGCCGAGGGTAGCAGGGCTATCGGGAGGATGAGATGGTCTGAGCTGAAAAAGTTAGCGATTGAGGTATTTTTTCCTCATTAGGAAATGGACAAGGTCGAAAGGGAGTTCTTGCAACTGGAGGCGGGAACTATGACGCACCAGCAGTACACCACTAAATTCAACGAGATGGCACGTCTGGTGCCTGATGAGGTGACACCTATGTCACGAAAGATTAAACGATACATTTAGGGTTTTCCAGGGGATGTTCGCAGGCACATGATCACTTCCCGGCCGAGCACGTTTAGGTCGGCGGTGGATTTTGCAGGGAGACTGTATGATGAGAGAACGGTGGTGGTGACTAAGGGTGGCAAGAAGAGCAGCGGTGATCGAAACTGGCGGGGGAAGTGGTTGGGTCGGGGTGATGCCTCGACGGGTAATAAGAAAGCGCGAGTGGATGATCGCCGTGTGGTCACATCAAGTGCGGGGTCGAAAAGGTGTGGCAAGTGTGGAAGGGAGCACAGTGGGGAATGTAGGTTTGGGTTGAACTTGTGCTTCAAATGTGGGAAGGCGGGGCACCTAGCATGGGACTATCATATAGTCCGGTGCTATAACTGTGGTGAAGAGTGTCACATAAGTAAGGATTGTAAGAAGCCGAGGGCTGAGGGTTCCAGGGTGAAGAAGATGGGAGGTGAAGGACCAAGGGCGAGCGTTAGGGCATTCACCATGACACAGGAGGAAGCTAGGACAGACCCTGATGTCGTGTCCAGTACGTTTCTAGTGAACTAAACTTTAGCTTCTGTGTTATTTGATTCGGGTGCCAGTAAAATTTTTATTTCTGCTACTTTCTGTGCTAAGCTGCCTGTTAGTAGTAGACGTGTTGATGCGCCCTTCGATGTAGAAATTACCATAGCTAAGTCTACCAGGATTTCTGAGATGATAGAGGGTTGTGACATGGAACTTGAGGGTCATAAATTTCCTGTTAGACCGTTTATGATGACCTTAGGTGGTTTCGATTTGGTTGTAGAGCCTATTTGGCTTATGTAAAGGATGGATTGGTTGGCGGACTTCGAGGCGAACATTGTGTGTTGCAAGAAGATGATTTGTTTGACGGCGCTAGATGGTAGTTCAGTGACGGTTTACGGTGATCGTGTTACTACAATTCCGAAGGTGATTTCGATGGCGGTGGCGGGAAAGTGTATGAGGCGTGGATGTAGCGCCTAGTTGGCTTATGTAAAGGATGTGGATACGCCAACACCACAACTATCCGATGTGCCAGTTGTGTGTGAATTTCCAGATGTATCCCCAGAAGACTTACCAGGAGTGCCACCTGACCGTGAGATCGAGTTCCACATTGACTTGATACCAGGTGCCCAACCTGTTGCCAAGGCACCGTATCGATTGGCTCCGACGGAGATGAAATAGTTGATGGAGCAGTTGTAAGAGCTGCTTGATAAGGGGTTCATTAGACCGAGTATCTCTCCTTGGGGTGCTTCGGTCCTGTTCATGAAGAAGAAAGACGGTAGTATGAGAATGTGTATTGACTACCGCAAGCTGAACTAGTTAACGGTAAAGAACAGATACCCCTTACCGAGATTAGACGATTTGTTCGATCAGCTTCAGGGTGCCAGTTGGTTTTCAAGGATAGATCTTCGATCTGGTTATCATTAGCTGAAGGTGAAAGAGCAGGATGTTCCTAAAACAGCTTTTCGCACGCGCTATGGTCACTACGAGTTTCTTATCATGTCTTTTGGTTTGACCAATGTGCCAGCTGCTTTTATGGATTTGATGAATCGTGTGTGTAGGCCGATGTTGGATAAATCAGTGATTGTGTTTATTGATGATATCCTGATTTATTCAAAGAGCAAGATGGAGCATGCCGGTCACATTCGGGAGGTTCTGGAGACGCTGAGGAGGGAGAAGTTGTATGCTAAATTCTCCAAGTGCGTGTTCTGGTTGCACGAAGTTTAGTTCTTGGGTCAAGTGGTGAATCCCGACGGGATTATGGTGGACCCGACAAAGGTGGAGGCAGTTATGCAATGGAAGTCTCCAAAAACGCCATCCAATATCCGTAGTTTCTTGGGTCTGGCGGGCTACTACAGAAGGTTCATTCAATACTTTTCCAAGATTCCTTCCCCACTAACTAAGTTGACTCGGAAAGATGTAAAGTTTGGATGGGGCCAAGCTCAAGAGAAGGCATTCGAAGAATTGAAGGCAAGATTGACTCAAGCTCCTGTTCTGTTATTACCCGATGGAAGTGAAAATTTGGTGGTTTATTCTAATGCTTCTTATTCGGGGTTGGGGTGCGTGTTGATGCAGAGAGGGAAGGTTATAGCCTATGCATCCCGATAGTTGAAGGTTCATGAGGTTAATTACCCTACTCATGACTTGGAGCTAGCAGCCATGGTCTTTGCACTAAATATTTGGAGGCACTATCTTTACGGGACGAAGTGCACCATTTTCACTGACCATAAAAGCTTGAAGTACTTCTTCGAGCAGAAGGATCTGTACATGAGGCAGAGACGGTGGTTGGAACTTATAAAGGATTATGATTGTGAGATCCACTACCATCCAGGCAAGGCCAATGTGGTGGCTGATGCTCTTAGCCGAAAAGAGAGGCCCGAGGCGATTCGGGTGAAAGCATACAAACTGATCATGACCTTTGATGTACTGAAGCAAGTCAAAGAGTTTCAAGATGAGGCACTGAAAGAAGATCATCTTTAACTCTGAAAGAATGAGAGTTCGGGTTGGGGAATTAGGTGAAAACACATTCGGTGTTAGAACTCAATTCGGTCATGTGTGGATTCCTCGTTTTGGGGATCTACGGGTGAAGATAATGGATGAAGCTCGCAAGACTCGATACTCCATTCATCCAGGTGCCACGAAAATGTATCAAGACATGAAGAAGGATTACTGGTGGCTGGGTATGAAGCGTGATGTGGTGGAGTATGTGAGTAAGTGCCTTACTTGCTTATAGGTGAAGGCCGAGCATCAAAAGCCGTATGGGAAGATTCAACCTTTGGATATACCAGAATGGAAGTGGGAGCGCATCACCATGGATTTCATTACGAAGCTGTCGCATACTTCGAAAGGGTACAATGCCATATGGGTGATAGTTGACCGTTTGAAGAAGAGTGCTCACTTCCTACCGATCCGCGAGACATATTCATCCAAGAGGTTGGCTGATCTATTCATCAAGAAGATTGTAACTCGTCATGGTGTGTCGGTGTCCATTGTGTCTGATCGTGACACCCAGTTTACATCTAGATTCGGGAAGAAATTTCATGATGCCATGGGAACGAGGTTACATATTAGCACGGCTTATCATCCCCAAACTGATGGTCAGTCAGAAAGGACCATTCAGATGTTAGAGGATTCTTCGGGCATGTGTGATTGATTTTGGTGGATGTTGGGATGACCACCTACCATTAGCCGAATTTTCATACAACAATAGCTATCATGCCAGCATTGGTATGCCACCATATGAGATGCTATACGGTAGGAGATACAGAACACCAGTTTGTTGGGGTGATATTGGTCAAAAGGAGTTGGGGAGCATCGAGGTAATCAAGGCTACGACTGAGAAGCTGGAGAAGATTAAAGCCTTCATGAAGGCAGCCAAAGATAGACAGAAGTCGTATGCGGACAAACGACGCAGGCCGATTGAGTTCCAGGTGGGTGACCGGGTTATGTTGAAGGTCTCACCTTGGAAGGGTATCATTCGTTTCCGAAAGCGGGGCAAGTTGAGCCCAAGGTATACAGGCCCTTTCCAAATCATTGCTCGAGTAGGAGAAGTGTCTTATAGATTGGAGTTACCAGATGAGTTAAGTGGAATTCACTCGACATTTCATGTATCTCATCTGAGAAAGTGATTAGCTGATGAAGACATGATTGTTCCATCGGAAGATATCAAAGTAGACGAAAGGCTCAATTATGTGGAGCAACCAGTGGCAATCATCGATTGAAAAGAGAAGAGGCTGAGAAATAAAGTGGTTCCTCTTGTGCGTGTATAGTGGAAGCACAGGCCGAGTCAACGTGGGAGACCGAGGAAGAAATGAGACAGCATTATCCACGTTTGTTCGAGGAATAACAGGTTTTGGGGATGAAACCAATTTAAGGGGGTGGACTTGTAACACCCGATTATTTATTATTTTGAAGCTGACGAATAAAGTAAAGAAATAAAGTCCAAAGTCGAGGGACCAAACTCGTCAACGAGAGAAAGTTGGGAAGCGGGAGTATTTAAGAGAGAGGGCAACCCTTACCCTCTCCCCACACTCACATTTTCTGCCATTATAGAGAGGAGAAGAGAGAAAGGAAGAAAAGAGAAAAAGTGTTGGTTCGAGTTGGTTCGAGTAGCCAAAGTAGTTGAGAAGCGATTCAAACCGAAGCTCTACTTCTTGGTGTCATTTGTGTGAGTTCTACGACCCCTCTTTTACTTTTTTTTTCAAACGATCTTGGTGCTGGAACACATCTGAAATCGGGTTTTTTGGGTGTGTGCATGTTTGACCCATTTGTGTATGTGTATGTGTATGTATGATGCGTTTGTGGCTTGATTGTGAGCTTGTTTGTGCTTGAATGGTGTTGTGGTATGTGTCCCTAAGGCTTAGGATGGTCGATTTGGGCTTAAAATGGGTTTAGATGAGTTTGGAGGCCGAAAACCCTCGGCTGCAGTCTAGATGAACTGCATTCTGCATCAGCTAGGGCTAGGCGACCGACTGGAGACCGAATGGAGGCCATACGGCCGAAGAGGGTGCGATTGGGGTCCATTCACACGATTGAGGGTCCATTCGCACGATTGAAAGACCAATCACATGGAGGTCATGCAACTAAAGGTCCAGTCGCATAAGTGCTCATCCACATTAGTCCCATCCGCATGAGGTCCATCCGCATTAGTCCATTCGCACGATTGGGTGTTCATTCGCATGAGAGTTCATCTGCATTGGTTCATTCACATGATGTTCAGTCGCATGGAGGCCATGCGACTGAAGGGTGTCCATACGCCTGAATAGGGTTGTTGCACCCGAGGAAAGTGTAGTTTGACATCTGACTTTCGGGGGAAAGTGCAGAGGTAAGTTTT
The DNA here is from genome assembly GCA_025506515.1 of Flaveria trinervia. Taxonomy (NCBI): domain Eukaryota; kingdom Viridiplantae; phylum Streptophyta; class Magnoliopsida; order Asterales; family Asteraceae; genus Flaveria; species Flaveria trinervia. The sequence continues at coordinate 23,556,678 of CM046442.1, read as the reverse complement.
GATGTAAACGTTCCCGTAAGAGCATGTAAGATGACTGTTGAGACCCAAGAGAGCATGTTGGGCATGATGATGATGATGTTGCATGTTTATGTATGTTTGATGTTGCCCTGTATGATGTTGATGACTGTGTATGATATGTTCCTTATTATGGTGTATGTTTATCCTTCCATGGCTTTACGTTGAATGTTAATGAATGAATGAAGTATTATGTAATGTAAAGTGAAAGATAATGAAAGAGGGACATGAAGTAAGAATGCATGCATTGTTGAATGATGAATGAACGAAGGAAGGGCTTGCAAGCACATAAATGAGGTGAGCAACTTGATGGTTGTATGAGACTCGGATAGTGTGCCATCAATGAGAATGGCAATGAGGTGAGCAACTCGATGGTTGGAAGAGACTTGGATAGCGTGCCATCGATGAGAATGGCAATGAGGTGAGCAACTCGATGGTTGCAAGAGACTCGGATAGCGTGCCATCGATGAGAATGGCAATGAGGTGAGCAACTCGATGGTTGCAAGAGACTCGGATAGCGTGCCATCGATGAGAATGGCAATGAGGTGAGCAACTCGATGGTTGCAAGAAACTCGGATAGCGTGCCATCGATGAGAATGGCATGAGGTGAGCAACTCAATGGTTGCAAGAGACTCGGATAGCGTGCCATCAATGAGAATGGCAATGAAGTAAGCAACTCGATGGTTGCAACAGACTCGGATAGTGTGCAATCGATGAGATTGCTAAGGAGGTGAGCGACCCTATTGTCGCAACAGACTCGGAAGAACAGACGAGTAGAATGAATGGAGTTAACGAGTTTAATGTAAGTTAATAATACATTAACGATGTGTATGTATGTTGCATGGCCACGAATGAATGTAAAGAACAGTTTTAACGATAGAAAGCATGTTTATTATAAAACTAGAACTCACTCAGCAACGCTGACTTTTATGTGTTTCCAGTTAGTAGGTAATGATTTCTGAGGATGGCACGGGCGGCTACTCGGCCCTTTTGGGATGGCATTCTTTTGATTAATGTTTTTGCATTATAATGCGAACAAGCTGTTTTGTAATGAATGTTGTATTAACTTGCAAAAGCCTTTACATAGAAATGAAAGATTATTTTTGTGTTCCGCTGCGATTAATGTAATATGAATCTAAATATATGTTTTATGTGCGATGAATGACCAACTATAAGCGTGCCGGGTGCGGGGCCTTACAGGTTGTCGAGAACATACTTAAGTACCTAAGGAGGACTAAAGATATGTTCCTAGTCTATGGATCTGGTGAGGAGGAACTCGTAGTAAAGGGTTACACGGATGCGAGTTTCCAAATTGATCGGGTTGATTCATGATCACAATCGGGGTACATTTTCATCTTGAATGGAGGAGCAATCTCTTGGAAGAGCTCTAAGCAAGATATGATGGCATTATCAACTATAGAGTCAGAATATATTGCCGCTTCATTAGCAGCTCAGGAAGCTGCATGGATAAAGAAGTTCATTGCTGATCTAGGAGTGGTCCCTTCCATTCCGGACGCCCTAGAAATTCTTTGTGATAACGAGGGTGCGATTGCTCAAATCAAGGAACCCCGTGCACATCAGAAGACTAGGCACATTGAACGAAGATTCAACTACATAAGGGATGAAGTTGAAAAGGGGAAGATATATATTCGCAAAGTTCACACAGATCAAAACATTGCGGATCCACTCACGAAACTTCTTGAAAAGGCAAAGCATGAAAGTCATGCTTGTGCCATGGGGCTTCAATATTCTAGTGACTGGATTTGATCTTTAATTTCTGTAGTGAGATATTATAACCCTTTATTACTTAAATGAATTATTCAGTTATAATGATTCAGCTAATATTCCTATTTTGCATGTTTAACATCCATGAGTAAATTATTTACTCAGAATGTCCGTAGCTGTTCATGCTTGTGGGAACAAGTATGAAGGTAATGCTATTATGAACTTGGATTGGTTGATATTCATATGGATGAATATAGAGCAAACGGTTGCTGCCAAAGTTCATAGGTATTTGTGGGATGCAAATATTGGACTGACCTGCATCTCAAATATTACTACATAGAATCTTCCTGATTGATCATAAGTAATTTTGAATAAAGGCAAACATCATTTGGTATCCTTTGACCTGAGATACATATTGGGTCTTGATATTTACCGAATATTATACTTTGACTTAGCTCTTCGTTGTTTTGAAACATGGCAGTACATAAGTCTGAGTTCAGGTATGATATAAGGTAATTGTGAGAGACCTATGTTGTCAAGATGGGATTTGTCCCTCTTATTCATTGAGAGTAAGATGTCTAAGGCCTGAAAAGTTAGATCAATGGAGAATAATCACTCTGTGTCTCTAGGATTTAACATGACATCTGCGACAAAAGGATAGATGATTGTTTCACCTAAAACCTTTCAAGTATGGTACTTGAAGAGGATGATGTTATTGAATGGCACTTAGTCATACGTATTAAGGGTATTAACCGTTGTTAGGCCATATTTACTGCTTGCATCAATCTTCTATGAATCTGTGCAAGTGGGAGACTGTTGGACCTTATATGCCCAAGACACATACAAGATTGATGTGGTTAGTACGCTATGATCCAAGTCGGGTCATAGCCAATAACAAGCTATACAAACACCAATTAGTATTTATTTGTTGATGAGATCATACAAATAAATACCAACACCAATTTAGAAAATGGGTTTTTCTAAAACGTTGCTTTCGTAGAAGAACAACATTATGTGGATAATTTGTTCATGAGAAATTGTTTGTTTCATTATTTAAGTTGGTTAAATAATAACAAATAAAAGTGTGTTATTGTTATAAAATTAAAAGAGGTTTTAATATTATAAAATGAAGGGTAAGAGTGTAACATTTTTGAAAATACCAAAATGGGGGGAAAACCCATTTGTGTGGCCAAGTTTTGGCAGCCCAAAAGATGGGATTGGGACTCCCTTTTGTCTTGTGATTTGCAAGTCATTTACTACTAGAACACTCTTCCATCATCTCACCTTTCTCTCACACACACTTAAGCGACAAAAGGCTCTCCACAAGGCTGCATATTTTCGGATTTTCAGCTCCAACAAGGCTGAAATTTTCGGTTTTTAAAGGTCCCTTGGTGTAGAACTTTGGTGTGAAGCTCCCTAACTAGAAATGTGTTTGAAGAGCTTGTGGGTATTACAAGCTTGAGGTCTTCTTCTTTGAAGGCTAGCAACTCAAGAACATCATCTTCTTCATCTTATACATCTTCAACAACTTATACAAGAAAGGTTGTTCCTTTGTACACCCTATGGTTGTTGTTTTGTTTTGATAGCACACTATTTCACATGTGTTTATATGATCTTTATTCTTGGGTTTTGTTTATGTTTTTAATGGTGAAAATTTTCAGATTACTAACCATTTGTTAAACCTATATTCCGCTGCGATTTTTCAAGTTTAAATGTTAAACTAGGTGTTTTACATGTGACAAAACCCATAAACTTGGGGTTGGAATGTGTCTTGATGAAGCGAGGAAAGGTTATAGCCTACGCATCTTGACAGTTGAAAGTTCACGAGGTTAATTATCCTACTCATGACTTGGAGCTAGCTTGTGGTCCTTGCATTAAAGATTTGGAGGCACTACCTATACGGGACGAAGTGCACCATATTCACTAACCACAAGAGCTTGAAGTATTTCTTTGAGTAAGAGGACTTGAATATGAAGCAACGGCGATGGTTGGAGCTCATAAAGGATTATGATTGTGAGATCCATTACCATCCGGGCAAGGCCAATGTGGTGGCGGATGCCCTCAGTCGAAAGAAGAAACCCGAGCCGATTTGGGTGAAAGCTTATCAATTGATTATGACCTCCAATGTGATGAAGCAAGTCAAGGAGTTTCAAGATGAAGCATTGAAGGAAGATCATCTTAACTCTGAGAGAATGAGAGGTCTAGTCGTGAAGTTGGGTGAAAACACACTCAGTGTTAGAACCCGATTTAGACGGATGGGGATTCCTCATTTTGGAGATCTACGTGGGATGATTATGGATGAAGGTCATAAGACTCGATACTCAATTCATCTCATTGCCACGAAAATGTACCAAGATATGTAGAAACATTATTGGTGGCGGGTATGAAACACGATGTAGTGGAGTATGTGAGTAAGTGCCTTACTTGTTACAAGTGAAGGCCGAGCATCAGAAGTCGTATGGGAAGATCCAACTGTTGGATATACCGGAGTGGAAGTGGGAGCATATCACCATGAACTTTATTATGAAGCTATCGCATACTACGCAAGGGTATGATGCTATATGGGTGATAGTTGATCGTTTGACGAAGAGTGCTCACTTCCTACCGATCCACGAGACATATTCATCCCAGAGGTTGGCAGATGTGTTCATCAAGGATTGTAACTCGTCATGGTGTGCCGGTGTCTATTGTGTCTGACCGTGGCACCTGGTTTACATCTAACTTTTGGAAGAAGTTCCATGATACGATGGGGACAAGGTTACATATTAGCACGGTTTATCATCCTTAGATGGATGGTCAGTCGGATAGGACGATTCAGACGCTAGAAGATATGATTCTGGCATGCGTCATTGACTTAGGAGGAAGTTGGGATGACCACTTACCGTTAGCTGAGTTCTCATATAAGAATAGTTATCATGCCAGTATTGGTATGCCCCTTTATGAGATGCTATATGATAGGAGATGTAGAACACCTGTTTGTTGGGGTGATATTGGTCAGAAAGAGTTGGGAAGTATAAAGGTGATCGTGGTTACGACTGAAAAGATTGAAAGGATCAAAGCCTTCATGAAAGCAGCCAAAGATTGGAAGATTTCGTATGCCGACAAGAGGCAAAGACCGATTGAGTTCCAGGTGGGTCATAGACTTATATTGAAAGTCTCACCTGAAAGGGTATCATTTGGTTCAGAAAGCAGGGAAAGTTGGGCCCAAGGTAAATAAGACCTTTTCGAATCATGGCGCGAGTAGGAGAGGTGGCCTATAGATTGGAGTACTGGATGAGTTAAGCGGAATTCACCTGACATTCCATGTATCTCATCTGCGAAAGTGCTTAGCTGACTAGGATATGGTTGTACCACTGGAAGATATCAAAGTTGATGAATGGCTCAATTATATGGAGCAGCCAGTGGCAATTAGTGATCGTAAGGAGAAATGATTAAGGAACAAAGTAGTTACCCTTGTTCGTGTACAGTGGAAGCACAGGAAAGGATGTGAGTCTACATGAGAGACTAAAGAATAGATGAGGCAGCATTACCCATATTTGTTTGAGGAATAACAAGTTTCGGGGACAAAACCTACATAAGGATGGTGGACTTGTAACACCCCAGATATTTTTAAAGGCAAGAAAGAAGGAATAAAATCTAGAAAAAAAAACACAATAAAACACAAGTTGAGGGGTTAAAAGTGTCAAAAAAGACAAAAGTTCCAAAAAGTGAGTGTAAAAGGTGGCATGGCCGCCATGATGTTACACACACTCTACCTTTGGATTTTAGAGAGAGAAAGTGCAGAATATCATGTTTTGAAGAAAGAAGAGTAGAAGTTTGAATACAAGGTAAGGATTCTTGGTTTTTTGATGTTCTTACCGGCCTATGCCTCGGTTGTGTTTGTTTATGTGTTCGGTTGTGTGTTTTTGGTGGGTTTTAGATGGTAGAACTCAATTACATTGGGTTTTGAAGAAGTTCATCCAAAAGTTGTTAAGATGAGTTTTAGAAAACCCTTTTTTACTTGTTTTAAACTGATTTAGGGTTGGAAATGCATGTATGTTCATTTTTATAAAAATGAGTTTATGCTCGTATGTATGTGTATGAATGTGTTTGCGGGTTGTTTTGGATGTTATATGGTTATGACTATGTTATGAATGTGTTTATATGGCTTAGAATGCTAGTGTTAAGCTTAGAACATGTTAGATGATGGATTGAGGACTAAAATTTGTTGTATAGTGCATACATTGGGATGTTAATATGGTTATGACTATGTTATGAATGTGTTTCTATGGCTTAGAATGCGTTATGGAAGTCATTTATGATCTTCGACCCAGTACCCGCTTTGTGCGTACATTTGGGGTGTAGTATACAGATGGGATCTTTGTCACTTGCCGCGGTGTTGGTGCCAGTCTATGTGCGTTATAGAAGTCATTTATGATCTTCGGTCCAGTACCCGCTTTGTGCATATGTTTGGGGTATAGCTGATGACACTGATCCGGAAAGAAGGAACGAAGTAAAGAATGAAAGTAATGAACAGTAAAGAAAGATAATAATACTTTTATCTGTTTGTATGTATGATGTGTCATCATGTACGAAAGTATATAATGGTTTTGAAAAAAAGTGAATTATATTTTATTTTAAAACTAGAACTCACTAAGCAACGCTGACTTTTATGTGTTTCCAGTTGGCAAGTGATGTTGCTAAGGATGGCACGGGAGGCTACTTGGCACATTTTGGATGGCATCCATTTTGTATAACGATTATGTTTTTTTAATTGTAATGCGAACAAGTGATGTTTCATAATTGTTAACAATGTGTATTATTTTTCAAAAGCAATTATTAATATATGGAATAGTTTAAGTTAATTCCGCTGCAATGTTTTAATAATGTTAAAAAAATTATATATGTTTTTGTGCAATGATTGACCAGTTGTGAGCGTCCCAGGAAGGGGCCTTACATACTAGCACATAGACACTCACACATGCATACACACACTTGTACATACACTCTAACACACATATAGACATTGCATATACGCATCCACACACCCATACACATGCACACGCACACACCCCATGCTTGTGAACACACTCACACACCCAAGCACAGTGCACACACACCCACCCGATCACCCACATACCAGAGAGCACCACATACCACTCTCAATCACACACCCAACTAAGAGTACACACACCCTTGGTCCCAATTGAAAGCACTCAAGGTGAAGCCCTAATCAAGTCACAATACACAAACATAATACAATACATGTGAATCTTACACACACAACACATCGCATCTAGGCTAAACCGAGGGTACACATAACCAAAACCTCTCTTCCTAACCCTATACCACACACACCTATGAAATTTCAGATGAACCCTAGATCACATACATCCATATTACATCAGCCTATACCCTAAGCTACACATACACCGTTGAAACTAGATATCACAAACAAAATTACCAAGTACAAAAACTGTAACCATAACATAGCATAACAAATCACACACTCACCCAGCCGAGAAGAGGAGAGAGTGTCGAAGGGGAGTAGAGAGTTCTTAATTAAAAGCCGCCGCGAGCGAGAAAGGTCCTAGGGGGAGAGAGATCCGAGATTATTAGGGTTTGGGGTGGTTATGGGGTTAAGTGGGAGAGATAAGTCAAGATAAATAGAAAGATATGGAGCTGAGAGAGTGAGGGCATAGGTGGGGGTTATTAGGGATTTAATAGGATTTTTTTGTTTTATTAATATACAATCTAGCCCTTTATTGTCTTTTCATTGACAACCCGACCACAAAATTTATTAATTAATCTTAATTGTACAACCAAAATCATATAGATCTAGCATAAATGTTTGAAATAACCAAAATTGAGTTAACGGTGTTAACCTGGAAGTGCGGGTGTCATATCATCCCTTTGTTGAAAGAACTTTTGTCTTATAAATTTGAACACCAAGGTCAGAAATCTAAAACTACATGAAGAAGAATTCAAAGAATTTCTAGAAAAAACTTAAAAGAAAGATTCAAAGAATTTGAAAAGGATTGTGACATGTAATGTTTGTCAACATAATAGATTACTGCTTGTCATGTATCTTTCTTATAATCCCATCTAATTCACTTCGCGAAGATGTTTATTGGAGTTGGTGCATGGATAGAAACCATTTTTACCATCCTTAGAATTTTAAATACTCTCACAATCCAAGATGCATTTGTATTAGGATGTATCTCTTATTCATCTTTGAGTATGTTTGCTTTTGCCCGTTTTAACTTTTCAAGACCAAAATTGCATTATCTTTGAATCAATTTCCTCATCCATTTTGCTCTGCCATAATTACTTGGGTTTAAGAATGGTACTTTGTTCGTGGCATACAAGTAGGCTACTATTCATCCTTGTAGTATTCAATTTCTCTTTATCATACATAACTTCTTCTTTCTATCATACACCAAGCTTAAAATGGGCATTAGGCTAATGTGTTTGCTTTATGGCTCCACATAAGGCATGGAGTGTTTTTCCTTAGGTGTAAGTGGACGCAAAACATTCTTTTTCTCAACACAAACTTTCTTAACATGTCATTAGGATTAACATTCTCTATTGCTGCTCTAGGCTAATCAACATTCACACCGTTAGTATTAGAATCAAAAACATGGCTAGAAGTACCTTTGACCAATAAATCTAAAGAAAAATCATCAAGATTTGGCAAAATATTTTCATATAATACATTTACACAATTTTCAAGCACATCAATATACTCTACCTCGTCAATATTATCTAAAATCATCAAAGTCATCTAAATATTTATTCAAAGCATCATTAACTGAATAATTGTTCTTGAATGTTACTATTCTTTCTTGTATTGAGTTTCCAACTCTGGATCAATAGGTTAACAACCTCTGACTCATCTTTCCTTGGCTCAATTATACTCAGATTCACCAAAAGATTCTACAACGATCATGGTCCTCCCTCAAGCTTGTTATCATCACCATCATTATCATCTCTCTTCTTTGGTTCATAATCTTTAACACCATCATCATTGTCATCATTCTTTGTGTTTTTCTACTTAAATGTCCTCTCTACATCTTTAGATATAGTCTCTACATGCTTAGTAACATTCCCCTCAATCATAACATTCTAAGTCTTAGTCTCACCTCTTGTACCTTTCAACTTCTTTCATTTGTTTATCTATAATATCTCTTTCTCTCATCACAGTCTCTAATGCATATGGTTTTATCTAAGCATGGAACTTCTTACAATAATTAAACAAAACCTTGATATGACTCTCCAAGTCCTAAATCCCCATCTCCTTTACTTGGTTACCAATATGTAAATACTCTATTTGTTTAGGAGTCGTTTGGTTCACTGAATGTTTTGCAAAGAAATTTGAGTTGGAACTAGTATTCAATTGGAATCCTTTAAAATATGATATGATAATTAGTTTATAAATTTAATAAAGGAATTGGAATATTTAAATTTAAATTACTTAATTCTTGTTCTCAAAACCTTTCCAATACATTTATCTATCTGATCTTATGAAACCATAAACCACTTCATCATCATCGACACACTTCATCATCATCAAAGATTAACTTCTATTTATCTATTGGAACTTTGACTTCAACACTTTTTTGAAGTTTTCCCATAAGCTAAGATAAGCATCTTCATCTTCATCAAAGTCACCTAATCTAGAATTTTAATCATAACAAGTTTCTATGATTTCATCTTCATCTAGTTCAAAGTTTCTTCTATCTCAGGTCCATCTAGTTTTGAAGTTTCTTTGATTTCGTATCGCATGAAGCAATATTTTGATGAATTAAAGTTAGGGCTTATTATCGTATTTTGATGAACGCATGGTTCTAGTTTGTCTAAAAAGGACATGAATATGAAGTATGATTGCAGGTTAGGGCTTATTGTTAGGGACCGTATACGGATGGAGTACTAACTGATTTACGTGTATACCAACTCAAATAGTGTGGAATCCTATTTGATTGACGATCCAATCAGTGAGAATCAATCCAAGAATGTAACTAAACGTCAAGAACGATGGTAGGACGATTTACAACGATCTATGAACTTGGAACAGGTGTTCTTGGGTCTCTGGACTGCTAGGGTACGAGTAGGAGTCGAAATATCAAAAGTGTTCTGTTATTCCACGAATTAAGTGGTATTTATAGTTTAGGGTAGTCAATCGTACGACTGGACCATTAGCATGGTTCGGTGATGCGACTGAGTCAATCACACGACTGAAGGTTCAGTCGTGCGACCGAGTCATCCGTATGTCTCAGTCGTGCGACTGATCCAGTCTCCTAGTTCAGTCATGCGACTGGTCCATTAGCATGAAGTATTCATGCGTAGAACCATTAGCATGGTCCATTCGCATGAAAACTTCATACGACTAACTTTGAACATGTTTCTCAATCATTACTTGACTAAGATCTATTCAAACTACCTCAAACCTATATAGTTGGTTCAATATGCGTTAATAAATAATAAACATTAAAACATACACTGAAACATTAAACATTAAGATCAACAACCACATATTATGTTTTATTCAACTCATTTGTTTCATTACATTTAGGACATGACCAGACATATTACATTAAGATCGTAACTAGGTACATATGTATCAACAAACTCCCCCTTGGACCTTGTTTCCTTCATTGTCTGGCATCCTTCATTAGCTCGTCAAACTTCTTATGCCTCTCCTCGACTGTGACTCTAGCATGTATCTCGAATGCAAAACAGAGTCTTATCACGTTCTGAGACAGGAGGGTCTGTACAATATCTTGCAGATCATAGAGTAATGGGCACCTGTATAAAGTATAAACATCACTAGCTCATAGGTTGGTTAGCCACATTGGTTCAAATACCCGGATGGTCTCCATTTGGCACTCTTTCTGTAATACTATGACTGCTTCTCCTGTTCTCCAGTCATAATACCACCACTTGAAGTGGGGAGTGAAGTCCTGTGGCATTTCCCTCATGGGGATCTTTGACATAGTGCGCGAAGGACTCCACTTCAGCACCACTTTGGGTTTCCTAGTCCTTGGGTCCACCTCCGACCTTCGAATGTACCTCGTAGGTTGTTGAGGCTTGAAATTAACCCATTAAGTGTGGTATTCTTTCTTCAAAGCAGCTTCAAACTAGCCTGACATCTTCCTGGGGTCAGCATACAACAGGTTCAGGCGTGCTAACTGGTTGAGCTCAAAACTAAGGAGAGTCTTCAGATCATGTGGAAATCTGAAGTACTCGATTCCCTTCTCCCTCTTCACAACATACACATTTAGATCCTCAAAGTAAGCCCACGCTATAATCTTGCCAGACACCTTTAGATGCTTCTACTTTGTAGAGCTTGGCGTAGGCACTCGGCTTTGGTGTTGTGCGTTGGGCACGGATCTCTGCAAAACAAGCCGCCCATTCAGCCTTTTTGATCTCAACATCGGTGTCCGAGGCTTGGGCTTGGCTTTCTGATTTCTCGGCCTCCTTCTCCGTCATATCCAGTTTAGAATACATATCACTGTCAAGAGTATCCCCAAAATTAGGAACCATATTTCCCTCTCGATCTGTATATTTGGATAGTGCGGTGATGTGATGTCTTCAATCTCTATCTCATCCACATCGTTTAGCTCGTCATCACTAGCAACATCAACAGTAGGGGCATCCTTAACCAATTCATCCGAGTTTAACTGGAACATATCTGCGAGTTGCTCATTAGTGAGGTCGTGAATAACTTCTCCTTTTTCGGGAGTATAGCTTACTGACCACCTGACAATCCCTTTAGATCAAGTATCACAGTGAATTGAGACTTGATCTGCTGCAGGGGAGCAACATCATATTCATCCAGCTAAGATGGTTGATCTTCTGTTTTAAACATGAACAACATCCTTTCATTAGTAAATAATCAAGACCATTAAATAATCAAATATATACATAAACATTCATTACATAAGTTTTAATACATGATTCAATACACAAAAGTTCAAGATACAAAAACATCTAAGCATTACTTTGATCTTGAGTCTGTGTCTTCAGCGGTGGGCTGAGGCGAAGCACCTTGATCTTGTGCTTTCTTGGATCATCGCTCACTTGCTTAAGTAGGGCCAATGCAGCGTTCATCACCCTCCTATCATCTCTACTTTCATCCTCTACATATCTCATCTCACCTCCATCATCAGAATATCCTCTTATTGTCATCATCGTCATCGTCATCCCTCTCTATCTTAGTGGCTCATTTTTGGATCCCTGAGCCTCAACATGAGCTTCTTGTCTGGCCTCCAATCCTGTATACTCTTGTAGATCCATTGTACCTAGTTTAAATTTTAATCTTTGTATGTCCTGTTGATACATGTATGTCCCTAGATCATGATATATGATGTAATAGATCTTGTTTGGTATGATTGATGAAATGATATAGATTGTTTGTTAGTTATAATGTTTAATGTTTCATTAATGAGGACCTTGAATTGGTTAATTAGGTTAGTGATTGCTTGAATGATTACATAATGTTTTTAATTAATACACATACATTCAAACTTAACATAATAAAGTTCTCATGCGAATGGCTCATGCGAATGAACCATACGCATGAATAACTTCACACGATTGACTCAGTCGCACGACTGAACCAGGAGACTGGATCAGTCGTACGATTGTAACATAAGATTGGCTCAGTCGCACGACTGAACACTCAGTCGTACGAATGAATCAACCGCATGGTTCAATCGCACGACTGAACCAGACTAATGGTTCAGTCGCACGATTGAATAACACCAACCTATAAATACAACTCAATTCGTGAAAAAGAGGACTCTCGATTAATTACGATTCCAGACGTACCCTAGCCGTCCAGAAACCTCTCAATTCGTTCTCCAAGTTCATAGAACACATTAGATCGATTCCCAATCGATTTCTAACGTTAGTTTCAATTCTTGATTGATTCTTCGTGTGTTCTCACTGATTGGATCGCCAATCAAATAGGATTCCGCACTATTTGATCTTGTTTACACGTTAATCTCTAGGTATTTCGGTCAAATACCAGGTCCTAACAAGTGGTATCAGAGCATTGGCTCTTGATTACGTGTGATTCAATCAAGATTGATAAAAAGTTTGTGTTTTTGCACTAAAAACGCAATCTTTTGTGTCAAAAGTGATCTTGGACGTTCCCTGCTCATCAAAGTTTGGTTTCTACGGACTTAGGCAATTCAACCTTGCGAAAGTTCGAATTTTTACGGCTAAAACACGTTTAACCTAGAAATTTTCGCATAACAGCAGCTTCAGTCGCACGAGTGAGCCATTCGCACGACTGGACTCATTCGCATTGCTTAGTCGCACGATTGGACATAGTCGTATCTCCATTCGTACGATTGAACCGTTCGGTCGCACGGTTCATACGCATCAGATTCATTCGCACGACTGAGCTAATCACTTAGTTCAGCCGCACGATTGAACCAGGTATAGTTCATACGCACGACTGAGTGTTCATACGCACGCCTAGTCCATTCGCACCCTTCAGTCGGCCGACTCAAAATTGCTTATTAGACTTAAAGTTATTAACAATGGAAGATCAAATGTCAGCCTTTACTGCTGGGAAGGACTCTAGGATCCAGAACCTGCTGTTACTTGAGAGTGAGGTGGGTAATCATAATAAACCACCAAAGCTTTTAACGTTAGATGAGTTTCCCCACTGGAAACAACGTTTTGAGATCTACCTCAATGGAGTGGATCCGAATCTATGGGAGGCCATCGAGATTGGATATAGTACACCGGTGGGAGCCGATGGAGTAAAGTTAACCTTAGGAGGGATGACAGACGCGCAGAAAGTCAAATATAATGCAGAGAAGAGGGTCTATGCATTGATTACACAGTCTATCCCTAAAGAGATATTCCACCAGTACTCAGAAAATAAGCAGTCCAAGAAACTATGGGATGAGCTAGAGAAGAGGTACGACGGGAATGCCTCGTTGAAGGCAATCAAGGCTAAGGAGTTAAAGAAGGAATTCGACAACTTCTCATCGATGGAAACGAGAGTTTGGACGATGTTATAGATAGATTCTACCATCTGATGAGTGAACTGCATACACATGGAGTGGCTACTACCATGGAAGAGAAAGTTAATAATTTTGCAGACGGATTGCCTGAAAAATGGGTTTCATTCGTGTCTAATCTTAGACAGAATGGAATGCTGTCAAAACTGGATATTAATGACTTCATTCTTAAGTTGCGAGAAGAATCACTTAGAATGAAGTACAGAGCTCAGAAGTCTACGTACAATCAAAATCCAGCTTTATACAATGCCACTCCTCAAGCTAAGACATCTGGAGCACCCCTCCAGACTGCATTTGTGTCTAGCTCATCGAGTCCTACACATGCACCTTCTTCAGGTTCAGAAATGTCAGGGTCTTCTTGTACCCAATACATTGGATCTGAAGCAAATGCTACTAGACTGAAGACCGAGAACCTCGGTAATGTACTGTGGAAGTAGCTCGAGAGCACATGGATCTATTAGCAGCAATGGTCCATTCCTATGATGAACTTGTTGCTGGAAAGATTGGAAACTGCCATCTGGCAGACGAGGACTACGAGCAGGTGGACGAAATGGAGCTTGAGAGAATGGACATAATGTGGGCCTTAGCAAGTGCTGTCCGGAGGGCGAAGAAGTTTGTGAAAAAGACTGGACAGAACTTGGTTGCTACTAAGGATACCACCTTTGGCTTCGACAAGAGTAAAGTGACCTGCTTTAACTGTGGTGAAAAGGGGCACTTCAAGAGAGAATGTGTGAAGCCAAAGAAGACTGGGAATGGGAACCCGTTTTCATCCTTCACTCGTCTAGACAAGCAAACTACCAGTTCTACTTCCTCAAACAAGGACTCAAAAGCCTTGACTGCTCATGATGATGAAGGACAGGATTGGAGTTTTAGGTTTGTCTCACCAGGGGAATCAAACATTGCAAATGTAGAAGATATTGACAGTGATTCCGCTAGTGAAGGAGATCTAGCAGTTGAGATAGCAATGTCACATAGTGAAGAAGCAACTGCAACCGAGGTCAGTTACAAGCCAAAAGTGGAGACTACCATGTCAGAGACAGAAAAGACAGAAGCAAAAGAATCAGAATCATCTGATACTGCATTGATGGCAAACGCTTCTGAATCTGCTCAGGTAAGTACTACTGACACAATGTTTAATAATCATGCTTGTTCTGATTGTGATGCCTTTAGGAATAGCATAGATGCTAAATTTGCTAGGTTATTAGATCATAATGATAACTTGATAAAAGATTTGCATCTATGCACTGAGGCTAATAGGGTACTAAAAAAAATGAGCTCAGTTATAAAGAAAAGATAGACCTTTTGACTAAACAGCTTAGGGAAACCGAAGTAGTTGCCTTTAATCAAGCTAATGACATTAGGTATTATCTAAACTCCCTAGAAGACACTAAGAAACAAAAGGCAGTTCTAGAAGTAGAAGTAAATTCACTAAAACAGAAACTGCATAGTTGGACTAGTTCGTCGCACATAGTCCAACACTTAGTAAAAGAAAGGAACAACGGGGAGGGACTGGGTTATAAAGTGGTTCCGCCACCACCTGAGACTTTGATGAACACTAAAACTAGACCTTTAAGTAGTAATCCATCAAGGATCATGTAGTGTCTACTCCTCTTGTTAGTGATCCAGATTCCTTATGTTCATCTATTGACACTGGAAACAAACAAAAGGAGACCACTTCAAAGGCAAAGGGTAAATTGCCTTGTGTTAATCTGGAAAAGAAATTTGAAAAGATTAACTTAAAGTCAGGTTCTAACAAAGTCAAATCAGAACCAAAAAGGGCTTTAAGGATAATCTTTCACATACTTCAAGTCAAAGACCAATTAACCAAAAAGAAAAGGATGTCAAACAGGTTAAATCAGTTAATTTTGTTAAACCAGTAAACACATCAAAAGAACCAGAGTCAAAACCTAAAGTGAGTGATATTACTAGAGTGTCACACACGTCTCCACAAAGAAAGTTTAATCATAAAGTTGATAGCAGGGTGTGCTACAACTGTGGAGAATGTGGACACATTGCTTCCTACTGTACTTATTATCAGACACCTAGGAAGAAGATTGAACTTCAGGACTCAAAACCTAAGTTTCTAAGAGGAGCTCTTTAACTCCACCTAGAAGAACTAGTGAACAGAAAGTTCAATCCGTGAGCCAGTCGACTGTGTATCACAAACAGGCATTGCACAAATCTGGCCTATGGAAAGAAAAGTCAACCTCTGTGGCTGATAATGATGACAAGAAGGAACCTGAGCTACCCTCACCTTCTAAGGGTCAATGGGTTGAATTTCTGATGTGTGATGCCTCTGGGAAACCCAAGCCAGTAAAGGCTTGGGTTCCTAACCTAAACTAATCCTTTACCTTGTATGTGCAGGTTGTTCAATACAGTGCTGAAACTAACACGTGGATAGTAGACAGCGGAGCATCCAGGCACATGACAGGAAACAGAGCTTTTATCAAATGTCAAACAAATAAAAGGAGGGCATGTTTCGTTTGCTGGAAACAAGGGAGGATATATCACAGCTCAGGGAGAAGTTGGAAATCAGAAAGTTAAGTTTGATAGGGTGAACTACGTCCAGCAACTTCAAAACAACTTACTCTCTGTTTCACAAATATGTGATAAGGAATTTAAAGTCATCTTCGACAACAAGAAGTGTTATGTACTGAAGAAAGACTACGTGATCCCAGAGGACCAAGTTTTGATGACTGCTTCAAGATATAAAGATCTTTATGTCTTGGATCTGTCAACAGCTTCTACAATGGATCATGAGGTTCAGTGTTTTCTATCCAAAGCTACTGAAAAAGACTCCATCTCCTGGCATAGGAGAATGGGACACATCAGTCAAAGGAAGATGAATCACTTGATTCAGAAGGATCTGGTGAGAGGTGTAAATGTCAAGAACTTTCAGCTTCCTGATTTCTGTATAGCTTGCAAGAAAGGTAAACAGACAAAGAAGTCTCATAAGGAAAAGAAAGTTAATTCAATAGAACTTCCTCTTGAACTTCTACACATGGATCTGTTCGGTCCAGTCAGTACAAAGAGCATTGCAGGCGACTTGTACTGTTTTGTGGTCACCGATGACTACTCAAGGTTCACTTGGGTAATGTTTCTGAAATCCAAATCAGAAACATTTGAATCATTCAAGGAGTTGGTAACCACACTGGAATCTCTCTACAAGCTGAAAGTTAGACAAGTACGCTCAGACAACGGAACGGAATTCAAGAAATTGGATGGAGGAATACTGCAAGGAAAAGGGGATTGTGCATCAATTCACTTCTGCTTACACACCTCAGATGAATGGCGTTGCTGAGAGAAAGAACAGGAGCTTGATAGAGACAGCACGGACTATGCTGGCAGACTCGAAACTGCCTATCCAATTCTGGAATGAGGCAGTGGCAAATGCATGTTATACACTGAATCGAGTCCTGATAGTCAAGCGCCACGGAAAAACATGTTACGAGCTACTACAAAGACGCAAACCGAACTTGGAGTATCTCGAACATTTGGGGCGCCGTGCACACTTCTGAAGAAGACACAAGAGGGTAAATTCAGCGAGAAGGCAGATGTAGGCATCTTTCTAGGATACAACATACCTAACAAGCGAGTTTACAATAACTCAACAGGTCTAGTAGAAGTTTGGTGTAATGTTGATGTTCAGCGATTCACCACACCGCCTACTGGCAAAGGACCCGCCTACTTCTTTGACTATGATGGATTCTTCAAGTCCTTCAACATTCCTCTCTCTCCCTCGGATGACGAATTAGCTACACGAATGATGTATGATAGCTTGAATCCACCAACATCTAGCTCACAGGGAGAATCATCTACTCATTCAGGGGGAGTAATCGACGACAGTGACACCTCCTCTGAAAATGAAGCTGAAGAAGATAACCAGAACAGTCAGGAGGAACAGGTTCCGTTCCTGAAAGTCCACAAGCATCTACCAGTGGTGCACCTTCGACGTCAGAGCCTCAAACTCCAACTACCTCAGATGAAGAACCAAATGTTCATCATCTTGGCTCTGAGGTAGCTGTTCCTACTACTCCAGGATCACGTCTAAACGTTTATCATCCCTTAAACAATGTCATTGGGGATGTCCGATCAGGAGTACAAACCCGAAATCAGCTGTACTCAGCTGACTATGCCTCTGTTATGGAAAAGGATATATTCATGATGGTGCCTATCGGTGTTTTGTCTCACAGGTTGAGCCAAAATATGTCAGTGAAGCACTAAATGATGAGGCATGGGTGAGTGCAATGCAAGAAGAACTTCTTCAGTTCAAGAAGTTAGGTGTATGGTCTCTGGTTGATAGACCTAAAGGTGCTAAGGTCATTGGCACCAAATGGGTTTTAAAATGCAAGAAAGATGACCAAGGGGTCATTATCAGGAACAAGGCTCGACTGGTTGTTCAGGGATTTCGCCAAGTCGAGGGAATTGATTACAATGAGGTATTTGCACCCGTGGCAAGGATGGAAGCCATTCGTATCTTCCTTGCCTATGCATCGTACATGAAGATTAAAGTCTATCAATTAGATGTGAAGAGTGCATTTCTTCATGGGGAAATTAGAGAAACAGTTTATGTCAGTCAACCCGAGGGATTTGAAGATCCTTATCATCGGGATAGAGTCTACAAGCTCGACAAGGCTTTATACGGGCTTCATCAAGCTCCAAGAGCTTGGTATGAGAAACTCTCGACTCATCTTGTGAAACACGGCTTTCGCAGGGGAGTCATTGACTGCACGCTGTTCATTAAAGAAAAAGATGGCGACCTACTGCTCGTACAAATCTATGTTGATGACATAATTTTGGTTCAAAGAACGAAGAGTTATGCAAAGAATTTGAAGCAGTTATGCAGAAAGAGTTTGAGATGAGTGCTATGGGGGAGATGAAGTTCTTTCTCGGGCTACAGGTGGATCAAACACCAAATGGGATCTTTCTACATCAGACCAAGTACGTAAGCGACATTCTCAATCGTTTTGACATGGAGAATGCATCTGCTGCAGGTACTCCACTGGCTACGAATCACGACATAGCTGATGAAAATGGAGATCTTGTGGATGCCACGATGTACCGAGGAATGATTGGATCCCTCATGTATCTCACTGCCTCTAGACCTGATATCATGTATGCGACATGTTTATGTTCTAGATATCAGGCTAAACCTAAGGTCAATCATCTCATCGGGGTCAAAAGGATTTTTCGCTATCGAAAGGGTACACCCACACTTGGGTTGTGGTATCCTCATGATGATGATTTTGAGCTCACGGCGTATAGTGACTCGGACTACGGAGGCTGCAAGATGAACTACAAGTCTACATCAGCAGGTGTCAATTCTTTGGGAGAAGATTAATTACCTGGCAGTGTAAGAAGCAGACATCGGTTGCATTGTCAACCTGTGAAGCCGAATATGTTGCTGCTGCAAGTTGCTGTTCACAAATCATCTGGATTCAACAGCAAATGCGGGATTACGGTTTAACGTTCCATTCTACTCCTATTTTGTAGATAACTCTGCTGCAATTGCAGTAACTAAAAATCTGGTCCAACATCCTAAGACCAAACATATCGGTATTAAATATCACTTCATACGAGATTGTTTCGAAAAGAACTTAATTGATGTGGTAAAAATTAATACTGATTTTCAACGCGCTGACCTCTATACTAAAGCCTTTGATAAACCACGTTTTCAATATCTGCTAGAGGTCAACGGCGTTAAAAAGAGAAGTGATGTTATTTGATGATGATCATGTGTAGTCCGATGTAGTTTAGTTAATTTTTCTTTTTTATTTTATTTTATTTGTTTATTTTAGTCTGTTTAAATTAAACTCATGTTATTCTGCTGTTTTATTAAAATCCTAAAATAATTAAACCAGGTTTGATTTTAGTATTTTAGGGGGAGAATAAGTCAGCAAGCAACATTAAAAAAAGGGAAACCGAGGGAGAAGGAGTGGAAAGCTGATACAAGGTAGATCGTATCTGTGATACCGATTCAAACCCTTTGGAATATGATAGTACACAGGAACAAGTCAAGAGGGACTTTAAAATCCTAATTAGAAAAGATGGAAAATTCAAAGTATAAGTCTGTGTAGTCTAAGCAATATAAAAGGGAAATGATAGAAAACTGGTAACTCCTAAGGTAACACAATGAGAGTAGACCTAGAGGTTGCTAGACCACAATTGATATGTCGGTAGATTCAACACAATAGATGATTAGACCGGACTGGTGATCTCAAGATCAAACTAAGTTGTTCAACTGACTGTGGGCTTCCATCTTATCACTGGTTAACACAATCAATAATATTCCAATAAGGGGTAATGAGCATGTAAACGCCACAAATGTGTGCGTGACATGACCCTAATAGAGCAAAGCACGAAAAAAATGAAAGAAAAATGCTATCAAGCTAATGACCTATGTTGTTGGTGCATTTGGTGCAAAATAAAAGCTGCTCTAACAAGGAGATAGGTTGTGTGCCTCTCTGCTGTGCGATGGCACTGACCTGAGGATAAGCATAACCTAGATATTCTAGAATTCATTGTTGTTTGCCGCCTCTTTGCTGTGCGATGGCACTGACCTGAGGACTGGTTTCTCTATGAAAGATCTAAGAATAGTCTCTTCTTGTAACAATACCCGTAGACCGCTCAAAAGCTCCTGAGGGATGTTGATTACCATATAAGTGTGGGATCCACAAATGTTCGTTGAATTAAATAAAACAAAAACAATCACCGTTTGAGTCAAGAGTCTGTGTATGGATTTAAGTGGACAAACATATTGACAATCATTGTGGCTGCAATTCTTGAAAGTTCAAATCAATGTGGTAATCTAAGAGTTCCAGTATGATTCCCTAAAGCTGCTGATGACTCTGGATGAACACCAAGAATTGAGCATCGAAAGAGTTTGATAACAAGTCCCAAATGATTTGATGTTCCTGTATGATTCCAAAATTGAATTGGTCCAGGTGTGGTCAATCTAAGTTGAAGCTTTCGATTCCGGAAACAAATCCCGTAGATTTCCATCTTAGGGTTTTATCTCTCACAAAAAGTCCAAAAACAAATTTTATTTGTGTATTTAGTTTAAGTGTCTAGTTTAATCTTTTAGTGTGTGTGTCTGTCGGACTACATCAGGAAAATCAGAATGGAATTAACTCACCGAAAAGGGTCATGTCTGAGATGGCCACATGTTTTTCAAAGTTTAAAGAGTCACGTCAGAGGTGACAACGTGTTTTAAAAGAGTCACGTCTGAGGTGACTGAATTGGTTAAGAGCTTATAATGTTATTGTCAAAAGATAAAGGGTCTTAAAAGTAAAATGTTCAAAATGACTGTAAACTCACTAAGTGTGACCCATTCGCACGATTGGATCATGGTTATGGACCAACTATGCGAATGGCTCCCAATCGGCCGAATGGACATGAGAATGATCCATTCGACCGAATAGAAGGGGGAGAATGAAGCAGTCGACCGACTGAGGCTCAGTCGGTCAACTGAAGATGCGAATGAAAGAGACCGAATGAGGAAGTCGACCGACTGAGACTCAGTCGGCCGACTGAATGCGATTGACTAGGCCAATCGTACGACTGAGACTCAGTCGCCCGAATGAACTGAGCGAATGAGGCCAGTCGGCCGATTGAACTTAAGTTCAGTATTTAAGGGCCTCAGTCGATCGCATGTTCCTCATCACACCAAAATCGCACCCAAATCGCATTCTTCCCGTTACTCTGCCAAAATTGCTACAGATCCTGATTTACATTGCTGTTGAGTTTCTTACATTCGAGTGACGATTTTACAGGTACATTACTCTTGAATCTTACCAAAATCAGAAGATTACCGAACCTACATAAGAGACACTCGATTGAATCAAGAACCGAACTGTGAAATGACCTAATCACCTACGTAAACTAAGCAAAATGTTAAAATTAAGTTTAATAGGTTATTAGTGACAAGTAGGCGAGTCTAATGGACCATTAAACACTGTTAAATGACTTAAATTGGTCAAGATTCGACCCACAGGCGATCGAACAGTGGGGCAAGCGACTGGTCGTTCGAATGAACTCCAATCGCACGATTGAACCTTGCAATTGGGTCATTCAGCCGAATGAACCACCCGAATGAGTTCAGTCGGCCGACTGAAACAATCGAAGACTCAGTCGGCAGATTGAACTCAATCGCATGTCTCATCAACCGAATGAACTCAGTCGTACTTAAGAACAACCGAATGACTCCAGTCGCATGATTCATTCGCATGAATGAATCAGAATGGAAGTGAAACACTACACTTAGAACTGAATTCTGATGTATTATGTACTAATGATCATGTGCTTTGTGTTTCAGGAAAAATGGCTGACAGATGGTCTCTTAATCCAAAGCACAACATATGTGCCCATTTGGACCACACAACTCGGAACGGGGCCAAGTTCTCCGAGATTATAGCCTTCCTCAAACGCTCACGGATACATAAGGCTATATCTACACCGTGCACGCCTTACAAATCACTACATCAGGCATTCTGGGAGAATGCCTCAGTGGATCGCTCTCGTGAGCCATACAGCATCCGAAGCACCATTTGGGTCAAGCTATCGACATTACCGCTACTGACATCCAGAGAATCCTTGAGTTTGGGGATGACTCCACTCACCCCACTAAGTTACATCCTTTGACAGTGAGAGGGTGTTTCCTCCGAATCAAGTATGCGGGGGACATTAACTCGGGGGTGCTAAATAAGAGCAACCTGTGCCCACAATACAAATATCTGGCACATGTGATTCTTAAGTGCATTGCTTCGAGAAGGGGTGGTTTCGATGACCTATCAGATCAGATACAAAATGCCTTCGTGGCTCTGGTGCTGAACCACCCTTTCAGCTTCTCTAATATGATCTTTGCTTATTGGTAGAGAACATTGAAACAAAAGGGAAAGAAGGTTTTTGTATGTATCCAAGGTTCTTCAGATGATATTCAATGAGAAGCTGCCTCTGCTCCCCAAGGAAAGTCACGATGCAGTGACTTTGGAACTTATGGATGACACTACTTGGGTAGGATGGTGGTGTACGGGGCAAGCAAGTGAAGCCCCAGGCAAAGAGGCTGATTGGCCATTTAGCAGATGAAAGTTATGTGGCACCGGGGAGACGCCAATGGCGTCACGAGGACAGTGACTCCGACGTGGAGCCAATTGTCCTACTACTGATGATTCAGATGATGATGATAGTGGGGGTGCCGGAGACAATATGCTGTTCCACAGAGAGGCACTACGTCTGATGTCGTGCCTCCAGCATCCGCCCCGGCTGCAGAAGTTACCGAATCAGCTGGGTTTCATCATGATTTTGTCCTTGAAACAGAAGTAGAAGAAGAAGAGTCTGATGAGGAGCCCCTCACCAGGACTGTGGGAAGAAAAGTGGTTCCCACAGTACATGGGCTTCGGGTGGTTGGTGAGCACCCAAGAGACTCTGGAGAGACAGAGACCGACCCGACCTATGCTCCAGGGTCAATCGGCAGGGTAGGAGGGGGAGCATCCACCTCGAAGGGAACGAGGAGAAAACGGATGGCTCAACCCCATGGGCAGAAACCAAAGAAGAAGCGCGTTTGACCTTCATCACTACTACCTCAGCCACTACAGCCACTACCACCACCACTACCACCTCTTCAGACACACCATCCACCACCATAGCCACCACACCCCCACAGCAACCACAGACACCACCAGACCTACCACCACAATACAGATCCCAGCCACCACTACATCATTCACCCCTCACTCACCACCACTATCATCCCGACCTGACCCGATATTCACCACAGCCACCACCACCACCACTAGCCACCAAACCGAGCCCTCAGCCTATCCCTCATTCACTTACAGATCACCTCTACCTACAGTTGCGGTAGAAGAACAGTTGTCGGCACTAAACAGAATGGTAATGCGTTTGCTGGCTGCCGATGAGGAAAAGGCCTCCCAAATCCGCCAGCTTACTGACCTGACTGCTGCACAAACTCACCAAATTGCAGAGCAGGCTCAAGTGATAGAAAGACAGGCCCGACAGATGACTGCCCAGAGCAACGAGATAGCCTTCTCCAAGCTCAAAGCGTCACCTCAGGGAAGAAAATAGAGGAGTTGGAAAAGGCTAAAAAGACCATTTTGCTAAAGCTGAAAGGATCGAAGGAGGAGCCCTTAAAGATAAGGGATGGGGACAGAAATGATGATGATGATGAAGATGATGATGATGATGAGAGTGAAACTGACGAAGAGAAAACTGAAGAATGGCACGAAGATGAAGACACTGACGAGGAGAAGCAGCTGAATCTGTCTCAGCTCCAGGGCAAGAGAAAAGATCAAAGAACAGACAAGATCAGTCAGCTTCTGCTTCTGCACCTTCACGTGATGAGCCGAGTATTCAGGATAAAAGTAAATAGTAGATGTTTATGTATTTATTTACTTTTGTATTCTGTATTGAAAAACCATGTATTAAATGTTTATATTAAGTTAATGCATTTCGTTTGATAAATTACTAATGATTTGAGTGTGAAATGTGTAAATCAAACAGATCCCAATTACAAAAGAGATGAGTTTGATATTGCTCCCCTTCAGCAGGTCAAGTCTCAACTCACAATGGTTCTTGATCTGCAAGGGATTGTCAGAAGGTCAGTGAGTTATACCCCTGAAGAAGGGGAAATAATTCACGATCTATCAAACGAGCAACTGGCAGAAATTTTCAAGCTCAATCCTGATGAAATAGTGAAAGATGCTCCGACATGTAATGCTACCTGTGATGACGAGCTAAATGACGTTGATGAAATAGAGATAGAAGATGTCACTGCAGAGCACTATCCTCAGTATGCTGACAAGAGGGCAATGTGGTTCCCAATCTGGGTGAATCCCTTGTCGGTGATACATTTGAGGTGTTAGACAAAATGGAGCAAGAGTCAGAGAAGACAGAGGGAATGGCCCAAGCCTCAAAGGATGATGTTGATATCCGTAAGGCTGAATGGGCTGAATGTTTTAAAGAAGTTAGAGCCCAACGTGCTGCACCGAAGAGGGATGCCTACACCAAGCTCTACAGAGTCAAGAAACATCTTAAGGTGTCAGGCAGGATTATAGCATGGGCATATTTTGATGATCTTAACGTTTATGCCGTTAAGAGGGAGAAGGGCATAGAGTACTTTAGATTTCCACATGATCTAAAGACTCTACCAGGTTTTGAGCTCAACCAGCTAGCCAAATTGAAGCTGTTGTATGCTGACCCGAGAAAGATGTCAGGCTGGTTTGAGGCTGCCCTAAAGAAAGAGTACCACACCAGGTGGATTAACTTCAGACCTCAACAACCTACAAGGTATATTAGAAGGTCTGAGATGGATGCCATTACTGGAAACCAAAGATAGTGTTGAAGTGGAATCCTCCGCGCACAATGTCAAGAATCCCACTTCGGGAAATGACAAAGGATTTCACACCACACTTTAAGTGGTGGTACTACGATTGGAGAACAGCAGAAGCGGTCATAGTCCTAAATAAAGAGGGCAAATGGATACAATCAGAGTATTCGATCCGATGTGGCTTACCAACTTGTCGGAAAATGATGTCTATACACTTTACAAGTGGCCACTGTTCTATGATACGCAAGATATTGTACAGGCCCTCCAGTTCCAAAATGTCATAAGACTTTGCTTCGCGTTTGATATTCACGCGGGAGTCACAAAAGAGGACAAGTACAAGAAATATGAGGAGGTAATGAAGAAAACAAGACATTAGAGAGATCTAGGTCCAAGGGGGAGTTTGTTGATACATGTATGTCCCTAGATCATGATATGTGATGTAATAGATCTTGTTTGGTATGATTGATGAAATGATATTGATTGTTTGTTAGTTATAATGTTTAATGTTTCATTAATGAGTC
The DNA here is from genome assembly GCA_025506515.1 of Flaveria trinervia. Taxonomy (NCBI): domain Eukaryota; kingdom Viridiplantae; phylum Streptophyta; class Magnoliopsida; order Asterales; family Asteraceae; genus Flaveria; species Flaveria trinervia. The sequence continues at coordinate 23,531,056 of CM046442.1, read as the reverse complement.
GACATTGAATTGGTTAATTAGGTTAGTGATTGCTTGAATGATTACACATAATGTTTTTAATTAATACACAAAATTCAAACTTAACATAATAAAGTTCTCATGCGAATGAACCATACGCATGAATAACTTCACACGATTGACTCAGTCGCACGACTGAACCAGGAGACTGGATCAGTCGTACGATTGTAACATAAGATTGGCTCAGTCGCACGACTGAACACTCAGTCGTACGAATGAATCAACCGCATGGTTCAATCGCACGACTGAACCAGACTAATGGTTCAGTCGCACGATTGAATAATACCAACCTATAAATACAACTCAATTCGTGAAAAAGAGGACTCTCGATAATTACGATTCCAGACGTACCCTAGCCGTCCAGAAACCTCTCAATTCGTTCTCCAAGTTCACAGAACACATTAGATCGATTCCCAATCGATTTCTAACGTTAGTTTTAATTCTTGATTGGTTATTCGTGTGTTCTCACTGATTGGATCGCCAATCAAATAGGATTCCGCACTATTTGATCTGGTTTACACGTTAATCTCTAGGTATTTCGGTCAAATACCAGGTCCTAACATCCTTAATGTAATGAAATATATGAGTTGAATGAAACATATTATGTGGTTATTAATCTTAATTTTTAATGTTTTAGTGTATGATTTTGATGTTTATAATTTATTAACGCATATTGAACCAACTATATAGGTTTGTGGTTGTTTGAATAGATCATAGTCAGAAAATGATTGAGAAACATATTCAAACTTAGTCATATGAAGTTCTCATGTGAATGGCCCATGCTAATGGACCATACGCATGAACAACTTCATGCTAATGAACCAGTCGCACGACTAAACCAAGAGACTGGATCAGTCACACAAGTGTGAAATGAGATTGACTCAGTCGCACGACTGAGTGTGGATCAACCGCATGACTCAGTCGCACGACTGAACTATGCTAATGGTTCAGTCGCACGAATGAGTAACCCTAACCTATAAATACCACTTAATTCATGGAAAAATGTAACACTTTGAAGAATTCGACACCTACATTTACCCTAGCCGTCCAGAACATCCAAGAAAGCCCGTCCAAGTTCATAGATCATTCTTGATCGATTCCTATTCATTCTTAACATTTAGATTATCCTATATTGATCGGGTTAACGTTCTCACTGATTGGATCACCAATCAAATAAGATTCCACATTATTTGATTCGGTATACACGTGAATCAGTTAGTACTCTATCCAGTACACGGTCCCTAACAAGTAGTATTAGAGCAAAGGCTCTTGATTTATGTGTGATTCAATCGATTTGGATATAAAAATTGTGTTTTTCACACAAAAACGCAATCTTTTTGTGTCAAACGTTGTTTTGGACGTCTCCAGGTCGTAAAGTTAACGTTTTTCTGGCATACGGCAATTAGGGTTCTTGAGAAATTTGTGTTTTTGCATCAAAATACTTTAAACTTTCAAATTCTCAAGATTCAGCAGCTTCAGTCGCACAATTGAGTCAATCGCACGACTAAATTCATACGCATCCCTCATACGCATGATTGGACTCATTCCTACATCCATTTGTACGACTGAACTGTCTATTCGCACTGTTCATCCGCACCTGTCCATTCGCACGATTGATTCATTCGCATTGGTTCATTTGCACGTTTGATCCATTCGCATTATCCAATCGCACTAGCTGTCCAATCGTACGCCTTCATTCGCACAAGTAAAATAGTTTGTTCCAAAGTTTAAAGTTGATAGTAATGGAGGATCAATATTCAGCGTTCACCACAAGAAGGGACTCCAGGATTCAAAATCCGTTGCTTCTAGAAAATGAAGTGGGAAATCATAACAAGCCCCTTAAGCTTATAACGTTAGATCATTACCCACAATGGAAACAAAGATTTGAGATTTACGTAAATGGAGTAGATGCTAATCTGTGGGAGTCGATAGAGACATGATATAGTATGCATGTAGGTGCAAATGGAGTCAAACTAACCTTAAGGGGTATGACTGACAGGCAAAAGGTAAAGTACAATGCAGAGAAGAAAGTATATGCAATGCTGACTCAGTCAATTCCTAAGGACATCTTCCATTGATTTTTTGAGAACAAGCAAGCTAAGAAGCTGCGCGATGCATTGGAAAAGAGGTATGAGGGAATGCATCGTTATAAGCTATGTTGAAGAAGGAGTTTGACAACTTCTCGTCAATGGGAAAGGAGAGCTTGGATGATGTCATTGATCGATTCTACCACCTGATGAGTGAGCTGCACACTTATGGAGTCACTACGTCTATGGAAGACAAAGTTTCAAACTTTGCAGATGGGTTGACTGAGAAGTGGAGTTCGTTTGTTTCCAACCTCAGACAGAATGATATGCTAGCGAAGTTAGATATCAACGACTTCATTCTGAAACTGCGAGAGGAAGAGTTGAGGATGAAGTACAGGCCCAAAAGTCTTCATATGATCAGAATCCGACACTGTACAACTCACTCCACAAGCCAAAACGTCTGGAGCACCACCTCAAATGGTGTTTGTGTTGAGTTCAGCTGGTCCATCACAAGCCACTACTTCAGGATCTGACACGTCAGGGTCATCTAGTACCCAATACATAGCACCTGAAGCAAATGCTACAAAACTGAAGATTGAAAATCTCGGGAATGTGACACTAGAGGTAGCAAAGGAGCACATGGATCTCTTAGCATTTGTTGTCCACTCCTATGATGGGCTAGTTGCTAGGAAAATTGGGAACTGCCATCTTGCTGACGAGCAGGTAGATGAGACAGAGCTGGAAAGAATGGACATCATGTGGGCCTTAGCAAGTGTTGTTCGGAGAGCTAAGAAGTTTGTTAAGAAGACCGGACAAAATCTGATTGCCACTAAGGACACAACTTTTGGTTTTGACAAGACCAAAGTTACCTGTTTCAACTGTGGGGAAAAGGGGCACTTCAAACGTGAATGTGTGAAGCCCAAGAAGACAGGAAATGGGAATCCATTCTCATCTTTCACTCGTCAGGATAAACCCACAAGCAGCCCTACTTCATCGAGCAAGGATCCTAAAACCTTGACTGCTCATGATGACGAAGGACAAGATTGGAGCTTTTGGTTTGTGTCTCCGGGAGAATCCAACATCGCTAGTGTTGAGGATCTAGATGACGACTCAGCAAGCGAAGGTGATATTGTAGTGGAACTCATGATGTCAAATGTTGATGAAATTGCAACTATAGTTGATCACCTACCTGAAGAAGGGACAAGTCCAACAAGTCCAGAATCACCAGAACTAGAAAAGTCAGACACTGCCTTGATGGCTGATTCAACCTCACCTCTCAGGTAAGTCCCACTACTCAACTTTTCTATAATAATGCTTGTTCTGATTGTAATAAATTTAGGGAAAGCATTGATATGAAATTTGCTAGGTTATTAGTCCATAATGATAACTTAGTAAATGAATTACAACTATGCACTGAAGCCAATAGAGTCTTAAAACAAAGTGAGCACAGCTATAAAGAAAAGATAGAACTCTTGAATAAACAACTTAAGGAAACTAAAGTTGTAGCCTTTAACCAAGCTAATGACATTAAGTTCTATCTAAAATCCCTAGAAGACACTCAGAAACAAAATGCAATTTTGGAAGTAGAAGTAAATTCATTAAAACAAAAACTGCATAGTTGGACAAGTTCTTCTCACATTGTCCAACACTTAATGAGAGAGCGCAACAATGGGGGGGGGTTGGGATATAAAGTGGTACCACCACCACATGAGACCTTGATGAATGCCAAAAGTAAACCAATAAATAATAACCCAATAAAGGATCATGTGGTGTCCACTCCTCTTGTAAGTGATCCAGATTCCACATTAAACCAAATGAATCTGTCATTAAACAAAAGGATGCCACTTCAAAATCAAAAGGTAAAATGCCTTGTGTTAATTTGGATGAACAATTTGAAAAGGTTAAAATAACGTCTGGTTCAACCAAGTCTATTTCTGAAGGCAAAAATACCAAACAAATTAACCAATCATGTACTTCATGTCTAAGTCCAAATAAACAAAAGGGAAAAGATGTTAACAATGTTCAAACAATTAATTTTGTAAACAAGATAAACATCTAACAAGAAATGTCAAAACCCAAACAGAATAAAGTCACACATGTGTCACGCACTTCTCCACAGAAATAGTTAAATCGTCAAGTTGAAAGCAGATCATGCTACAACTGTGGAAAGTATGGGCACATAGCGTCTTATTGTCCTTATTATCAGACACCAAAGAAAAGGATTGAACTTTATGACACTAATGCAAGCTCTTACAAAAGAAGCTCCATGACTCCACCAAAAAGAGTCAGTGAACCTAAAGTTCAACTTATCAGCTAGTCGTCTGTTTATCACAAACAAGCCTTACATAAAGCTGGCTTATGGAAAGAAAAGTCTATGTCTGGTAATGAGACAAGAAGACAAATGACGTTCCTCACCCTCTAATGGACAATGGGTTGTAAGGCCCCGTCCCCGGACGCTTACAGCTGGTAAATCATGGCACAAAAACATACATTTTCATTTCTCTTACATAAATATTGCAGCGGAAACATTCAAAAATGACATCTCATTTCATCATAAAAACTTTTGCAAAATAATACATCGTTAATCAATTACAAAATACATTATTGCATTACATCACAAAAGCATTAAATAAATGGATGTCATCCTAAAAGAGCTGAGTAGCCACCTTGTGTCATCCTCAGCAATCATTACCTGCCAACTAGAAACACATCAAAGTTAGCATTGCTCAGTGACTTCTAGTTTTATAAAATAAAACATACTTTTCTTTCGTTAAAACCGTTCTTTACTTTCATGTGATCATACAACATACATACACATAGATAATATCATTATTATCTTATTTGTTCATTCATTCATCTTTACATCTTTTCTTGCGCATCAGATATCTTCCATACCAATACCATGTGCTACACCCCGAACTATATGGCTACTGGGCCGAAGTCTATAAATAGACAGCTAAACATGGTGTCGCAGTACCAGGGGTAAGCGGTAAAGGTTCTATACAAATGGTCGATCATAAAGAAAGACCCCGATGTGCATCCTCCCGGGGTAGCGAACCCACACAAAGTTGGGCTAACACCTTATAATTAACGTGTCCTGATATCTAATGCTGGCAAGACTTTCATTACCGTCATCATTCATTAATGCACGCATTTATCATGTTCCACTTTTCATTATCTTCCACTTTATGTTACATAATACTTTCTCTTCATTCATTATCATAACATGTAAAGCCACATGAAAGATGAACATACATCATAATAAGGAACATAACATACACAGTCATCAGCATCATACAAGGCAACATCATACATACATAACATGCATAATCATGCAACATCATCATCATGCTCAACATGCTTTCTAAGACCTCAACAGTCACCTTACATGAACTTACGGGAACCCTTACGTCAAAACTTACATCTGCACTTTCCCCCGAAAGTCAGAAATTAAAATACACTTTTCCTTGGGTGCAACAGCCCTTTTTAGGTGTATGGACACCCTTCAGTCGCATGGCCTCCATGCGACTGAACATCATGCAAATGGGCTAACGCGGATGAACACCCATGTGAATGAACACCCAATCATGCGAATGAAACTAATGCAGATGGACTCCATGCGGATGAGTCCCATGCGAATGGATCTAAGGCGGATGAACTAATGCGAATGAGCATTTATGCGATTAGGCTCTCAGTCGTGCGAATGAACATCAATCGTGCGAATGAAACCCAATTGTGCAAATGAACCCTCAATCGCACCCCAATCGGCCGTATGGCCTCCGTTCGGTCACCTAGCCCTAATTGGTGCAGAATGCAGTTCATCCCAAACCTAATCTGACATTTTTGACCTCAAAGCTCATCCAAACTCATTCTAAGCCAAAATAAACTATCCTAAACCTTAGGAATGCATACCACGACCCCATTCAAGCACACAAGCTCAAAAGCAAGACCCAAACAAATCATACACACACATACACATACGCATACGGGTCACACACATACACACTCAAAAACCCGATCTTAAGATGTGTTCCAATCCCAAATCATTCAAAAATGTGTAAAAGAGGGGTCCTAGAACTCACACAAACGACCACAATGAGAAGAGCTTTGATTTGACCTACTTCTCAACGATTTTGCTCACTTGAGTCAACTCGAACCAACTTTTTCTCCCATTTCTCTTCTTTCTCTCTTCTACTCTTTCCTTTGGCTGAAAATGTGAGTGTGGGGAGAGGGTTATGGCTGCCTTGTCCCTACAAATATCACCACACGCCTAACTTTCTCTCATTGGCGAGTTTGGTCCCTCGGCTTTGGACTTTATTTCTTTTCTTCTTTATTCGTCGGCTTCAAAATAAATAAATAATCTGGTGTTACAAGTCCAACCCCTTAAATAGGTTTCGTCCCCGAAACCTGTTATTCCTCGAACAAGCACGGGTAATGCTGTCTCATTTATTCCTCAGTCTCCCACGTTGACTCGGATCCTTCCTGTGCTTCCACTATACACGCATAAGAGGAACCGCTTTATTTCTCAGCCTCTTCTCTTTTCTATCGATGATTGCCACTGGTTGTTCCATATAGTTGAGCCTTACGTCTACATCAATATCCTCCAGTGGAGCAATCATGTCTTCATCCGCCAAGCACTTCCTTAGATGAGATACGTGGAATGTCGGGTGAATTCCACTTAACTCATCTGGTAACTCCAAATTATAGGACACCTCTCCTACTCGAGCAATGATTTGGAAAGGGCCTATGTACCTTGGGCTCAACTTGCCCCGCTTTCTGAATCGAATAATACCCTTCCAAGGTGAGACCTTCAACATAACCTGGTCACCCACCTGGAATTCAACGGTCTACGTCGTTTGTCGGCGTACGACTTCTGTCTATCTTTGGTTGACTTCATAAAGGCTTTGATCCTCTCAAGCTTCTCAGTCGTAGCCTCGATCACCTTGACGCTCCCTAACGCTTTCTGACCAATATCACCCTAACAAACAGGTGTTCTGCATCTCCTACCATATAGCATCTCATATGGTGGCATACCAATGTTGGCATGATAGTTGTTGTTGTATGAGAATTTAATTAACGGTAAGTGGTCATCCCAACTTCCCCCAAAATCAATCACACATGCCCGAAGCATGTCTTCTAATGTCTAAATGGTCCTATCTGACTGACCATCAGTTTGGGGATGATAAGCCACGCTAATATGTAACCTCCTCCCCATGGCGTCGTGGAATTTCTTCCAGAATTGGATGTAAACGGGTGTCGTGATCAGATACAATGGACACTGGTACATCATGATGAGTTACAACCTCCTTAATGAAAAGATTCGCCAACCTCTCAGATGAATATGTCTCGCAGATCGGTAGGAAGTGAGCACTCTTCGTCAAGCGATCAACAATCACCCATATAGCATCATACCCTTTCGGGGTACGCGACAGCTTCGTGATGAAATCCATGGTGATGTGCTCCCACTTCCATTCCGGTATATCCAAAGGTTGGATCTTCCCATACGGTGTTTGATGCTCGGCCTTCACCTGTAGACAAGTAAGGCATTTACTCACGTACTTCACCACGTCACGTTTCATACCCGGCCACCAGTAATCCTTCTTCATGTCTTGATACATCTTTGTGGCACCGGGGTGAATAGAGTATCGAGTCTTGTGAGCTTCATCCATGATCTTCACCCGTAGATCCCCAAAACGAGGAATCCACACACGTCTAAATCGGGTTTTAACACCAAGTGTGTTTTCACTGACTGGGGTTGAGTAAGAGTGATATTCTTACTATGAATCGAATATGATAATCAAGTCAATGATTGAGTGGCGGAAACACACAATCAAAGAACATTCAAAGCAAGAAAAATACTAATAAATGTTGTTTGTATTGATATATGAAAGTTGATAATTTACAAAAAGAATGATTACAACAAAAATTCTCTATCTATCAGCCATTACCTCAGTACAAGGTCAACTATTCTGTTTATAGGCAGACAAGATGCCTTTACAAAATAACTAAACTACCCCTAACCTATTACATCAGAAACTAGTCTAAGTCTTGATCCGCATCTCTGCTTGTTCATCTGCATTGACAAATGCGGAAGAGATAATCTTGACCAGCATCTCCACTTGATCATCCGCATTAGTAAGTTGGTCATCCGCATTGGTTAATACGGATGAACAAATACTTATGCACATTGGTTCAGTCATCCGCATTTGTCAATGCGGATGAGCAAAGTCTTGTCCGTATCTTCTTTTGTTCTTCCGCATTAGTCAATGCGGAAGAGTAACTTGTTCTTCAGCATTAGTATTATGTCTTCCGCATTAGTCAATGCGGAAGAGTAAACACTTGTCCGCATCAGAGTTATGTCTTCCGCATTAACTAATGCGGAAGATAACACTTGTTATTTTCCTTGCAGATCTTCATCCGCATTTTTCTTGGACTTGTGGGATTCCAGCTGAGCAATCATCAATTCACCCATTAAGTTGGCATGTATGATCCTTTCGGGGCAACAATACTCCCCCTAAGGATTATACAGCCTAGTTTTCCTCAATGTTTGGGAGGTGATTGATGTTGTGATGATTCAGCTGGGTCTTTTGATGATACAAAAGGTGTACTTGTCTTGGATCCAGAATTGCTTTGATCATGTTGACAAAATCTTGAGCCTCTGACATTTTACCTTGTTCAGTACATGAATCTTCATTCTGCTCATATTATGGATTGCTTCAAGTGGTAGCTTCTTCAAAGAAATAGGTTCCCAAAGTGAAACTGTTGAAAGTCCATCTCTGTGAATTATTAGGGAACCATCTACATGAACTTCAAGCTTGACAATGTTGCCCAATTGGAGAGGTATCTTCTTCTTATTTCTTTTCTCTCTTTTTGCACTGATATGATCATAGGCCATCTTTAGTAGTTTGATACATTTCAGAATGAAATGTAGATCTTCTTGACCTACTTTGTTTGATATCTCTCTAAAGTGTCTTGTATAGATGTATTGAATGTATGATTGATCCAGTAATCTCACTTCATAACCACTGAATAATCTGATCTCAGCACCCTTTTTCCTCCCTATTTCCTCTCAATCACTAACTCATATGTCTTCTCATCATAAAACACATTTGAAATTGGAATTGAGGAATATGTACCAGCTACCATTTTTCTTTTCAAGGCTTCAGTAGGTTTGATTTTAAGTTCAGGGAATACAACTTCTTTAGATGGTTTTGTTTGTTTCTTTTCCAGTGGATTCTTGAATGTTTTGTCTTTCATCATGCATGTAGCTTTCAAAGTGTTGAAGTTGTTTGTTCTTCTAAACATTTTGAGTGTTCCTTCAAATTCATAATCTATACATGGCATTATGGTTGATCAGCTCTAGGTTGGCCAGTTCATTCAAGTCATAAATCCCAAGTGCATTTACCAAAGCAGAGTACTCAATAAAGAATTGCACTAAGCCAAGATCCTTTTGACCATAAACATGTTCCATGCACTATCATACTTCCAGGCAATAATTTTTTGATATGTTTTGCCTTTTGGAGTAGATATTCCTCTGATCATCTCAGCAGTGGTCAACCCTTCTTGAAGCCTCAGTTGAGAGGGTTCAGCAAACCACTTTAGATATCTATGAATGACAGGTGCAAGATAATCTTGATCTTTGTGAGTAAGACTCATGTCATGTGCAGACACTCTTGCTCTTGGCTTCTTGTTAAGCACCTCTTCTTCTAACTGCTTTAATTTTTCTTTCTTCTCATTTATCATCTTGAGAGTAGCAGCTCTTAAAGAATTTGTCTTCATGTTAGCCAACTTTCTTTTGGTGAAGCCTTGTTTTGTGAGGTAATCCTTCATTTCCTTATCAGTCATACTATAAGAATCAGGAAATAGTGGCTCATGAATTGGAGATGATCTTTTTATTGATTTTAGCTTGGATATAGGAGTTTGTCTTGGCAATGGTCTATCATACCCAGATGTTTTCTTCACAAAAGAACCTTTATGCACAGTAGTATCTTTGAAGATTGCGTTTTCATACTCAGTTTCAATTGTTGGATCAAGAAACCTTTTTACTTTCTCTTCCACCTCCTTCATGCCTTCCTATAAGTCATTCCAAACACTTCATCAAGATCATAACCTTGATTGATCAGAAACATGGCTTTAATCATCAAGTCATCAGTTTGTGCTTTGGATACCATGTCTTCCACTGCCTGTTTTGCTTTAATGGGACTATCCATAAGAACATCCCTTTCAGCTTCATATCCACCAGCAATCTCACCTTCTTCTAAATCAATTGCACCAGCCAATTTCTTTAATTGAGCTTCTGCCTGCTCATGTTCTTCCAAAAAATCAGCAATTGCTGCTAGACTTCTGGGGTCATCTTTTTGTTTCTTGACTGGTTCTTCTTCAACTATTGGTTTCTTACCCTTAGCCTTTTTAGCTAAGTATTTTCTTTTTCATGAGTAAGTTTGAAGTTAAGGGCTTGAAGCTTCACCCTTTTCTATTACTTCAGGCATTCTCTTGGGTGTTGTTTGTACTTGTTCATCCACATTCATTTCTTGCTTTTCTTTTTCTGATTCTTGTCTTTCTCTCTTTCTTGTTCAACCATTTCCCTTATTCTTTCTTTTTGCTCTTCAGTTAGAGACACTGCAGGAACAATCTGCATGTTTAGGTCTTTCTCCAAAGGTTCTGGAGATTTTGTAATGAACACAATTGGATCAGAATCAGCTTTTAGGTTGTTTACAAAGTCCTAGAAATCCCTATCAACACTGAATTCTTCAAAATTAAAGTTGTCTAGTATGCTGAAAAGTTCTTCAAACTCAGCTTTTTCAGTGTGATCAGAAGAGGTTTCTCCAGAATAAATCATCATTTCTAAACTGTGTTCCTCATGTTCTGTCTGACTTGTATTACCTTCTTGTTTCATTTTCATCAAGTGACTGGTTGTCATCAACATCAACCTTTTCTTGTTCTTCTTTCTCATCATCATCATCCACTTTATTTCTTTGGATCTTAATCATCATTTCAAGCTCAGATATCCTTTTGTTCTTGCTATCAATTTCTTTTTCAAGTTTGGAGATGGTATTAGCTTGTTCTTCTATGATATTTATTGTTCCTCCATTGCTATTGTTTGAATTTCAAGTGTGTCAATATGTCCGATGACTTCTTCTCTTGAGTGATTAAGGGCAGCCTTTACAACTTCAATTTCCTTATCTTTCTCAGTCAATTCATCCTTATGTTTATCTTTAAGATCTTTCAGCTCCTGTTCCTTCTTATCTAGTTCCAGAATTCTATCATCTATGATTCTTGCCCTTCTATTTAGAATTCTCTCCATTCTTTCAATCTTTTGCATCAATTCAGTGATCAGTTCATCCTTCTCATCTGGTCTGTTAACATTTGAATCAGCAAAACTCTCTGAGGGAGCAGGCTCAGAAGTTGTTGTTTTTGCAGGCATATGAGTGTGATGATCCTCCTCATCAGAAGATGATTTGGAAGCTTTAGAAGCACTGTTTGATCCTTCTACATCAGCAGGGTAATCTTGTGATGGCACGGGTTGAAAAGGGGATATAGGTGATTGTTGTGGTGGTGATATTAGAGAGTGATGATGAGGTGATATAGGTGTAGGTTGAGGGGTTGTTTGTGGTGTTAGTTGTGGTAATGTTTGTGGAGATGGTGTGGTGAAGGTTGTGGTATTGGTGTGGTGATGGTATGGTGATGGTTGTGGTGTTTGTTGTGGAGTTGAAAGTGGGGTGATTTGTTATGGTATTGGTGATGGTATTAGTGATGGTTGAGCAGTAGGTTGTGGTGATTGTATTGGTGATGGTATTGGTGATAGTTGAGAAGTAGGTTGTGGTGATGGTTGTTGAGATGGTTGTGCTTCTTGATTTATCTGTTGTAACATCCAAGGCAAAAGAGGAGTGTGAGCCCCACAATAAAAGTTTCTAGGGTTTCTCTTATTTATATACTTTATGATCTTGCATCATAGTGTGGAATAATCAAGCACGGTCCTTCAGTTGCAATGTCAGGAAATGATTCATTGATTAGACATTGAATGAATCTGGGATACATCAGAAACTTGTATCTTAATCCTTCTCTAATGTTTGAAACCATGCCATTGAAAACATATGCATACATATTGAATGGCATGTTGGTGCATAGAGCACAGATAGCTGATGATGTGAGGACTGGAATGTCATTCCATCCTGTATTTCTCTTTGACAAGCAGTGCTGAAACATATGAATAATGAATCTCCATGGTAGATCAACCAATCCCTTAACAATCTCCTTAGCTTCATAACCAATTTCAGTAAAAAATGTGGTTATGTCTTCATCACTCAGTTCCAAAGGAGTATTTGCATCATCACCAAACCTTAGACATCTTCTAACTGACTCTTCACTAATGATCAATGTGTGTTCACCGTTAATTCTCCCAGTAAGTGTTCTAATGCCATCAGCTTCAACAACCTCAGTTGTGTTCCAAAAAGACCTTATGAGATTCTCATAGATAGTTGGTCTGACTGTGATGGCATATGCTATCCTTGTGGTATTGATGAATCTGATGATGTCTCTCAGTCCTTCTGCTTCTGGGAGGGTTTAAATAACCATTGACGTTATGGGGCTTGCTCCATGTAAGATTTGCCATGTAATCTGTACAAGAGACATGTGTGTTAGTTATCAGTTTTGACTTTGAATTACAAGGAAGACTGCTTGTTATTTCTGTTGAATTGCTGTAATGGCAAATGATGAATTTGTCATTTAACAATCACAATTTCAATGTTTGAATCATTATAGAGGTATTGTTTTATTGATTTGTTTCAAATGTGTAATTTCAACATGCTCTGTTCTTACAACGAACATGAATATCAAGATTTTCATGGTGACAATAATTCTGTTGGTTTTCATGCTCCTTGAAGTCGAAAAGGTTTATTATGTTACATCAACGAAACATGTTTTTGTGTTCTTCCTTATCATTTGGTTCTTGACTGATTTAGGTTTATCATTCTAAAACTTAGGTTTTGATTAAACTTCTTATGAAAATTTCACCTTATTTCTGATCCAAATGTTGTTTGAGAATCGATATCAAAAGTTGATTGAGAAGATTCACATGAAAATCTTTGAATGTTTATGATGATGATGATGATTGAAGATGGTGTACTATATATTTGCGCTCGTCTCACTATAAAGTCTCTCAAATTTGAAAAGTACTAAATGACCCGTTTGAATTCCTTTAAATAGTCAAATAATACAATTTGAAAAATTTTACAAGTTTAAAAGCAGATATAGTCACCACTGTAGCAAATGCTGAAGGTTAATTTGTTTGACTTTTGGTCATCCGCATTTGTTGACTGTAGCAAATGCAGAAGGTTAATCAGTTTGACTTTTGGTCATCCACATTTGTTAACTATAGCAAATGCGAAAGACAAACTTTTGACATTGACAGTCCACATTTGGCTACTTTTGGTTATCCGCATTTGTTGACTGTAGCAAATGCGGAGGACAAATTTTTGACTAACTGTCCGCATTCCACTACTGTTGCAAATGCGGAAGTTTTGTTTCTTAATTTTTATTCTATCCGTATTTGTGTTGTAGTAAATGCGGAAGAATAACATTGCACTTCAGCACTGTAACAAATGCGGTAGAGTTGCTTGTTTTATCCTATCCGTATTTGTACACAGTAGCAAATGCGATAGAACAAAGTCAATCAGCATTTGTGCAACTATATCAAATGCAGTTGACAAGTCAACACTGCACTATAGCAAATGCGATAGAGACCTGTTCATCCGCATCTGTTAACTGTAGCAAATACGGTAGAGTAAATTCCACATTTACTTCACACACTAATGCGATAGAGTAAAATCATTGTCCGCATTATTTGCACTTGATAATAAATATTGTTACCCGTGTTAGTTACATGCATGGGTTACCTTCACCCCCATTAACTAATACACTTACCTGCATTAACTTTTGAACTTAATCAAAAGTTAATGTGATTGAATTGAGTATTCATCTTATGAAGAGGTGTCCTTGATTGATTTTTCTTATGAAGTTGGCTGTGGAAGTTGTTAATTCTTGCTTGGATTGACTTGTATGTCACAATTAATACAAGTTTCCCAATTTTAACAAATCTGCATAAGCTGAGACATGATGGTATGACTTATTGCAACAACACCAACTAAAATTCTTTTTGTTTTGTTTTTCAAAATTATGTTAATAAACAAAAATATAGACTTACTCAAAAATTTTAAATTACTCCCTTAAAGTTTATGTCCACGTTTGGAGAGAAACTTTAAAGATTTAAAACTTTTTGAGTATTATTTTGATTAATATTAATAATGAAGAGAAAAATCTCTTTGTTGGGATCATATCAGTCTTACATTACACTAGTGTATCCTTTATGATTAAATGGACATGATTATGAACTTGAAGATTGAAGGTATGTTTGTCCTCTTAAACCCATACCTGGTTGATATTTTGATGCAAATGACTTTTATCATGTTTTGGTTGATTTATTATTCAATGTGTACCTCACACACATAAGCATGAAATGATCAACCCTCCTTATACAATGCATGATAGAACTTTTTCACAACTTTTCTTACCAGGTTACTTAAGTCATGAAATCTCATTTTCACTGATCCTCATTGGGATTCTTTTAATTTGATCCTTTTTCATATTGATCCACATTAGGATTCTTTTCATTTCACTTTGGAAGGTGATCCATGATAGGATTCTTTTGTTCATTCACTTGGAATGTATCACTTTGTTGATTCATCCAATTTTTGGATGTGTTCCATATTGGGAATCTTTTGGATCATGACATCTGCACTATGTGCAAGTTTTATCAGGTCTTTACTTAGCAAAACAAAGATGAAACATGATGTGGTGAAAGAGATTCATAAAGTATCATTACCTGGTGTGTTTAGGCTACTACACACACATGCATTCAGATAAGCCAATACATACCTATACTTTGTGATGAGTGTTTCACAATTGAATATGTCTTTAATTGATCACTACATGTATCTTTTCTTCCAAGTTGAGCCTACCAACATATCTGGTAAGTCATTTCAGTCCTTTACATTTTGAAATTAAGCATAGTGAATGATATAACGACTGTAGTTATATCATTTCCCAAAGAATTCTTTTCTTCATTAAACTTGATTTTTTGTGGTTTTTCTGATGTTTTAAATTGTTTTTGATGTTTTTCATAGTTTTTTTACTCAAGGTTAATCATGCCAATTGATTGAACCAGAAATTCAAACCTACTAAGTTCAAATGCCTTGGTAAACAAATCAGCTAATTGATTTTCAGTTGGTACTTGAATCAATTTGATTAAACCTTTTTCAGCATAGTCTCTCAAAAAATGATATCTAATCTCAATATGTTTTGTTTTTGAGTGTTGAACTGGATTATTAGTTATAAAGACAGCAGCTGTGTTGTCAATAGAAATTGGTGTGTGCAAGAAGTTAAAACCATAATCAAGCATCTGGTTTTGAATCCCGAGAACTTGAGAGCAACATGCTGATGCAACAATATACTCAGCTTCTACTGTGGACACATACACATTTGTCTGTTTCTTGCATTGCCAGGATACTAATCTGGGACCAAGAAATTGACAACCGCCAGAAGTGGATTTTCTGTTGAAGTTGCATCCTCCATAATCACTATCTGTGTAGGCATTAAGATTAAATTTTCCTTCCTTTGGATACCATAACCCAAAAGCTGGCTTGCCTTTTAGATATCTGAATATCCTCTTGACTGCGTTCACATGTGATTCTTTTGGATCAGCTTGATATCTGGCACACACAAAACACCAAACATAATGTCAGGCCTACTGGCTGTTAGATACATAAGTGAACCTATCATTGATCAATAACTAGTTTGATCCACTGATTTGCCTTCAGGGTCTGGTCCAATCTTCACTTTAGTATCCATAGGAGTTCTAATAGACTGACAGTCAGCAAAGTGAAATTTCTTCAACATGGTTTCCACATATTTTGATTGGTTGATGAAGATTCTATCTGCTGTTTGTTGGACTTGCACCCCTACAAAGAAGGTGAGTTCCCCCATAGAACTCATTTGGAACTTTGAATGCATAAGGTCTTCAAATTCTTTGCAGAGTTGCTTGTTTGTCGAGCCAAATATAATGTCATCCGCGTAGATCTGGACTAACAGCATGTCTTTTCCTCTTATGCTTCTGAAGAGAGTCTGATCAATCTTTCCTCTTTCATACCCATGTTCAAGAAGAAAGGATGATAGAGTCTCGTACCACTTTCTTGGTGCTTGATGAAGACCATACAGAGCTTTGTCAAGCTTGTAAACTCTGTGAGGGAAATCTGGATCTTCAAAGCCAGGTGGTTGACTCACATAGAATTCTTTAGCAATCTTTCCATACAGGAAGGCACACTTTACATCCATTTGATAAACGGTAAATTTCATGGATGCAAAATATGCAAGAAAGATTCTGATTGCTTCTAGTCTGGCAACAAGAGCAAACACTTCGTCGTAGTCAATTCCTTCTTCCTGAGTGTATCCCTGTGCTACTAGTCTTGTTTTATTTTTGATGAATATCCCTCTATAATCAGTCTTGTTCTTGTACAGCCATCTGGTACCGATAGGGTATTGTCCTTCGGGAAGATCTACCAGTTGCCATACTTCTTGCTTCTTGAATTGGAGCAATTCTTCCTGCATTGCTTCAATCCAACTATTGTCTTGAAGTGCCTCTTTGATGTTTTTGGGTACTGTTTGATATAGAAAGCATGAGAACAAACAGATGTTTGCAATATTGGACTTGCTTCTTGTCACCCTCTCATTAAGATCACCAATAATGGTTTCAACTGGATGATTTTTGTGTATTCTTATGGTTGGAATGGTGTCACCAGCAATAGTTACATCAAGATTGGAGACATTCATTCATTATGGTCAGAGGCACATTCATCTTGTATTGTTGTTGAATTATGAAGATTGTCAACTTCTGTTTCAGTAACTGCTACATCTTCAGCAGCACTGAGGTTGCTTGCATCATTTGATGTACCTTGAGTTTCTACTGGATGAGAAGCCTGTTTTGATTTCTGATTTCATTTGACAAGTCATCTGAGTGAGATGGTACCAGGCTGGGACCTTCTTCAAAAGAAACACTAAGGTTTTGTGACAGTTGTCTGATGGGATCAGCTTGAAGAGGAACATCTTCATTCATATGTTCATCAAATGTAGGTGGAATCAATGAATAATTATCTCTTCTTTCTATAGTTGATGAAGTATCACCTGAATGTATTTGGTCAAATGATTTTGTAAATGTGTCAATATCAAACAGCCAGTCAGGACCATTTGTAGATTTGGGAAACGAATGTTCTTTGAATTGAACATTTATAGATTCATCAATAATGTTCAGTCTAGGATTGAACACTCTATAAGCTTTAAGACAGAAGAATAACCTACAAAGAATCCTTCATCAGACTTGGATGAAAATTTTCCCAAATAATCACGGGTGTTTAATATTGAGACTGGACAACCAAATGATTTAAGGAATCCAATAAATGGTTTCCTATGAAAGATCAGTTCATAAGGTGTCATGTTACTTTCTTTAACAATCAGAGTTCAATTTTGCACAAAGCATGATGTGTTAACTGCTTCTGCCCAGAAGGTGATTGGCAGTTTAGCATGGGCTAGCATCGTTCTTGCTGGTTCAATCAGTGTTCTATTTTGCCTTTCAGCAACCCCATTTTGTTGAGGAGTTCTAGCTGCACTGAATTGATGAGCAATGCCTTTGGTTGCACAAAAGGAACTCATATTTTCATTTTTGAACTCTGTACCATTATCACTTCTTATTATTTTGACCTTAAGATCAAGTTTATTTTCAATTTTAGTGATAAATTCTTGAATGATTTGGGATGCTTCGTTTTTATGAAGTAGGAAGAACACCCATGTGAATCGAGAAAAGTCATCAATGATCACTAAACAATACTGTTTCTTTCCCATACTCATTAAATGAGTTGGTCCAAAAAGATCCATGTGAAGTAACTTCAATGGAGTATTGTTAGTGTTCACCAGCTTGGTTTTGTGAGATGATTTGTGTTGTTTTCCTTTGAGGCACGCTAAACATTGATCAACAAAATTGAATTCTTTTTGAGGAAGACCAATGACATGGTTTCCTTTGACTAACTTATTCATATTTTTAAAGTTAGTGTGCCCCAAAGGTCTATGCCAAAGCTGTGATTCATCAAATGATGCTTTAGACAAAAGACATGTTTCTTCCTTAGGTGATGCAGAACACAGGTTTAAGACATATGTATTATTCTTCCTCGGAGTCTTTAAGACAACCCATTCGAAATCCAGGTTTCAGAATGTCGTAGTGAGTGTCTATAAAGTGAGTGGAATATTTTTTGTCGCAGATCTGAGACACGCTTAGCAGATTGAAATTCAGTTGTTCACAGTAATTCACTCTGTCAAAGCTCAGCATCTCATTTGTCACAGA
This sequence comes from Flaveria trinervia, assembly GCA_025506515.1. Classification (NCBI taxonomy): domain Eukaryota; kingdom Viridiplantae; phylum Streptophyta; class Magnoliopsida; order Asterales; family Asteraceae; genus Flaveria; species Flaveria trinervia. The sequence continues at coordinate 23,512,567 of CM046442.1, read as the reverse complement.
TCCTTCTCCTCTAATTCTACCACCTTCTGAATCTCCACCGAATGCCACAGTAGTTCCTTGTATGTACTTGAAATCATGAAGGAGGGAACGATCTCTAGTCATGTGTCGGGAGCATCCACTGTCTACGTACCATAGGCTATTAGACCTGTGTGGATGAACCTACAAGCAAAAAGAATTAATTAGAATAAGGAACCAAGCCATGATGGTCTTGGGTTTCCAGTTCCTATTCATGATAGTCACCTCCTGGTATTTCCCTCTGAATTGTGATTTGGATGGAGGTGTTCTGGGAGACGTTTGATGAAGAATTGGTCGAGTCATCTCATCAACATCTACTGAGGATTCGGATGAATAATGAAATCGTTGGTCTCTATTTCTTTGTAAAAATTTAGCCCGAGTTTCATTATCAAAGGTTGTTTTTGCTTAGGAAGGTCAAGTTTGTGTTTCATTGTGAGATGATTTCTTTGACCCTTCCTTAAATCCTTCAAGTTATTTCTGCCATTTCTGATCTAGATGTCCTAGATTGAGTATTATGAAGATGAGGTCTGACAGAGTGCATCACAGTAGATGTTTTTGAGATGGGCTTGTGTTGTGGAATTCTTAACCCCTTCTGATTAAAGTAACAATCAGATGTATTGTGATTGTTCATGTCACACATTGAACAATACTTGTTGAAATAGGAATTTTTGGTGGAGTGATTATTCATATCATAGATAGAACAATATTTATTGAAGAAGCATTTATCTGTCTTGTGATTGAACATATCACAAATATCACAATATATTTGTTTGTTTCTTGAATCAGATTTTTCCTTGTGTGACTCAACTGATACTTTCTTTTGATGAGTCATATTATTTTCTTTAGGTGATGAGTCAGAATCAGTCCTTTTAGTACTTTGCTTCACAACATTACTTTTGTTCAGTTGTCTGGGCTGTTTTTGTTTCTTCAACCTATTTCTCACTTCTTTCTCAAACTGGTCAACATGTTCCTTGTTACAGATATCAAACCCAACTCCCTGCCTTAACCTTGATAACTGAGGGTCTGATGAAGTTTTATGTGTTGAACTCAGTTTTACAGTTTGTTTCTTTTTCAGTGAAACCTTTTCTTATTTGCTTGAATTTTATGGAGATATAATCTCTTATCAGAACTACTCTCAGTAGTGGGTTTCGCTGTCTTGACATATTCTTTTTGCCTTGTGAAACAGATGGTATGAATTTTATAAAAGGTACAATTGCTTTTACAAGGCTTGATGGTTTCATGACACTCACTGTCTTGTCTAAACACTCTTTGATTTTGATTGGGTGACCTAACTTGATTTTATCCTCATTGGTTTCAAAATAAACATCAGGTTTGTTTTTAGGATTTGTCACTTGTTTCACTACTGATTTAGGTTCCATAGTTTTAGGTTCAATTGATTCAGAGAGTGAGACAGAGTCAGGCATGACGGTGTAATTGTCATTGTATGGTGGAGGACATGAATTATACCCAATCCCTGACATGTCCTTTGAATCCTTTTGGGAATCCAGCATCTCTTGCAGCTTGACTAAAGACATTTGAAACTTTTCAAGTTTCACTTCAGTCATAGATTGTTGAGTTTTAGCTTGAGCTAACTTTTCAGTAAGTAGCTCATTTTCAGCTGCAAGAGTGTATTATTCACCATGCAATTTTTCTATGTCAGAAATGAGAGATTTGATTTTGATTTCAAAACTTTTTAGTTCTCTCTTCATCATTTCTGATTTCACTTTTTCTTCTTTAATTTTATCTGTCAGTTTATGGTTGTGTTCTCTATACTCTTGTAATTCATTTATGCATTTTTCACTACAAAGGTTAGTTTTTACCTCAGTAGGCATTGAAGATGGTCCATCATTGATGTGAGCCATAAGAGCATGATTCTGGAATTGAGGCTTGACTTCAGCATACACACTCCATTCACATATCCCTCTTGTTTAATCACAAGGGCACTGGCAGAAGATGACTGCTTGCATGGGCTTGATTTGTCAGCTGTGGTTGATTCTGGTATGTTTGTTGATGAGAGAATGATGATATGCTATTGTTGATTGTTGGAGTGATAGCTTGAGTGGCTGTGTGATGATTGGCCTGGAGAGTCTTTGAATTGGTTCTTTTGGGGGCATTGCACTCTCTCGAGAAAGCAGTCATGCCAGTTGAAGCTTCCACCTTGGATTATCATATCCAAGTTTTGTGTTCTCATTCAGGCTCAGCTTTTTCCTTTTCTGAAGAATTTCTTTGCTCTCATGGAAATCATTGACAGGATCAGTGATCACAAGTTTGACGTATCAGAATATAAAGCAGCGGAATACAAACACGAATTAGACAAATTGTAGCAAGCAATCGAACTTGTAAGCGTTAAGATCGCATACGGTTATAGGGAGAGAATATGAATTTCTGATTTCTAGGAATGTTTATAGATGTAGAATATTTCTAATCGAATCAATCAATCATTCCATTCAATTGCTCATATCACTCACGATTACAATAGGTTGTCACTCCTTATATAGAGTGCAACAGTCACTGCTGTTATCACGGAAAGTGACAACTGGCAGATCCAATACAGAAATAACTAATTCTTAACAAACTACTGAAATGTTCACAACTACTGAGACATATCAGCAAGTTAAGTACAAAATATAAAACTACTGAAACTACAACGACTGAAGAACAAGCTCTTCAGTCGTTTTACAAAACTACTGAAACAAAGAAATAAAACTACTGATATCACAACTACTGAAGAAGTACTCTTCAGCAGTTGTGACAAACTACTGAGGCTTCAGTACTTGATCTTCAGACTTTGACCTTCAGGCGTTTCATCAGCTGATGACTTCAGTAGATATCATCAGGATGTCTTCAGTCTTTGTCTTCAGACTTTGTACATCAGTTGTTGATCTTCAGCACTTGTGAACTCTTCAGCTGTTGTACTTCAGTACTTTGGTCTTTCAGCTTCAGCACTTGTGTTCTTCAGCTGTTGTACTTCAGCACTTTGGTTCTTCAGCAGTTAAGGTCTTCAGCACTTGATCTTCAGCTGTTGAAGTCTTCAGCACTTGTCAAACTACTGATGAGGCTTTCAGCAGTTGTTGTGATACCGTGTGGGACTTAGAGGTTTTCTGATCTTGGCTCATTGGTTCTTTTGGTCCAACAAACTCCCCCTGAACCAATGCAGCCAAAACCTCTAACTTATTTATACTCCCACTTATTGATGGCAAAAATGTTGGTCTTTTTCCTTCTTGATCAGTAGAGAAGATGACCCATGTACGCTCCGGCCTGGGAAGAACCTCAAATATTTGTTTGGCAGAGTATGAATGGGAACTCTGTTTTGGGGAACTGGACACAGAGTTGTATCCCATTCATGAGATTCACTTCCCCATAATGAGTCTATACGACTCTCTTGTGTAGGCCTCAAGGAAGGTGATTTGTTCCTCCATGGTTCTCTTCAGCACCTCCTTCAACAATGATTCCGGCCCATAATACTCAGACAGGTATTTGGCCTGTTTCCCATTCTTTAGCTCCACAGTTGTTATTATTCTGTAAGCAAACTCATCCGGGTGATTACCCTCTAGGAACAACTGGAGCTCATTTTTCCTGACTTCCTCAAGCCTCTTGTAAACTAACCCCTTTTTCACTATTTTGTTTTCCAGCATCTTCTGAGGGGTTAGATTAGCTTTGTAGGCCTTCTTGAAGTCTTCTAGGATTTCCCAGGTGAAACTACAAAGACCAGAGAGATCACTTCATCTACGATCTTTTTCACCTGGCCAATGTATCTCCGAGGTATATTGTTCTTATGAATTCTGTGAGAGACCCTGGGATCAGGCCAAATCCTCACTCTTTCCTTTTGATATTGAAAGGTATGCCTGAGAGTGTAAAGTCTGAGGGCTTGCTCCTTCATATTGATGATGGAAGATGTGGCTGCATAAGCTTTGTCAACTCTCTTCAGCATTCCTCATCATGCTGTTTATGAAGCTCTTCTTCTTCTAGCTTCACTTTAACCATTTGTCTCTGGACTTCAGGAGTAATTGCTGAGGAGTGACTTGTGGCCTTAGGCAACTGAATCACAGCTGATAGCGGCCCTGTCTTCATCATCTTCTTCATCTTCTTCTAGCCTCATATCCTTCTCTTCTTCTTCAAGGTATATCATCGGCTATGGGTTTTGAGGGAAAGGGAGTTGGTTTGGTGGGTTGTGTTTTGGAGGTTTTGGTGTGGAATGTGACAGGCTGTGCTAGCATCCTTGAGGTGAGTGTGGCTTTTGATTGCTTGCTAGCTCAGTCCTGCTCCCAGCACCCACTTCATTCAAAGCTTCAATAACAAGCCCCTTAGTGTATGCTTCAGACGAACAGATCTTGGTGTGATTGCCAAGATACTGTCCCTGGACCAAGCTTTGATCTCAATTATTGATCTTCCAAGATATTTTGCAATAAATCTTATCATGATTTCTAGCCTCTCTCTTTCTAACACTTCATAACTTGCCCATCTATTCTGGATTTCTTCAATCTCTAGTCGTCGAATCTCAGAGTCAAGTTTGTTGGTGTCATGACCTTGCCTGAACAGCTGATCAATGATGTTGTCCATTGATCTACTGTGTTCGGCATCAGCCTCTTTTATCAGTAGCTCCAAGGCTTTATCTTCAGCAATGTGCTCATCAGCACCTTTCTTTCGCTTGTAGGTGAGCATTGGTTGCTGTTCTTTATCCTTTGGGCTTGCTTCGCTTCCTTCTTTTCCTCGGATCTTTTCCTCCTCTTGTTCTTTCACTGCAGGACTCTCCCCCTTTTTGGTTGCATTGGAGGAAGGGGTTGAGACCGCAGAAAGAGTCTTGTGGACAGCAGCATCAACCAAGGGCTGTAATGTTGAGGAAAGCCTCTCATCAAGGGCTTTGATCACTATATCAGTAATTAGAGGGTGATGAGAGGGAGGGAATTTTTGAGTGCAGCACCTATTTGCTCAGGAGGGTTGTTTCCTGAGAAGTAGGGCCTGAAGCGGAGGCAGGTGGTTGATTTGGGGTGGCTCTGTATTGGGAAACCTTCAAGGGAAGGTGCCATCTGTGGGTGTATGAGGGTGGCAGATGGACTTGCATCCTGAGACATCTTGGCCAGCAGCTCTTTGAGTCTGCTAACCTCATCCTCTAGAATGGTGTTTTGAGCAACTACATCGAAGAAGAAGCTCAGGTCATCATCAGTTGATACTGAATCACCTGACCTCCTGCTTAGAGCAGGATGGACATGCACTGGGTGTAGACCAGTTGGTGCATGTGCCCCTTGTGCTTGGTACTGGGGACTTCCAGCCTCAGGACAATGTCCATCATCAGCAGTTGCCTCTAGGGAGGTCTTAGCAATGTTACCAGCCTCACTCTGGTCATGTGCTGAGTCAGAGGAGGTGGCAGCCTCACTAGATATTCTAAGCTCCTTCTCTACACCAGGAGATAGAATTGGGAAACCCCTGTGCTGTGGGTTCTCAGATGCACTGTGTTCCTCCCCCTCAATTGTAGAGGTATTCCCAGTAATAAGTGGTTTCTGGGGAGGGGGTGAGGAGTGCAATTGAGTCAGCACTTGAGCAACTATTAAAGTTGGGCTGTGAGGGGCGGTTGTTTGGGGTAAGGGGGTAGAAGCAGTGTGCACCTGGGGTGGATGGTGCTCTTCAATGGCAATCTCCTCAAGTGAGGAAGATCCCAGATAAGTAGGTGCCCCTTGGGTTGCTGCAGGCTCCTGTTGAGAGGAAGCCTGAGCGGCTGTGGCTGGAGGAGTCATGGTATCCACTAGGGGGTTTGGACTAGTGGATATATCCTGTTTGTTGTGCAGGAGCATCCTCAGGGGACTCAATTCCCTGAGTAGCCTTTTTGGGTTTCTTTTGGGTGAGTTTGGTGGGGACATTGGATTTGGAGGTGGTGGTTGTGGGTTCCAGCTGCGTGGGTTTTCGCAGCTTGGCAGCCAGTTTGAGTGTCCGGTCGGAGTTGTGCCGGGAGTATACTTCTGGCAAAACAGCCGTAGCAGGGACTCCCAAGCCAACAAGTCCCTCAGCATTAAGCTGGTCTATTATAATGGCCATTATGAACCGTGGATAGAGTATCCAACGGTTGGCAGTTAGTTTTTGAGCCATATCTTTGAGCTCTGAAAATATTAATTCTGAAAAGTTCAGTGGTTGTTGCTCAAGGATAGAATACATTACCTGCTGCCATTTGGTGGACATTTGATCCCAAGACGATGTCTTAGGGGCCAAACATACATTGACCATATGAAAAATCAGGCGCTCAGCGTCATTAAAATGTTTCTTCATGATGGTGGTGGCACTGAGATCACCTTGATATCCATGCTGAGCAAATGATAGATCTAGGTGCCCTTCGGATATCCAGCAGGAGAGGTAGCATCACTCAGTTGAAGAATTTTACGGATTGTTGCAGGAGTAATCACTACTTCTTTGTTGTTGACGACTGACCGGAGGGATTGTGTGTTGCTCTCCTCAGTAGTGACATTAACGTTCATCAAAATTGGTTCAAGGATTCGGTATGTAAAACGGGGTTCAGAAGGAATGCCTTGTTGTATTGGGACTGAACATAAGATCGATAGCAGTATCGAACTTAGTCCAGATCGGCGATTTTGTGAGGTAGGCAACACAGTTGTGTCGCGGTTTAATTTGCATAGACGCCATGGAAATTTTTTTGGAGAGGAACGTTAGGTTTGAAGAAGATAAGCATGGAGAGCTCAGGTTAAGGGTATTTATAGGGTACGGGTGAGGAAACGACTGAAGGATGTGTGTTAGTCATCAGTAGTTTTAAACGACCGTTGACATGGTATTATCCTTTCAGACGTTGAAACAGCTGAAGTCGCGGTGTTAGGCATCAGTAGTTTAGAAAACTACTGAAGACCGTGGTTTTGACTTCAGGTGATTGAAACAACTGAGGACATGGTGTTTGTCATCAGTAGTTATGAAACTACTGAAGACAGTGGTTTTGTCATCAGCTGTTGTAAACAACTGAAGACTTGGTATTGGTCATCAGTAGTTATAAAACTGCTGAAGACGTGGTTTTGCTTCAGTTGTTTAAAATGAACAGCAGTGGTACAAACGACTGAGGAGAAAGTTCTCTTCAGCTGTTTTCGTCAATTCTTAGCTTTTCAGCTGTTTCAAACTGTCCTCAACACATTCATCAGTCTTTATGGCTGATTTCAGTTGTTTCATAGGACATCAGTACTTATCTGTTTTTACTGATTGCAGTAGTTATGACTGCATCAGTAGTTGTAACTACTTCAGTAGTTTAGAGCAGATGAAGTACTTCAGTACTTGTGAGAACTTTTAGCCTTCAGTAGTTATAAAAAGTACTGAGGTTAAAAGAGCTCATCAGTACTTATATGTGACAGGCACTCATGATCATCAATATGAATTACTGAGATCATCAGTAGTTGTCACCTATTCTAGCTGCAGCATACCAAGCCTTAACACCAGGTTTTGGAAAGTTGAACTATCCAAAGGCTTAGTAAAAATGTCTGCAAGCTCATCAGCACTGGCACAAACTTAGGATCAATCAGACCTTTTTCAAAACAATCTCTTATAAAATGATGTCTGATCTCTATATGTTTGGTCCTAGAGTGCTGGACTGGATTTTTGACAATGCAAAGAGCTGAAGCACTATCCATTAACAATGGAGTCTTAGTCTCTGTAATGCCATAATCCAAAAGTTGGTTTTGAAGCCAGAGTACCTGAGATGTACAGCTTGCAGCAGCAATGTACTCTGCTTCCGCAGTGGATGTAGCAACTGAGGTCTGTTTCTTGCTCTGCCAAGAAATTAAGCAGTTGCCTAGGAATTGACATCCACCAGAAGTTGATTTCCTGGTCAACTTACACCCTGCATAGTCACTGTCAGAAAAAGCAACTAATTTACCAGAATGTCTGGTAGAGTACCATAAACCTAGAGATGGAGTGCCTTGCAGATATCTAAAGATCCTCTTGACTGCAATCAGATGAGACTCTTTAGGTGCAGCCTGAAATCTAGCACAAACACATGTAGCAAACATAATATCTGGTCTAGAAGCTGTTAAATACATCAAGGACCCAATCATACATCTGTAAAGTGTTTCATCAACCACTTTACCTTTCTGATCTGAGTCCAGTTGTGTGGTGCTGCTCATGGGAGTAGAACAGGGCTTACAGTTTTGTAAATCAAACTTTTGCAAAAGATCTTTTGTATATTTGGATTGATGAATAAAATTCCATCAGCCTTTTGTTTGATTTGCAACCCAGAAAGAACTGTAATTCTCCCATGGCACTCATTTCAAACTTCTGTTGCATCAACTTTGTAAAGGCATCACACAACTTTGGATCAGAGGATGCAAAAATGATATCATCTACATAAATTTGAACAAGTAGATTATGCTGCCCAGCTTTCTTAATAAATAAAGTCTTGTCAATGGAGCCTCTAGTGAAATTGTTTTCCAGAAGAAAGTTTGACAATGTCTCATACCAGGCTCTGGGAGCTTGTTTTAACCCATAAAGAGCTTTATCAAGCTTATACACCCAATTAGGATGTTTATTGTCCTCAAAGCCTGGAGGTTGACATACATAAACCTCTTCTTTAACTTTTCCATACAAAAATGCACTTTTGACATCCATTTGAAAGACTTTAAGTTTTTGATAAGCAGCATAAGCTAAAAACAATCGAATTGCTTCCAGTCTGGCTACAGGGGCAAAGGTTTCATCATAATCAATACCTTCTTCTTGTGCAAACCCCTGAACAACCAGTCTGGCCTTGTTCTTAACAATAAGCCCATTTTCATCAGTTTTGTTCCTAAACACCCATTTAGTGCCTATTGCACACTTACCTGGAGGTAGAGGAACCAGTTCCCACACTTGCTGTTTCTTGAACTGAAGAAGCTCAAGCTGCATGGCATCAACCATCCATTGTCCTTTAAAGCAATGTGATAATTCTTTGGCTCTTGCTGACTGATGAAGAGAGCATAGAAGCAGAAATTTGACAATTGACTTCTTGTTGATACACCAGCAGTGATATCACCAATGATTTGAGACATGGGGTGATTCTTCAGATCTTGATACACAATGAGATCTGTGCAAGTGTTTGTAGCCGGTTCAGCAGCAACAGATGGTGATGGTGAATCATTTCCTTGAAACCAATCAGTGGATGGTATTCAAAGGAAGTTGAATTCGAAGAAATCTCATCAGCATTTGTTGTGGATGGTGCTACTGGCGCTACAGGAACATCAGGTCTAGTTGAATCAGGCAGCTGATCACTAAACCTGAAGAGGTGAGTACTGCAATCATCATCATCATCAGCAGTACCACCAGGTGGTGAACTGTTGACAGGAGCAACAGCAGGAGTTTGATAAGGAACATATTGCAGTATGTCCAAATCAAATAACTCCACAGGACTTTGTGGAATCTTGTCCTTTGGAGATTCATTAAACTTAACATGTAGAGTTTCTTCAACCAATCTTTGTTCTGCAGTTGAAGACTCTGTATGCCTTGCAAGTAGATGAATAACCAACAAAGTATCCTGCATCCACCTTAGGATCAAATTTGTGGAGTTGATCCTTTGTGTTGAGAATAAAACAGGGACACCCAAATGCTTTGAAAAATGAAATCAGTGGAGCCAAATGATGGAGAACTTCATATGGAGTCTTCATCACCTCTGATTTACTAAAACTCTATTTTGCACATAACAAGCTGTGTTGACAGCTTCGGCCCAAAAGGTCAATGGCAAACCTGAGTCAGCCAGCATGGACCTTGCAGCTTCAATGAGAGTCCTGTTCTTTCTCTCCACTACTCCATTTTGTTCCGGAGTCAGGAATGCTGAACTGCCTTTTGATTCCCTTTGAGAGATAGAAGTCATCAAGTGTATGATTTCTGAACTCAGTTCCATTATCACTCCTAATACACTTGACTGGAAGGGAATACTGCTTCTCAATGTACAGCACAAAGTGGATAATCTTCTGAGCAGCCTCATCCTTTGAGTGTAGAAAGAAAGTCCATACAAATCTGGAGTAATCATCCACAATTACCAGACAGTATTTCTTCTTTGCCATGCTCATTACTCTCACAGGACCAAATAGATCCATATGCAGTAATTGCAAGCAGGCAGTGGACTTGGACACTTCAATAGGAGGAAATGAGACCTTGTGCTGTTTTCCTTTTAAACAAGCAGTGCAAGTTTCATCACAGTGGAACTCCTTTATTGGTAAGCCTCTGACTAAACTATTGTGGCTAAGCTGATTCATGTTTTTGAGATTAACATGACCAAGCCTCCTGTGCCATAGTTTAGATTCTTGAAAAGAGGCTTTGGAAAATAGGCAAGGATTGCCTTTGAGATCTATCTTCTTAGAGAGATCTAAGGCATACACTCTTCCTGTCCTGTTGGCTTTCAGGAGAGTGTGATCATCCAACACCTTGTCAATCAAGGGCAAAACTTTGGATGACAGAATCCTACAGTTTTGACTTGTGAAAAGGGCAACATGGCCTTTATCACACATTTGACTGACACTCAAGAGGTTGTACTTGAGATTTTCCACATGATTAACATCATCAAATTTGATTTCTCCATTGGAGACAAAGCCCTTACCGATGATGTAACCCCTAGCATCATTGCCAAAAGAAACAAATCCCTTCTTTCCTTGAGAGTAGTCATGAAGAAGAGAGATGTTCCCAGTCATGTGCATGGATCCCCCACTGTCTACATACCAGATGCTATTTTGGCATGTTGAAGAAACCTGCAATAATAAACAATCAGTAGTTTTAGAGACCCAAACCTTTTTGGTTTGGGCCTGGTCTCATCAATAGATGGTAAACTAGCATGTTTATTTGTAACAACAGCCTGAGAGGAAGAAGATGGTGCAGAAGAGGAGTCCTTTGGCTTAGACCTCCTTTTCTGTGGTTTCAACATAGGAGAATCTAGTTGGTTAACTCTACCCAACAGTTGTACCATCATCACCAGCTGTGTCTGATTTTGTGATAAAGCTTTCAGCTCATCAGACACATTGCTAGTGGAGTTAGATAAGGTCCTATGTTGCACCTTCTTCTTTTGAGCACCCTCAGCTGTCACCTGTTTAACTCCTTCCTTTTGGATTGCTTTAAGGACTTAAGGGTTACAGGATTTGATGTTGCTGATACAAATGTGGTCTCAAACTCAGTTTTCATTTTTACCATTTTCTCATTAATTTCTTCCTTTTGTTTGAGTTTGGAACCTCTTTTGTACCAACAATCATCTGTAAGATGATTGAACAAACCACATACTTCACATGGTTTCTTCTTCATCTTAGGTTGATCATCAACTAAAGATGGTGAAAACACTTGTTCTTCAATGCTTTGGAAGCATTGGTTGCTTTCTTGACAGCATCTTTAGTAGTCTTCAAACTCTTTCTACTGCCAGTTTTCTTCTCTTCAGTACTGACAGCAGTTGAAGTTTGAACTTCAGGAGTTGAATCCTGCTCTCCAGTCCTTTCAGGACCTTCAGGATTGACTCCTGAGTTGATCAACTTATTGATCATGTGAATGTCAGCATTTGGACCATCAACATCAGCTGATAGGTTCAAGGAGGACTTGATACTGACTGCTACTTCTGATTGTGCTGTATCAGAAGGTAGATCACATGACTTGATGGATTGGTTATCACTCTCACCATCAGATTCTACCTCTGCTCTTGGGGTAAAATCTGTAGGTGGAGCAGTGTGATTGTAACCAATTCCAAACTTCACATTTGAAGCAGATTGCTTACTAAGAAGCATTTCAAAACCTTTGCATGATTGTACCCATCTATCACACTCGACCTGGGTAACTGCAAGGGTTTCTTTGAGATCTTTGTACTTCTCTAAAAGTACATCTTCTCTAGCCTTATCATCAATTATTTTGCAATTCAGTTTATAAACCTCATCATTTTTATCTTTGAGCACAAACTCAAACTCAGCTTTGTTTTTGGAAATTACTTGTTCTAGCTCAATGTTCTTATTAATTAAAGCTACATTTGCTTCTCTAATGGAAGCAAATGCTGCTATGCATTGTTCAGAACATAATTTGGCTTTTGCCTCAGAGGATACCTGTGATACCTGTGTAGAGGCATTGGAAGATGAAGTATCAGCAGACTCCAAAGCCATAAGAGCTAGATTCCCAAAGGGACTGTCACCACCATGTTGACCAGCACCTGAGAACAGTTGATCATGACCAGACAAGTCATCTGGTAAACTGCTCCAGTCAACAACTCCTGGGGTGAAGAAGCTGTGTTGTTGAGATGAAGGTTGTTGATGAGATAGGGAAGGCTGAGGTTCTGGTAATGCATGAGGTTGTGGTGTCATAGGAACTTGAACTTGACTTGACTGTGGCATGTAATAAAAGGGTACTGATAAGGCATTTGACCCTGAGGAACAAAATATGCCGGAGATTGTTGTTGAGGATGATGACTAGATGTGACAGGATGTTGCCCTCTGTTTTGTTGACTGTTGCCAGGAAAAGTCACAAAGGGTGCAGTAGAGTTTGATCCAGTTGATCTACACTCTCTTGCAAAGTGTCCAAGCCGTTGGCATTTGTGACACCTCAACTTGCTCTTGTCAAAACCAACTTTGGTTTTGCCAGAGAGTCCTGGGAATTTTCTTCCAGTTCTTTTGTAGAACTTCTGAGATCTGATATTTATCAAGGCCATTTGGCTCAAAATATCCATCTCTTCTAAGTCATCATCAGCAATCCCTTGAGATCATCCATAATGAAACATAAATTGTCATTATTACCTCCAGTAAACTGACCATCAACACTTACAAATGCAGAATTAGAAGTGCTCGAAGAGAAATTAATATGCTCATCATACTGGCATTCAGATGCAGCATATTCTGACTCATGACCCACCAAGGCAGTGTTGCCTTGTATAAAGTCTTCAGTGAGTTTTCCAGATGAAGACAGCTTTCTCTTCTGTTCTATCTCTCTCTCAAAAGTGAGCAATTTCCCATGGAGTTGGGTGAGAGATAGTTTGTCCAAACTTGCACTGGAGCGTAGGACAATAGTATATGTGTCCCATCTCTCAGGCAGTGATCTGAGAAATCTGTTATTCATCTGAATATTGGTGTATTCAAGTTTGACCATTTTTAGTTCAGAGATCAAACAAGAAAACCGTTCATATTGTTGAGTCAGTGTCTCACCCTTTCTATGAGAGAATGTCTCATATTGTTGGCAAGAATTTCTCTATTATTTGCCAAGACCTCATCTGTTCCTCCAAATTGTTCTTTCAAAGCAATCCAGAGGTCATGGGCAGTTTCATGATGCATTAGCCCAGAATAGATTTCATTGGGCAAAGCCATGGCCAGAATTCCATGGGCTTTTGCATCAATCTCAAGCAACTTTTTATCCTCATCTGAGTATTGCTCCCTCCTCTTCGGAACCATTTGATTGGTTTCCGGGTTATTCACCATAGGCTTGTGTGGACCATGTACCACAGATGTCCAACACCCTGCGCTGTTAACAGACAGGTGATGGAGCATACGTCTTTGCCATATGTTATACTCATTCTAACCAGCATAGGAGGCTTGGTTGAGGAACCAGTATTGTGAGGATCATTGGAGGGAGTGGTCATTTTCAGTTCAAAAACAGTTTAGTTCAAGTTTAAAAAGAGTTTTAGACAAACCACAACAAACTCAATGAGAACCAAGAAAAGATCTCAGGATGAATGAGCAGAAATACAGAAAAATTCAATCTCTATAACCGTTTCTTGCAAAAACAAAAGCTAATTCAATCAAACTTGGATCTTGAATAGCAGTTTCAATGATCAATTATTAGATCGATCAATGATTACCTGCTCTGATACCATTTGACAGGATCAGTGATCACAAGTTTGATGTATCAGAATATAAAGCAGCGGAATACAAACACGAATTAGACAAATTGTAGCAAGCAATCGATATTGTAAGCGTTAAGATCGCATACGGTTATAGGGAGAATATGATTTCTGATTTCTAGGAATGTTTATAGATGTAGAATATTTCTAATCGAATCAATCAATCATTCCATTCAATTGCTCATATCACTCACGATTACAATAGGTTGTCACTCCTTATATAGAGTGCAACAGTCACTGCTGTTATCACGGAAAGTGACAACTGGCAGATCCAATACAGAAATAACTAATTCTTAACAAACTACTGAAATGTTCACAACTACTGAGAACATATCAGCAAGTTAAGTACAAAATATAAAACTACTGAAACTACAACGACTGAAGAACAAGCTCTTCAGTCGTTTTACAAAACTACTGAAACAAAGAAATAAAACTACTGATATCACAACTACTGAAGAAGTACTCTTCAGCAGTTGTGACAAACTACTGAGGCTTCAGTACTTGATCTTCAGACTTTGACCTTCAGGCGTTTCATCAGCTGATGACTTCAGTAGATATCATCAGCTGATGTCTTCAGTCTTTGTCTTCAGACTTTGTACATCAGTTGTTGATCTTCAGCACTTGTGAACTCTTCAGCTGTTGTACTTCAGTACTTTGGTCTTTCAGCTTCAGCACTTGTGTTCTTCAGCTGTTGTACTTCAGCACTTTGGTTCTTCAGCTTTAAGGTCTTCAGCACTTGATCTTCAGCTGTTGAAGTCTTCAGCACTTGTCAAACTACTGATGAGGCTTTCACAGCAGTTGTTGTGATACCGTGTGGGACTTAGAGGTTTTCTTGATCTTGGCTCATTGTTCTTTTGGTCCAACAATCATTGCCTTTGCACTGTAGATCCATTTCCACAACATCATTAGGATCCATTCTTCAAATCTTCCTGCATTAGTTAGGCAGAAGTGAGTCTTCCCCCTAGGTAGGCTTCAAAGCTTGCAACAAAGCCATTGTAAGTTGCCTTTCCCTCTTCTGATCTTGATTCTTTAGGAGAGTTTTTGAGGAGCATAGAGACTTGGGTGCTTGTGATGAAGTTGAAGGATGATTGAAGATGGAGTTGCAATGAACCTAGTAGGTTCTTGATCTCTTGATGAATAAATATCTTTCCTCGGTGATGAAAGCATTTCAATAGAATGAATTCCGAGGAAATTTGTAGGCCTCAATCACTCATGTCCACTCATTTTCTGCCTCGTTCATCAAGTTCCAAAGCTTCAATCTTGGCTATCATAATGTCTAAGTGGTATTCTCAAGATCAAGAGTTTTTTCAGCATGGTGACATTTTGCTTCCAGCTTTTAGGGAGACTGAAACATTTTCTTGTGAAGTTTTTAATATTGTAAGAAACTCCCATGATTTCCAAATCTTTACCAACTGTACAAATCTGTGCAGTTGTTTAGATATTGATTCTCCTTTGGTGTGGTGGAAGGTTTCATACTGATTGACCAGCTTGTCTTTGTTAATTTCAGCAACCTCACTGCTTCCTTCACACATAATTTTCAATGCATCCAAACAGCTTTAGCAGTTCCATACTTTTCCAATCTTTTCAGCACATCCATCTTGAGTGCTTGAGTCAAAATTGAGTATGTTTTTAGGTCAATTTTGATTTTCTTATAGTCATCTTCATCCAGAGTAAGTCTTCAATGGTATTCTAGCAGTCTTGTAAGTGCAGCTTGAGCTGTTGATAGAGTAACAGGGATGTGTGGACCTTACATATTGAAATCCAAAAATCAGGATCTACACCTGTGATATAATTTCTAAACCTTATTCTCCACTGCTTAAACTCAGATTTGTGTTTAAGCATGGGAGGTTTAGGTGTATGACCAAGTTCAGAGTAACTGTTAGAATCCATGTTGATTTGTGTGAGTACAGGTTTAGTTGATTTTAAGATAGTCCGACTTGTTCAAGCAGTTCTTTCGAGGTCAGAATGAGTTCTGTAATGATTTTCTTGTTGTTTGATAGGAGTATTCTTGTTGTTTACTAAGTAGAGATGATGATATCCACTACTAGCAACTTGATTACCAGATCAATCGAATTCTATTCAGTCTGTGCGTAGATCTGAAAGAGAATCAAGAGCCAAATCTCTGATACCAATTGACTGGGGTTGAGTAAGAGTGATATCTTACTGTGAATTGAATATGATAATCAAGTCAATGATTGAGTGGCGGAAACACACAATCAAAGAACATTCAAAGCAAGAAAAATACTAATAAATGTTGTTTGTATTGATATATGAAAGTTGATAAATTATAGAGAATGATTACAACAAAAATTCTCTATCTATCAGCCGTCACCTCAGTACAAGCTCAACTATTCTATTTATAGGCAGACAAGATGCCTTTACAAAATGACTAAACTACCCCTGACCTATTACATCAGAAACTAGTCTAAGTCTTGATCCGCATCTCTACTTGTTCATCCGCATTGACAAATGCGGATGAGATAATCTTGATTAGCATTTCCACTTGATCATCCGCATTAGTAAGTTGGTCATCCACATTGGTTAATGCGGATGAACAAGTACTTATGCGCATTGGTCGATCATAGGCATTTGTCAATGCGGATGAGCAAAGTCTGTCCGCATCTTCTTTTGTTCTTCCGCATTAGTCAATGCGGAAGAGTAACTTGTTCTTCAGCATTAGTATTATGTCTTCCGCATTAGTCAATGCGAAGAGTAAACACTTATCCGCATCAGAGTTATGTCTTCCACATTAACTAATGCGGAAGATAACATTGTTATTTTCTTGCAAATCTTCATCCGCATTTCTTCTTGGACTTGTGGGATTCCAGCTGAGTATTCATCAATTCACCCATTAAGTTGGCATGTATGATCCTTTCAGGGTGCAACATTCACCCAATTCCCCAACCAAACCTCTCATCCTTTCCGAGTTAAGATGATCTCCCTTCAATGCCTCATCTTGAAACTCTTAACTTGCTTCATCACTTCAGAGATCATGATTAGTTGATAGGCTTTCACCCCAATTGGCTCGGGCCTCTCCTTTCGGCTAAAGGCATTAGCCACCACATTGGCTTTGCCCAGAAGGTAATGGCTCTCAAAATCATAGTCCTTATAAGCTCCAACCATCATCTATGCCTCATATTCAGATCTTTCTGCTCAAAGAAGTACTTGAAGCTCTTGTAGTCAGTGAAAATGGTGCAGTTTGTCCCGTAAAGATAGTGCCTCCAAATCTTTAGTGCAAAGACCACGGCTGGTAGCTCCAAGTCATGAGTAGGATAATTGACCTCATGAACCTTCAACTATCGGTATGCATAGCCTACAACCTTCCCCCTCTGCATTAACACGCACCCCAACCCCGAGTAGGAAGCATCAGAATAAACCACCAGGTCTTCACTTACATCGGGTAATGACAGGACAAGAGCTTGAGTCAACCTCGCCTTCAATTCTCGAATGCCATCTCTTGAGCTTGACCCCATACAAACTTTACATCTTTCTGGGTCAACTTGGTTAGTAGAGAAGCGATCTTGGAAAGTCTGGATGAATCTTCTGTAATAGCCCGCCAAACCCAAGAAACTATGGATCTCGGACGGCGTCTTTGGAGACTTCCATTGCATCACTGCCTCCACCTTAGCCGGGTCCACCATAATCCCGTCGGGATTTACCACATGACCCAAGAACTGAACTTCGCGCAACCAAAATGAACACTTGGAGAACTTGACGTACAACTTCTCCATTCTCAACGTCTCCAAAACCTTCTGAATGTGACCGGCGTGCTCAATCTCGCTCTTCGAATAAATCCGAATATCATCAATAAAAACAATCACTTATTTATCCAACATCGGCTGACACACCCGATTCATCAGATCCATAAAAGCAGCAGGGGCATTGGTCAAATCAAAAGACATGACAAGAAACTCGTAGTGACTATAGCCCGTGCGGAAAGCTGTTTTAGGAACATCCTGCTCCTTCACCTTCAACTGATGGTAACCAGATCGAAGATCTATCCTTGAAAACCAACTGGCACCTTGAAGCTGATCGAACAAATCGTCTATTCTTGGTAAGGGGTATCGGTTCTTCACCATCAGCTTGTTCAACTCACGGTAGTCAATGCACATCCTCATGCTACCGTCTTTCTTCTTCACAAACAGGACCGGAGCACCCCAAGGAGAGATACTCAGTCTAATGAACCCCTTATCAAGAAGCTCTTGCAACTGCTCCATCAATTCTTTCATCTCTATCGGAGCCAGCCGATACGGTGCCTTGGCGACAGGCTGGGCACTGTTGGACCAAAAGAACTAATGAGCCAGATCAGAAAAACCTTTAAGTCCCACAAGACATCACAATAACTGCTGAAGACTTGATCAGCTGTTTGACAAAGTCTGAAGATCAACAGCTGAAGATTAAAGTACTGAAGACTTCAACAGCTGAAGACCAAAGTCTGAAGATCAACAGCTGAAGACTAAAGTACTGAAGACTTCAACAGCTGCAGACCAAAGTCTGAAGATCAACAGCTGAAGACTAAAGTACTGAAGACTTCAACAGCTAAAGACCAAAGTCTGAAGATCAACAGCTGAAGACTAAAGTACTGAAGATCAACAGTTGAAGTACAAAGACTGAAGACATCAGCTGAAGACATCAGCTGATGATAACAACTGAAGTTCAAGAAGTCCAAGTAATGAAGCCTTCAGCTGAAGACATCAGCTGATGATAACAACTGAAGTTCAAGAAGTCCAAGTAATGAAGCCTTCAGAGTTTGTCACAATAGCTGAAGAAGCATTCTTCAGTTGTTGTGATGGTTTCCTTTCAGTAGTTTTCTTTTCTATTTCAGTACTTGTAAAATGACTGAAGAGCATGTTCTTCAGTCGTTGTTTCAGTAGTTTTCTTTTTAGTAGTTGTAGTGATAGTTAACACTTGGTATTTTTGTAAGAAGATGTCAGCTGTTTGACATCTTCAGTAGTTGTGTTAACTTTCAGTAGTTAAATAACAGTTAGATGTCACTGTCAAGTGACATCAGCTGACGTCAGCTTCCCTTATAAAAGGAAAGATGACCTAATTGTAATGATACGCGTGAAGCCAGCCGAAGAGTGTATTGAATGAATATATTCCTTTTGGCATAAATTCTCTCTCTATAACAACACTGTTTCATTGATAAATTTCATGTGTTCTTGTTTAAATTTGTTAATTCGTGAGCTCATTCCGCTGCAAATCCAATCTAATTGATCAAACTAGATGCTGAGATCCTAACAAATGGTATCAGAGCAGGTTAATCATTGATCGATCTAACAATTGATCATTGAAACTGTTCTTTTGCTATCTACGTTTGATCGAATTAGCAAATTTGCAAGAATCGGTTATAGAGATTGAGTTTCTGTTGCTTCTGGCCATTTTGTTTGAGGTTCTAAGTGGTTTTGAGCTAGATTTACTTTGTTTACCTTGAATTTGTCTGAATTCTGAATATGACTACTCCTTCTAATGACCCTCACAATACTGGTTCCTCAACCAAGCCTTCGATGCTGGTTAGGACTGAGTATAACATAAGGCAACGAAGAATGCTCCATCACCTGTCTGTTAACAGTTCAGGTTGTTGGACATCTGTGGTACATGGTCCACATAAGCCTATGGTGAACAATCCGAAAACCAACCAAATAGTTCCGAAGAAGAAGGAACAATACTCTAATGAGGATCGAAAACTATTTGAGATTGATGCTAAAGCTCATGGAATTCTAGCCATGGCACTGCCTAATGAAATCTATTCTGGGCTTATGCATCATGAAACTACTCATGACCTCTGGAAGGCACTGAAAGAACAATTTGGTGGTACTGATGAGGTCTTAGCAAACAATAGGAAATACTTGCCCAACAATATGAGACATTTGCTCATAGGAAGGGTGAGAATCTGACTCAACAGTTTGAGCATTTTTCATGTTTGATCTCTGAGCTGAAAATGATCAAACATGAATACACTAATAGCCAGATGAACCACAGATTCCTCATATCACTGCCTGAGAGATGGGACACATATACAATTGTCCTATGCTCTAATGCAAATCTAGATAGCCTATCTCTCACCCAACTTCATGGGAAACTGCTTACATTTGAAAGAGAGATAGAGCAAAAGGAAACTGACATCATCAAGAAAGCTCACTGAAGACTTTGTACTAGGGAACACTGCCTTGGTCGGTCATGAGTCAGAATATGCTGCATCAGAAAGTAATTATAATGAGCATATAGATTTCTCGTCAAACAATTCTGATCATGCATTTGTGAGTGTTGATAGTCAGTCAGGCTGTAATAGTGACAATTTGCGCTTCATTATGGATGATTTGAAAGGTATAGCTGATGATGACTTAGAAGAGATGGATATTCTAAGCCAAATGGCCTTGATTAATATCAGATCTCAGAAGTTCTACAAGAGAACTGGTAGGAAATTCCCTGGACTCTCTGGTAAAACCAAAGTTGGTTTTGACAAGAGTAAGTTGAGGTGTCACAAATGCCACAGGCTTGGGCACTTTGCAAGAGAGTGTAGATCATCTGGATCTAACTCCTTTGCATCCTTTGTGACTTTTCCAAGTAATATTCAACAAAACAGAGGGCAACATCCTGCTAGTTCTGGTCATCAATCACAACCTCTATCTCCTGCATATTTTGTCCCTCAAGGTTCAATGCCATATCCATATCCCTGCTATTACATGCCACAAACCAGTCAAGTTCAAGTACCCATTGCTCAACAACCACCTGCTCTTCCTGAGCCTCAACCTTCCCAATCTCATCAACAATCTCAACCTCAACAACATAGCTTTTTCACCCTAGGAGTTATTGACTGGAGCAGTCTACCAGATGATATGTCTGGTCATGAAAACTATTTTCTGGTGCTGGTCAACATGGTGGTGACAATCCTTTTGGAAAACTTGCTCTTATGGTCCTAGAGTCTGTTGATACCTCATCCTCTAATGCCTCCACACCATAGGTATCACAGGTATCCTCTGAGGCCAAAGCCAAGCTATGTTCTGAAACATGCATAGCCGCATTGCATCTATTAGAGAAGCAAATGTAATTTAATTAACAAGAACATTGAGCTAGAACAAATAATATCCAAAAGAAAAGCTGAATTTGAGTCTGTGCTTAATGATAAGAATGATGAGATTTACAAACTTAAATGCTAAATCACTGATGATAAGGCTAGGGAAGAGGTACTTCTAGAGAAGTACAGAGACCTCAAAGAAACACTTGCAGCTACCCAGGTAGAGTGTGATCGATGGGTACATTCCTGCAAGGGTTTTGAAATGCTTCTTAGTAAGCAGTCTGCTTCCAATGTGAAGTTTGGCATTGGTTATAATCACACTGCTCCTCCTACAGATTTTACTCCTAGAGTAGAGTAGAATCTGATGGAGAAAGAAATAACCAATACTTTTCATCATGTGATCTACTATCTGATATAGCACCATCAGAGGTTGGAGTCAGCATTAATTCCTCCCAAAACCTATCAGCTGATGTTGATGGTTCAAATGCTGACACTCACATGATCAAAAGGGTGATCATTCCAGGTGGTATTTCACAAAGTACTGAAAGTACTAAAGAGCAAGTCATAACACCTGGAGAACAAACCCAAACTACTGCATGTACTAAAGGAAAGAAAACTGCCAGTAGAAAGGGTGGGAAAACTACTGAAGAAGATATCAAGAAAGCATGTACTGCAAGGAAGAAAACTGCTAGTACTGGTCGCAAACTGCTGAAGAATAAGTCTTTAGTAGTTTCATCTTCTTCAGTAGATGATCATTTAAGATAAAGAAAAAGCCATGTGAAATATGTGGCTTATTCAATCATCTTACTGATGATTGCTGGTATAAAAAGGGCTCCAAACTCAAACACAATAAGAACATAAAAAGAAAATGGATAAAATGAAAACTGAGTTTGAAACCAAGTTTGTACAAGCAACATCAAAACCTGTAACCCCAAAATCCAAAAAGAAATCCAAAAAGGAAGGGGTTAATCAGGCAACAGCTGAGGTTGCTCAAAGGGAGATGGTACAACACAAGAATCCATCAATCTCAAGCACTAATGTGTCTGATAAGCTGAAGGCTTTATCACAGAATCAAACACAACTTGTTATGATGGTTCAACATCTATTGGGGAGAGTCAACCAATTAGATGCTCCTGTGCTGAGACCATAGAGAAGAAAATCCATGCCAAAGGTTTCTTCTTCTTCACCATCTCCATCCCCTCTGGCTGTTCTTCATAGCAAATATGTTAGTTTACCATCTGTTGATGTGAATAGACCCAAAACCAAAAAGGTTTGGATCTCAAAAACTAACTAATTTATTATGATTGTAGGGTTCTTCAGCATGCCACAGTAGCATTTGGTATGTAGACAGTGGAGGATCTATGCATATGACAGGGAACAGCTCTCTTCTTCATGATTACTCTCAAGGAAAGAAGGGGTTTGTTTCTTTTGGCAATGATGCTAAGGGTTACATCATTGGCAAAGGCTTTGTCTCCAATGGGGAAATAAGGTTTGATGATGTTAACCATGTGGAGAATCTCAAGTACAATCTCTTGAGTGTCAGTCAAATGTGTGATAAAGGCCATGTTGCTCTTTTCACTAGTCAGAACTGCAGAATTCTATCATCCAAAGTTCTGAGTTTGATTGATAAGGTGTTGGATGATCATACTCTCCTGAGGGCCAACAGGACAAGAAGAGTGTATGCCTTAGATCTTTCCAAGAAAATAGATCTCAACGGCCATCCTTGCCTATTTTCCAAGGCTTCTCCTCAAGAATCTATTCTATGGCATAGAAGGCTGGGTCATGTGAATCTTAAAAACTTGAATCAGCTGATACATCATGGTTTAGTAGGGGATTGCCTATGAAGGAGTTCGGATGTGAAGACACCTGCACTGCTTGTTTGAAAGGAAAACAGCACAAAGTCTCATTCCCTCCTATTGAAGAACCTAAGTCCATTGCCTGCTTGCAATTACTACACATGGATATCTTTGGTCCTGTGAGAGTAATGAGTATGGCAAAGAAGAAATACTGTCTGATAATTGTGGATGATTACTCCAGATTTGTATGGACTTTCTTTTTGCATTCAAAGGATGAGACTGCTCAGACGATTATAAACTTTGTGTTGTATGTTGAGAAGCAGTATTCCCTATCTGTCAAGTGTATCAGAAGTGATAATGGAACAGAATTCAGAAACCATACACTTGATGATTTTTATCTCTCAAAGGGAATCAAGAGGCAGTTTAGCATCCCAAGGACTCCAGAACAAAATGGAGTAGTAGAGAGAAAGAACAAGACCCTAATTGAAGCTGTAAGGTCCATGTTGGCTGACTCTGGTTTGCCACTGACCTTTTGGGCTGAAGCTGTTAACACAGCTTGCTATGTGCAGAATAGAGCCTTAGTAAATCAGAGGTTGATGAAGACTCCATATGAAGTTCTACATCATTTGGCTCCTCTAATTTCATTTTTCAGAGCCTTTGGGTGTCCTTGTTTCATTCTCAACACAAAGGATCAACTCCACAAATTTGATCCTAAGGTGGATGCAGGGTATTTTGTTGGTTATTCATCTACTTGCAAGGCATACAGAGTCCTCAACTGCAGAACAAAGATAGTTGAAGAGACTCTGCATGTGAAGTTTAATGAATCTCCAAAGGACAAGATTCCACAAAACCCTATGGAGTTATTTGATTTGGACATACTGCAATATGTTCCTTATCAGGCTTCAGCTATTGCTCCTGTCAACAGTTCTCCACCTGGTGGTATTGATGATAATGATAATATCAATACTTACCTATTCAAGTTTAGTGATCAACTACCTGAGTCCACTAAACTTGATGTTCCTGTAGCTTCAGCAGTTCCATCCACAACAAATGCTGATGAGATCTCTGATTCCTCTACATCTTTTGATTTGCCATCTCATTCTTGGTTTCAAGAGTCTGCATCACCATCTGCTGCTACTGAAGGTCCTACAAACACTTGCACGGATCTCATTGTTTATCAAGAGCTGAAGAATCACCCAATGTCTCAAATCATGGTGATATCAATGCTGGAGTTTCAACAAGAGGTCAATTGTCAATTTCTGCTTCTATGCTCTCTTCATTAGTCAGCAAGAGCCAAAGAACTATCACATTGCTTTAAGGGACAATGGATGGGTTGAAGCCATGCAGCTTGAGCTACTTCAGTTCAACAAGCAACAAGTGTGGGAACTAGTTCCTCTACCCCCAGGTAAGTGTGCAATAGGCACTAAATGGGTGTTTAGGAACAGATGAAAATGGGCTTATTGTTAAGAACAAGGCCAGACTGGTTGTTCAGGGGTTTGCACAGGAAGAAGATATTGATTATGATGAAACCTTTGCTCCTATAGCTAGATTGGAGGCAATTAGATTGTTCTTAGCCTATGTTGTATTCCACAATCATAAAGTTTTTCAAATGGATGTTAAAAGTGCATTTTTATATGAAAAAATAAAAGAAGAGGTTTATGTGTGTCAACCACTAGGTTTTGAGGATAATAAACATCCAGATTGGGTATACAAGCTTGATAAGGCTCTTTATGGGTTGAAACAAGCTCCTAGAGCCTGGTATGAGACATTATCAAACTTTCTTCTTCAAAATAATTTCACTAGAGGCTCCATAGATAAAACTTTTTTCATTAAGAAGGTGGATCAGCATAAGCTACTTGTTCAAATTTATGTTGATGATATTATATTTGCATCATCTGATACCCAGTTGTGTGATGATTTTACCAATTTAATGCAAAAGAAGTTTGAAATGAGTGCAATGGGAGAATTACAGTTCTTTCTAGGATTGCAAATCAAACAAAAGGCTGATGGGACTTTCATTCATCAGTCTAAATATACAAAAGATCTTTTGAATAAGTTTGATTTACAAAACTGTAAGCCCTGTTCTACTCCCATGTGCCACACCACTCAACTGGATGCAGATTAGAAAGGTAAAGCTGTTGATGAAACACTTTACAGATGTATGATTGGGTCCTTGATGTACTTAACAGCTTCTAGACCAGATATCATGTTTGCAACTTGTGTTTGTGCTAGATTTTAGGCTGCTCCTAAAGAGTCTCATTTGATTGCAGTCAAGAGGATCTTTAGATATCTGCAAGGTACACAATCTCTAGGTTTATGGTATTCCACTGGACACTCTTGCAAATTAATTGTTTTTTCTGATAGTGACTATGCAGGGTGTAAGTTAACCAGAAAGTCAACTTCTGGTGGATGTCAATTCCTAGGCAACTGTTTGATTTCTTGGCAGAGTAAGAAACAAACATCTGTTGCTACATCCACTGCTGAAGCAGAGTACATTGCTGCTGCAAGTTGTACATCTCAGGTACTCTGGCTTCAGAACCAACTTTTGGATTATGGCATTACAGAGACTAAGACTCCATTATTAATGGACAGTGCTTCAGCTCTTTGCATTGTCAAGAATCCTGTCCAGCATTCTAGGACCAAACATATTGAGATTAGACACCATTTTATTAGGGACTGTTTTGAAAAAGGTCTGATTGATCCAAAGTTTGTGCCTAGTGCTGATGAGCTTGCATACATTTTTACTAAGCCTTTGGATAGTTCAACTTTCCACAACCTAGTGTTAAGGCTTGGTATGCTGCAGCTAGAATAAGTGACAAATACTGATGATCTCAGTAAACAAGTACTGATGATCATTAGTAAACATCTCACAAATATGTACTGATTATGTTAAAAGAAATTGATGCAGTTATAACTACTAATGTCAGTAAAAACATATAAGTACTGATGTCCTATGAAATACTGAAAACAGCTAAAGAGTATGATGAGTAAGTGTTGAGGACAGTATGAAACAGCTGAAAAGCTAAGAATTGACAAAAACTACTGATGAGAAATTTTTCTGAAATAATATTTCTTGAACTTAAGGATATGGCCTTAAAACCTATTGCTAACCGATGGATATTATATCCACGGTTCATATGGCCATTATAGAGAACCAACTGAAAGCTGAGGGACTTGTTGGCCTTGGAGTCCCTGCCATGGCTGTATTGCCTGAGGTATACTCCAGGCACAACTCAGACCAGTCACTCAAACAAGCTGCCAAGCTATGAAAACCCACGCAGCTGGAACCCACAGCCACCACCTCCAATCCAAAGTCCCCACCAAACCCAAACACAAGAAACCCAAAAAGGCTGCTCAAGGAGATGATTCCCCTGAGGATGCCCCTGTACCAAAAACACAGGAAATACATACTGGTTATAACCCCCCAGTTATGTCCATGACTCAACCTGCTACAACCGCTCAGGCTTCCTCTCAACAGGAGCCTGCAGCAACCACATTCGGGGAACCTATACATCTAGAACCTTCCTCATTTGAGGAGGTTGCCATTGAAACGCACCACTCTCCCCGGGTGCATACTGCTTCCACACCATCTCCCACTGCAACCGCCCCCCAAAGTCCACCATAATAGTTGCAAAAGTGTTGAGTCAGTTGCATTCCTCACCCCCTCCCCAGATACCAATCAAAACTGGGATAGCCTCAACAATGAGGGGGAGGATCAAAATGCTTCTGATAACCCATAGCACAGGGGTTACACTGTTCCATCTCCAAGTGTAGAAATGGAGATTAGAACATCTGGTGAGGCTGCCACTTCTCCTGCTTCAGCATATGATCAGGATGCAGTTGGTAACATCCATAAGACCTCACCAGAGGCAACTGCCAATGAAGGACATAGTCCTGAGGCAGGAAGTCCCCAGTACCAAGAACAAGGGGCACATGCTGCTACTGATCTACACTCAGAGCATGTACATCCTGATTCTATCAGGAGGTCAGGTGATTCAGCAAACATTGATGATGACCTGGGCTTCTTCTATGATGTTTTAGCCCAAAATACCATCCTAGAGAATGAGGTAAGCAGACTCAACGAGCTGATTGCCAAAATGTCTCAGGATCTAAGTCCATCTTCCCTAATCCACCAACAGATGGCACCTTCGTCTGAGGGTCTCTTATACACAGAGCCACTCCAAAACACTCAGCCACCTGCCTCTACATTTGGCACTATCTCTCAGGGACAGAACCCCCCTGAGCAAATAGCTGCTATCCTTCAAAATTCCTTACCTCTCATCACACCAATTATCACTGATATAGTGATTAAAACCCTTGATGAGAGGCTTCCCTCTGTTATCCAACCCTTGCTGGAGGAAGTTGTGAGCAAAAAGCTTTTTGACAATCAAACTCTTGCAACCAATGCAACCAAAAAGAGGGAGATTCAGTCAGTGAAAGCAAAATGAAAGAGGATTGAAGATGGGAAAGAGAAATAAAAAGAGATAGAGGTGGAAAATGAGAAGGAGTTGGGTGTAGAGACTAAGAAGGAGAAGGAGAAGGAAGCTAAAATGGAGAAAGTGACTGAAAGTACTAAAGACTTTCATGTCACATACAAGAAAAGGAAGAGTGGAAAGAAGGAGAAGGAGTTGGAGGAAATGGTGAAGGAGGCTGATGCCCAACACAGCCGATCAATGGATAACATCATTGATCAGCTGTTTAGGCAAGGTCATGACACTGAAAAACTTGACTTGGAAATTAGAAGATTAGAGATTGAAGAAATCCAAGCAAGATGGGCAAGTTACAGTGTGTTGGAAAGGGAAAGGGTGGCAATCATGATCAGGTTCATAGCTAAGTATCTTGGAAGATCATTGATTGAAATCAAGTCATGGTCCAGGGACAGCATCTTGGCAATAACCACCAAGATCTGTTCGTCTGAAGTATATACCAAAGGGCTGGTCATTGAAGCCTTGAATGAAGCTGGTGCTGGGAGCAGGACTGAACTGGTCAAACAATCTAAAGCCTCACTTACATCCAAAATGCTAGAACAGCCTATCAAAATTCCCACACCAAAATCACCATAACCACACCCACTAAACCATTCCCTTACCCACAAAACCAATAGCCGATGATGTACCCCAAAAGAGGAAGAGAAGGGTACTGAGGCTAGAAGAGGAAGAAGAAGATAATGATGAAGATGAAGACAGGCTGCCAATCTCAGCTGTTATACAGTTGCCTAAGGCCATAAGTCACCCTACAACAATTACTCCTAAATCTCAAAGGCAAATTGTGAAAGTGAAGTTAGAAGAAGAAGAGCTTCACAAACAACATGATGAGGAACTGTTGAGAAGATTCGACAAAGCATACGCTGCCTCATCTTCAATCATCAATATGAAGAAACATGCTCAGAGATTACACACTCTCGACATACCTTTCAATATCAAAAAGAGAGAGTGAGGATTTGGCCTGATCCCAGGGTGTCTCATAGGATTCAAAAGAAAAATATTCCACAGAGATACATTGGCCAAGTAAAGAAGATTGTGAAGGATTTGATCTGCCCAAGATTCATATTAAATTGATGTGGCTAGTGTGATATGATCCAAGACGGGTCATACCCAATAACAAGCTAAACAAACACCGAAAGATAATTTATTTGTTGATAAGATCATACAAATAAGTAGTGACACCAATTTAGAAAATTGGATTTTCTAAATATTGCTTTTGTAAATGAACATTATTATGTGGATAATTGTTCATGAGATATTATTTGTTTTTCATTATTTAGTTTTACTAAATGATAACAAATAAAAGAGTGTTTAATTTATTAAGTTTAAAATTAGTTTTCAACTTTATAAACAAAATATTAAAGTGTGTTAGTTATGTTTAAAAGTTTAAAAGGATGGGACCCTTTTGTCTTATATTTTGGCCGCCCAAAAGGGCCTTTGGGTTCCATTTTTTTGTCTTGTAAATTGGAGACTTAAAGACACTAACACACTCCAACTAATCAACCATTCACTCTCACATGCAAAAGACTTTTGCTCTCTCCATCTCTCTCTCTCTCTCTCTCACGGTTTTGGAAGAAAAAGGAGCAGAATTTTCAGCTTTCAAAAGGGGTTTTGGTTGCTGAAAATTTGGTGTCAAGATTCCTAGCAATCAAAGGTGTTAGAACAAGCTTGGGGTATCACCACTGAGGGCTTCGACTTTGAAGTTTCAGCCAAGTTTTCATTTTCTTTCACCTCTCTAATCTCGAAATCCAGCAGCTACAAAGTTGTAGTTTCATCATCTCATGTTTATCTTTTGTATGCACTTGTATAATGATCCATGGCATGGGGTTCTTTATTAAATGGTTTAATAATCATCTTATTAACATGTTTTAAAATATATATATTCCGCTGTGTTTTCATATAAACAAGATTATATGAGCTTTGATAAACTTGTTAAAACCCCTACAGATTGTAGATGAAGTGATCTCACTGGCCTTTGTAGTATCACCTTGGGAGATCCTAGATGACTTCAAGAAAGCCTATAAAGCTAAACTGGCCCCACAAAAGATGCTGGAGAATAAAGTGGTAAAAAAGGGATTAGTGTATAGGAGGCTTGAGGAAGTTAGAAAGAATAAGCTCCAGTTGTTCTTAGAGGGTATTCACCCAGATGAATTCGCATATAGAGTCATAACAACTGTGGAACTAAAAATGGGAAGCAGGTCAAATACCTCTCTGAGTATTATGGGCCAGAGTCACTCTTTGAAGGAGAAGCAGAAGAGCTTACCATGGAGGAACAAGTAACCTTCCTTGAGGCCTATACAAGAGAGTCTTACAGACTCATAGTTGGGAAGTAGATCTCATGGATGGGGTAACAGCTCTGTGTCCAGTTCCCCAACACAGAGTTCCCATCCATCCTTTCTCAAACAGATCATTGAGACTTCTTCCCAGGCCTGTGCTTACAAGGGTCACTTCTGAGCTGATCTAGAAGACAAAAAGACCAATCTTTCTGCCATAATAAGTGGGACATCTTCAATAAGCTTAAAGGTTTTGGCTGTATTGGTTCAAGGGGAGTTTGTTGGACCAAAAGAACCAATGAGCCAGATCAGAAAAACCTTTAAGTCCCACAAGACATCACAACAACTGCTAAAGACTTGATCAGCTGTTTGACAAAGTCTGAAGATCAACAGCTGAAGATTAAAGTACTGAAGACTTCAACAGCTGAAGACCAAAGTCTGAAGATCAACAGCTGAAGACTAAAGTACTGAAGACTTCAACAGCTGAAGACCAAAGTCTGAAGATCAATAGCTGAAGACTAAAGTACTGAAGACTTCAATAGGTGAAGACCAAAGTCTAAAGATCAACAGCTGAAGACTAAAGTACTGAAGATCAATAGCTGAAGTGCAAAGACTGAAGACATCAGCTGAAGACATCAGCTGATGACAACAACTGAAGTTCAAGAAGTCCAAGTAATGAAGCCTTCAGAGTTTCTCACAACAGCTAAAGAAGCATTCTTCAGTTGTTGTGATGGTTTCCTTTCAGTAGTTTTCTTTCCTATTTCAGTACTTGTAAAACGACTGAAGAGCATGTTCTTCAGTCGTTGTTTCAGTAGTTTCTTTTCAGTAGTTGTAGTGATAGTTAACACTTGGTATTTTTGTAAGAAGATGTCAGCTGTTTGACATCTTCAATAGTTGTTTTAACTTTGAGTAGTTAAATAACAGTTAGATGTCACTGTCAAGTGACACCAGCTGACGTCAGCTTCCCTTATAAAAGGAAAGATGACCTAATTGTAACGATGCGCATGAAGCTAGCCGAAGCGTGTATTGAATGAATATATTTCTTTTGGCAGAAATTCTCTCTCTATAACAAACACTGTTTCATTGATAAATTCCATGTGTTCTTGTTTAAATTTGTTAATTCGTGAGCTTGTTCCACTGCAAATCCAATCGAATGATCAAACTAGATGCTGAGATCCTAACAGGCACCTGGTATCAGATCAATCTGAAACTCAATCTCTCTGTCATGTGGCACTCCTGGTAAGTCTTCAAGGAACACGTCTGGAAAGTCACACACAGCCGGTACATCAGACAGTTGTGGCATGGGCGTATCCACATCCTTTACATAAGCCAAGTAGGCGTTACATCCACGCCTCATACACTTTCCCGCCACCGCCATTGAGATTACCTTCAGGATCGTAGTAACCCGATCCACATAAATAGTTACCAAACTCCCGTCAGGCGCTATCAAGTGAATCATCTTCTTGCGACACATAATGTTCACCTCAGAGTCCGCCAACCAATCCATCCCAAGAACCAAATCAAAACCACCTAAGGTCATCAAGAATGGTCTAATAGGAAACTTATGACCCTCAAGTTCCACATCATAGTTCTCTATTATCTTAGAAATCCTGGTAGACTTACCTATGGCAGTTTCTACATCAAAGGGCGCATCAACACGTCTACTACTAACAGGCAGCTTAGTACAGAAAGTAGCAGAAATAAAACTTTTACTGGCACCCGAATCAAATAACACAGAAGCTAAAGCTTGGTTCACTAGAAACGTACCGGACACAACATCAGGGTTCATCCTAGCTTCCTCCTGTGTCATAGTGAATGCCCTGGCGCTCGCCCTCGGTCCTTCACCTCCCGTCTTCTTCGCCCCGGAACCCTCAGCCCTCGGCTTCTTACAATCCCTACTCATGTGGCCCTCCTCACCACAATTAAAACAATTGCCCGCATGGCAATCCTTTGCGATGTGCCCTGTCTTCCCACATTTGAAGCACACATTCAACCACAACCTACATTCTCCCGCATGCTCCCTTCCACACTTGCCACACCTCTTTGACCCTGCACTCGATGTGGCCCCACGGCGGTCATCCACCCGTGCCTTTTTGTTACCAGTCAAGGCATCACCCCGACCAACCCTTTTCCCGTTCCAGTTCTGATCGCCACCACCCTTCTTGCTCTTTTCAGTCGCCACCACCTCCCGCTCATCATACAGCCTCCCTAATCAACCGCCGACCTAAACGTGCTTGGCCGGGTGGCGATCATATGCCTGCGAACATCCACTGGTAAGCCCTAAATGTACCTTTTGATCTTCCGAGACAGAGGCATCACCTGATCCGCACAAGCCGTGCCATTTCATTGAATTTGGTGGTGTACTGTTGGTGTGTCATGGTTCCTGCTTCCAGCTACAGGAACTTTCTCTCTCTATCTTATCCATCTCCCTATGAGGGCAGAACTCCTCAATCACCATCTTTTTCAACTCCTCCCCCTCATCCTACCTATTGCCCGGCTACCCTTGGCTTGGACAATATTGTCCCACCAACACAGAGCCGAGTCTATAAATGAGTGGGTAGCAAACTTCACCTTCTGGTCCTCCCAGCACTCGCTGATATCTAGAATAGCCTCCATTTCCCTCACCCACCGATGCGCAGCAGCAGCAGGGCCGTTACTATCAAAAGTTGGGGGCTTGCATCTCATAAACTCCCCGTAGTTATAGCCTCATGCCGCCTCCTGCACATGCTCTTCTTCTTCTTCCTCTTCTTCATCATCTGAGAGAACCGTTTCAGGCTCCGGTTGCTCTCGTCCTCCCGAGGACCTGTTCCTCTCCTATCTTTCCCCTTCACGTACTGCCTTATTCACTTCGGTTACCACAGATGGTAAGATTGTCTGCATGACCTAATGAACTTCTTCCACAACAGCCTCCTTTAGTGAGGCTCTCAGATTGGCGCTCTCGTCGCCACCCTCCGGATGAGGGGTCTCTGGTTCTTCATGAACCACCTTCTCAACTCTGGGTCTTCGTCTCTTGGGTCGCGGTTTAGCACCGTGACCCCCACCACGTGAAGCTTTCGAAGATCTAATACCGGCCATTCACACGCACATTGAAAGATTCAAACACCAACACGGTCATTCAAGGGAACAGCTCAGTTTATATCAAGTATAGTAAGTCCCTAATTATAGTGGCCAGTTGTGATTAGCCACTTACTTTACTCTTCATAGCCCGAGCATTACCTATCCTGACTACATTAGTATTTAAATCCACAAACAACACATAACACATCACATTGTTGCATTACATCACAAAAGCATTAAATAAATGGATGCTATCCCAAAAGAGGTGAGTAGCCACCTCGTGCCATCCTCAACAATCATTACCTGGCAACTTGAAACACATCAAAGTCAGCGTTGCTGAGTGACTTCTAGTTTTATAAAATAAAACATACTTTTCTTTCGTTAAAACCATTCTTTACTTACATGTGATCATACAAAATACGTACACATAGATAATATTATTATTATCTTATTCGTTCGTTCATTCATCTTTACATCTTTTCTTGCGCATCAGATATCTTCCATACCAATACCATGTGTTACACCCCGAACTATATGGCTACTGGGCCGAAGTCTATAATAGACAGCTAAACATGGTGCCGCAGTACCATGGGTAAGCGTAGAGGTTCTATACAAATGGTCGATCACAAAGAAAGACCCCGATGTGCATCCTCCCGGGGTAGCAAACCCACACACCGTTCGGCTAACACCTTATAATTGGCATGTCCCGATATCTAATCCTGGCAAGACTTTCATTACCTTCATCATTCATTAATGCACGCATTTATCATGTTCCATTTTTCATTATCTTCCACTTTACATTACATAATACTTTCACTTCATTCATTATGATAACACGTAAAGCCACATGAAAGATAAACATACATCATAATAAGGAACATAACATACACAGCCATCAGCATCATACAGGGCAACATCATACTTGCATAATCATGCAACATTATTATCATGCCCAACATGCTCTCTAAGACCTCAACAGTCACCTTACATGAACTTATGGGAACCCTTACATCAAAACTTACATCTGCACTTTCCCCCGAAACTCAGAAGTTAAACTACACTTTTCCTTGGGTGCAACAGCCCTTTTTGGGCGTATGGACACCCTTTAGTCGCATGGCCTCCATACGACAGAAAATCATGCGAATGGACCAATGCAGATGAACACCCATGCGAATGAACACCCATGCGAATGAACACCCAATCGTGCGAATAAAACTAATGCGGATGGACTCCATGCGGATGAGTCCCATGCGAATGGATCTAAGGCGGATGAACTAAAGTGGATGAGCATTTATGAGACTGGGCTCTCAGTCGTGCAAATGAACCTCAATCGTACGAATGAACCCCAATCGTGCAAATGAACCCTCAATCTTACCCCAATCGGCCGTATGGCCTCCATTCCGTCGCCTAGCCCTAACTTGTGCAGAATGCAATTCATCCCGAACCTAATCTGCCATTTTTGACCTCAAAGCTCATCCAAACTCATTCTAAGCCCAAATCAACTATAACCTTAGGAATGCATACCACGACCCCATTCAAGCACACA
Source organism: Flaveria trinervia (assembly GCA_025506515.1). Classification (NCBI taxonomy): domain Eukaryota; kingdom Viridiplantae; phylum Streptophyta; class Magnoliopsida; order Asterales; family Asteraceae; genus Flaveria; species Flaveria trinervia. The sequence goes on along the minus strand of CM046442.1, from coordinate 23,478,580 downwards.
CAAGCTCAAAAGCAAGACCCAAACGAATCATACACACACATACACATACGCATACGAGTCACACACATACACACTCAAAAACCCGATCTTCAGATGTGTTCCAACCCCAAATCATTCAAAAACATGTAAAAGAGGGGTCCTAGAACTCACACAAACGACCACAACGAGAAGAGCTACGATTTGACCCGCTTCTCAACGATTTTGCTCACTTGAACCAACTCGAACCAACTTTTTCTCCATTTTCTCTTCTTTCTCTCTTCTCCTCTTTCCTTTGGCTGAAGATGTGAGTGTGGGGAGAGGGTTATGGCTGCCCTTTCCCTACAAATATCACCACACGCCCAACTTTCTCTTGTTGGCGAGTTTGGTCCCTCGGCTTTGGACTTTATTTCTTTTCTTCTTTATTTGTTAGCTTCAAAATAAATAAATAACCGGGTGTTACATGGGTAGAATTTATGATGTGTGATGCCTCTGGGACACCCAAGCCGGTTAAGGCTTGGGTCCCTCATCTTAACTAATGTTTTCAATTGAACGTGCAGGGTGTTCGCTATAGTGTTGAAACAAACACTTGGATTGTAGATAGCGGAGCATCAAGGCACATGACTGGAAACCGGGCACTCCTATCAAACATCAAACAAATCAAAGGAGGTCATGTTTCTTTTGCTGGAAACAAAGGAGGGTACATCACAGCTCAAGGGGAAGTTGGGAACCAGAAAGTTAAGTTTGACAAGGTAAACTATGTTCAACAACTTCTGAATAATCTGCTTTCTGTTTCCCAAATATGTGACAAGGGATTTAAGGTAGTTTTCGACAATAAGAACTGCTATGTCCTGAAAAAGGACTATGTGATTCCGGAGGAGCAAGTATTAATGTCAACTTCAAGATATAATGACCTTTACGTCTTGGATCCATCGAAGGCCTCCACAACGAATCATCAAGTTCAGTGCTTCTTGTCAAAAGCTATTGAGAAGGATTCTATATCCTTGCATAGGAGAATGGGGCACATCAATCCGAGGAAGATGAACCACTTGATCCAAAATGATCTAGTATGAGGAGTCAATGTCAAGAACTTCCAACTCTCGGATTTCTGTGTCTCTTGCAAGAAAGGAAAACAGACAAAGAAGTCTCATAAGGCAAAGAAGGTTAATTCTACAGAACTGCCTCTTAAGCTTCTTCACATGGATCTGTTTGGTCCAGTCAGTACGAGAATCATCACAGACTTGTACTGCTATCTAGTTACAGATGACTACTCAAGATTCTTTTGGGTGATGTTTCTGAAATCAAAATCAGAAACATTTGAGTCATTCAAAGAATTGGTAACTACACTAGAGTCTCTCTACAAGCTGAAGGTAAGACAAGTACGTTTAGACAACGGAACCGAGTTGAAGAACCAATGGATGGAGGCTTTTTGCAAAGAAAAGGGAATTGTGCACCAGTTCACTTCTGCCTACACTCCTCAGATGAACGGTGTTGCTGAGAGAAAGAATCACAGCTTAATAGAGACAGTACACATAATGCTAGCAGACTCAAAACTGTCTATCCAATTTTGGAATGAGGCAGTTGCCAATGCGTGTTACACGTTAAATCGAGTTCTAGTGGTAAAACTTCATGGTAAGATGTGTTACGAGTTACTTCAATGATGTAAACCAAATCTGGAGTACCGCAAACCGTTTGGAGCACCATGTACGTTCCTGAAGAAAACTCAAGAAGGGAAGTTTAGCGAGAAGGCTGAAGAGGGCATCTTTCTAGGATACAACATACCGAATAAGAGAGTTTACAACAACTCAACGCATCAAGTAGAGGTGTGGTTTAATGTTGATGTTCAGAGATACACCACCCCTCGTGCTGGAAAAGGACCCGCCTTCTTTTTCGACTATGATGGATTCTTCAAGTCCTTCAACATCCCTCTCTCCACTTCTGATGATGAGTTAGCAGCCAAAATGATGTATGATGTTTTAAACACACCATCACAGGACTCTACATCATCTGGCTCACAAGGTGAATCACCTACCCACTCAGGGGGAGCACTCGAGGTAAGTGACTCTTTATCTGACGATGAGGCCGTGGAGAATTATCAGGATACTCAAGAGCAACAGGTTCCTACTACTGAAAGTCCACAAGCATCTGACATTGATGCCTCTGAGTCTTCAGAACCTCACACTCCTACTTCCTCAGATACATAACCAAACGTTCATAATCTTGATTCTGAGGTAGTTGTTCCCACCACTCTTGGATCATGCCTAAATGTCTATCATCCTCTAGACAATGTCATTGGGGATGTTAGATCAGGAGTTCAGACAAGAAATTAGCTATATTCAGCAAATTATGCCTCGGTAATGGATAAAGGATATCTTCACGATGGTGCATATCATTGTTTTGTGTCTCAGTTCGAGCCAAAATACGTCAGTGAAGCCCTAAATGACGAGGCATGGGTGAGTGCCATGCAAGAAGAACTTCTTCAGTTCAAGAAGTTAGAAGTATGGACACTGGTAGATAGACCTAAAGGTGCTAAATCATTGGCACCAAGTGGGTATTGAAATGTAAGAAAGGTGATCAAGGTGTCATCATCAGGAACAAGGCTCGAATTGTAGTTCAAGGATTTCGACAAGTCGAGGGGATTGATTACAATGAAGTATTTGCACCTGTGGCGAGAATGGAAGCCATCCGTATCTTCCTAGCCTATGCCTCCTACATGAAGATTAAATCTATCAAATGGATGTAAGAGTGCCTTTCTTCATGGTGAAATCTGGGAAATAGTGTATGTCAGTCAACCCGAAGGATTTGAGGATCCATATCATCAGGACAGAGTGTACAAACTGGATAAGGCTCTCTACGGGCTTCACCAAGCCCCGAGAGCATGGTATGAAAAACTCTCAACTCACCTCGTGAAACACAGATTTCGCAGAGGTGTAATTGACTGTACACTGTTCATCAAAAAAAGGATGGTGATCTGCTGCTTGTTCACATTTATGTTGATGACATAATCTTCGGTTCCAAGAACGAAGAATTATATAAAGAATTTGAAGCAGTGATGAAGGCAGAATTTGAAATGAGTGCATGGGAGAGATGAAGTTCTTTCTCGGGTTACAGGTGGATCAAACACCAAAGGGAATATTTTTGCATCAGACCAAGTATGTAGGTGATATTCTCAGTCTATTTGATATGGAGAATTCTTCCGCAGCTGGGACTCCACTTGCTACAAACCATGACGTAGCACCTGACGAAAATGGTGATCTGGTTGATGCCACCATGTACCGAGGAATGATTGGATCCCTCATGTACCTCACTGCCTCAAGACCTGATATCATGTACGCAATATGTCTATGTTCAAGATATCAGGCAAAACCAAAGGTTAACCATCTAATCAGGGTCAAAGGGATATTTCATTATCTGAAGGGTACACCTCACTTGGATTGTGGTATCCTCATGACAATGACTTTGGGCTTACCGCATATAGCAATTCGGATTATGGCGGCTACAAGATGAATTACAAATCAACATCAGCAGGTTGTCAATTCTTTGGGAGAAGATTAGTCATGTGGCAGTGTAAGAAGCAGACATCAGTTGCATTGTCAACTTGTGAAGCTGAATATGTTGTTGCGGCAAGCTGTTGTTCTCAAATCATCTGGATTCAACAACAGATGCGGGACTACGGTTTGCAATTTTCTAACACCCTTATTTTTTGTTAATAATTATGTTGTAATAGCCATTACTAAAAATCCGGTCCAACATCCTAAGACAAAACACATAGGCATAAATATCACTTTATACATGATTGTTTTGAAAATAATCTAATCGATGTTGTTAAAATAAATACGGATTTTCAACGCGCTGATCTCTATACAAAAGCCTTTAATAAACCATGTTTTCTATATTTGTTAGAGTTCAACGGCGTTAAAAAGAAAAGTGATGTAATTCCAGACGATGAACAGGTCTAGTCCGATGCGTCAAATCCATTTTCTTTTATTTTCTTTTATTTTCTTTTATTCTAGCTTATTCTATTTAATATATTTTATTGATTTCATTTCTTCACCTATTAAAATCCTAAAAACGCAAATCGCTTACGGTTTTAGAATTTTAGGGGGAGAATAGGTTAAGTTAGTGTTACAAAAAAAACGAGGGAGGAGGATAGACAAGCTGATAGAAATGAGATCGGACTTGTGAAACCGATTCAATGACTATGGAAAATGATAGTACACAGGAACAAAGCTTTTGGAACTTTAAAAGATTTAAATTGAAGTAGATGTAAAATTCAAAGTATAAGTCTGAGAAGTCTAAGCAAAAATAAAAGGAAAAATGATAGTAAAACTAGCTACTACTAAGGTAACACGGAGAAAGTAGACCTAGAGGTTGCTAGACCATTAGATGATGTGTCGGTAGATTCAACACAATAGATAAATAGACCTCATTGGTGATCTCAAGATCAAACTAAGTTGTTCAACAAGTTGTGGGTCATCAACTTATCCCTGGTCAACAAAGTTCCAATAAGGGGTGAAGAGCAAAATAAACGCCACAAATATGTGCGGATGACCAAAATATGAGCAAAGCACATGATGAAAAATGCAAAAACCAATCAAACTGATAACCTACGTTGTTAGTGCGATCTGTGCAACAAGAATAAATTGCTCAAACAAGAAGATAGGTTATGTGCCTCTCTGCTGTGCGGTGCCACTGACCTTACGATAAGCATAACCTATATATTCTAGAATTCATTGCTGTTTGCCGCCTCTCTACTGTGCGGTGGCACTGACCTGAGGCTTAGCTTCTCTTTGAAAGCTCTAAGAATAGTTTCTTCTTGTCAAAATACCCGTAGACTGCTCAAAAATCTCCTGAGGAATGTTGACTACATATAAGCGTGGGATCCACAAATACTTGTTGAAATAAACTGACCTATGTATCACCAATCTGTGTCAAAAGTCTGTGTATGGATTTAAGTGGACAGTAAACTGACAATCATCGTGGCTGCAATTCTTGAAAGTCCAAATCAATGTGTGTGTCTTATAGTACTAGTATGATTTTCTTAATTTGCAAAGACTCTCGACGAAAACAAGAATCAAGCTTCAAATGATTCTGGTAACACGTCCCGAATGATTTAATTACCAGTATGATTCCATAATGAATCATTCCTCTTACGGTCAAAATAACTTGAAGCTGTCTGTTCAAGAAATAAATCTGCTAGATTTCTATCTTAGGATTTCCACCTCACACAAATCACAAAAACATCATTAGTTTTTTCTTTTAATGTTAGTTCTTTTGCAATGATTTAACATTTAGTCAATGTAGATACATGTGTACCTAGTTTCTAAGCTTAATGTAAAAGTCTTTATTGTCTTACACATATGTAATAGAATGGGTACTTAATGAAATACAATGTGTGGTTGTACTTATAATGTTGAATATTTCATTGCTTTTTATGTAATAACGTTATTGAACTAAGTATATAGGTTTGTGGTTGTTTGAATAGATCTAAGTCATTAATGATTGTGAAACATATTCAAACTTAGTCATATGAAGTTCTCATGGCCCATGCTAATGGACCATACGCATGAATAACTTCATGCTAATGAACTACTCGCACGACAAACCAGGAGACTGGATCAGTCGCACGATTATAACATGAGATTGGCTCAGTCACACGACTGAACACTCAGTCGTGCGAATGGATCAACCGCATGACTCAATCGCACGACTGAACCATACTAATGGTTCAGTTGCCCGAATAAGAAACCCTAACTTATAAATACCACTTAAATCGTGGAAAAAAACGAAACACTTCGAAAACCTACATACTAAATTGTACCCTAGCCGTCCAAAGACATCTAAGAACCTGTTCCAAGTTCATAGATCGCACTAGATTGATTACCAATCATTCTTAACATTTAGATTCAATCTACAATTGTTTCTACGTGCGTTCTCACTGATTGGATCGCCAATCAAATAGGATTCCGCACTATTTGATTTGGTATACACGTATTCAGTTAGTATTTCGTTCAATACACGATCCTAACAAGTGGTATCAGAGCTTTGGCTCTTGATTTACGTGTGATTCGATCGTTTTTTATATAAAAATTGTGTTTTTCCACTAAAAACGCAAACTTTTTGTGTCAAATGGTGTCTTAGACGTCTCCAGTTCGTAAAGTTAACCTGTTCCGGCATACGGCTATTAGGTTAGTGAAAATTCGTGTTTTTGCGTTCATAATACCTTAACCTACGAATTTTCAAAATCCAGTAGCTTCAGTCGCCCGATTGACTCAATCGCACGACTAAGTTCATACGCATCCCTCACATGCACGATTGGACTCATTTGTACCTCCATTCGTACGACTGAACTGTCTTGTCGCATTGTTCATTCACACCTGTCCAATCGCCGAGTGATTCATCCACATTGTTTCATTCACACGTTTGAGCCATCCGCATTGTTCAATCGCACGATTAGCCCAATCGCACACCTTCATTCGCACAAGTACAACAGATTGTTCTAAAGTTTAAAGTTAAGAGTAATGGAGGACTAGTATTTAGCGTTCACTGCAGGGAGAGACTCGAGGATCCAGATCTATTGCTTCTGGAAAATGAAGTGGGGAATCACAACAAACCACCTAAGCTAAATATGTTAGATGATTACCCGTAGTGGAAGCAAAGATTTGAGATTTACTTGAATGGCGTAGATCCCAATTTGTGGGAGTCGATAGAGACGGGGTACAATATGCCTATAGGTGCAGATGGAGTCAAACTTACATTAGGAGGCATGACTGATGGACAAAAGGTTAAGTATAATACTGAGAAGAAAGTCTATGCATTGGTCACTCAGTCAATTCCGAAGGACATTTTCCATCAATTTTCTGAGAACAAGCAAGCTAAAAAGCTATGGGATGCATTGGAAAAGAGGTCTGAGGGAAATGCATCATTGAAAGCTCTGAAAGCTAAAGCGTTGAAGAAGGAGTTTGACAACTTCTCGTCAATGGGAAAAGAGAGCTTGGACGATGTAATTGATCGTTTCTACCATCTGATGAGTGAGCTGCACACTCATGGAGTTACTACGTCTATGGAAGACAAAGTTTCAAACATTGCAGATGGTTTGCCCGAGAAGTGGAGTTCATTTGTCTCCAACCTCAGACAGAATGATATGCTCGTGAAGTTAGACATTAACGACTTCATTCTGCTGCGGGAAGAAGAGTTGAGGATGAAGTACAGGGCATAAAAGTCTACTGATGATCAGAACCCAACCTTGTACAACTCAACTCCTCATGTCAAAACGTCTGGAGCTCCACTACAAACAACCTTTGTGTCGAGTTCAGCTGGTCCACCTCAAGCCTCTTCTTCAGGATCTGAAACGTCAGGGTCGTCTGGTACCCAATACATAGCACCTGAAGCAAGGTAGCAAAGGAGCACATGGACCTCTTAGCAACGGTACTCACTCCTATGATAGGCTAGTTGCTGGGAAAATTGGGAACTGTCATCTGGCAGATGAGCACTATGAGTAGGTAGACGAAACAGAGCTGGAACGGATGGATATAATGTGGCCTTATCAAGTGTTGTTAGGAGAGCAAAGAAGTTTGTCAAGAAGACCAGATAGAATCTGATTGCCACTAAGGGCACAATCTTTGGCTTTGACAAGTCAAAAGTTAGTTGTTTCAATTATGGGGAAAAGGGGCACTTCAATCGTGAAGGCGTGAAGCCCAAGAAGACGGGAAATGGGAATCCACTCTCATCTTTCTCACGTCAGGAGAAGCCCACAAACAATCCTACTTCGTCGAGCAAGGATCCAAAAGCCTTAACAGCTCATGATGACGAAGGACAAGATTGGAGCTTCCGGTTTGTGTCTCCGGGAGAATCCAACATCGCTAGTGTTGAGGATCTAGATGACGACTCAGCAAGCGAAGGTGATATTGCAGTGGAGCTCGCAATGTCAAATGTTAAAGAATCTGCAACGGTAGTTGATCACCTACCTGAAAAAGAGAAAAGTATAACAAGTGTAGAAACACCATAACCAGAAACATCAGACTCTGCCTTGATGGCTGATTCAACCACTCCCTCTCAGGTAAGTTCCACTACTCAACTATTCAATAATCATGTTTGTTGTGATTGTAATAAATTTAGGGAAAGCATTGATTTTAAATTTTCTAGGTTATTAGATCATAATGATAGCTTAGTAAAGGACTTACAACTGTGCAGAAGCCAATAGAGTTCTAAAACAAAATGAGCGTAGTTACAAAGTAAAGATAGACCTTTTGAACAAACAGCTTAGGGAAATTGAAATAGTAGCCTTTAACCAAGCTAATGACATTAAGTTCTATCTTAACCCCCTAGAAGACACTAAGAAATAAAAGGAAGTTTTGGAAGTAGAAGTAAGTTCACTAAAACAAAAACTGCATAGTTGGACTAGTTCATCGCACATTGTCCAACACTTAGTGAGAGAGCGTAATAATGGGGAGGGGTTGGGATATAAAGTGGTTCCACCACCACATGAGACCTTGATGAATGCTAAAAATAAACCAATAAACGATAACCCAATCAAGGATCATGTGGTGTCCACTCCTCTGGTAAGTGACCCAGATATCACATGTACATCTAATGAATCTGGCACTAAACTAAAGGAGGCCACTTCAAAATCACAAGGTAAAATGTCCAGTGTTAATCTGGACGAACAATTTGAAAAGATTAAAGTTAAGTCTGGGTCAACCAAGTCTAATTCTAAACCCAAAAAGACCAAACAAATTAACCACCCACGTGTTTCATGTCTAAGTCCAGAGAAACAAAAAGGTAGAGATGTTAAAAATGTTCAAACAATTAATTTTGTTAAACCAGATAAAACATCAAAACAAGAAGTGTCAAAACCCAAACAGAGTAAAGTAACACGTGTGCCACATACTTCTCCACAGAAACAGGTAAATCGTCAAGTTGAAAGCAGATCATGCTACAACTGTGGCAAGTATGGGCACGTAACATCTTATTGTCCTTATTATCAGACGCCAAAGAAGAAGGTTGAACTTTACAACACTAAAGTAAGCTCTTCCAAAAGAAGATCCATGACTCCACCAAAAAGAGTCAGTGAACCTAAAGTTCAACCTATCAACCAGTCGTTTGTCTATCACAAACAGGTATTGCATAGACAAGCTTATGGAAAGAGAAATCTATCCATGAATCTGATAATAAGAACAAGAAGACCATAGATCTTCCCTCACCCTCAAAAGGTCAATTGGTAGAGTTTATGATGTGCGATGCCTCTGGGACACCCAAGCCGGTTAAGGCTTGGGTCCCTCACCTTAACTTATCATTTCCATTGAATGTGCAGGGTGTACGCTATAGTGCTGAAACAAATACTTGGATCATAGATAGCGGAGCATCACGGCACATGAAAGGAAACCGGGCACTCCTATCAAACGTCAAACAAATCAAAGGAGGTCATGTTTCTTTTGCTGGAAACAAAGGAGGGTACATCACAGCTCAAGGGGAGGTAGGGAACCAGAAAGTGATGTTTGATAAGGTAAACGACGTTCAACAACTACCAAACAATTTACTTTCTGTGCCCCAAATATGTGACAAAGGCTTTAAAGTAGTTTTTGATAACAAAAAGTGCTATGTCCTGAAAAAGGACTATGTAATCTTGGAGGACCAAGTATTAATGTCAGCCTCAAGATATAATGATCTTTATGTCTTGGATCTATCAAAGGCCTCCATAACTGATCATCAAGTTCAGTGCTTCTTATTAAAAGCTACTGAGAAGGATTCTATCTCCTAGCATAGGAGAATGGGGCACATCAATCCAAGGAAGATGAACCACTTGATCCAGAATGATCTAGTGCAAGGAGTCAATGTCAAGAAATTCCAACTCCCGGATTTTTGTGTCTCCTGCAAGAAAGGCAAACAGACAAAGAAGTCTCATAAGGAAAAGAAAGTTAATTCTATAGAACTACCTCTTGAGCTTCTCCACATGGATCTGTATGGTCCAGTCAGTACAAGAAGCATCGCAAGCGATTTGTACTGCTATGTAGTTACAGATGACTACTCAAGATTCTCTTGGGTGATGTTTCTGAAATCAAAATCAGAAATATTTAAGTCATTCAAAGAATTGTTAACTACACTAGAGTCTCTCTACAAGCTGAAGGTAAGACAAGTACGCTCAGACAACGGAACCGAGTTCAAGAACCAATGGATGGAGGATTTCTGCAAAGAAAAGGGAATTGTGCATCAGTTCACTTCCGCCTACACTCCTCAGATGAACGGGGTTGTTGAGAGAAAGAACCGTAGCTTAATAGAGACAGCACAAACAATGCTAGCAGACTCGAAACTGCCTATCCAATTTTGGAATGAGGCAGTTGCTAATGCGTGTTACATATTAAATCGAGTTCTGGTAGTTAAACGTCATGGCAAGACGTGTTACGAGTTACTTCAATGATGTAAACCTAATCTAGAGTATCTCAAACCGTTTGGCGCTCCGTGCACACTACTGAAGAAAAATCAGGAGGGAAAGTTCAGCGAGAAGGCTGAAGAAGGAATCTTTCTTGGATACAATATACCGAATAAGATAGTCTACAACAACTCAACAGGTCAAGTAGAAGTGTGGTGTAATGTCGACGTTCAGAGATATACCACCCCTCTTGCTGGAAAACGTCCCGCTTTCTTTTTTGACTATGATGGATTCTTCAAGTCCTTCAACATACCTCTATCTTCATCTGAAACTGAGTTAGCAGCCAAAATGGTGTATGATGTCTTAAACACACCATCACAAGTCATCACGTCATCTGGTTCACAAGGTGAGTCGACTAACCATTCAGCGGGAGCACTTGAAGCTAGTAATTCCTCCTCTGACGATGAAGTCGTGGAGGATAATCAGAACAATCAAGAGGAATAGGTTCTTGTTACTACAAGTCCACAAGCATCTGACATTGATGCCTCTAAGTCTTCAAAACCTCACACTCCTACTGCCTCAGATACTGAACCAAATGTTCATAATCTTGATTCTGAGGTAGTTGTTCCCACCACTCCTGGATCACGCCTAAATGTCTATCATCCTCTGGACAATGTCATTGGGGATATCAGATCAAGAGTTCAGACGAGAAATCAGCTGTATTCTGTAAGGCCCTGTTTCCGGGATGCTTACAGCTAGTAAATCATCGCACATAAACATATTCTTTATATTTAATCATTCAATAAAATATTGCAGCGGAAACATAAAACAAATTTTTCATATCATTACAAATGCTTTTGCAAGTTAATACAAGCGTTCATTTCAAAACATCATTCGTTCGCATTACAATGCAAAAACATTAACAAAAGAATGCCATTCAAAATGCCAAGTAGCTGCTCCGTGCCATCCTCAGCAATGCTCACCTGCCCACTGGAAAATGCATAAAAGTCAGCGTTGCTGAGTGAGTTCTAGTTTTATAAATAAAACATACATTTCTTTCAAATTCATACAATACTTCACATTCGCTCGTGATCACACATCAAACATACACATAGATAATATCATTATTATCTTCATCATTCATTCGGTAACTTTCATTCGTTCATTCATTACTTCCAGTGAAATGTACATTACCCCGAACATTGTGCACGAAGCGGGTAACTAGGCCTGAGGTCATTCATAGACCTCGAACATTGTGCACGAAGCTGACTCCAGTACCTGGGCAAGTACATTCACCATTTATCTTTTCTCTTTCATTCTGGATCAATGCCATATGCTATACCCCGAACATTGTGCATGAAGCGGGTAACTGTGCCTAAGGTCATTCATAGACCTTGAACATTATGCATGAAGCTGACTCTAGTACCTAGGGCAAGCGGCAAGGATCCTATTCATATGGTCAATCACAAGGATTGGACCCCAATGTGCACCCTTTGAGGTAGCTAACCCGCACACCGTTGAGCTAACACCTACATAGGGTGTACACCTCCATACATTTGCTTGCAAGCCTTCTTACATTCATTCGTTCGTTAATGCATGCATTCATTTATCATGTTCCTCTTTCATTATCTTTCACTTTACGTTACATAATACTTTCGGTTCATTCATTATAGTAAAGACATAGGAAAGATAATCATACATCATTATAAGGAACATAAACATATCATTCATACATCATCATGCAGGGCATCATACATACATAACATACATCATGCATAACCATGAACATCATCATCATCATCATCATAAGCATCAACCACATATCATTACATGCCCATCATACCATCTATGACCCCAAAAGTCAACTTACAAAACCCCCAGGAATCTCCTAGGTCAAAGCCTACATTACTCCTTTTCTCTCAAAAAGTCAGAATTTTTCTAAGTGTTCATCCGCATTTACTATAGTTCATCCGCATTGGCCTTATTGTTCATCCGCATTGGATTTACTTCATCCGCATTGGATTTACTTCATCCGCATTTGTCATCTGCATTTGCCTGACTCATCCGCATTTCATATGCTCAGTCAATGTTCATCCGCATTAACTTCATCCGCATTTCCATACTTAGTCAATGCTCATCCGCATTGACCTCATCCGTGTTGACTTACTTTGTTCATCCTCATTGTCCTGTTCATCACTTATGCAGATTCTAAAACTTAACATATGAGCCTTAAACATTAGATTTCAATTTACCATTCATCATGTTCTAAGCTTACATCATACATTCTAAATCTTAGAAACATCATCATACATCAGCAAACATGAACATAATCACACCTCATAACATAACATCATCATACACACTTTCAAACATGCGGGTCCGAAACCCAGTTAATGAAAACATACATTCATGCAAATCCAGCCCCAAAATTAGATAAAACAGGTAAAAGAGGGGTCCTAGAACTCACCTTTGCAGCTCTTGAGTATGGCTTCTTCCAAACTCGTTTGCAAATTGAATTCAACCTCCTAGAAACCCACTAAAAAACATACCTTAACACATACAAACACACATAAGCATAAACCCGAGGATAAGACCAGTCAAGAACACCATAAAAGCATGAATTCTTACCTTGAATTCGAATTCTTTCTTGTTCTTCCTTCAAAATCGAGAATTTGCTGCTCTTTCTCTCTCTAAAACCCGAAAATCAATGGTGTATGTGACATATGGGCGGCCATACCGCCTTTTACACCCACTTTTCAAACATTTTGTCCTTTTGGACACTTTTTACCCCTAGACTTGGGTTTTATTTCTTTTCCTTCTTTTTCTTCACTTAATCTTCTTTCTTGTCTAAAAATAGCCGGGTGTTACAAGTTGTTAGGATCAGTGATCTACGTTTGATTGGTTAGAGAGTATAGCAGCCGAAATCAAACAAAAGAACACAAAAGATATTCAAGGTAAGAACAAACGGTTATAGACAGAGAGAATTCTGCAAAATATATTTTATTCAATATTCGCTTTCGTGGTAACAGAATGTCACACATACAATTAGGTCAACACCTCTTATATAAGAGATGTGACGTCTGCTGATGTCACTTGACAGTGACATCTAACAGAATTTATTCAAACTACTGATTGTTAACACAACTACTGAAGATGTCAAACAGCTGACATCTTCTTACAAAAATACTAAGTGTTAACTATCACTACAACTACTGAAAAGAAACTACTGAAACTACAACGACCGAAGAACATGCTCTTCAGTCATTTTACAAATACTGAAACAAAAAGAAAACTACTGAAAGGAAACCATCACAACAATTGAAGATTGCTTCTTTAGCTATTGTAACAAACTCTGAAGGCTTCAGTACTTGTACTTGAACTTCAGCTGTTGTCATTAGCTGATGTCTTCAGTCTTTGTACTTCAGCTGTTGATCTTCAGTACTTTCTTCTTCAGCTGTTGATCTTCAGACTTTAGTCTTCAGCTGTTGAAGTCTTCAGACTTTAGTCTTCAGCTGTTGAAGTCTTCAGTACTTTTTAGTCTTCAGCTGTTGAAGTCTTCAGTACTTTAGTCTTCAGCTGTTGATCTTCAGACTTTGGTCTTCAGCTGTTAAAGTCTTCAGTACTTTAATCTTCAGCTGTTGATCTTCAGACTTTGTTACAACAGCTGATCAAGTCTTCAGCAGTTGTTGTGATGTCTGTAGGACTTAGAGGTTTTTCTGATCAGGCTCATTGGTTCTTTTGGTCCAACAAACTCCCCCTGAACCAATGCAGCCAAAACCACTAAACTTATTAAAGATGTCCCACTTATTATGACATAAGGATTGGTCTTTTTGTCTTCTAGATCAGCTTAGAAGTGACCCTTTTAAGCACAGGCCTGCGAAGAAGTCTTAATGATCTGTTTGGCAAAGTATGAATGGGAACTTTGTCTTGGGAACTAGACACAGAGTTGTTACCCCATCCATGAGATCTACTTCCCCACTATGAGTCTGTATGACTTTCTTGTGTAGGCCTCAAGGAAGGTAATTTGTTCCTCCATGGTCAGCTCTTCAGCGCCTCCTTCAAATAATGATTCAGGCCCATAGTACTCAGATAGGTATTTGACCTGTTTCCCATTCTTTAGCTCCACAGTTGTTATTTCTATAAGCAAATTCATCAGGGTGATTACCCTCTAGGAACAACTGGAGCTCATTCTTTCTGACTTCTTCAAGCCTCTTATATTCTAACCCCTTTTTCACCATTTTATTTTCCAGCATCTTCTGTGGGGTTTAATTAGCTTTATAAGCTTTCTTGAAGTCCTCTAGGATTTCCCAGGGTGATACTACAAAGACCAGTGAGATCACTTCATCTACAATCTTTTCACCTGGCCAATGTATCTCTGTGGAATGTTTTTCTTGTGAATCCTGTGAGACACCCTGGGATCAGGCCAAATCCTCACTCTCTCCTTTTGATATTGAAATGTATGCTTAAGAGTGTATAATCTGAGTGCATGCTTCTTCATGTTGATGATAGAAGATGTGGCTGCATATGCTTTGTCAACCCTCCTCAACAATTCCTTATCGTGTTGTTTGTGAAGCTCTTCTTCTTCTAGCTTCACTTTCACAATTTGTCTTTGAGTTTCAGGAGTAATTGTTGGAGAGTGACTATGGCCTTCGGCAACTGTATAACAGCTGAGAGTGGCAGCCTATCTTCATCTTCATCATCATCTTCTTCATCATCTTCTAGCCTCAATACCCTTCTCTTCTTCTTCTGGGGTACATCATCGGCTATTGGTTTTGAGGGTAAGGGAGTTGGTTTGTTGGGTTGTGTTTTTGGTGGTTTTGGTGTAGGAATGTTGACAGGCTGTTCTAGCATTTTGGAGGTGAGTGTGGCTTTTGATTGCTTGGCTAGTTCAGTCCTGCTCCCAGCACCAGCTTCATTTAAAGCTTTATAACTAATCCTTTAGTGTATACTTCAGACGAACAGATCTTGGTGGTTATTGCCAAGATGTTGTCCCTGGACCAAGCCTTGATTTTGATCATTGATCTTCCAAGATATTTTGCTATAAATCTGATCATGATCTCCAGCCTTTCTCTTTCTAACACATCATAACTTGCCCATCTATTTTGGATATCTTCAATCTCTAATCTTCTGATCTCAGAGTCAAGTTTGTCAGTGTCATGGCCTTGCCTAAACAACTGATCTATGATGTTATCCATTGATCTGTTATGTTCGGCATCAATCTCTTTTACTATCAGCTCCAAGGCAGTCTCCTTTTCATTCTTTCTTTTCTTTGATTTCTCCATGTCAGCTTCCTTCTCCTTCTCTTTTTCAGTCTCCACAGCCAACTCCTTCTCTTTTTCCACTTCTGTCACTTCTGTTTCTTTCTCTTTCTCTTTCCTCTCTACACTCCTTTTCTTTTTGCTTTCACTGACTGAATCTCCCCTTTTTGGTTCATTGGTTGCAAGGGTTTGATTGTCAGAAAGCTTTTTGCCCACAACTTCCTCGATCAAGGGTTGTATTACTGAGGAAAGCCTCTCATCAATGGTTTTGATCACTATATCAAGGATTATAGGTGTGATGAGAGGTATAGAATTTTGGAAGATAGCAGTTATTTGCTCAGGGGGGTTTTGTTCCTGAGAAATAGTGCCAGAAGCAGAGGCAGGTGGCTGAGTATTTGGGAGTGGCTCTGTGTTTGGGAGACCTTTAGATGAAGGTGCCATCTGTGGGGTTTAAGATGCAGATGGTCTTTGATCCACAGAAGTTTTGGCAAGCAGCTCTTTGAGTCTGCTCACCTCCTCTTCCAGGATGGTTTTGGGCTAATACATCTTAAAAGAAGCCCAGGTCATCATCAGTGGTTACTGAATCACCTGACCTCCTGATAGAATCAGGATGAACATGCACTGAGTGTAGATCAGTTGTAGCACGTGCCCTTTGTCTGGAACTGGGGACTTCCTGCCTCAGGACTATGTCCTTCATCAGCAGTTGCCTCTGGTAAGGTCTTAGTGATGGTACCAACTACATCCTAATCATATGCTGAAGCAGGATAGTGGCAGCCTCACCAGAAGTTCCAATCTCCTTTTCTACACTAGGAAATGGAACATTGTAACCCCTATGTGTGGGTTATCAGATGCACTTTGATCTCCCCCTCAATGGTAGAGGTATGCCCAGTTGTAATTGGTATATGGGGAGGGGGTAAGGAGTGCAACTGACTCAGCACTTGTGCAACAATTAATGTAGGACTTTGGGGGGCGGTTGCATGTGGTGATTGGGTAGAAGCAAATTGCACCCAGAGTGAATGGTGCGCTTCAATAGTAACCCTCTCAAGTGAGATAGGTTCCAGCAGTGTGGGTTCCCCAATATTGGTTGCAACAGGATCCTGTTGAGAGGATACCTATGCGGCTTTGGCAGGTTGAGTCTTTGACACAACTGGGGGGTTAAGACCAGTATGTGCTTCCTGTGTTTGTGGTATAGGGGCATCCTCAGGGGACTTATCTCCCTGAGTAGCCATTATTGGCTTTTTGATTTTGGTTTAGTGGGGACTTTGGATCTGGAGGTGGTGGTTGTGGGTTCCAACTGCGTGGGTTTTCACAGTTTGGCAGCCTGTTTCAGTGTTTGGTCAGAGTTGTGCCTGGAGTATACTTCAGGCAATACAGCGTTGCAGGGACTCCAAGGCCAACAAGTCCCTCAGCTTGCAGCTGATTCTCTATGATGGCCATAATGAACCGAGGATAATATCCATCGATTAGAAAGAGGTTTTGAGGCCATATCCTTAAGTTCAAGAAAAATAATTTCAGAAAAGTTTAAGTCTTGTTGCTCAAGGATAGAGAATAGTACCTGCTGCCACCTGGTAGACATTTGATCCCAAGAGGATGTCTTAGGAGCTAAGCAAACATTAACCATGTGAAAGATAAGACGTTCTGCATCATGGAAATGCTTCTTCAGGATGGTAGAGGCACTGAGGTTTCCCTGATATCCATGGTGGGCAAAGGATAAATCAGTTGTGCCCTTTGGATACCCAACGGGGAAAGTGGCACCATCCAAGTTGAGGGTTTGGCGAATGATTTCTGGAGTGATGACCACTTGATGGTTGTTGACGAACGACTGGAGAGACTCAGTGTTGTTCTCCCAAGTTATAAGGTTGACGTTCGTCCAAAATGGTGTAAGGATTCGGCATGAATGGTGGGATTTAGAAGGAAGGCCGTTTGGTAGGGAGATTGGACCATTAGATCAATGGCGTTATCGAACTTTGTCCAGGGGTGATTTTGTGAGGTAGGCAACACAGTTATGTCGTGGTTTGAGCTGCATGGTCGCCATAAATGAGAGAGAAGTTTGGGAGATTTGAACGTTAGGTTTGGAGAAGATAAAGCGCTGAAGGATTGGGTATGGGGTATTTATAGGGTAAGGGTTAGAAAACGACTGAATGGTTTGGTGTTATTCATCAGTAGTTGTAAACGACTGATGACATGGTATTACCCTTTCAGAAGTTGAAACAACTAAAGTCTTGGTTTTAGGCATCAGCAGTTATAAAACTACTGAAAACCATGGTTTTGACTTCAGATGTTTGAAAACAATTGAAGACTTGGTTTTAGTCATCAGTAGTTGTGAAACTACTAAAAACCTCAGTTTGGTCTTCAGGTGTTGTAAACAGCTGATAACTTGGTATTAGTCATCAGTAGTTGTGAAACTACTGAAGACATGGTTTTGTCATCAGTTGTTGTAAACAGCTGATGACTTGGTGTTAGTCATCAGTAGTTGTGAAACTACTGAAGACATGGTTTTGTCATCAGTTGTTTAGGATGAAACAACAGTACTTACTCATCAGCCTTTTAGTTGTTTTCAGTTATTTCATAGGACATAGTACTTATCTGTTTTTACTGACATCAGTAGTTATAACTACATCAGTTGTTTTAACAGAATCAGTACTATATGTGATATGGCACTAATGATCATCAGTACTTATATACTGAGATCATCAGTAGTTATCACTTTATCTAGCTGCAGCATACCAAGCCGTAACACTAGGTTTTGGAAAGTTGAACTATCCAAAGGCTTAGTAAAAATGTCTGCAAGCTCATCAGCACTAGGCACAAACTTAGGATCAATGAGACCTTTTTCAAAACAATCCCTAATAAAATGATGTCTGATCTCTATATGTTTGGTCTGAGAGTGCTGGACTGGATTTTTGACAATGCACAGAGCTGAAGCACTATCCATTAATAATGGAGTCTTAGTCTCTGTAATGCCATAATCCAAAAGTTGGTTCTGAAGCCAGAGTACCTGAGAAGTACAACTTGCAGCTGCAATGTACTCTGCTTCAGCAGTGGATGTAGCAACAGATGTTTGTTTCTTACTCTGCCAAGAAATCAAACAGTTTCCTAGGAATTGACATCCACCAGAAGTTGACTTTCTAGTTAACTTGCACCCTGCATAGTCACTATCTGAAAAAGCAACTAATTTGCAAGAGTGTCCAGTGGAATACCATAAACCTAGAGATTGTGTACCTTGCAAATTTCTAAAGATCCTCATGACTACAATCAAATGAAACTCTTTAGGAGCAGCCTAAAATCTAGCACAGACACAAGTAGCAAACATGATATCTGGTCTAGAAGTTGTTAATACATCAAGAACCCAATCATACATTTGTAAAGTGTTTCATCAACAGCTTTACTTTCTGATCTGCATCCAGTTGTGTGGTGTTGCACATGGGAGTAGAACAGGGCTTATATTTTGTAAATCAAACTTATTCAAAAGATCTTTTGTATATTTTGACTGATGAATAAAGGTTCCATCAGCCTTTTGTTTGATTTGCAAGCCTAGAAAGAACTGTAATTCTCCCATTGCACTCATTTCAAACCTCTTTTTCATTAATTTAGTAAAATCATCACACAACTGGGGATCAGAGGATGCAAAAATAAATCATCAACATAAATTTGAACAAGTAGCTTATGTTGATCCACCTTCTTAATAAACAAAGTTTTATATGGAGCCTCTAGTGAAATTATTCTTGAGAAGAAAAGTGGAAAGTGTCTCATACCAGGCTCTAGGAGCTTGTTTCAACCCATAAAGAGCCTTATCAAGTTATTACACCCATTCAGAATGTTTATTGTCCTCAAAACCTGGTGGTTGACACACATAAACTTCTTCTTTTATTTTACCATATAAAAATGCACTTTTGACATCCATTTGAAAAACTTTAAGATGGTGGAATGCAGCATAGGCTAAGAACAATCTAATTGCCTCTAGTCTGGCTACAGGGGCAAAGGTTTCATCATAATCAATACCTTCTTCTTGTGAAAACCCCTGTACAACCAGTCTAGCCGTGTTCTTAACAATAAGCCCATTTTCATCAGTTTTATTCCTAAACACCATTTAGTGCCTATTGCACACTTACCTGGGGGTAGAGGAACCAGTTCCCACACTTGCTGTTTCTTGAACTGAAGTAGCTCAAGCTGTATGGCTTCAACCCATCCATTGTCTCTTAAAGCAACATGATCATTCTTTGGCTCTAGCTGACTGATGAAGAGAGCATAGAAGCAGAAGTTAGAGAATTGACTTCTTGTTAAAACTCCAGCATTGATATCACCAATGATTTGAGACATTGGGTGATTCTTCAGCTCTTGATAAACAATAATATCTGTGTAAGTGTTTGTAGAACCTTCGGCAGCAGCAGATGTTGATGCAGACTCTTGAAACCAAGTATTTGATGGTAACTCAAAAGATGTAGAGGAATTAGAAATCTCATCAGCATTTGTTGTGGATGGAACTACTGAAGCTACAGGAACATCAAGTTTAGCAGACTCAGGCAGTTGGTCACTAAACTTGAATAGGTGAGTATTGATATTATCATCATCATCATCAATACCACCAGGTGGAAGACATGTTGCAGAAGATGATTTATCCTCATGATCTGCAACAACTGGAGGTTGATAAGGAACATATTGCAGAATGTCTAAATCAAACAACTCCACAGGGTTTTGTGGAATCTTGTCCATTGGAGATTCATTAAACTTCACATGCAAAGTCTCCTCAACTATCTTTGTTCTGCAGTTGAAGACTCTGTATGCTTTGCAAGTAGATGAATAACCAACAAAATACCCTGCATCCACCTTAGGATCAAATTTTTGGAGTTGATCCTTTGTGTTGAGAATAAAACAGGGACACCTAAATGCTTTGAAAAATGAAATTAGAGGAGCCAAGTGATGTAGAACTTCATATGGAGTCTTCATCAACCTCTGATTTACTAAGGCTCTATTCTGCACATAGCAAGCTGTGTTAACAGCTTCAGCCCAAAAGGTTAGTGGCAAACCAGAGTCAGCCAACATAGACCTTGCAGCTTCAATTAGGGTCCTGTTCTTTCTCTCCACTACTCCATTTTGTTCTGGAGTCCTTGGGATGCTAAACTGCCTTTTGATTCCCTTTGAAAGATAAAATTCATCAAGTGTATGGTTCTGAATTCAGTTCCATTGTCACTCCTTATACACTTGACTGGAAGGGAATACTGCTTCTCAACATACAACACAAAGTTGATAATCTTCTGAGCAACCTCATCCTTTGAATGTAGAAAGAAAGTCCATACAAATCTGGAGTAATCATCCACAATTACCAGACAGTATTTCTTCTTTGCCATGCTCATCACTCTCACAGGACCAAATAGATCCATATGCAGTAATTGCAAGCAGGCAGTGGACTTAGGCTCTTCAATAGGAGGGAATGAGACTTTGTGTTGTTTTCCTTTTAAACAAGCAGTACAGGTTTCATCACAGTGGAACTCCTTTATTGGTAAACTCTCACTAAACTATTGTGGATCAGCTGATTCATGTTTTTGAAATTAACATGACCCAGCCTTTTGTGCCACAGTTTAGATTCCTGAGGAGAGGCTTTGGAAAATAGGCAAGGATGGCCTCTGATATTTATTTTCTTGGAAAGATCTAAGGCATACACTCTTCCTGTCCTGTTGGCCCTCAGGAGAGTGTGATCATCCAACACCTTATCAATCAAATTCAGAACTTTGGATGACAGAATCCTGCAGTTCTGACTGGTGAAAAGAGCAACATGGCCTTTATCACACATTTGACTGACACTCAAGAGATTGTACTTGAGATTTTCCACATGATTAACATCATCAAACTTATTTCTCCATTGGAGACAAAGCCTTTTCAATGATGTAACCCTTAGCATCATTGCCAAAAGAAACAAACCCCTTCTTTCCTTGAGAGTAGTCATGAAGAAGAGAGCTGTTCCCTGTCATATGCATAGATCCCCCACTGTCTACATACCAGATGCTACTTTGGCATGTTGAAGAACCCTGAAATCATAAACAATTAGTTAGTTTTTGAGACCCAAACCTTTTGGTTTTGGGTCTATTCACATCAACAGATGGAACTAACAGACTTGCTATGAATAACAGCCTGAGGGGATGGAGATGGTGAAGAAGAAGAATCCTTTGGCATGGATTTTCTTCTCTGTGGTTTCAACATAGGAGAATCTAATTGGTTGACTCTCCCCAATAGATGTTGAACCATCATAACAAGTTGTGTCTGATTTTGTGATAAAGCCTTCAGCTCATCAGACACATTAGTGCTTGAGTTGGATAGGTTCCTGTGTTGTACCATCTCTCTTTGAGCAACCTCAGCTGTTGCCTGTTTAACCCCTTTCTTTTGGATTTCTTTTTGGATTTGGGGTTACAGGTTTTGATGTTGCTGGTATAAATTTGATTTCAAACTCAGTTTTCATTTTATCCATTTTCTCTTTAATGTTTTCATTATGTTTGAGTTTGGAGCCCTTTTTATACCAGCAATCATCAGTAAGATGATTGAATAAGCCACATATTTCACATGGCTTTTTCTTCATCCTAAGTTGATCATCTGCTGAAGAAGATGAAACTACTGAAGACTTGTTCTTCAGCAGTTTGCTATCAGTACTAGCAGTTTTCTTTGCTTTAGTACCTGCTTTCTTGATATCTTCTTTAGTAGTTTTCCCACCCTTTCTACTTGCAGTTTTCTTTCCTTAGTACATGTAGTAGTTTGGGCTTGTTCTCCAGGTGTTATGACATTCTTTTTAGTACTTTCAGTACTTTGTGAAATATCACCTGAAGTGATCAACTTTATGATCATGTGAGTGTCAGCATTTGAACCATCAACATCAGCTGATAGTCTGAGAGGAATTAATGCTGGCTTCTACTTCTGATGGTGCTATATCAGATAGTAGATCACATGATGAAAAGGATTGGTTATTGCTTTCACCATCAGATTCTACCTCTGCTCTAGGAGTAAAGTCTGTAGGAGGAGCAGTGTGATTATAACCAATGCCAAACTTCACATTGGAAGTAGATTGCTTACTAAGAAGCATTTCAAAACCCTTGCAAAAATTTACCCATCGATCACACTCTACCTGGGTAGTTGCAAGTGTTTCTTTGAGGTCTCTGTACTTCTCTAGAAGTATCTCTTCCCTAGCCTTATCATCAGTGATTTGGCATTTAAGTTTGTAAATCTCATCATTTTTATCATTAATCACAACTCAAATTCAGCTTTGCTTTTGGAAATTGTTTGTTCTAGCTCAATGTTCTTGTTAATTAAAGCTACATTTGCTTCTCTAATAGATGCAAATGCGGCTATGCATGTTTCAGAACATAGTTTGGCTTTTGCCTCAGAGGATACATGTGATACCTGTGGTGTAGAGACATTAGAGGATGAAGTATCAGCAGACTCCAAAGCCATAAGAGCTAGATTTCCAAAAGGACTGTCACCACCATGTTGACCAGCACCAGAGAACAGTTGTTCATGACCAGACAAATCATCTGGTAAACTGCTCCAGTCAACAACTCCTGGGGTGAAAAAGCTATGTTGTTGAGGTTGAGTTTGTTGATGAGATTGGAAGGTTGAGGTTCAGGCAATGCTTGTGGTTGTTGTGCAATAGTAGCTTGAAACGGATTTGGCTAGGCATGTAATAGCAGGTAAAGGATATGACATTGGACCCTGGGGGACAAAGTATGCAGGAGATACAGGGTGTGAATGATGACTAGAACCAGCAGGATGTTGCCCTCTATTTTGTGGACTAGTGCTAGGAAAAGTCATAAAGGGTGCAGAAGAGTTAGATCCAGTTGATCTACACTCTCTTGCAAAGTGTCCAAGCCTTTGGCATTTGTGACACCTCAACTTACGCTTGTCAAAACCAACTTTGGTTTTGCCAGAGAGTCCAGGAAATTTCCTGCCAGTTCTCTTGTAGAACTTCTGAGATCTGATATTAATCAAGGCCATTTGGCTCAGAATATCCATCTCTTCTAGATCATCATCAGCTATTCCTTTCAAATCATCCATGATGAAGCATAGATTGTCACTATTACTACCAGAATGACTATCAATACCAACAAATGCATGATCAGAACTGTTTGAAGAGAAATCAATATGCTCATCATAATTGCTTTCAGATGCAGCATATTCTGACTCATGACCAACCAAGGCAGTGTTCCCTGGTACAAAGTCATCAGTGAGCTTTCCTGATGATGACAGATTCCTTTTCTGCTCTATCTCTCTTTTGAATGTAAGCAGATTCCCATGAAGTTGGGTGAGAGATAGGCTATCCAGATTTGCACTAGAGTGTAGGACAATAGTGTATGTGTCCCATCTCTCAGGTAGTGATCTGAGGTATCTGTTATTCATCTGGCTGTCGTGTATTCCTATTTCACCATTTTCAGCTCAGAGATCAAACAGGAAAAACGCTCAAACTGTTGAGTCAGTGTCTCACCCTTTCTATGAGAGAATGTCTCATATTGTTGGCGAGGATTTCTCTGTTGTTTGCTAAGACCTCATCAGTTCCACCGAATTGTTCCTTCAGTGCATTCCAGAGGTCATGAGCAGTTTCATGATGCATAAGCCCTAAATAGATTTCATTTGGCAGTGCCATGGCCAGAATTCCATGGGCTTTAGCATCAATCTCAAAACAGTTTTCGATCTTCATCTGAGTATTGTTCCTTCTTCTTCGGAACCATTTGATTGGTTTTCGGATTGTTCACCATAGGCTTATGTGGTCCATGTACCACAGATGTCTAACAACCTGAACTGTTAACAGACAGGTGATGAAGCATCCTTCGTTGCCATATGTTATACTCAGTCCTAACCAGCATCAGAGGCTTGGTTGAGGAACCGGTATTGTGAGGGTCATTAGAAGGAGTAGTCATTTCAGATTCAACCAAATTCAATTAAGCTATAGCAGATTTAGAACAAAACACAACAAACCAAATTGAACCAAGAGAGATCTTAAAATGAATAAACGAAAGCGGCAGAAATTCAATAATCTATAACCAGTTCTTGCAAATGTGCTAATTCAATCAAACATAGATATCAAATAGCAGTTTCAATGATCAACTATTAGATTGATCAATGATTAACCAGCTCTGATACCATTTGTTAGGATCAGTGATCTACGTTTGATTGGTTAGAGAGTATAGCAGCGGAAATCAAACAATGAATTAGCCAATTCACAAGAACACAAAAGATATTCAAGGTAAGAACAAACGGTTATAGACAGAGAGAATTCTGCAAAATATATTTCATTCAATATTTGCTTTCGTGGTAACAGAATGTCACACGTACAATTAGGTCAACACCTCTTATATAAGAGATGTGACGTCTGCTGATGTCACTTGATAGTGACATCTAACAGAATTTATTCAAACTACTGATAGTTAACACAACTACTGAAGATGTCAAACAGCTGACATCTTCTTACAAAATACTAAGTGTTAACTATCACTACAACTACTGAAAAGAAACTACTGAAACTACAACGACTGAAGAACATGCTCTTCAGTCGTTTTACAAATACTGAAACAAAAAGAAAACTACTGAAAGGAAACCATCACAACAACTGAAGAATGCTTCTTCAGCTGTTGTAACAAACTCTGAAGGCTTCAGTACTTGTACTTGAACTTCAGCTGTTGTCATCAGCTGATGTCTTCAGTCTTTGTACTTCAACTGTTGATCTTTAGTACTTTGTTCTTCAGCTGTTGATCTTCAGACTTTAGTCTTCAACTGTTGAAGTCTTCAGACTTTATTCTTCAGCTGTTGAAGTCTTCAGTACTTTTTAGTCTTCAGCTGTTGAAGTCTTCAGTACTTTAGTCTTCAGTTTTTGATCTTCAGACTTTGGTCTTCAGCTGTTGAAGTCTTCAGTACTTTAATCTTCAGCTGTTGATCTTCAGACTTTGTTACAACAGCTGATCAAGTCTTCAGCAGTTGTTGTGATGTCTGTAGGACTTAGAGGTTTTTCTGATCAGGCTCATTGGTTCTTTTGGTCCACACAAGTCCACTCCCCTTAAATAGATTTTGTCCTTGAAACCTGTTATTCCTTAAAGAAATGTGGGTAATGTTGTCTCATCTCTTCTTTAGTCTCCCACGTAGACTCGGATCCCTTCCTGTGCTTCCACTGTACACGCACAAGGGGAACCACTCTATTCCTCGGCCTTTTTCCTTCCGATCAATGATTGCCACTGGTTGCTCCACATGATTGAGCCGTTCGTCTACTTTGATATCCTCCAATGGAACAATCATGTTTTCATCAGCTAAGCACTTTCTCAAATGAGATACATGGAATGTCGGGTGAATTCCACTTAACTCATCGGGTAACTCTAATATATAGGCTACCTCTCCTACTCAAGCAATGATTCGAAAAGGGCCTATGTATCTCGGGCTCAACTTGCCCCGCTTTCGGAAACGAATAATACCCTTCCAAGGTGAGACCTTCAACATAACCCGGTCACCCACCGGAACTCAATCGGTCTACGTCGTTTATCGGCATACGACTTCTGTCTATCTTTGGTTGCCTTCATGAGGGCCTTGATCTTCTCAAGCTTCTCAGTGGTAGCCTCGATTACTTCGACGCTCCCCAATTCCTTCTGCCCAATATCACCCCAACAAACGGGTGTTCTGCATCTCCTACCGTATAGCATCTCATATGGTGGCATACCAATGCTGGCATGATAGCTGTTGTTGTATGAGAATTTGGCTAACAGTAGGTGGTCATTCCAACTCCCACCAAAATCAATCACACATGCCCGAAGCATGTCCTCCAACGTCTGAATGGTCCTCTCTGACTGACCATCAATTTGGGGATGATAAGTCATGCTAATGTGTAACCTCGTCCCCATTGCATCATGGAATTTCTTCCAGAATTTAGATGTAAAGCGGGTGTCACGATCAGACAAAATAGACACCAACACACCTTGACGAGTTACAACCTCCTTGATGAACAGATCAGCTAACCTCTCAGATGAATATGTCTCGCGGATCGGTAGGAAGTGAGCACTATTTGTCAGACAGTCCACAATCACCCATATGGCAGCATACCCTTTCGGAGTACGTGGCAGCTTCGTAATGAAATCCATGGTGATGTGCTCCCACTTCCATTCCGGTATATCCAAAGGTTGGATTTTCCCATACGGCTTTTGATGCTCGGCCTTCACTTGTAAACACGTAAGGCACTTACTCACATACCCCAGCACATCGCGCTTCATACCCGGCCACCAATAATCTTTATTCATATCTTGATACATCTTTGTGGCACCAGGATGAATGGAGTATCGAGTCTTGTGGGCTTCATCCATAATCTTCCCCCGTAGATTCCCAAAATGAGGAATCCACACCCGTTCAAATCGGGTTTTAGCACCAAGTGTGTTTTCACCCAATTCCCTAACCAGACCTCTCATCCTTTCAGAGTTAAGATATTCTTCTTTTAGTGCCTTATCTTGAAACTCTTTGACTTGCTTCATCACATCAGAGGTCATGATCAGTTGATATGCTTTCACCCGAATTGGCTCGGGCCTCTCTTTTTGGCTAAGGGCATCCGCCACCACATTGGCCTTCCCTAGATGGTAATGGATCTCACAATCATAATCCTTTATAAGCTCCAACCACCTCCTCTGCCTCATGTTCAGATCTTTTTGCTCGAAGAAGTACTTCAGGCTCTTGTGGTCAGTGAAAAGGGTGCACTTCGTCACGTAAAGATAGTGCCTCCAAATCTTTAGTGCAAAGACCACGGCTGCTAGCTCCAAGTCATGAGTAGGGTAATTGACCTCATGAACCTTCAACTGTCGGGACGCATAGGCAATAACCTTCCCTCTCTACATTAACACGCACCCCAAACCCGAGTAGGAAGCATCAGAATAAACCACCATATCTTCACTCCCATTGGGTAATGACAGAACAGGAGCTTGAGTCAACCTCGCCTTCAATTCTTCAAACACCTTCTCTTGAGCTTGACCCCATACGAACTTCACATCTTTTCGGGTCTACTTGGTTAGTGGAGAAGCGATCTTGGAGAAGTCTTGAATGAATCTCCTGTAGTAACCCGCCAAACCCAAGAAACTACGAATCTCGGATGGCGTCTTTGGAGATTTCCATTGCATCACCGCCTCCACCTTAGCCGGGTCCACCATGATCCCCTCGGGGTTTACCACATGACCCAAGAACTGAACTTCGCGCAACCAGAACACGCACTTGGAGAATTTTTCATACAACTTCTCCCTCCTAAACGTCTCCAGAACCTCCTGAATGTGACCGGCATGCTCAATCTCGCTCTTTGAATAAATAAGGATATCATCAATAAACACGATCACGGATTTATCCAACATAGGCCGACACACACGGTTCATCAGATCCATAAAAGCATCTGGTGCGTTGGTCAAACCAAAAGACATGACAAGAAAGTCATAGTGACCGTAGCGCGTACGGGAAGCTGTTTTCGGGATATCCGACTCCTTCACCTTCAACTAATGATAACCAAATCAGAGCTATATCCTTGAAAACCAACTGGCACCCTGGAGCTGATCAAACAAATCATCAATTCTTGGTAAGGGGTAGCGGTTCTTCACTGTCAACTTATTCAGCTCACGGTAGTCAATACACATCCTCATACTACCGTCTTTCTTC
The DNA here is from genome assembly GCA_025506515.1 of Flaveria trinervia. Taxonomy (NCBI): domain Eukaryota; kingdom Viridiplantae; phylum Streptophyta; class Magnoliopsida; order Asterales; family Asteraceae; genus Flaveria; species Flaveria trinervia. Next base: position 23,450,335 of record CM046442.1, on the reverse strand, counting down.
TTCACAAACAAGACCGGAGCACCCCAAGGAGAGATACTCAGCCTGATGAACCCCTTATCAAGCAACTCTTGCAACTGCTCCATCAACTCCTTCATCTCTATCGGAGCTAACCGATACGGTGCCTTGGCAACAAGTTGGGCACCCGGTATCAAATCAATCTGAAATTCAATCTCTCTGTCAGATGGCATTCCTGGTAGGTCTTCTAGGAACACGTCTGGAAAGTCACACACAACCGGTACATCAAACAGTTGTGGTGTTGGTGTATCCACATCATTTACATAAGCCAAATGGGCGCTACATCCACGCCTTATACACTTTCCCGCCACTGCCATTGAGATCACTTTCAGGATCGTCGTGACTCGATCCCCGTAAACAGTTACCGAACTTCCGTCAGGCACTAATAGCTAAATCATCTTCTTGCGACACACAATGTTCGCCTCGTGGTCCACTAACCAATCCATCCCAAGAACCAAATCAAAACCACCTAAAGTCATCACGAACGGTCTAACAGGAAACTTATGACCTTCTAGCTCCACATCACAGCCCTCTAACATCTCAAAAATCCTGGTAGACTTACCTATGGCAGTTTCTACATCGAAGGGCGCATCCATACGTCTACCACTAACAGGCAACTTAGCACAGAAAGCAGCAGAAATAAAACTCTTACTAGCACCAGAATCAAATAGCACAGAAGCTAAAGTTTGGTTCACCAGAAACGTACCGGACACGACATCAGGGTCCATTCTAGGTTCCTCTTATGTCATTGTGAATGCTCTGGCGCTCGCCTTTGGTCCTTCACTTCCAGTTTTCTTCACCCCAGAACCCTCAACTCTTGGCTTCTTACAATTCCTACTTATATGACCACTTTCCCCGTAGTTGAAACACTTCATACCTCCATAGTCTCTAGCCATATGACCAGGCTTCCCACACTTGAAACAAACATTCAATCCCCATCTACACTCGCCACCGTGCTCCTTCCCACGCCACACTTTTTCAACCCCGCACTTGATGTGACCACACGGCGGTCATCCACTTGAGCCTTCTTGTTACTCATCGAGGCACCACCCCCACCAAACCTCTTCCCATTCCAGTTTCTATCACCTCCACCCTTTCGACTACCTTCAGTCACCACCACCACAGTCCTCCCATCATACAATCTCCCTGCTAGATCCACCGTTTACCTAAATATGCTTGGTCGGGCGGCGATCATGTATCGGCGAATGTCCGTCGGCAAACCCTGAATATACCTCTTGATCTTCCGAGATAGAGGCGTCACCTGATCTAGCACCAGACGTGCCATTTCATTGAACTTTGTGGTGTACTCTTGGTGTGTCATCGTTCCCGCCTCAAATTGCAAAAACTCCCTCTCAACCTTGTCCATTTCCCGGTGAGGACAAAACTCCTCAATCACCAACTTCTTCAGTTTGGACCATCTCATTCTTCCAATGGCCCTGCTGCCTTCAGCTTGGACAATATTGTCCCACCAGCATAGAGCTGAGTCAATAAAAGAGTGGGTAGCAAACTTAACTTTCTGGTCCTCTCGGCACTCGCTGATATCAAGTACAGCCTCTATTTCCCTCACCCACCGGTGAGCAGCAGCAGCAGTGTTGTTTCCATCAAAAGTAGGGGGCTTGCATCTCATGAATACCCCGTAGTTACAACCTCGTACTGCCTCCCACACAGGCTCTGCTTCTTCCTCTTCTTCTTCATCATCAGACGGAACCGTCTCAGTCTCGGGCTGTCTTCTTTCGCTCGTAGGTCCACTCCTTTCCCTTCTCTCCCCCTCTCTAACTGCCTTTATTACTTCGGTCACTACAAATGGTAGGATTGTCTGCATGACTTGATGCACTTCTTCCACAACCGCCTCCTTCACTAAGGCTCTCAGATTAGCACTCTCATCTCCGCCCTCCGGATGAGCGGTTTCTAGTTCTTCATGAACCACCTTTTCGGCCCTAGACCTTCCTCTCGTAACCCGTGGTTCAGCACCACGTCCACCACCACGCGAAGCTTTAGATGATCTACCACCAGCCATCCTCAAACACACCCGCTAAAAGATTCAAACACAACACGGTCATTCAAGGAAACAGCTCTATTTATGTCAAGTATAGTAAGTTCCTAATTACAGTGGCTAGTTGTGATTAGCCACTTACTTTACTCTTCATACCCCAAGCATTACCTATCCTGACTACATCAGGTCTTAATTCTAGCAGCAACACATAAACCACATAACATGCACACGTAGTACCGGTTAACTTTACAAAATTACCTCATGGCATGCAGCTACTCAGATTGGCATCCCTTCCCTTTCCGTCCCATTCTTAGTTTAAGTTAAGGTTTATTTTGAAATTTTACCCATTTCTCTTAAACTTTGGCTCTGATACCAATTGTAAGGCCCCGTTTCCGGGACGCTTACAGCTGGTAAATCATCGCACATAAACATATGCTTTACATTTAATCATTCATTAAAACATTGCAGCAGAAACATAAAACAAATTTTCATATCATTACAAATGCTTTTGCAAGTTAATACAAGCGTTCATTTCAAAAACATCATTCGTTCGCATTACAATGCAAAAACATTAACAAAAGAATGCCATTCAAAATGCCAAGTAGTTGCTCCGTGCCATCCTTAGCAATGCTCACCTGCCCACTGGAAAATGCATAAAAGTCAGCATTGCTGAGTAAGTTCTCGTTTTATAAATAAAACATACATTTCTTTCAAATTCATACAATACTTTACATTCGCTCGTGAGATCATACATCAGACATACACATAGATAATATCATTATTATCTTCATCATTCATTCGTTAACTTTCATTCGTTCATTCATTACTTCCAGTGAAATGTACATTACCCCGAACACTGTGCACGAAGCGGGTAACTGGGCCTGAGGTCATTCATAGACCTCGAACATTATGCACGAAGTTGAATCCAGTACCTAGGGCAAGTACATTCACCATTTATCTTTTCTCTTTCATTCTGGATCAATGCCATATGCTATACCCCGAACATTGTGCACGAAGCGGGTAATTGGCCTGAGGTCATTCATAGACCTCGAACATTGTGCACGAAGCTGACTCCAGTACCTAGGGCAAGCGGCAAGGATCCCATTCATATGGTCAATCACAAGGATTGGACCCCAATGTGCATCCTTTGGGGTAGCTAACCCACACACCATTGAGCTAACACCTACATAGGGTGTGCACCTCCATACATTTGCTTGCAAGCCTTCTTACATTCATTCATTCGTTAATGCATGCATTCATTCATCATGTTCCTCTTTCATTATCTTTCACTTTACGTTACATAATACTTTCGGTTCATTCATTATCGTAAAGTCATAGGAAAGATAATCATACATCATTATAAGGAACATAAACATATCATTCATACATCATCATGCAGGGCATCATACATACATAACATACATCATTCATAACCATGCAACATCATCATCATCATCATCATAAGCATCAAGCACATATCATTACATGCCCATCATACCATCTATGACCCCAAAAGTCAACTTACATAACCCCCGGGAATCTCCTAGGTCAAAGCCTACATTACTCCTTTTCTCTCAAAAATTTAGAATTTTTCTAAGTGTTCATCCGCATTTACTATAGTTCATCCGCATTGGCCTTATTGTTCATCCGCATTGGATTTACTTCATCCGCATTGGATTTACTTCATTTGCATTGGATTTACTTCATCCGCATTTGTCATCTGCATTTGCCTAACTCATCCGCATTTTATATGCTCAGCCAATGTTCATCCGCATTGACTTCATCCACATTGACTCACTTCATCTGCATTGACTTACTTTGCTCATCTGCATTTCCATACTTAGTCAATGCTCATCCGCATTGACTTACTTTGCTCATCCACATTTCCATACTTAGTCAATGCTCATCCGCATTGACTTACTTTGTTCATCCGCATTGGCCTGTTTCATCACTTATGCAGATTCTAAAACTTAAGATATGAGCCTTAAACATCAGATTTCAATTCACCATTCATCATGTTCTAAGCTTACATCATACATTCTAAATCTTAGAAACATCATCATACATCAGCAAACATGAACATAATCACACCTCATAACATAACATCATCATCCACACTTTCAAACATGCGGGTCCGAAACCCAGTTAATGAAAACATACATTCATGCAATTCCAGCCCCAAAGTTAGTTAAAATATGCAAAAGAGGGGTCCTAGAACTCACCTTTGTAGCTCTTGAGTATGGCTTCTTCCAAACTCATTTACAAATTGAATTCAACCTCCTAGAAACCCACTAAAAAAACATACCCGAACACATATAAACACACATAAGCATAAACCCGAGGATAAGACCAATCAAGAACACCATAAAAGCATGAATTCTTACCTTGAATTCGAATTCTTTCTTGTTCTTCCTTCAAAACCAAGAATTTGCTGCTCTTTCTCTCTCTAAAACCTGAAAATCAGTGGTGTATGTGACATATGGGCGGCCATACCGCCTTTTACACCACTTTTCAAACATTTTGTCCTTTTGGACACTTTTTACCCCTAGACTTGGGTTTTATTTCTTTTCCTTCTTTTTCTTCACATAATCTTCTTTCTTGTCTAAAAATAGTCGGGTGTTACATATTCAGCTGATTATGCCTTGGTAATGGAGAATGGGTACCTTCACGATGGTGCTTATCATTGTTTTGTGTCTCAGTTCGAGCCAAAATACATCAGTGAAGCCCTAAATAATGAGGCATGGGTCAGTGCCATGCAGGAAGAACTTCTTCAGTTCAAGAAGTTAGGTTTATGGACACTAGTGGATAGACCTAAAGGTGCTAAAGTCATTGGTACCAAATGGGTCTTGAAGTGTAAAAAAGATGATCAAGGTGTCATCATCAGGAACAAGGCTTGACTTGTAGTTCAAGGATTTCGACAGGTCGAGGGAATTGATTACATGAAGTATTTTCACCTGTGGGTAGAATGGAATCCATCCGTATCTTCCTAGCCTATGCATCGTACATGAAGATTAAAGTCTATCAACTAGATGTAAAGAGTGCCTTTCTTCATGGTGAAATCCGGGAAACTGTGTATGTCAATCAACCCAAAGGATTTGAGGATTCATATCATCAAGACAGAGTTTACAAACTAGATAAGGCTCTCTACGGGCTTCATCAAGCCCCGAGAGCATGGTATGAAAAACTCTCAACTCACCTTGTGAAACACGGATTTCGTAGAGGTGTAATTGACTGCACAGTGTTCATAAAAGAAAATGATGGTAATCTGCTGCTTGTTCAGATTTATGTTGATGACATAATCTTCGGTTCCAAGAACAAAGAATTATGTAAAGAATTTGAAGCAGTGATGAAGGCAGAATTTGAAATGAGTGCCATGGGAGAGATGAATTTCTTTCTCAGGTTACAGGTGAATCAAACACTAAAGGGAATATTTCTGCATCAGACCAAGTATGTAGGTGATATTCTCAGTCGGTTTGATATGGAGAATGCTTCCGCAGCAGGGACTCCACTTGCTACAAACCATGACGTAACACCCGACGAAAATGGTAATGTGGTTGATGCCACCATGTACCGAGGAATGATTGGATCCCTCATGTACCTCACTGCCTCAAGACCTGATATCATGTACGCAACGTGTTTATGTTCAAGATATTAGGCCAAACCAAAGGTTAAACATCTAATCAGGGTCAAAGGGATATTTCGTTATCTGAAGGGTACACCTACACTTGGATTGTGGTATCCTCATGACAATGACTTTGAGCTTACCGCGTACAGCGATTCGGATTATGGCGGCTTCAAGATGAATATAAAATCTACATCAGCAGGTTGTTAATTTTTTGGGAGAAGATTAGTCACGTGGCAGTGTAAGAAGCAGACATCAGTTGTGTTGTCAACTTGTGAAGCTGAATATGTTGTTGCGGCAAGCTGCTGTTCTCAAATCATCTGGATTCAACAACAGATGCGGGACTACGGTTTGCAATTCTCTAACACCTCTATTTTTGTGATAATTCTACTGCAATAGCCATTACTAAAAATCCGGTCCAACATCCTAAGACCAAACACATCAGTCATAAAATATCACTTTATACGTGATTGTTTTGAAAATAATCTAATCGTTATTGTTAAAATAAATACGGATTTTCAACGCGCTGACGTCTATACAAAAGCTTTTGATAAACCATGTTTTCTATACTTGTTAGAGGTCAATGGTGTTAAAAAGAAAAGTGAGGTAATTCAAGAAGATGACCATGCTTAGTCTGACGCGTAAAGTCAATTTTTCTTTTATTTTCTTTAATTTTAGTTTATTTTATTTAATTAATTTTATTATTGTTATTTCTTCGCCTATTAAAATCCTAAAAACGCAATTCTTTTACGGTTTTTGAATTTTAGGGGGAGAATAGGTTAAGTCGGTAATTAAAAAAATAAAAAAAACGAGGAAGGAGGACGGGCAAGCTTATAGAAATGAGATCGGCTCTGTGAAACTGATTCAATGACTATTGGGACTTTAAAAGATTAAATTAAATTAGATGCAAAATTCAAAGTATAAGTCAGAGGAGTCTGTGCAATATAAAAATATGATAGTACACTGGCTACTACTAAGGTAATGCAAAGAAAGTAGGTCTAGAGGTTGTTAGACCACTACATAATGTGTCGGTAGATTCAACACAATAGATGATTAGACCTCATTGGTGAACTCAATTTAAACTATACTGTTCAATCGACTATGGGTTCCCATCTTATCACTGGTTAACACAATCAGTTATTTCTAATAAGTGGTGACAAGCAAATAAACGCCACAAACGTGTGCGGATGACCACTAAAAGAGCAAAGCACGAAAAAAGTGAGAAATAAATGCAATCAAGCTAATAACCTATGTTGTTGGTGCGTTATGTGCAAAAGAAAAAATTATGCTCTAACAAGAAGATAGGTTGTGTGCCTCTCTATTGTGCGATGGCACTGACCTGAGGATAAGCATAACCTAGATATTCTAGAGTTCATTGTTGTTTGCCGCCTCTCTGTTGTGCGGTGGCACTAACCTGAGGCTTGGCTTCTCTTTGAAAGCTCTAAGAATAGTCTTTTCTTGTCAAAATACCTATAGACCGCTCAAAAATCTCCTGAGAAATGTTGATTACCATATAAGTGTGGGATTCACAAATGTTGGTTGAAATAATATAACCTATTTTATCACCAATCTGTGTCAAAAGTCTGTGTATGGATTTAAGTGGACAATTATACTGACAATCAGTGTGGCTGCAATTCTTGAAAATCCAAATCAACGTATGCACCTCGTAGTACCAGTATGATTTCCTAAAACTGCTAAATGACCCTCGATGAAAACAAGAATCTAGCATCAACTGAATTTGGAAACACATCCTGAATTATTTGATTACCTGTATGATTCGATAATGAATCGTTTCACTTATGGTCAAAATAACTTGAAGCTTCCTGTTCAATGAAATAAATCTGTAGATTGTATCTTAGGATTTCCACTCCACACAAAACCACAAAAACATTTAGTTCTGTTAGTTAAATTTTATTTTGTTCAAATTTGTTTGAGTCAGTTTAGTTGTATCTGTCGGACTATGGCATGGAATTCAATCTGGAATTTAAATCACTTAAAAGGGTCATGCTTGAGGTGACCACACATGCTTTCAAATGTAAAATGAGTCACGTCTGAGGTGACAAATTGTTTTAAAAGGATCACGTCTTAGATGATCAAAATTTTTCCAAGTTAAAAAGATCATGTCTGAGATGATCGTATGCTCAAAATGTTTAATCAATAGTTAAAGGGTGTAAAATGTCAAATGGTCATAAAGTCAAAATCCTGAGTATGATCCATTCGCACGACTGGACCATGAGTATGGACCAATCGTACGATTGGACCATACTTATGCCCTAGACAACTGAATGGAGCATGAGTATGAACCATTCACACGAATGGATTACAAGTTTGAGCCAGTCGCCAGAATGGAGTTGACCAAATGAGTCAGTCGCCTGACTGAAACCCAGTCGGTCGACTGAATGTGATTGACTGAACCAATCGCACAACTGAGGTCCAATCGCCCGAATGAACAGAGCGAATGGGTCGAGTCGCCGATTGAAATCAGATTTAGTATAAATAGGGCCATAGTCGATCGCATAAACTCATCACCTCCATTCGCCCTAAAATCGCATAAAGTACCGTTACTCTGCCGAAATTTCTTCAGACCTCATTTGCCTACTTATTTTAACATTCTGACGTTCTATGGTGATTATACAAGTATAATGCGGTGCTATTCAACAAAATATTGGTTGATTTGAGCCCTCAATCACGATATTAGGTGATTAGTAGAGTGATTGTGAGTCTACTGAACCAAAACACAGCGTCTAATTTGAAGAATTGGTCAAAATTCGAATTTCATTCGAACAGACAGTAGGTCAGACGACTGGACACCCAGATGAACCCCAAGCACAACATTTGTGCCCATTTGGATGCCACAACTCGGAACGGTGCCGAGTTTGCGAGAATCATTGCATTCCTAAAGAGATCCCGGATTCACAGAGCTATATCCACACTGTGCACTCCCTATCAGTCTATACAGCAGCCCTTCTGGGAGGGGGCATTGGTTGATCGTTCACAAGAGCCCTTCTGCATCCGGAGCACTATTTTTGGGCAGGCGATCGAGGTGATGCTGATGATATACGACGTGTACTCGATCTGGGTGATGATGCAGATCACCCAACCAAGCTACACCCTCTAATAGTTAGAGGGTGCTTCCTCAGGATGAAGTATGTTGGGGACATAAATGCAGGTGTGCTGAACAAAAGCAACATGTGTCCCCAGTTTAAGTACTTGGCGCATATGATACTGAAGTGCTTGGCGTCGAGGAGGGGTGGGTTTGATGACCTCTCAGACCAGATCCAGAATGCCTACATGGCACTGGTACTCAACCACCCCTTCAGTTTCTCCAGCATGATTTTTGCCTATCTGATAGAGAACATAGAGGCAAAGGGCAAGGAGGGATTCTGCATATACCCCTGATTCTTGTAGATGATTATCTATGAGAAGCTGCCTACCTTGCCCAAGGAGAGCCACGATGTTGTATCGTTGGAGATTATGGATGACACGACCTTGGGTCGCATGAAGGTCTACAGGGGAAGCAAGTCAAGCCCCCTGTGAAGAGACTCTTCGGGCATCTGGCCAAGGCTAATTACATGGCGCCAGGTAGGCAAATGTGGCGCCATGAGGAGAGTGATTCAGATATTGAACAAATTGCTCTCCCATCTGATTTCTCCGATGATGATGACGGTGACACCGGTGGAGACTCTAGGCCTGCTTCTACTAAGGGCCCCATTACCCATGTTACATTTCCACCTCCTACAGATGCCACCACTGCCAGCTTTCACCAAGATTTTTGTCCTCCAGATAAGGAGTCAGAGAGTGATGAGGAGCCTCTCACGAGGACTATGGGCAGCAGGGTAGTTACCACAGAGAGGGGTTTGAGGATGAGTAAAATCCCTCATATGCCCTGGACCCGCCTAGCAGCCAAGGGGGAGCCTCAGTGCTTAGAGGCTTAAGGAAGAAGAGGATGGCACACCCCTATGGCAAGAAGGGAAAAGACTGAAGTTTATCTTGACCTCATCTACCACCACAGCCACAACCTCAACCACACCTTCCACCACTACCACCACCACTGCTACCACACCACCTGCTACCACCACTACCCACTCACACACCACTCCCACACCACTCCACCACTTACCCATATCCAATCCACCACCACTATAGCTCATCCACCACCACCTACATCTATACCACCCCTAATCTTCACCACTGCCACCACCACCACCACTAGCCACCAAGCCGGACCATCATCCCACCCTACCTACCACACAGGATCATCTCTACCCCCCATTAGGGTAGAGGAACAACTATTAGCACTTAACCGTATGGTGCTGAAGTTGTTAGTTGCTGATGAGGAGAAGACTGCCCAACTACGTCAGCTTGTGTAGCTAAACGCTACCCAAGCACGGCAGAGCTCATAGCAAGCTGAGCAAATTGCCTAACTCCAGGAGCAAAACGTCCACTTAGCAAAGAGGATAGAGGGGTTGGAGGCATCAAACAAGACCATCATGCTCAAGCTTAAGGGCTTAAAGGATGAGCCACTTAAGATAAGAGAAGGAGATGATGATGATGATGATGATAATGATAATGATGGTGAAGATGATGATAGTGATGATGATGAGGCCAGTGAAAAGGAAGAGACAAGGGAAGGGCAGAATAGTGATGATGATGAAGAAGGAGATGCAACGGCATCTACATCAGCTCAAGGTCAAGAGAGACTTACAAAGAGAAATCAAGACCACGGAGCCTCATCATCTGCCCCCCCCCCCTACTGACGCGTCGGCTATTCAAGGGAAAAGTAATGTTTAGATATTTATGTACTTGAAAACTTTGTAATTGAATTTTGGATTAATGTTATGTAATTAATGTCTATGTATATATTTAATGTTTACTGCTTTGATTACTTACTGATGTATGATGTGTTTATATGTTCAAAACAAGCAGATCACACATCTCAGCAAGATGAATATGACGTTGCTCCCCTTCAGCAGATCAAGTCTCAACTCACAATGATACTTGATCTGCAAAGGATAGTTAGGAGGTTTGTAAGTTACACTCCTGAAGAAGGAGAAATAATCCATGACCTTACTGATAAGCAACTTGTTGAGATGTTCAGACTGAGTCCGATGAGATCATGAAGGACACTCCTACGATGGATATAGACCATGACGTTGAGCTTAACGATGTCGATGAATTGAAATTGAAGACGTCATTGCATAACATTATCTAGAGTATGCTGATAAGGAGGGAAATGTAGTCCCCAATCTGGGTGACTCCCTTGTTAGTGATACTTTTGAAACTCTGGATAAAATAGAGCAAGAGTCGAAGAATAAGGAAGACCAGGCCAAGCCTCAGAAGCCGATGTCAATATAAGAAAGGCTGAGTGGCTACGTGTTTTGTAGAAGTTAGAGCCCAACACAATGCTCCAAAGTCAAATGTCTACACCAAACTCTATAAAGTGAAGAAGCATCACAAGGTGTCAGGCAAAATTATAGCGTGGGCCTATTTTGAAAATCTCAATGTTTATGCTGTTAAAAGAGAGAAGGGGATCAAGTACTTCAGATTCCACACGATCTGAAGACTCTTCCGGGTTTTGAGCTTAACCAGGTAGCAAAATTGAAGTTGCTATATGCTGACCCTCGTAAGATGTCATGCTGGTTTGAAGCAGCTTTAAGAGAGAGTACCACACCCGGTGGGTCAACTTCAAGCCTCAACAATCAACGAGGTATATCAGAAGATCTGAAGTTGATGCCATAACTAGGAAGCCAAAACTAGTGCTGAAGTGGAGTCCTCCACACATGATGTCTAGAATCCCTCTGTGGAAAATGCCACAGGACTTCACTCCACACTTCAAGTGGTGGTACTACGACTGGAGAATAGGCGAGGCAGTCATAGTGTTGAATAGAAATGGTAGTATGGAAACTATCAGGGTGTTTGACCCTATGTGACTCACTAACTTGTCGGTTGATGATGTTTACACCTTATACAAGTGGCCATTGTTCTATGACACGCAGGATATTGTACAAGCTCTCCAATTCCAGAATGTGATACGAATCTGCTTTGCTTTTGAAATACATGCAGAGTCACAAGAGAGGAGAAGTATAAGAAGTATGAGGAGCTTATGAAGAATGTAAGACAGTAGATGAAACTAGGTCCAAGGGGGAGTTTGTAGATACATGTGTACCTAGTTTCTGAGCTTAATGTAAAATGTCTTTATTGTCTTACACATATGTAATAGAATGGGTACTTAATGAAATACAATGTGGGTGTGCTTATAATGTTGAATATTTCATTTCTTTTTATGTAATAACGCTTATTGAACTAACTATATAGGTTTGCGGTTGTTTGAATAGATCTAAGTCAATTAATGATTGTGAAACATATTCAAACTTAGTTATATGAAGTTCTCATGCGAATGGCCCATGCTAATGGACCATACGCATAAACAACTTCAAGCTAATGAACCAGTCGCATGACTGAACCAGGAGACTGGATCAGTCATACGATTGTAACATGAGATTGGCTCAGTCACACGACTGAACACTCAGTCGTGCGAATGGATCAACCGCATGACTCAATCGCACGAATGAACCATACTAATGGTTCAGTCGCCCGAATGAGAAACCCTAACCTATAAATACCACTTAAATCGTGGAAAAACAAAACACTTCGAAAACCTACATACTAAATCGTACCCTAGCCGTCCAGAGACCTCTAACAACCTGTTCCAAGTTCATAGATCGCACTAGATCGATTACCAATCGTTCTTAACGTTTAGGTTCAATCTACAATTGTTTCTACATGCGTTCTCACTGATTGGATCGCCAATCAAATAGGATTCCGCACTATTTGATTTGGTATACACGTATTTCAGTTAGTATTTCGTTCAATACATGATCCTAACAGTCAATTTATAGTTATATGTCAGACTATGTCATGGAATTCAATATGGGATTTAATCACTTAAAAGGGTCACGTATGAGGTGACCAAACGTATGTTCAAATGTTAAATGGGTCACGTCTTAGGTGACAAAATGTGTTTTGTTTATAAGGATCACGACTGAAGTGATCAAGAGTTTCTAAGTTAAAATGATCATGTCTGAGATGATCGAATGCTCAAAAGGTTTAATCAAAAGTTAAAAGGGGTTAAGTGTCAAATGTCATAAAGTCAAAATCATGAGTATGATCCATTCGCACAACTGGACCATGAGTATGGACCAGTCGTACGAATGAGCCCAATTGCACGATTAACACACACGGATGGGATGGACGTGCGATTAGACCATAAGCATGAGTAAAACACATGATTGGAACACAAAACTGAACCAATCACATGGATGAAGGTGACCGAATGACATAGTCGCACGACTGACTTCTAGTCGCACGACTGAAGGAAACCCTAGTATAAATAGAGGGGGAGTCGGTCACAGTCATTCATCACTCCCAAAATCACCCCTAACTCGCACGACTCTACCATTACTCTGCCCAATTTTCAATTGATCACTCTAGACCACTGATTATTGCATACTGATGATTTCTAGTCATTCTACAGGTAATGTGCAGTGAAATCCACTCAAATTTCCATCGATTCAGGCTCTAAATTGACTGAATTGAACCCTAAAAAGAACCGAGACTTAGTTTGTCTAGGAAACTAATTAAACTAAGTACATTGTTAAATTAAAGGTTGTTGGGTGTTACATCAAACATTTGCATGTCTAATGAGCCAAACAACGATGTCTAACATTAAACATTGCTCAAATATTGAGTTTGGATGGAACAACAGTCTGTCATGCGAATGGGTACCCGGATGAACTTCAATCGCACGACTGAGCTGAGCGTATGGCCCAATCGCACGACTGCACCATGCGAATGAGTTCAGTCGCACGACTAGTTCAACCGCTTGGGATAACCTACGACTAAGCCTAGTCGCATGCTCAGTCGTACGTATGAGCTCAATCACACGACTAAACCTTAGTCGCACAGTTCATTCGCACGATAGACGAGAAAGATTCAAGTTAAGAAATTCAAATAGCTATTCATTGACACACACTAACGTTTATTTGCATTGTGTGACAGATGACGAGTTGTTGGCCCATGAGCACTAAGCATAATATTTGTGCTTATCTAGATCTTACCTCAAAGAATGTTGCAGACTTCTCTGGCATTATTACATTTCTACGATGGTTTAGGATATATTGTGCCCTTTCAACACCGTGCACATCATACTGATCCCTTCAGCAGGCCTTCTGGGAAGGCGCGGTTGTCGATAGGACCGCAGAGCCCCACTGTATCAGGAGCTCTATCTTCGGTCATGCCATAGAGATTACAGAGGAGGATCTCCGGACAGTATTAGAGTTTGGAGATGATGCTGACTGCCCGACCCGCTTGCACCCATTGACAGTGCGTGGCTGCTTTCTACGAGCCAAGTACTCAGGGGACATCACCGTAGGTGTGCTTAATAAGAGCAACATGTGCCCCCAATTCAAGTACTTGGCACATGTGTGCTCAAGTGCATTGCCTCCCGGAAAGGTGGCTTCGATGAGCTGTCGGACCAGATACAGAACGCCTACGTGGAATTGGTGCTGAACCACCCGTTCAGTTTCTCCCAGATGATCTTCACCTACTTGGTGGAGAACATCAAGGCGAAGGGGAAGCAAGGATTCTGTATGTATCCTCGCTTCATGCAGATGATCATTGATCAGAAGCTCCCTCAGCTACCTAAGGAGAAAGAGGACGCGGTAGTACTTGAGGTGATGGATGACACATATTGGGTCGGATGAAGGTGTACAGGGGGAAGTAGGTTAAGCCCCCTATGAGGAGATTGTTCGGGCACCTGGCCCAGGAGGATTACATGGCTCCCGCCAGGAGGAAGTGGCGCCACGAGGACAGTGATTTTGATATAGAGCATATTGTACTCCCCATCGATGACTCAGGGAACGATGACAGTGGCGATGGTGGAGACACAGGCCCCACCCCATCTAGGGCCACCACTACTGATGTTACACCTCCTCCACCTACTCATGGAGATGCTGACATAGTGGTTTCCATCAAGATTTCAGACCTAATGAGGAGGAGGAGAGTGATGAGGAGCCGTTGACCAGAACGGTGGGCAGCAGGGTGTTGCCACCGAACATGGCATAGAGGCGGTTGGAGGACGCCAAGCTGCGTCTGGGGAGACTACTAAATATCCTACTTATACCCCAGACCAGCTCAGCATCCCGGGGGAGCATCCTCCTCGAGGGGTTCGAGGAAGAAAAGGATGGCTCAGCCCCATGGGATGAAGCCGGAAAGACAGAGGTTCACGTTGATTCCTATCTCCACCACTACTGCCACCATATCTACCACCACCACTCACCCACCCACTACCACAGCTACCACCATCACTACCTTAGCCACTTCAACACTTCCCTACATCATATCCACCACCACTTCAGCTTACCCATCACCACCAACACACATACCACCTCCCATATTCACCACTGCCACCACCACCACCTTCAGCCACCAGGCAGGATCATCATATCACCCATCCTTTCCCTGTGGATCATCTCTACCTCCTAGTGGGGTAGAGGAACAGCTTTCAGCACTATACCGTATGGTGCTGAAGCTGTTAGCAGCAGATGATGAGAAGATTGCTCAGTTCTGACAGTTAGTGGAGCTTGCTGCCGCACAATCATAGCAGATCTCTTAGCAGGCATAGCAGATTGAGGAGCAGGTTTAGCAAAGGCTGCTCAGAGTCAAGAGATTTCCCAACTCAAGGAGCAAAATGTGTTATATACTAAGAATATTGACGAGTTTGAGGATGCTAAGAGGACCATCCTGCTCAAACTTAAGGGCACAAAGGATGAGCCTCTGAAGATCAGAGAGGGAGATGGTGATGATGGTGATGATGGTGATGATGGTGATGATAGTGATGATGATGATAGTGATGATGATGATAATGGTGATGATGATGGTGATGATGAGGATGGAGGAGACACTGAAGGAGGAGGAGAGTCATCTGCTTGGGTGCACAGGAAGCTAGTGAGAGGCGGACCAAAAAGACTCAAGATCCATGTGCCTCGACATCAGCCCCGACAGCAGAAGAACACATGATCCAAGACAAAAGTAATGCATAGACTTTTGTGTAATTAAATCATATGTAATTTGAATATTGTATTAAACTTATGTTCTTGAATGTTTATGTATATATATTTAATGGTTAATGTCTTGATTATTTACTAGTGCATGATGTGTTAAATGTTTTAAATCAAGCAGATCCACATTATCAGCGAGATGACTATGATGTTCCTCCCCTTCAGCAGATCAAGTCTCATCTCACAATGACACTTGATCTGCAAGGGATTGTCAGGAGGTCTGTAAGCTATACTCCCAAAGAAGGATAAATTATTCACAACCTCACTGATGAGCAACTCGCAGAAAGTTCCGGTTAAACCCGAATGAATTGGTTAAGGATGCTCCTACCGTCGATGTTGCTAGTGATGATGAGCTTAATGATGTTAATGAGATAGAGACTGAAGACATCACAGCACAACACTATCCAGAATATACTGATCAAGAGGGAAACGTGGTCCCTGATTTTGGAGATACACTCGACAGTGATATGCATGCTAAATTGGATACAATGGACAGGGAGACCGAGAAATCTGAAAGCCAAGCCCAAGCCACGGACGCCGATATTGAAAACAAAAAGGCTGAATGGGCAGCTTGTTTTGCAGAGATCTGTGCCCAACGCATAACGCCAAAGCTGAGTGCATACGCCAAGCTCTACAAAGTCAAGAAGCATCTTAAGGTGTCTGGCAAGATAATCGCGTGGGCTTACTTTGAGGATCTAAATGTATATGCAGTGAAAAAAGAGAAGGGAATCGAGTACTTCAGATTTCCACATGATCTGAAGACTGTTCCTGGTTTTGAGCTCAACCAGTTGGCACGCATGAACCTGCTGTATGCTGACCCCAGGAAGATGTCAGGCTGGTTTGAAGTTGCGTTGAAGAGAGAATATCACACACGATGGGTTAATATCAAGCCTCAACAACCGACGAGGTATATTCGAAGGTTAGAGGTTGACCCAAGGACTGGGAAACCCAAAGTGGTGGTGTTGAAGTGGAGTCCTCTGCGTACTATGTCTAAGATCCCTTTGAGGGAAATGCCACAGGACTTCACTCCCCACTTCAAGTGGTGGTATTATGACTTGCGAACAGGAGAAGCGGTCATAGTATTATAGAAAGAGAGCCAAATTGAGACCATCCGGGAATTTGACCCAATGTGGCTAACCAACCTGTCAGCGAATGATGTTTATACTTCATACAGGTGGCCACTATTCTATGATCCGCAGGATATTATACAGGACCTCCAATTTTAGAATGTAATAAGACTCTGCTTTGCATTTGAGATACACGCTGGAGTCACAGTCGAGGAGAGGAATAAGAAGTTCGACGAGCTTATGAAGGATGCCAGACAATAAAGGAAACTGGGTCCAAGGGAGAGTTTGTAGATCCATATGTACCTAGTTTACAATTTTAATGTAATATGTCTGCCATGTCCTTAATGTAAATGAAATATATGAGTTGAATGATATGTATTATGTGGTTATAATCTTAATGTTTAATGTTTTAGTGTATGATTTTAATGTTTATAATTTATTAACGCATATTGAACCAACTATATAGGTGTGTGGTTGTTTGAATAGATCATAGTCAGAAAATGATTAAGAAACATATTCAAACTTAGTCATATGAAGTTCTCATACGAATGGCCCATGCTAATGGACCATACGCATGAACAACTTCATGCTAATGAACCAGTCGCACAACTAAACCAGGAGACTGGATCAGTCGCACAAGTGTGACATGAGATTGACTCAGTCGCATGACTGAAAACTCAGTCATGCGAATGGATCAACCGCATGACTCAGTCGCACGACTGAACTATGATAATGGTTCAGTTGCATGAATGAGTAACCCTAACCTATAAATATCACTTAATTCATGAAAAAACGTAACACTTTGAAGAATTCAACTACTACACGTACCCTAGCCGTCCTGAACATCCAAGAAAGCCAGTCCAAGTTCATAGATCATTCTTGATCAATTCCTATTCGTTCTTAACGTTTAGATTAATCTTATATCAATCAGGTTAACGTTCTTACTGATTGGATCACCAATCAAATAGGATTCCGCACTATTTGATTCGGTATACACGTGAATCAGTTAGTACTCCGTCCAGTACACGGTCCCTAACACCTCTTTACAGAGGATGTTTGCATCTCTCGTAGCTCTGTGATCTCATGACTCTGAGCCTCAATCCTCTGTACAGATGAGGCGTGCATCTCATGCAACACCTCTATCTCATGGCTCTAAGCCTCAATCCTCTGGGCTTGGGAGACATTGAGCTCCATCAGCTGATTAAGCTGAGTGGCTCTCTGTTCATCTGTCGCCAGCAGCTTTAGTACTAACCGATTTAGGTTAGCCAGCTGCTCCTCCAACCCAACAGATGGGTAAGAGGATCCAAAAGCAGGTGGGACCTATGATGAGGTCCTGGCTCCATGAGTGGTGGTGGTGGTAGTGGATGTAGAGAAGATAGGTGGTAGGATATGTGTGGATAGTGAGGGAGCGGCTGTAGTAGTGACAGGTGGAGGGTGGTAGTCATGATGGGAGTGGTAGTAGTGGTGGTGGGTGGAATGGTGGTAGTGGTGGTGGGTGGAATGGTGGTAGTGGTGGCTGTGGTGGTGGTAGTGCTGAATGTCATCCTCCTCCTCTTAGTCTTCATCCCATGAGGCTGAGCCATCCTTTTTCTCCTCATGCCCCTTGAGGAGGATGCTCCCCCTGGGATGCTGCTAGGCTAATCAGGTGTGTAACTGGGATCTGCAATAGTCTCCCTAAACTCGCTAGGGCGTCCTCCAACCTCCCGAATACCTTGTTTGGTGGCAACCACCCTGCTGCCACTGTCCTGGTCAATGGCTCCTCATCACTCTCCTCTCCTCATTAGGAGGACAGAAATCCTGATAGAAACTGGCTATGGTGGCATCTCCATGAGTGGGTGGTGGAGGTGTAACATGTGCAGTGGGGCCCTAGAAGAAGCGAGCCAGACTCTCACCAGTGCCACTGTCATCATCATCGGAGTCATCAGATGGAAGAGCAATATGCTTAGCATCTGAGTCACTCTCCTCGTGACGCCACTTATGCTTGCCGGCTCCACGTAATCCTCCTAGGCCAGGTGCCCGAACAGTCTCTCATAGGTGGCTTAACTTGCTTTCCCCTATACACCTTCATGCGACCCAATGTTGTGTCGTCCATCACCTCAAGTACTACTGCGTCCTCTTTCTCCTTAGGCAGCGATGGTAGCTTCTGATCAATGATCATCTGAATGAATCGAGGGTACATACAAAACCTCTCCTTCCCTTTCCCCTCAATGTTCTCCACTAGATAGGTGAAGATCATCCTAGAGACGTTGAATGGGTGGTTCAGCACCAATGCTGCGTAAGCGTTCAGGATCTTATCAGAAAGCTCGTCGAACCCTCCCTTTCAAGAAGCTATGCACTTGAGCAACACATGGGCGAGGTACTTGAACTGGGGGCACAGGTTGCTCTTGTTAAGCACACATGCGTTGATGTCCCAGAGTACTTATCCCTCATGAAACATCCTCAAACAGTAAATGGGTATAATTGGGTGGGACAGTCAGCGTTATCCCCAAACTCTAGAATAGTCTGGAGATCATCCTATGTGATCTCAATAGCCTCGCCAAATATCGAGCTCCTAATGCAATAGGGCTCAGAGGACCTGTCCACCACAGCACTTTCCTAAAAAGCCTGTTGGACTGAGCGGTAAGGAGTACATGGTGTCGAGATAGCTCGGAATATCATAGATCTCGGTAGAAAGGTAATAATGCAAAGTCTGCAGCATTCCTTGAGGTGAGATCTAGATGAGCACAAATATTGTGCTTAGTGCTCATGGGCCAACGACTCATCATCTGTCACATAATGCAAATAAACGTTAGTGTGTGTCAATGAATAGCCATTTGAATTTCTTAACTTGAATATTTCTAGTCTGTCGTGCGAATGAACTATGCGACTGAGGTTAGTAGTGCGATTAAGATCATACGTACGACTGAGCATGCGACTGGCTTAGTCGTAGGCTATCCCAAGCGGTTGAACAGTCGTGCGACTGAACTTATTCACATGGTGCAGTCGTGCGATTAGGCCATACGCTCAGCTCAGTCGTGCGATTGAAGTTCATCCGGGTGCCTATTCGCATGACAGACTGTTGTTCCATCCAAATTCAAATTTTGAGCAAAGTTAATGTTAGACATCGTGGTTTGGCTCATTAGACTTGCAAATGTCCGATATAACACCTAACTACCTTTAATTTAACAATGTACTAAGTTTAATTAGTTTCTTAGACAAACTAAGTCTCGGTTCTTTTTAGGGTTCAATTCGGTCGATTTAGAGCCTGAATCGATGGACATTTGGGTGGATTTCACCGCACATTACCTGTAGAATGACTAGAAATCATCAGTATGCAATAATCAGGGTTTAGAATGATCAATTGAAAATTTGGCAGAGTAATGGTAGAGTCGTGCGAGTTAGGGGCGATTTGAGAGTGATGAATGACTGCGACCGACTCCCCCTCTATTTATACTAGGTTCACTTCAGTCGTGCGACTGAGTCCAGTCACACACTTGATTCGTGCGACTAAAGATTAGTCATGCGACTAGCACGTCGGTCCTTCAGTCGTGCGACTGTGTCATTCGGTCACCTTCATCCATGCGATCGGTTCAGTTTTGTGTTCCAATCATTTGATTTTACTCATGCATATAGTCCAATAACAAGTCTAGCCCATACGTGTGGGTTAATCGTGCAATTGGGATCATTCGTACAGGCCAATCACACGTCTGGCCATGCTTATGGTCCAATCACACGTCTGGCCCATACCTTGGTCGTCCCTTTCTTGCTTTTTCACTGCTGTCCACTTAGGGTTTCGAGTGTTCGGGTCCAACCCGAACACATGTGGTCACGTGGGTGCGTGTGATGTCTTTCCGCATGTTCTTCTTTTTGTGTATGTTGGTAGTGTGTTTCTGGAGTCCTTGTGGTGTAAAACCGTGCACGGAGTAGCCGAAGGCTGCTTTGCACTTTGCAGTCGCGGAATCTGCCATTCTGGAGACTGGATCTGTCATGCGACTGAGCCGTGCGACTGAGCCGTGCGACTGAGCCGTGCGACTGAGCCGTGCGACTGAGCCGTGCGACTGAGCCATGCGACTGAGCCGTGCGACTGGGTGAGTCGTGCGACTATGTCATTCGGGCGACTGAGTTGTGCGACTGGGTATGTCGTGAGACTGAGTCATGCGATCGAATGAATGCCTACTATGAGTCAATGCGGATGAATGTTGTGTGCGATTGAGTCATGCGAATGAATGGATGTGTGTGATTGTACGTGTATCGCACGACTGAAGGCCAATCGTACGAATGGAGGTTCAGTCGTACGAATGAAGCTTGAATTAAGGTTGATTCGTGCGTATGGAGGTTGAGTCATGCGATTGAGAGTTGTGTGGTACGACTGAATGCCAATCGCACGAACGAAGGTTCAATCGTAGAATAAAGCTGATTCGTACGAATGAGGGTTGATTCGTGCAAATGGAAGTTGAGTTGTGCGTCTGGTCCTGTCGTGCGACTGAAGTTGCTGTGTGTGTGAATTCCTTCTCGCATGTCGTGTGATGTTAAGGTAACATCAACACAGTTGCCATTGCTAAACCACAAAGATTAAAGTCAACGCTATCAAGGCTACAAATATTATTCCAAATCAAATCAACTTAACATTTTACAATATCAATAACTGATTCGTAACCACTAATATTTAACAAATACTTCTCTTATAACAATGGATCTTTTACCCAATATCACCGACAATGGCGATGGTTTCTAGTACTTGGATCTACATAAGATCTAATACGTATGTCTGCTTTTGTGTGTTACACGCGACCGAACGTTACAATTTACTTTATACGTATCATTATGCTAACAATAACTGTCAATAGGTGTTTGACCGTTCATTGCATACAACATTTGGAAACTTTGATCATTCACACTTACCACTTAACAAGTGAGTTTCGTGGCCCCTTTTTATGCTTATACAACTTTTCAATCATTTACAAACTTGGGGGAAAAGTAGGCTCACCCATTTTATTATGTGTACAACTTACATACAATTTTCATACTTGGAATCAATGTGTTACTGTTTTGTGAGTATTATCTCATACATACTTGAGTTTTCTATGTGGTACTTTCTTTACAACCATTTAATTCCGGTGTTGGAACCGACAGATAGGTATTGGTAGTACTACAGGGTTGACAACCCCACCCTTGTTTGTTGGTATACTAGTTAGTACCAACCGTAGCCAGGAACGGGCCTTGGGTGAAATATTCCGACAAGATTCTGTGTGTACATCACTAGGTTTGGTTGTAAAGCTCTTGTCATGTCATTTTGCTTACTTATAACTATGTACACGGTATTCCACAACAATTATTATAACATCAATTACTATTTACTATTTAAACCTGCGTGCTCACCAACAATTTTGTTGACCATTTTGAGCATATCTTTTCAGGTGACAATGCTAATTGAAGATCTAGGTGTGCTGCCTTAGTGGAGACCCTAGGATGGATTTTTGAGACTAAACACACTTGACAAACATTCATTTTGAAAACATTGTTGTAGTCTGACTTAAACAACATTATTCTTTTGATACTTGTTCCCGGGTGTGGGAATTATGTACAATGGTATCATCTTTGTTTTTGTGAATCGTATAACCTGTTATGCTATGGCTATGTTGTCGTGAAATTGACTCAACACGACACAAGTCTCATTTGTGTCGGGTGTTGTCATGACACGCTTTGTCATCATTACTTACATTGCATCTCTATTGTTACCATGTGTTATGACGATCCCGTCTCGTTACACCCCCGTGTTTTCGCTTTTAGCGGGGGTATGACAGACTAGTATCAGAGCCATTGGAGGCATTACCTGTATATCTACACTGATCATAAGAGCCTCCAACATATCCTGGATCAGAAGGAGCTTAATATGCGTCAACGACGTTGGGTAGAGCATCTGAGTGACTACGATTGTGAAATCCGGTATCATTTGGGGAAAGCGAACGTGGTGGCTGATGCTTTAAGCCGCAAAGAATGCGTGAAACCACTACGTGCTCGAGCGTTGGGATTGACAATTCAAACAAATTTGAAAGCTCAGATCCAAATTGCACAAAGTGAGGCGTTGAAAGAAGAAAACCTTGCGGGAGAATAATTCTAAGGGTTGGATAAACAAATGATTTGCAAAGATGATGGTATACAGTACTTCATGGATCGTATATGGGTACCCAGATGGGGAGGTGTATGTACCTTGTTCATGGATGAAGCACACAAGACGCGATATTCTATTCATCCTGGTGCACACAAGATGTACCACGATCTCAAGGATCTGTACTGGTGGCCAGGCATGAAGAAAGAAATTGCTATGTACGTACACAGATGCTTGACATTCTCGAAAGTTAAAGCTGAACACTAGAAACCATCGGAATTATTACAGCAACCTAAGATTCCCGAGTGGAAATGGGAGAATATAGCCATGGATTTTATTACCAAACTCCCGAGAACGAGCTGCGGGCATGACTCGATATGGGTCGTAGTGGATCGAATGACGAAGTCAGCTCATTTCTTACCGATCTGAGAAGACTACAAAATGGATAAGTTGGCGAGATTGTACATCAAAGAGGTCGTGACAAGGTACGGAGTGCTGGTGTCGATCATATCTGACCGTGACAACCGATTTACTTCACAATTTTGGCAGACGCTACAGAAAGCGATGGGCACTCGATTAGATATGAGTACAACCTATCACCCACAGACAGACGGCCAAAGTGAACAAACTATACAAACGTTGGAAGACATGCTGAGGGCGTGTGTAATCGACTTTGGTGATAGTTGGGACACTCATTTACCATTGATTGAGTTCTCTTACAACAACAGCTACCATACCAGCATTGGGTGTGCTCCGTTCGAAGCGTTGTATGGAAGGAAATGTAGATCACCCGTTTGTTAGGCTGAGATTGGTGAAAGCCAGTTAACAGGCCAGAGATCATTCAATAAACAACCGACAAGATTTTCCGAATCAAAGACAGACTAAAAGCTGCTAGAGATAGCCAAAAGAGCTAGGCCAACAACCGTCGGAAGCCTCTAGAATTTAACATTGGAGATCAAGTTTTACTCAAAGTCTTTCCTTGGAAAGGAAGTGTTCAGTTTGGAAAGAAAGGGAAGTTAGCCCCAAGATACGTAGGACCATTCGAGATTACAGAAAGAATCGGTCCAGTGGCTTACCGATTAAGGTTACCACAAGAACTCAGTGACGTACATGATACTTTCCACGTGTCGAACCTCAAGAAGTGTTTGGCTGACAAATCCCTTCACATACCGATTGAGGACATCAAGATTGACGAAAAGCTTCACTTTGTTGAGGAACCCATTGTGATCATGGATCGAAAGGTCAAGCAATTGAAGCGCAGTAGAATACCAATTGTTTGCATGAGATTAAATTCAAAACGAGGGCCAGAGTTTACATGGGAATGGGAAGACCAGATGAAACTTAAATATCCACATCTATTTGAGGATGACACTCTTGGACCTAACTCCAGCTGAATTTCGGGATGAATTCTTTCAACTGGGGGATACTGTGACATCCGTCACCTCAAGGTCCATCAATTAACATGGTTACTATTAACTTTTCCTTGAACGTTCATTCCTCATCTTTATAAACTATTTATGTGGATATCATACTTGCTTTATCGTCCGTATTCTTGTGTTCTTATCGTTAACGTACGCTATACTTAAAACTTTTACAAATTTCACCATCGTTATCATTAAATACATCGTTTTTATATAAAATTGTTGTCATTAATAAAACCATTTTAAAATACCAATTATCATTAAATACATTTTTATCATCAATATAACTAACCTATTAAAGTCGTTTTCAACTGAAACAAATTTGGAAATTCGGGGGTTTAAGTGCAGGGACTAAATGTGCCATTTTCCAAACTTGGGCTAGGTATATAAACCTTATTTTCCTAGCCCTAGCCCTCATTTACTTCATCTTCTTCTTATTCATTCTCTTCTTCACTTTCATCTTCTTCCTTGCACCAAAACCGCCCCGTTTGGTCACGTTTTCGTCGTCTAGACTTAGACTACAACCGAGTCTACTCCTTTATTGCAGGTAGACGACCTTGGTCATCCCTTTTCTTGCTTTTTCACTGCTGTCCACTTAGGGTTTCGGGTGTTCGGGTCCAACCCGAACACATGTGGTCGTGTGGGTGCGTGTGATGTCTTTCCCCGTGTTTGTGTATGTTGGTAGTGTATTTCTAGATGTCCTTGTGGTGTAAAACCCGTGCACGGAGCAGCCGGAGGCTGCTCTGCACTTCTGCAGTCGTGAATCTGCCATTCTGGTGACTAGATCTGTCATGCGACTGAGCCGTGCGACTGGGTGAGTCGTGCGACTATGTCATTCGGGCGACTGAGTTGTGCGACTGGGTATGTCGTGCGACTAAGTCGTGCAATCGAATGAATGTGTACGATTGAGTCAATGCGGATGAATGTTGTGTGCGATTGAGTCATGCGAATGAATGGATGTGTGCGATTGTGCGTGTATCGCACGACTGAAGGCCAATCGTACGAATGGAGGTTCAGTCGTACGTATGAAGCTGATTCGTACGAATGAAGGTTGATTCGTGCGTATGGAGGTTGAGTCGTGCGATTGAGTGCTATGTGGTACGACTGAATGCCAATCGCACGAATGAAGGTTCAATCGTACGAATGAAGCTGATTCGTACGAATGAGGGTTGATTCGTGCGAATGGAATGTTGAGTTGTGCATCTGGTCCTATCGTGCGACTGAAGCTGCTATGTGTGTGAATTCCTTCTCGCGTGTCGTGTGATGTTAAGGTAACATCAACACGGTTGCCATTACTAAACCAAAAAGATTAAAGTCAATGCTATCAAGGCTACAAATACTATTCCAAATCAAATCAACTTAACGTTTTACAATTATCAACAACTGATTCGTAACCACTAATATTAACAAATACTTCTCTTATAACAATGGATCATTTACACAATATCACCGATAATGGCGACGGTTTCTAGTACTTGGATCTACATAAGATCTAATACGTGTGTCTGCTTGTGTGTGTACACGCGACCGAACCGATACAACCCCAACCGACCGAACATTACAATTTACTTTATACATATCATTAATGCTTAACAATAACTGTCAATAGGTGTTTGACCGTTCATTGCATACAACATTTGGAACTTTGATCATTCATACTTACCACTTAACAAGTGAGTTTCGTGGCCCCTTTCAATCATTTACAAACTTGGGGGAAAAGTATGCTCACCCATTTTCATTATGTTGTACAACTTACATACAATTTACATACTTGGAATCAACGTGTTACTGTTTTATGAGTACTTATCTGATACATGCTTGAGTTTGTTGTGTGGTACTTTCGTTACAACCATTTATTTCCGGTGTTGAATCGACTGATAGGTATTGGTAGTACTACTGGGTTGACACCCGCACCCTTGTTTGTTAGTATACTAGTTAGTACCAACCGTAGCCAGGAATGGGCCTTGGGTGAATATATTCCGACAAGATTCTGTGTGTACGTCACTAGGTTTGGTTGTAAAGCTCTTGTCATGTCATTTTGCTTACTTATAACTATATATACAGTATTCCACAACAATTATTATACAGCATCAATTACTTCTTTACTATTTAAACCTGCGTGCTCACCAGTAATTTTTTTGACCATTTGAGCATATCTTTTGAGGTGACAATGCTAATTGAAGATCTAGGTGTGCTGCCTTAGTGGAGACCCTAGGATGCATTTTTGAGACTAAACACACTTGACAAACATTCATTTTGAAAACATTATTGTAGTCTGACTTAAACAACATTATTCTTTTGATACTTGTTCCCGGGTTGTGGGAATTACGTACAATGGTATCATCTTTGTTTATGTGAATCGTATAACATGTTTATGCTTATGGCTATGTTGTTGTGAATATTGACTCAACACGACACAAGTCTCCTTTGTGTCGGGTGCTGTCATGACACGCTTCGTCATCATTACTTACATTGCATCTCTATTGTTTACCATGTGTTATGACGATCCCGTGTCGTTACACCCCCGTGTTTCCGCTTTTAGCAGGGGTGTGACATGTCAGGTACATGATATCAGGTCTTGAGGTAGTGAGGTACATAAGGGATCCAATCATTCCTCGGTACATGGTGGCATCAACCAAATCACCATTCTCGTCGGGTGCTACATCATGGTTTGTTGCAAGTGGAGTCCCAGCTGCGGAAGCATTCTCCATGTCAAACCGACTGAGAATATCCCCTACATACTTAGTCTGATGTGGAAATATCCCCTTTGGTGTTTGATCCACCTGTAACCCGAGAAATAACTTCATCTCTCCATGGCACTCATTTCAAATTCTGCCTTCATTACTGCTTCAAATTCTTTACATAAGTCTTCATTCTTGGAACCGAAGATTATGTCATTAACATAAATCTGAACAAGCAGCAGATCACCATCCTTCTCTTTGATGAACTGTGTACAGTGAATTACACATCTGCGAAATCCGTGTTTCACAAGGTGCATTGAGAGTTTTTCATACCATGCTCTCGGGGCTTGGTGAAGCCCTTAGAGAGCTTTATCTAGTTTGTAAACTCTGTCCCTATTATATGGATCCTCAAAACCCTCAGGTTGGCTGATGTACACTGTTTCTCGGATTTGACCATGAAGGAATGCACTTTTAACATCGAGATGATAGACTTTAATCTTCATATACGATGCATAGGCTAGGAAGATACGGATGGCTTCCATTCTTGCCACGGGTGCAAACACTTCATTGTAATCAATTCCCTCAACTTGTCGAAATCCTTGAACTACAAGTCGAGCCTTGTTCCTGATTATGACCCCTTGGTCATCTTTCTTGCATTTTAAGACCCATGGTGTGCCAATGACCTTAGCACCTTTAGGTCTATCCACCAGTGTCCATACACCTAACTTCTTGAACTGAAGAAGTTCTTCTTGCATGGCACTCACCCATGCCTCATCATTTAGGGCTTCACTAACGTATTTTGGATCAAACTGAGACACAAAACAACGATATGCACCATCGTGAAGATATCCCTTTTCCATTATCGAGGCATAATCAGCTGAATATAGCTGATTTCTCCTCTGAACTCCTGATCTGACATCCCAATGACATTGTCTAGAGGATGATAGACATTGAGGCGTGATCCAGGAGTGGTGGGAACAACTACCTCGGAATCAAGATTATGAACGTTTGGTTCCGTATCTAAGGCAGTAGGAGTATGAGGTTCCGAAGACTCAGAGGCATCAATGTCAGATGCTTGTGGACTTGCAGAAGTAGGAACCTATTCCTCCTTATCATTCTGATCATTCTCCGCGGCTTCATCGTCAGAGGAGGAGTCACTTACCTCGAGTGCTCCCCCTGATTGACTAGGCAACTTACCTTGTGAACCAGATGTTGTAGAGTCTTGTGTTGGTGTGTTTAAGACATCATACATCATTGTGGTTGCTAACTCATCGTCAGAGGTGGGGAGAGGAATATTGAAGGACTTGAAGAATCCATCATAGTCGAAAAAGAATGTGGGTCCTTTTCCAGCAGGAGGGGTAGTGTATTTCTGAACGTCAACGTTACACCACACTTCTACTTGTCCTGTTGAGTTATTATAAACTCTCTTATACGGTATGTTGTATCCTAGAAAGATTCCCTCTTCAGCCTTCTCGCTAAACTTGCCTTCCTAATTTTTCTTCAACAATGTACATGGTGCTCCAAACGGTTCGAGGTACTCCAGATTTGGTTTACCTCGTTATAGCAGCTCGTAACACATTTTTCCATGTCGTTTAACCACCAATACTCGATTCAAGGTGTAACATGAATTTGCCACTACTTCGTTCCAGAATTGGATAGGCAGTTTCGAGTCTGCTAGCATCGTCCTGGCAGTCTCTATCAAGCTTCTGTTCTTCCTTTCAGAAACCCCATTCATCTGTGGAGTGTAGGCAGATGTGAACTGATGTACAATTTCTTTTACTTTGCAGAATGCCTCCATCCATTGATTCTTGAACTCAGTTCCGTTGTCTGAGCGGACTTGTCTTACCTTTAGCTTGTAGAGAGATTCCAGTGTAGTTACTAACTCCTTGAATGATTCAACTGTTTCTGATTTAGATTTTAGAAACATTACCCAAAAGAATCTTGAGTAGTCATCTGTAACTACATAATAGTACAAGTCTCCTGCGATGCTTCTTGTACTGACTGAACTAAACAGATCCATGTGAAGAAGCTCAAGAGGTAGTTCTATGGAATTAACTTTCTTTGCCTTATAAGACTTCTTAGTCTGTTTCCCTTTCTTGCAGGCGACACAAAAATCTGGGAGTTGGAAGTTTTTGACATTTACTCCTCGCACTAGATCATTCTGGATCAAGTGGTTCATCTTCGTGGATTGATGTGCCCCATTCTTCTATGCTAGGAGATAGAATCCTTCTCAGTAGCTTTTGACAAGAAGCACTAAACTTGATGATCCGTTGTGGAGGCCTTTGATAGATCCAAGACATAAAGGTCATTATATCTTGAGGCTGACATTAAGACTTGGTCCTCCGGAATCACATAGTCCTTTTTCAGGACATAGAACTTCTTATTTTCGAAAACGACCTTAAATCCTTTGTCACATATTTGCGAAACAGA
Organism: Flaveria trinervia; assembly: GCA_025506515.1. NCBI lineage: Eukaryota > Viridiplantae > Streptophyta > Magnoliopsida > Asterales > Asteraceae > Flaveria > Flaveria trinervia. The sequence continues at coordinate 23,420,900 of CM046442.1, read as the reverse complement.
AAGCAAATTATTTTGAAGTTGTTGAACATAGTTTACCTTGTCAAACTTCACTTTCTGATTCCCCACTTCCCCTTGAGTTGTGATATATCCTCCTTTGTTTCCGGCAAATGAAACATGACCTCCTTTTATTTGTTTGACATTTGACAGGAGTGCCTGGTTCCTAGTCATGTGCCTGGATGCTCCGCTATCTACAATCCAAGTGTTTGTTTCAGCACTATAGCGAACACCCTGCACATTCAATTGAAAACATTAGTTAAGGTTAAGGACCCAAGCCTTAACCGGCTTAGGTGTCCCACAGGCATCACACATCATAAATTCCACCCATGGTCCATTAAAGGGTGAGGAAAGATCATCCGTCTTCTTGTTCTCACTACCAGACATTGAAATAGACTTTTCTCTCCATAGGCCAGCTTTGTGTAAGGCATGTTTGTGGTAAACAAACGACTGGCTAATGGGTTGAACTTTAGGTTCACTGACCCTTTTTGATGGAGTCATGGATCTCCTTTTTAAAGAGCTAGGTTTAGTGTCATGAAGTTCAACTCTTTTCCTTGGTGTCTGATAGTAAGGATAGTAAGACGCGATGTGTCCATACTTTCCATAGTTGTAGCAAGATCTACTTTCGACATGTTGGTGTAATTGTTTCTATGGAGAAGTGTGTGACACACGTGTGACTTTATTCTGTTTGGGTTCTAATACTTGTTGTTTATAGGTTTTACTTTGTTTAATCACATTTTCTGCTTGAACCCTTTTAACATCTTTACCCTTTTGTTTATTTGGACTTATACATGACACCCGTGTTTGGTTAACTTGTTTGGTCCTTTTAGATTCAGTAATAGACGTGGTTGAACCTGACTTAATATTAACCTTTTCAAATTGTTCATCCAGATTCACCATAGGCATTTTACCTTTTGATTTAGAAGTGGCCTCCTATTTGTATAGTGCCAGATTCATTTGGTTTACATATAGAATCTGGATCACTTACAAGAGGAGTGGACACCACATGATCTTGATTGGGTTGTTTTTATTGGTTTGCTTTTGGCATTCAGCAAGGTCTCATGTGGTGGTGGAACCACTTTATAACCTAATCCCTCCCTGTTGTTCCGTTCTCTCACTAAGTGCTGAACTATGTGAGAAGAACTAGTCCAACTATGCAGTTTTTGTTTTAATGAATTTACTTCTACTTCCAAAACTGCTTTTTGTTTCTTTGTTTCTTCAAGGGAGTTTAGATACAACTTAATGTCATTAGCTTGGTTAAAAGCTACAACTTCAGTTTCCCTAAGTTGTTTATTTAACAGTTCTATTTTCTCGTTGTAACTATGCTCATTTACTTTTAAAATATGATTTGCTTTAGTGCACAGTTGCAAGTCCTTTACCAGGATATCATTGTGATCTAATAACCTAGAAAATTTCAAATCTATGCTTTCCCTAAATTTATTACAATCAGAACAAGCATGATTATTGAAAAGTTGAGTAGTGGAGCTTACCTAAGAGGGTGCGGTTGAATCAGCCATCAAAGTAGAGTCTGACTTTTCTGGTTCTGGTAATTCTAAACTTGTTAAACTTGTCCCTTCTTCAGGCAGGTGATCAACCACAGTTGCAGTTTCTTCAACATTTGACATCGCGAGTTCCACTGCAATATCACCTTCGCTTGCTAAGTCGTCATCTAAATCCTCAACACTAGCGATGTTGGATTCTCCCGGAGACACAAACCTAAAGCTCCAATCTTGTCCTTTGTCATCCTGAGCGGTCAAGGCCTTAGGATCCTTGCTTGACGAAGTAGGACTACTTGTGGGTTTATCCCGATGATTGAAAGATGGAATGGATTCACACACTCACGTTTGAAGTGCCCCTTCTCTCCACAATTGAAACAGGTAACTTTGGTTTTGTCAAAACCAAAAGTTGTGTCCTTAGTGGGCAATCAGGTTCTATCCGGTCTTCTTGACAAACTTCTTAGCTCTCCGGAAAGCACTTGCTAAGGCCCACATGATGTCCATTCTCTCCGGCTCTGTCTTGTCTACCTGCTCGTAGTCCTTATCTGCCAGATGGCAGTTCCCAATCTTCCCAGCAACTAGTCCGTCATAGGAGTGAACGACAGCTGCTAAGAGATCCATGTGCTCTTTTGCTACCTTCATTGTCACATTCTCGAGATTCTCGGTCTTTAGTTTTGTAGCATTGGCTTCAGGTGCTATGTATTGGGTACAAGACGACCCTGACGTGTCAGATCCTAAAGTAGTAGCTTGAGAAGGAGTAGCTGAACTCGACATAAATGACGTTTGAAGTGGTGCTCCAGACATTTTGGATTGTGGAGTTGAGTTGTACAAAGACGGGTTCTGATCATATGAAGAATTTTAAGCCCTGTACTTCATTCTCAACTCTTCCTCTTTCAGCTTCAGAATGAAGTAATTGATATCTAAATTTGCCAGCATATCATTCTGTCTGAGGTTGGATACAAAAGAGACCCACTTCTCTGGCAACCCATCTGCAAAGTTTGACACTTTGTCTTCATAGACGTTGTAACTCCATGAGTGTGCAGCTCACTCATCAAGTGGTAGAACTGATCGATAACGTCATCCAAGCTCTCCTTACCCATTGATGAGAAGTTGTCGAACTCCTTCTTCAACGCTTTTGCCTTTAGAGCTTTTAATGACGCGTTCCCATCATACCATTTTTCCAATGCATCCCACAGCTTCTTTGCTTGCTTTTTCTCAGAAAAATGATGGAAGATGTCCTTAGGAATTGACTGAGTTAGCAATGAATATACTTTCTTCTCAGCATTGTACTTTACCTTTTGGCCATCAGTCATGCCGCCTAAGGTAAGTTTGACCCATCTGCACCTACAGGCATGCTATACCCTGTCTCTATCGACTCCCACAGATTGAGATCTACTCCATTCAAGTAGATCTCGAATCTTTGCTTCCATTGTGGGTAATCATCTAACGTGATTAGCTTAGGGGGCTTATTATGATTTCCCACTTCATTTTCTAGAAGTAATAAATTCTGGATTCTTGAATCCCTTCTTGCGATGAACGCTGAATATTGATCTTCTATTACTATCAACTTTAAAGTTTAGAACAAACTGTTTTACTTGTACGACTGAAGGAATGTGATTGGACACTTCATGCGATTGAACAATGCGGTTGGCTTAAACGTGCGAATGAGCAAATGCGGATGGCTCAATCGTGCGAATAGGAAGATGCGGATGAACAATGCGAATGGGCAGTTCAGTCGTACGAATGGATGAACGACTGAGTCCCATCGTGCGTACGAGGGATGCAGATAAATTCAGTCGTGCGATTGAGTCAATCGTGCAACTGAGGCTACTGAATTTTGAGAATTCGAAGGTTTAAGGTATTTTGACGCAAAAACACGAATTACTCATTAACCCTAATTGTCGTATGCCAGAAAAACGTTAACTTTTTGACCTGGAGACGTCTAAAACACTGTTGACACAAAAAGATTGTGTTTTTTTAGTGAAAAAACAAGATTTTTTATCAAAATCGATTGAATCACACGTAAATCAAGAGCCAAAGCTCTGATACCACCTATTAGGGACCGTGTACGGACGGAGTACTAACTGATTTACATGTATACCAACTCAAATAGTGCGTAATCCTATTTGATTGGCGATCCAATCAGTGAGAACGCGTGTAAAATCAATCCAAGAATGTAACTAAACGTCAAGAATGATGGTAGGACGATTTACAGCGATCTATGAACTTGAAACAGGTGTTCTTGGGTCTCTGGACGGCTAGGGTACCAGTAGGAGTCGAAATATTGAAAGTGTTCTGTTTTTTCACGAATTAAGTGGTATTTATAGGTTAGGGTTAGTCAATCGTATGACTGGACCATTAGCATGGTTTAGTCGTGCGACTAAAACATGCGACTGAGTCAATCACACGACTGAAGGTTCAGTCGTGCGACTGAGTCATCCGTATGTCTCAGTCGTGCGACTGATCCAGTCTCCTGGTTCAGTTATGCGACTGGTCCATTAGCATGAAGTATTTATGCGTATGAACCATTAGCATGGTCCATTCGCATGAAAACTTCATACGACTAAGTTTGAATATGTTTCTCAATCATTACTTGACTAAGATCTATTCAAACTACCTCAAACCTATATAGTTGGTTCGATATGCGTTAATAAATAATAAACATTAAAACATACACTGAAACATTAAACATTAAGATCAACAACCACATATTATGTTTCATTCAATTCATTCTTTTCATTACATTTAGGACATGACTAGACATATTACATTAAGATCGTAAACCAGGTACATATGTATCAACACTTATCATTAGATCATGATGAACACATGGGCATTTTGGTTCAATTTTATAGTTTGAAGTTGCAAAAGATGTTTGCATCTATAATTGTGTTTGAAAAATAAAGATAGGTATTTTGGTCTTTCGATTAGGATCCAGTTGAGTTTAATACATCGCTTGAGTATAGGGAAGGATTGTTGAATTCCATCAAATTTTAGAAAAATTTTCATTTTTAATTCCATCTTTACAAACCAAACATGAATTTAAATAATTTTTAAAAAAAAATCCGATTTCTATGAATTGCGCAAACCTAACAAAGCCTTATTCTTCACCAAGAAATCCTTCTCAAGATTTACTACTCTACTCTGAAGCATATATACATTCACCGATGTCTCAATTGAAATATCTTGTCTTTGAAAGGGTTTAGGTTGAGTATTAAGAAGGATATCAAGATTGAAATCTCTAAAATAAATTGGATCACATGGTGGTATGGAAAATCATGATGCTGAAGATGTTGTTATGGAATTGTAGTTGTAACATCATTAGAAGCAAGTGCAACATTTAATGTAATTGGTGTATCATCCACAAGAACTTCAAGAGCATATGATATTTATTTAGTTGCCCAAGACCTGGATCTCATATTTAGAACACATCTTTTAGTTCCTTTCTTTGCCATGAATTTCCTCATTTTGAAGCTAAAGAATATTCAGGCACATAGTATTTATCAGGATCAGTTGCCATTCTCTTTGGAGTACTTGACGGTAGAGGAACCAAAGGCCTCTACTGCAATACATAATCAACCATCCTAACTCATTCTCTGTCTGCAGTTAAATTTAAATCAATTTTAGCAATTCTCTTTACAATTTCCTCCTCAAACAGGCTTTTTTCCCTTTAATCGAACTACCTAGAATGTCAAAGGGAGTCTGTTATTATTGACCAACAGGTTTAGTGACCTGTGATTGTTGTTACACTGCATATGGTTGTTGTTGTTGTGCTTGATGTGGTTGTTGTTTAGTTTTTATGGTTGTTGTTCTTGTGGTACTTCTTGATTCTTTGAAACTCTACCAAGTTTAGCAAATTTATTGCCACTATGAGAACTCCTTCAAACATATAACATATAGGTGAACACATCTTACTTCATGATCATGATGTTCAGGGCATGAGTCTCTTGTACAACAAACTCTGGATTTCTTCAAACTTTGACTTGAACTCAAAGAGTCTCCTAGTCATCTCTCTTATTAGAGGCAATCTTCTAAAACACTTAATGAGTTCCTCATACGCAAGAACATGTATAGAGATGGCATACAAAACCCAAGTGTTCCTCAACCCCTTCCATCATTGATTTAAATATCCTTTTATCTTTAGGAACATAACCCAAGTAAGCAACCATATTGTGATTTTGTATGTCTTAACTCTCTAGCAATCTGTAAAAAGGATCAAAATAGTATAAAAATATCAAAAAAGTATTAAATTTGAAAATAATTTCAATTTTTTTTGAGTGTTTGAAAACTAAAATTTTATCATTTTTGGAAGTTTTCACAAAAACTATTTTGAAAGACTTACATTTTTTTCTGTGTTTTAACTTGATTCATCAAGTTTTCGCATAATTAAACTATAAATTGAAAGTTTTCGCATGTATGTATCAAAACTATATATTTTTAAACGTATGTTTACAAAATGCTCATTTGCATAACAATTAATAGAAAAAGCAGGCTTCTATACTAGACCCGGATTCTAATAAAAAACTTGTATTTTTTATACTATATAATAATAGTCTACTTCACATGAGATTTAAAGTTTTAACCCTTTAAATGTAATGTAATATACTTTTTTATTCTGACATGTTTTGGTGGAGGGAATCTAAAAGAAGAATAATAATAGTTTCAAGGGGCCTTGACGTTGGTTTTTCAAAAGTCACTCACAAGTCGTTGTTTATTTATTTGTTTAATGCTTCACAAAACTACAAAAGTATGAAATAGCAGTCATGGAAGTTCATTTCTGTTGTTTGAACTTTCATGGCTAAACTAAACCACTATTTTTGACTTGTTCGTATATATTATTCAACTATTTTGTGCTGTAAAGTTCTACCCGATGATAATCTGTAACCCACTAAATCACAAAATCACACACACAAGATGATGATGATGAAACCAGAGTTCATGGTTTTTGTAACATTCATCTTCACTATGATCGTAGGACTTGCTGATTCTGCGGTTCCGCAAGAAGAAGGTATATCAGATTTGCAATAGTTGTTTTACATTCTGTAATCAAGCTGTTGTAGTGAAGTCAACCGATTGTTATTATGTTGATGTCAATTAGCTTAAACATGAGTGAATTTGTTTTGAGTAAAACCTAAGATGTGAATTGAATTCTGATATCTGTTGGCTATTTATGGTCCTGCATGGGTTGTAAGTTTGAATCGAGAGGCTGGTGAGCTCTTGGTAGTGGGTTAGTTGCAGCAATTGTAGTTGTTTGGAGGTTAATGAGGTTGGTTTTTCATTTCAGTTTGGGGTTTTAGAAGCTAATAAGTGTTAGCCCCTTGAGAGATAATGAATCACTTAGACTCATCTAGCTAGAGGATTTTATAAAGAACTTTGCAATATCCCATGTCACATAGGTTGCAAACATGGGGAAGATTTTAATTGTAAAGTACACGGAGATTTAAAGAAATCGTAAGTAGGTTTGAATTTGAATATAGGGGTTGCTACAATCCAATATGCAAGATCAAGTAATCACTCTAATTGTCAATGATTTTCGAAATGGAAACCGGTTTAGTTGCTTAGAATGTAAGTTCTTTTGATCCAACGTTAATGAAGAAAACGTCACACATTGTTTAAGATTTAGAGTTGTGCAATTAGAAATATACATGGTTGGTGTTATTCTAACTGGAATGAAGTTGAACGTGATTGATTTTTATAGTTAACATTCTTTAAGGAACTTATCAAAATTACTCATTATTCTTGGTCAGTTGAAGGTCTTGAACAAATATTGACATTAATGGGTGCAACGAATTGGAGGTTCAATGGAAACTCTTGTCAACTTGAAGTGATTGCTGAAGTGCCAAAGCCCCACCCTGAAGCTGAAGCCAGGGTCCAGTGTGACATAGACTGTAACAATGCCAACTCCAGCAGCTGTCATGTTAGCAGCATGTAATGCTCTCATTTTGCATTTTATTGCATTCCGTTATCTTGTAGTTGTTCCATATCTGTTTGATTTGTCACCAACAATCTCTTATCATAGTTTTAGAATCTGAAATTAGTTTAAACCTACATCCATCTAGTATTATTCTATTATATGTCAAGATATTGATATATGATACAAGCCTGGTTCTACTTTACATTTAACCTTTAACTACAACAACTGCCAAGGTAATATCCATGAAAAATGAGTTTTGCCTAGTGAGTTCAAAAGGGAAATCTCTAAAATCATCTGGGGTTTAAACTTGATGTATAGATCACAAGTATTGTCCTCAAATTTCTTATAAAATTTTATTTTGAAAATAATTTCAGAGCAACCTATTTGATGACAATGCACAAACAGTAATTATTATTTTGGAACAAGAGTAATTGTTTCATCGAAGGATGATTTTTAATTATGAGATATTAAAATTATTTGGTATAGGATGAAGGATCTTTCACTTATGACATAATTTAAACATAAAGCTTTCTTGTTTTTTTTTGTTGGAATGAAGTCTGTGAATGGGAATACTCATTCTTTGAATGTTCAATTATCATCATATGATAATTTCTGCTGCACATGTTTACTCTTTTCTCTTTTTACAAGGTATTTTTGTCAATGCAGCATACATAAATATTATAGTCTAGGTGGTGTGCTTCCACCTCAACTCGTAAAGCTTCCTTACCTTCAAACGATGTAAGTGTGGGTCTTGTAGCTACAGTGGTAGAGTTGGCATATTAGTGGGACTAAATATATTTGATTATTGCAGTGATTGGCTTATAATTACCTTGGTGGCACCATACCATCTGAATTGGGTTCAACAAAGATGCAATCAATGTAAAAACCGGTTTAGATATTTTCTTGTTGATTAACCTTTGAATGATTTGTTTCTGTTTTCATAGCGTTGAGCTTTTGACTATGCAGCTCTCTTCTTGGAAACCGCTTTTCTGGAAAAATACCAAGCGAATTGGGGAATATTACAAGTCTGACATATTTGTAAGTCTTATTTTATTTTTGTTTGGTAATTGTTTGTTACTAATGTTGGGTTTTGTTACATTTATCAAAGCAAGTTTAACCATTTAAACTTTATAAAACGCAGCGGATATAAGTGGTTAAAAGGTGTTAAACAATCTGAAATATATGACCATTTTAACCCAAAACAAAACCCAAGAACAAAGGATCAAATGTATGTGAAATAGAATGCTATCAAAACGAAAATGCAACCATAGGGTGTTCTTGAAACTACCTTTTCAAGAACAAAATGTTGTAGTAAGGATGAGAAGAGGAAAATGATGCTCTTGAATGTCCAGCCTCCAAGAGAGAAAGCCTCAAGTTTGTATACCCACAAGCCTTAGCAAACACCTAATCTTGTTAGGTAGAAGAACACCAAAAGCTCAAGACCTTCTTCTTGCAAATCCGAAATTGCCCAACCAAAACCCAAATTTTCAGCTTGCAAAAACGATTTTTTCAGCCAAGGAGGAGAGGAAAGGAACTTGTTTTTGTGTGTGAGAGAGAAGAATAGTTGGAAGAGTGCAAGGAAGAGTAATGTCTTGTAGAAACCAAGACATAAAGATTCCACACAACCCCACAATGAGGCGGCCGAAACCCATTCAAAATTGGGTTCCCCCCAATTTAATTTTTATAAAAAATGCACTTTTTAACCATAATTTTATAAAATTAAAACCTCTTTGAATTTTATAACACTAACACACTTTTATTGTTATTATTTAACTAACTTGAATAATAAAACAAATAATTTCTCATGAACAAATTATCCATATAATGTTGTTCTATTACAAAAGCAACGTTTTAAAAAACCCATTTTCTAAATTTGTGTCAATATTTATTTGTATGATCTCATCATACAAATAAATATTTATTGGTGTTTGTATAGCTTGTTATTGGGTATGACCCGACTTGGATCATAACGTACTAACCACATCAATCACATACAAGATCTAACAATCTCCCACTTGCACAAGATTCATAAAAAATTGATGCAAGCAGTAAATACCGCCTAACAACGGTTTACTACCCTTAATACGTATGAATAAATGCCATTCAATAACATTATCCCCTTCAAGTACCTTACTCGAAATGTTTTAGGTGAATCAATCATCTATCCTTTTGTCACAGATGTCATGTTAAATCCCAGAGACACAGAATGATCATTCTCCATTGATTTAACTTTATCAGGCCTTAGACATCTTACTCTCAACGAATAAAAGGGACAAATCCCATCTTGACTACATGCGTCTTTCATAATTACCTTATATCATACCTGAACTCAGACTTATGTACTGCTATGTTTCAGATCAGCGAAGAACTAAGTCAAAGAATAATATTAGGTAAATATCAAGACCCAATATGTATCTCAGGTCAGAGGATACCAAATGATATTCGCCTTTACTCAAAATTACTTATGATCAATCAGGAAGATTCCATGTAGTAATATTTGAGATGCAGGTCAGTCTAATATTGTATCCCACAAATATCTATGAACTTTGGCAGCAATCTTTTGCTCTATATTCATCCATATGAATATCTACCAATCCAAGTTCATAATAGTCTTACCTTCATACTTGTTCCCACAAGTATGAACGACTACGGACGTTCTGAGTAAATGATTTACTCATGGATTTTAAACATGCAAAATAGGAATATTAGTTGAATCATTGTAACCAAATAGTATATTCAATTAATAAAGGGTTACAATATCTAAATCTAAAATTAAAGATCAAATCCAGTCACTAGAATATTGAAGTCCAATGGCACAAGTATGACTTTCATACTTTGCCTTTTCAAGAAGTTTCGTGAGTGGATCCGCAATGTTTTGATCCGTGTGAACTTTGCGAATGCATATCTTTCCATTTTCAACTTCATCCCTTATGTACTGAATCTTCGTTCAATGTGCCTAGTCTTTTGATGTGAACGGGGTTCCTTGATTTGACCAATCGCACCCTCGTTATCACAAAGAATTTCTAGGGGGTCCTGAATGGAAGGGACCACCCTTAATCAGCAATGAATTTTTTTAACCATGTAGCTTCCTGAGCTGCTAATGAAGCGGTGATGGATTCTGACTCTGTAGTTGATAATGCCACCACATCTTGCTTAGAGCTCTTTCAAGAGATTGCTCCCCCATTCAAGATGAAAATGTACCCCGATTGTGATCGTGAATCATCCCGATCAGTTTGGAAACTCGCATTCGTGTAACCCTTTACTACGAGTTCCTCCTCACCAGATCCATAGATTAGGATCATATCTTTAGTCCTTCTTAGATACTTAAGTATGTTCTTAACAGCCATCCAATGACTGGTTCCAGGATTTTGTTGGTATCGACTTGTTATGCTCAAAGCGCATGACACATCCGATCTAGTGCATATCATTGCATACATGATGGATCTTATAGCAGAAGCATACGCGATTTCCTTCATTTTGTCTTGCTTATCCTTTGAGCTTGGACATTGAGTCTTACTCAATATCATTCCTCTTTGAATAGGTACGGTACCTTTCTTAGAGTTTTCCATCTTGAACCTTTTCAAGATCTTGTCAATGTATGCACTTTGATTTAAACCTATCAACCGCCTTGATCAATCCCTATAAATCTTTATTCCTAAAATACAGGCGGCTTCACCAAGATCCTTAATGGAAAAACAGCTTTCAAGCCAGGCTTTTACACCCTCCATAGTTGGAATGTCATTTCCAAATAGTAGGATGTCATCGACATACAATACTAGGAAAGTGACGATGCTCCCACTAGCTTTCTTATATACACATGCTTCATCAGCGTTTTTGATGAACCCAAATTTGATTATCTCTTCATCAAAACGGTGATTCCAACTTCTTGATGCTTGCTTCAATTCATAGATTGATTTCTTTAACTTGCATACTTTGTTAGGATGTTTTTGATCGACAAAACCTTCAGGCTGAACCATATAGACATCTTCCTCAAGATATCCATTTAGAAAAGCGGTTTTGACAACCATTTGCCAAATCTCATAATCATAATGAGCGGCTATGGCAAATAATATCCTAATAGACTTTAGCATTGCAACAAATGAAAAGTTCTCATCATAATCAACCCCTTGAGTTTGAGTGAAATCTTTTGCTACAAGTCTAGCTTTATAAGTATCCAAGTTTCCATGCATATTGGTTTTCTTCTTGAAAACCCACTTACTTCCAACTATCTTGGAGTTAAGAGGTGGTTCAACCAAGTCCCATACTTGGTTGTCATACATGGATTGCATCTCAACGTTCATGGCTTCAAGCCATTTGTCACAATCCAAATTGGACATTGCATCACTATAAGTGGTTGGTTCATCGGAATCTACCACATAGCATCCATCTACGAAAAATCCATATCTTTCAGGTGGATTATTAATTCTACCAGATCTGCGAACGTTTTGTGTATATTGATCAACCACTTGATCATTCTCAACATCCTCATGATGAGTGCTAGTGTCAACCAAACGTGTATCGGTTTGTGGTTCTTGTTCCTCCTCAAGATCCACAGATCTATTGCTAGTTCCTTCCGTAAGGAACGTAGCTTCTAAGAACTCAGTCTTCTTGGCAACAAACTCCTTTTGTTCTAATGGATCATAGAAATAATATCCCATAAAATCTCTAGGATATCCAATGAAGATACACTTGGTGGAAGGGCTTTCTAGCTTTTTTGAGGTGGGAGTCTTAACATAAGCCTCACAACCCCATACCTTTAAATATGATAGTGATGGAACTCTTCCATGCCATATTTCAAAAGGTGTCGTTTCCACTTTCTTGGTTGGGGCCATATTCAAGATACGGGCCCCAGAGAGCAAAGCGAAACCCCAAAATGATAGAGGCAATGAGCTTCTAGTCATCATAGATCGAACCATATCCAATAGAGTTTGATTTCACCGCTCGGACACGCCATTATGTTGTGGCGTTCCAGGTGGAGATAGTTGTGAGACAATACCACAACTTCTAAGATGATCTCTGAAAGCATCACTTAGGTATTCACCTCCTCTATCGGTGAGGAGAATTTTTATTTTCTTGTTGAGTTGATTTTCTACTTCATTGTGGAAGATTTTAAACATTTCAAAAGTTTCATCTTTGTGTCTTAACAAGTACATATAACCATATCGACTATAGTCGTCGGTAAAGGTAATGAAGTATCTTTCATGGTACCTAGTCATTTGCTTGAAAGGAACTCATACATCCGAATGTATGATGCCTAATAAATCTTTTGCCTTTTCGGATTTTCCACTAAAAGGTGCCTTAGTCATTTTTCCTTGTAAACAAGATTCACATACATCAAATGAATCATATTCATTTGCTTTTAAAAGACCGTTCTTTTGAAGTATTTGTATGCGCTTCTTGTTTATATGACCAAGACGACAATGCCAAAGATAGGTATCACTCAAATCCAATTTGAGTTTCTTAGTGGTGGTTTGGTACAATGAGCTATCATATAATGTGTTTTCACGAACCAATTCATAAATACCATTAACAGAATAGCTTTAAAGTAAAATATGCCATTTAAAGAAACATGAATTTCATTTTCAATAAATGTCAAAACATAACCATATTGTCTTAATTGAGAAACAGAAATAATGTTCCTAGTCAAACTAGGAGTATACAAAATATTGTTCAAAATTGCTTCCAAACCATTTGGAAGCTTCAAGATGTAGTCCCCGCGGCCTTCAACTTGAACTTTTGCCCCATTCCTTATGTAGAGGCTAACATCCCCTTTCTTGAAGTCCTTACTTCTTTTGAACCCCTGTAATAAGTTGCAATGGTGAGTTCCACATCTGGTATCCAATACCCATGTGTTAGAGGATATTAAATTTAGATCAATATGAATCATGTAAATTGTACCTGAGGTTTGCCCGGCATCCCTCTTAGCTTACAACTCTTTAAGACGGACTGGACAATTTCTTGCCTAATGTCCAATCTCCCCACACTTAAAGCATGGGTCATTCAAAACAACCTTTTGCTTCTTCTCCGCTAGTTTGGTAGTGACGCTCTTACCACTCCCTTTCCATTTCCCCTAATGTGCCCTTTACCCTTGGCAACATTTGCCTTGGGTGCGGGGTGAGGCCTCTTCTTGTTCTCACCTTCATTGATGGTGAGAACGGGTAAAACCTTTTTACCCATGGTCGCCTCGGCAATTTTGAGCATAGAGTGAAGCTCACTTATGTTCTTGTCCTACCCGTTCATGTTATAGTTCATGACAAAGTTGTCAAACCTTTTTGACAAAGAGTTGAGGATCAAATCCGTAGCCAACTCTTTCGAGACGAGACAATTCAGCCTTTCGAGGCGGTCAATGTGGCTTTTCATCTTAAGTACATAAGATGAAACAGATTGGGTGTCATCCATACGACATGCATGAAGTGCTCGAACCATTTCGAAGCGCTCTACCCTTGCTTGTTGTTGGAACGTTTCCTTCAACTGGGTAATCATGTCGTATGCTCCATGATGTTCATACTCCTTTTGAAGATTTGGAGTCATACTTGCCAACATGAGACAAGACACTTGGACCGAGTCCTCGGTGTATTTCACCCAATTATTATAGGCCTCCTCATCCGCCTCATTAGGTTGATCGGGAATTGGATCGTCTAAATATACGATCGTTTCTCTTGCTTGAGAACAATTTTCAAGTTTCGAAACCAAACTATATAGTTATTATGGCTTAGACGCTCCTTTTGGAGAATGGTTCTTAGTGATAGTGAGTGAGGGATGGGATATCATTATTTTCGTTATTGTTGGTGGCCATCTACAAAATTTAACAATGCTCAACTTTAGTATTTTCGATATTATTCATATTAAAGCCCTTTTAAGTGTCTTACACAATTTTAAAATTCTAGAATCCAACGTTACGTTTAAATAGTGGTTAGGTGACCCTTATCCCATTATTTAAATTAACAAGGTAGTCAACATTTTGACAATTGCAACCCTTTGCAACTTCTAGGGTATGGGATCGACTTAAACATCATATGTGTGGTCAGCATGTTTATCCCATCAACACCTTTGTAAACCACATTGTAGGTGATCCATTAAACATGGTTTGCAAATCAAGTTACCCTACTTACACACATGTGATTTTCTAACATAAGTGGTTAGGTGACCTTTATCGCACAAATATGGTATCCCCACCTCAAATCACAAGTTCCCTCAAAAATGGTTAGGTGACCTTTATCCCATTAAGAGTTTCCAAGTGACTCAAGTGTTGTGCAAAAGGATGGTGTTTAACTTGTTTATAAAAGAAATTTTAAGTTTTCATGATACTAATTTAGAAAACTCTATGTACCTTATATTTGCATGCTCTCAAATACAAGGTATCCTATGGTTCACTTTTAATAAAACCCTTTTATTAAAACCATTAATCCTTTTAATAACCTTTTATTAATCACTTAATGATAAAGAACTATTAATTTTCAGCTTGTTAAGTTTGTTAATGAGTTTGTTATGCATATCCAAATATCAACCAACAACCATACAACAAACAAGCATAATCATACAAACATAAGTGTATAACCATAGCCACTAAGTTGACTACACTTGTTTGCCATCACAAGTGTTATCATAAGGTCAATCCTAAGGGTTAACAATGACACATCATATGTGTCCATGAACTCCCACTTGAATCCACATCCAAATGCTTCAAGTGTCCATGTCTTTTGTGTCCTTCTTTGGGTCTTCATTTTGTGCATCTTCTTTTACAAAATCATATCCTAATACAATTTTTCTAATAAAAAAATGCACCTAATCTATTTATTACATAACCAATAAATAAATAAATTACAACCCAAAATACAAACACAAATATTACAACCCTTCATGAATCAAAACCAACATGGCAAATCACAATCAACCAAATCCAAAACACATAAGGTCAAGGCTATGTTATGCACCAAAATATGAAACATATTCAACATTCTAGAACAACAATGAACCCCGTATTTCAGCCTTAAAGTTTCGGCCAACATGAACCAAAACTTTAGGGTTTTGTCCAAACAAAACAATCAACCATTTGATGTTAATCTTTCAAGGTTTATACTAAAGCATGTATGATAAAATCTTGAAACATAAGGGATTCAATCATCCATAACAAAACAGCCCCTAATGGGTTGAAAAAGTCCATGAAAACTAACTTTTCAAGAACTTTTGAAGCATGTATTCCACATAACCGGCTCTAGATGCCATTGTTGGGTTTTGTTACATTTATCAAAGCAAGTTTAACCATTTAAACTTCAAAAACGCAGCGGATATAAGTGGTTAAAAGGTGTTAAACAATCTGAAATATATGAACCATTTTAACCCAAAATAAAAACCCAAGAACAAAGGATCAAATGTATGTGAAATAGAATGCTATCAAAACGAAAATGCAACCATAGGGTGTTCTTGAAACTACCTTTTCAAGAACAAAATGTTGTAGTAAGGATGAGAAGAGGAAGATGATGCTCTTGAATGTCCAGCATTCAAAAGAGAAAGCCTCAAGTTTGTATACCCACAAGCCTTAGCAAACACCTAATCTTGTTAGGTAGAAGAACACCAAAAGCCCAAGACCTTCTTCTTGCAAATCCGAAAGAGTAATGTCTTGTACAAACCAAGACATAAAGATTCCACACAACCCCACAATGGGGTGGCCGAAACCCATTCAAAATTGGGTTACCCCCAATTTAATTTTTATAAAAAATGCACTCTTTTACCATAATTTTATAAAATTAAAACCTCTTTTAATTTTATAACACTAACACACCTTTATTTGTTATTATTTAACTAACTTAAATAATGAAACAAATAATTTCTCATAACAAATTATCCATATAATGTTGTGATAACCAAGTGGATCAAACAAGGCTACAACAGTAATCAAATACAAGAACTTTTGGTGGCAGAATGCCTTTTTGTGGTCTTTATTTTCTGGATATCAAAAAAGTGCAAAGCATTGAAGATATATATATAGCCATACATCCACTACCTAACGTTCACATGAACTCCAACAAAATAGGAAACAAACTAGGAAGACTTAACTGCTTCTATGACTCTTTCTACTACTTGACTTAAAACACTTAATCACCAATAAAACAATAATAAATAAAACTGCACGTAGACTTGTGATGAGCTGGAAATGACACTTCAACACTCCCTCTCATTTTCAGCCTTCATCAACCTTAGCTTGGCACATAATCGAGACAACGTCGCACCTGCCAAACTTTTAGTAAACATATCCGCAGCTTGCTCGTGTGTGTCAACCCATTGCAGATCAATATCACCTTTCAGAACCTTCTCTCTTATGAAGTGATAGTCCACCTCTATATGCTTAGTTCGAGCATGGAACACTGGATTTTCTGCCAACTTGATTGCTGAACGATTATCACATAGCAACTTGATTTTGTAGTTAACTTCTTGATGTAAATCTCTTAGGAGCTGTACCAACCAGGTACATTCCTGAGCAGCCATGGTTGCTGCTCTATACTCAGCCTCGGTGGTCGAGAGAGACACCGTAGCCTGTCGTTTACTACACCACGACACAGGACTTGACCCATACAAAAACACATAGCCTATCGTCGACCTTCTTTCGTTTAAATCCCCAGCATAATCTGCATTACAAAACCCCATTAGTTCTGGTCCAGGCTCCCTCTTGAAGGCTACTCCCTGATCAATTGTAGCATTTATGTATCTTAACACTCGTTTCATAGCTATCATATGCTGCTTTCTTGGATCCTGCATAAAACGACTCAATACCCCGACAACAAACGAAATGTCGGGTCTTGTTAGAGTAAGATAAATTAGGCTACCAACCATGCTTCGATATGTTGACGGGTCATCTACCTTCTGCCCTTCATATGCATACAATCTGCTGCCCGATTCCATAGGCGTAATAGCCGGCTTACACGTTAACATACTAAACTTATGTAAGAGATCAGTTGCATACTTTCTTTGGTGCAAGATAAAACCTTCATCATAGTATGTTAATTCTAACCCAATAAAATGAACTAACTTTCCCAAATCCTTCATTTTAAATCTCACACATAGATTAGCCTTTAACTGTGTGATCTCTTCCTGCACATCTCCAGTAATAATTAAATCATCAACATAAACTAGTACCACCACAACCTTCTCACCTAGTTTCTTCACAAATAAACTACTATCTGCATGGGTTAATCGAAAATCATTTAACTCTAGAAATTCAGCGATCTTACCAAACCAAGCGCGCGGAGACTGTTTTAATCCGTAAATGGCTTTCCTTAACTTGCACACGTACTCCGGTCGGTCTGGACTTTCAAAACCACTTGGCTGGTCCATGTATATCACATGATCAAGCTCTCCATACAAGAAGGCATTATTGACATCCATTTGTGTCAATTTCCACCCCTTGTTCACTGCAATTGCCAATAAGAGCCGCACTGTTGTTAATTTAGCAACCGGGCTAAATGTTTCTTCAAAATTAACCCCATATTCTTGTGAGAAACCACGAGCTACTAGCCTTGCTTTACAGCGATCCACAGAACCATCGACCTTCACTTTTAGCTTAAATACCCATTTACAACTAACCGGCTTCACACCATCGGGTCTTGGGACCAACTCCCAAGTTTCATTTTGATGCAGGGCTGCCATTTCTACCTTCATTGCTTCACGCCATTCTGGTTTCGCATAAGCTTCTTCAAACGACTGTGGTTCCGCCAAAAGATCTTCCACAATTGCAACATTAGCATACTTGGTATTTGGCTTACGTACTCTTTGTGATCGCCTTAGAACCGAAGTGTCTTGTTCACTTATGTCACGATGTTCACTACTTTGGGTAGCACTATTCTGATTCACATCATCATCTTCACCTTCAACTTGAACATCATCAGTAAATTCTAACATAATTTCAGAATTTTCAAGATCTTTCTTGAGTTGTTCACTATCCGGCAACACCTTGTTTTCATTAGACCACCATGACGATTGCTCGTCAAAGATAACATTCCTTGACACAGACCTTTCCTTTATCAGGATTGCAACACCGCCACCCCTTTCTTTCTGAATCGTACCCTACAAATATACACCGAATTGCCTTTTTCTCCATCTTGTGACGGAGATGAGAGGGTACAAATACATAACAAACACAGCCAAAAACACGAAAGTAACTTACAATGGGCTTCAATTTATTCAACTTCTCATATGGAGATATGTAATCAAGGTTCTGTGAAGGTAAACGATTGATCACATAACCTGCAGTCTTTATTGCCTCAGCCCAAAAACGACCCGGGAGATTCTTGTCATGAATCAAACTCTTTGTGATTTCACTCAAATGTCTGTTCTTTCGTTCGGAGACTCCATTTTGTTGTGGCGTGTTCGGGCACGTCAATTGCCTCTTGATTGACTTCTGCTTCAAATAGTTGCTAAAATCACTCGCCATATACTCACCTCCATTATCGGATCGCAAGCACTTAACTGTACGATCTGTTAGCAGCCTCGAATCAACCTCAAATTCTCTAAATTTTGAGAATACCTTGGATTTTTCCTTCATGAAGTACAACCATACATAACGTGAATAATCATCAATGAAGGTAACCATAAATCGCATACCTTGCACCGAGGGCTGCTGAACTGGACCAAAAACATCCGAGTGCACAACTTCGAGTGGCTCTGTCGTCCGGTGGTCAGAGGGTTTGAATGGCAACTGCTTAGCCTTACCGTATTAACATCCTGAACAAACCCCCTCAGGCTTTACATCAATTTTTGGAAGCCCATTTACCAGTTCTCTCTTAACCATCAGGCCCAGTCTTTCAAAACCTACATGGCCCAGACGTTGGTGCCAAAGATCTGCTGTTTGTTTCCCTCTTGCCTTCTTCACGTATGCAGACTGAACATTGAGTACATAAAGGGACTCACTTTTGCGTCCTTGAAGAATCGGAGTAGACGGAGTTTTAAATTCCTTGAAAACCTTCACTTCTTTTGGACCAAACAGAACATAAAGACCATCAGAAGTCATTTGAGAAACCGAAATCAAGTTCCTCCTCATCCCTGGTACATGGTATACATCTTTCAGAACTAGTTCTTCTTTGTCATCGTCAGACGTGAAAACAACATCACCGATATCTGCTATCAAATGTTTCGAGTTGTCTGCAATTGTTACCACCCTGCTACCGCCATATTTGATGGGTCTCCGAAGCCGCGTTTTGTCTCCGGTAAGATGATTGGAACAACCTGAATCTACAATCCAATCATCTAATCCGTTTTGTTTTGTTTCAGTTGTTGCAGGCAGTGCTTCTACATCATCTACACCGGCCATTAAAGCTTCAACATCCCAACCATCTTCTTCTCCAATAGTAGCAGCATTTCCTTCATCATTTGCTGCACTCGACAATTATGGGCCATGTGGCCTTTAAGGCCACATTTGTAACATTTAAACGGAAACCTTTTACCTTGAAAACGAGGCTTCTTTTCACCGGACGGTTCACCACGATCTGAATTAGTGCTTCTTCTTTCATTTTGTTCACGACTTTTGTTCCTATCCACATGTCGATTAGTGTTACGGGACTTATGATTGTACTTACCCTTTCCTTTCTCTACGTACAACACTTCATCTTCCTTTTTCACGGGAGAATCAACCGTCAATTTTCCCATTTGCTTGGCCAATGCTTCTTGGCTAGCTAATAAGTTTTCGAACTCACCCAACGAAGGTTGTGTCGGCCACCCCTGTACAGCAGTCACAAAACTTCTATACTCAGGGTTCAAACCGTGTATAATGATGCGCTTCATCCTAGCATCACCAATCACGGCTTGTGTATCGAGATCAGCAATTTCCCGGCATAGTGTCTTCACCCGGTGGAAATATTGAGGAATCGTGAGTTCCTTTTGAGTTATACCTAATAACTCATTCTCTAGCAATTGAAGCCGAGCGTCATTCTTCTTCGAGAAAACTTCAGCCAAGGTATCCCACGCCATTTTCGGATTAGTTGCATCCTTGATGTGCTCAAGGAGTTCTTCCTCCACTGTTGTCTTTAGAATAAACATCGCCTTGCCCGCCTTTACTCGCCATTTTCGTAACACCCCTTCCGGGTTTTCACGTGGAGGCTGCACCGTGTCATTCCTTTGGGTCACCTCCCAAAGGTCTTGTCCCTGCAAGTACGAAGAAAGATACGTAGCCCAGGTCTTGTAGTTCTGGTTATTCAATTTCTTCACACCGCCAATCAATTGCAGGTCCGACATCTTCACCGGTGGCTCTGATACCACTTTGATAACCAAGTGGATCAAACAAGGCTACAACAGTAATCAAATACAAGAACTTTTGGTGGCAGAATGCCTTTTTGTGGTCTTTATTTCCTGGATATCAAAAAAGTGCAAAGCATTGAAGATATATATATAGCCATACATCCACTACCTAACGTTCACATGAACTCCAACAAAATAGGAAACAAACTAGGAAGACTTAACTGCTTCTATGACTCTTTCTACTACTTGACTTAAAACACTTAATCGCCAAGAAAACAATAATAAAACAATAATAAATAAAACTGCACGTAGACTTGTGATGAGCTGGAAATGACACTTCAACATGTTGTTCTATTACAAAAGCAACGCTTTAAAAAACCCATTTTCTAAATTGATGTCAATATTTATTTGTATCATCATACAAATAAATATTTATTGGTGTTTGTATAGCTTGTTATTGGGTATGACCCGACTTGGATCATAACGTACTAACCACATCAATCTTGTATGTGTCTTGGGCATACAAGATCCAACAACTAAAAGTCAAATTATTTAGATGATTATATCATAATATTGAGGTAGTGGAATAAAGGACGAAGTTTAATGTTATTTGGTCCTAAGTAGTTCCACAAACATTTGATACTCATGTTCCATACATGGGAGTTCCACCATATGTTTTCATCTGCAGCTACTTATCATCAATAATTTAAGGAAAAATATGTATAATATTGTTATGTATATTCTGTTCAAACAACAAAAATGTTATGCATAGTGATGTAACCGGTAACTATAAGTTGTAAACAGGAACCTTGAAGCAAATAACTTTTCTGGGACTATTCCTTCTGACCTGGGGAGATTAACTAATTTACAAACATTGTAAGGCTGATTGGCTCTGATTTTGTTTGTTTTTCGACTAATAATGTATTTTTAATTCACTCTGTTTCTTGATACTTTGCTCCAGGATTTTGTCCTCAAACCAGTTGACAGGAATGTTGCCAGCATCCCTTGCTGAATTGAGAAATTTGAAAGATTTGTAAACACTTTTACATTTTTATTTAGCTAGTTTATATTCCATATATAGTTTTTGTTATTAAGTCTTACATATTAATAAACCTAATGAAAAATTTAAAGAATCCACATCATGTAATAGATAGGAAGCAGCTAGCTACACCTATGCATATTTGTCTTAAGGAGGGGTTGTTTTGTCTGTGCAAATATGAGAAATATTTTTGTTTGTACAGCAGGGTAAGTGACAACAACTTCAGTGGGTCTATACCTGATTTCATTGAGAGTTGGAAACAACTCAGTAAACTGTAAGTTCAGTTTCCAATCATTATGCACAATGAACCAAATACTAACATATGCAATACTGCACATATTTATTCGCATTCAACTTTTTTGTATCATCGTTTTTGAAGAGAGCTAATTGGGACTGGGCTTCGGGGACCAATTCTCCATCCATATCTGTTCTAAATTTAACTGATTTGTGAGTGAATATAATGTTAACTTCATATAATTCTTTTCTTTTAATCTTTTTTTTTCCATTTTGTGTAATGGGAAATGATTTATGCTGCAGGAGAATTTGTGAAATAAGTGGACCAACTCAGAGATTCCCTTCGTTATACAATTCTATTGGTGTACAAACAGTGTATGTAGAAGGTTCTGGTCTATACTTGCAGTCGAATATAGAGGTGTCAATATCGACCCATAAATGGGTCAGTTCAGGCTATGTATTTAAGGCATCAATTAAAAAAAGTTAGTTTAAAAGAAAACAGGTGAAATGTGCTAAAAGCTATCCAAATTGTATATGAATACATAAAACCTTAATTATTTTTTCTAAAGAAATTAGATTATTTTTGAAATGATATATGTTTATAATATCATCTGATATAATGGAAGTACATGACTACATAAGCAAAAAAAGGTGCTGGTCAACCCAACTGACCCTACCCATGCCAGTGACCTTTCATTTTGATCCATTCCTGAACTCTCATCCCTTTTCCACATCTAATTATTGATAGTGCAATAAGTTCCATACAATTTTATGCCCTTCTGTTCTGGTGTACAGTGTATTGAGAAACTGCAACATATCTGGAGAGATACCTGCTTATATTTGGCAAAGGCGAGATCTTCAATTATTGTAAGTAGCACATGTGGTGAATCCATCAATATGTATAATGCTCAAATATGACATGTGTGTGGACTCACTAAATGAGTTGGTGTTACAATACTAACTTTGGTATGCAACATAATATGTTATTCAGTAGCTATTGTACTGTAACTTGACCAGGGATGTGAGCTTTAACAAGTTAACAGGGGGAATATCCCGTGACATCATTGGTAGAAGCTTACGTTACGTGTAAGTATGACCCAGTTAGTTAAAATTGTGAGGATATTTGAACTTTGTGCAAATTATATGTGCGCATGCATTATATACATTTATATAATATGCATAGTTATATATAGCATGCATGCATATGTATATGATACACATACGCATGTGTATGTTTCTTATTTTTTGTACATTTGATGTGGTCTGAATAGGTTTTTGACCGGTAACATGCTAAGTGGAGATATACCAGACACACTTTTGATAGAAGGAGCTACCATGTATGTCTTTTTCGTGACTACTAAAGAAGGGATATCATTTTACTTTTAAAGTGTAATGGATTAACTTTCAGCTTCAAAATTGTTGTTAAATAAGAGTGTTGCAGGTCAACCTGAATGTACTCGTGAGCCAAAAAAGAAAAAAACTAGCGAAAAGAGGAATGGGTTGAAAACTCCTAGTGTCTATTTTTAAGGCATTTACCTCCTAAACAGATTTTAGTCAAAGTTTTTGACTATTGTCATAGTAAGTTTGCTTGTGTGACGATAGTTAATGCATAAATATTACTACTTCAGAAAAAAAACAAAAATGTGTTGCAGGTCAACTTGAGCCTACTCATTTTGAGTGGTACAAAATAATGTCTTTTTAGCCCAAATATGTTTCGACCTGTACAGACACCATAAAAAGGTAAAATATGCAACACAATTTGAGTTGGTTTTGAATTGAAACTTAATCCATTTACCTATTAAGTCAAATCCATATCTCAATGGATAGAGTGGTGATGATGATCTATTTTTATTACATGCAAATCACATAATTAACCACTGATAAAGTAATATTAAATCAACTTTCATCATATTTTTGTATTCATTGATCTAGTGACCTGTCCTACAACAATTTTACTTGGCAAGGGCCTGATAAACCTACGTGCCGACCGAACATGTGAGATAGCTTATCTATTTAGCCTTCATATTCTTCTTTCTTATGCAACTTTTAACATTTTTTTTCAAGTTGATAACACCAATCCATTTTGATGTTCGTATCAGGAATCTATACCTTAACCTGTTTAAGAGTTCTTCAACAGGAAACACATTGTAAGTGTAACATGTTGGTTTAGTTTTATGAGGGTATTTGGATTTGCATTTTGAACTGGTACTTGTGATTCAAAGTCGCAGTACTTATTTTTCAATTTTTGCATGCAGATTGTGCCTCTCATTATATTTAATTCTATACATCATAAAATTTATTATCATCTGAATAGTCATGCATTTGTATGTTACATCAACGCTCATCTCTCTTACATTTATATCATAAATAGACAGGATATACTTCCATGCATGCAGGATGCCAAGTGTCCTAGATGTAAGTGGTTTATACTTGGGCACATATCTTTGAATTTATCGATGTTATATTAGTGTGTAAATGCTTCTCCATCTTGTTTATGAACCCACACTGATGAAAGTTGCAACACAAATTCCCTTTTAGGAGTGATATAGATAAAAACATAAAAATCCATGCTCTTACTGCCTCTATCAAAACATGTTAGATCCTATCCAAGTTGGTTATTTAAGATTGTGTTAATGGCTCCCATTTATGTGAATTGGCATTTAATAATATCAATTTATTTATTTGTGACAGATGGATGTTCCTTACATGTTAATAGTGGGGGAAATGATTTGAAGGTTAAAGAAACTAATAAAGATGTCGTTTATGAAGGAGATGCCTCGTTTGATGCTGGTGCAGGAAGTTTCCATAGAGGTCGTGATAATAACTGGGGACTTAGTAGCACCGGAGACTTCCTTGACGACAGTATCCAAACAAACCTTTATGTAGAATCTTTGCAGAATAGTTCAATAAACAACCTACCTTCTCTTTACACAACGGCGCGCCTCTCTCCTCTTTCTCTTACTTATGTCAGCTATTGTTTACAAAATGGTGATTACATGGTTAATCTCCATTTTGCTGAAATACAGTATACTAATGATACTACATACAGAAGTCTTGGCAGGAGGATATTTAATATCTATATACAGGTGATAATTTGACTAAATTGAATTACTTGGATGGTTCCTTTGGTATACTCTGATTTCACTTTTGGTCCCTAACTCTTAAAAATTACAAGTCTAGTCCAATACCTTACACGAATGCAACACCAATGGTGCGTGAGTTGGATGGGCGTTAACTTTTGTTGTTAGATAATCGTTTTTAGGTACGATTTACAACGGATCTAGTTTGATTCAACGTCATTGCACATCTCTATGAACAAAATCACAACCATAAAGCCAACTACCATATCGCCATCCAACTTATGATGGTGTTGGTAGTAGTTCTGCAAGTCGAAAGGGGAAAACTGAGATGAAAGTGTGGTTGGAAACTGGTAGTGTAGTCGGCAACTTGTGGTGTGCGGTTGGGTGAGGTGGTGCGGCTTTAAAATGGAGGTGAGGTTGTTACTAGTTGCCGGTTGGGTGTAATGGTGCGGCCATAAAAAGGGTTGCTTGTTGTTTGTGCTAGTCAAGTTTTAATTGTAGGTATTTTTATTTTATTTTATTACAGGGGTAGTATGATCATTTTGTAAATATTTTACGGAATAAGTTAACGCCCATCCAACTCAGGGACTGTTTGTGTTACGTATACATAAAGTATTGGACTATGCTTGTAATTTCTAAAAGGTTAGAGAACAAAAGTGAAATCAGAGAATACCGACCATCCGTCCTTAGTTATTTTACATCCCGGTTTATGTGCTGAATTTGTTAGTAATTCAGGGAAAACTTGAAAAAAGAGACTTCAATATTGCAAATGAGGTTGGGATAAGGAGGCCTCTTATAGTGCCCTTCAATGCAAGTGTGACAAATAACATATTAGAGATACGCTTTTATTGGGCTGGTAAAGGGACAGCACGTTTTCCTAGGAGAGGACGCTATGGGCCCCTCGTGTCAGCTATTTCTGTCAACCCATGTGAGTATCGTCCATTTAACTATATTTTAGCAAGAAATGCAACTTATATATCTTGTTTTGACAACTACTTAGAATAAGCAAGACGGGCGGCTTTGGTAATGGTTCAAAACTTGTTTTTGTTGAACTGAGTTGTTTTTTGTTACAGTTTTAGTTGGCTTGGGTTCTGGTTTGGTTGACTTGCATATATTGTTTTCCACTCTCTTAAATGTTTTATGTAAAAATCAATGTGGGCCTTGGAGAAACCATTAAGGTTGTTGCTTTGTGACCTTGAGGCCATGAGTCCAAGGCATGAGAAAAAACCTCTAGCACAAAACGTAGGATTAGGCTGCGTAAATCGGATCGTGAAGTGATCTGGATCCTCCCCAGCCGATACGCAAAACGGAGCTGAATCAAGCGCCAGATACACATTATATATACGTAAAGCATTATCACAAAATCAATATCGTAGTAAACTAATAATAATATTAAAGTCTTCAGATAAAACAAATTAGAGTTTATATGAAATAAAATACACTTTGGTTGACTTAGTCTGTTTGAACCGTTTCTATTAGGTAAACATTTTACTTGGGCCCATTTAAGATTAGAAAGCAATCTAAATCAACCTACTCTTATATACAATGATATTCATATTGGTTGTGACATTTGGGGATGTTTACAATTTTATAATAGTATTCAAAGTATAGTTCTTTTTCAAAAAAATGTGAATTACAAGACGTCAAGACCTAAATGAAAAAGATTAATAAAATAACATGACAAGCCCCGATGAACGACAAATAAGGATATTGATGTAGTCGGAAACAGAAAGATAGATAATTGAACCTGTTGATTTACGAGAATACCAAGAACAATTCTTCTAACTATTGTTGATTCACAAAGAATACCGATAATCAGGATTTACACTAACACAAACCGTGATAAAGAGAAAAACAAATTTTTCATAAACTTTTTAATAATATTTCATCCATCCCTTACAAGAATATAAAGAAACAAAACTAAAGTCAAATGGGCCACAAAACATAAACGGGCCAAAAACTAGGCCGAACGCAAAGTCTAACAAAATGTAAAAATAAGACAAAAATTGAAATAACTCTTAAAATAAGTCGTTTTTGGGCCGAAGCGATGACCTAAACCGCCTACGGCTATTTGTGAAAACTTGCTCCTCGGCCCAACGGTCGTTTTGACTGGTCCTGGGCCCAAAACGGAGACTTCTAACCCAAGTTATCGCCATTTCAGTGAAGCCCCTTTTGATAAGCGATCTTGGGCCTCCAAAAAGGCTAAAGCTTGCTCATCCACACTTGGGCCCACATCAGATATTCACTAAACACTTATCACCTTTCAAGTCTTTAGCACTCTAAACATACTAGCTTCTCACATAAGTTGGGATTGCAGACAATTGTTTTCTCTTTTGGTGAATGCCAGTGTCATAAAAATCGTTTCTAGTCGGTGATTAATTGAGGATTAATTGGAAATCTGCCACCAGCCTTGGCGATTTCACATAATTTGAGGGTTAATTGGTAATCGGTCCTAGTTGGAAAAAGTTGGACCTCGTCGGATTAGAACCTAATCGGTTAAAATCAATCATAATTGGTCAAATTTCTTTCAAAATCAGTCAAAATTGCCCAGATTTCTGTCAAAATCAGTCAAATTTTGGTTAGAATTGGTGGTACGCCAGCATTAAAGGAAAAGTTTATGCAAAATCTCAAATCCTATATGCTTATAAGCTACTTATAATATTTGTAACTCTTGCAAGCAGATTTTAAAACCTGTTCAGTACGTGGGAGGACAAACACAGTTTCTTATGTTGGTTTTGCGATTGGGGGGTTGTGTCTCATCTTCATAATCATGCTTGTTCTCTGGTGGAAGTGCTTTTCGAAAGGCAGAAACAGGAATGACAAAGGTACGGCTTTTCTTATAAATTTTATATATGATTATAAGTAATAGGATCTAGGGGTATTTCAAAAACCGACCGAACTGCCCAAATTGAAGTAAATCAGCTGGTTTGAGATTCAAACAGTTCAGTTCACCACGTGGTTTTTGTGGTTTGGTGTTTTTAACAGTTGGGTCCAGTTTGAAACATGGAACTGACCAACCGAATAGGCCATTTGACCTCTATTATTTTTATATTCTTTTAATTGTTGGAATATGTAGTCATGTATATGTATTGTTTTGGTAAAGAATCTGTATCATTTTAGAAATTTTATTACAACCTATGGGTTTGAAAATAAAATTGAACGGTAAAAACCAAAGTGCTAAACTGTAAAACTAGCCAACCAGCCCATCCTGGCTAGTTTGGTCTATCATTTCTTGAAATTGTAGTTAGCACTTCGGTCTAAATTTTTTGTCAAAAAAGGCGGACCGTGAACACTCCTAAATTAGAATCGGTGTCTGAAATTTTCTTATAATGCTGTCTTTGTTTTTGTAAATGATGTGCTGTGAACAGATATTCAAGGGATGGAACTGAAAACAGTATCATTTTCTTTTAAACAACTAAAGACTGCTACAAGAAACTTTAATGTTACAAGCAAAATAGGGGAAGGCGGCTTCGGACCTGTTTATAAGGCAATAATCTAGCACACGGTGGATTTGGTGTTTAATATTTTAAATTGTGTGTATGGAAACTAAAAATATAGCATAATGATGCAGGGTACATTACATGATGGCACTGTAGTTGCTGTGAAGCAGCTTTCTTCTTATTCAAGGCAAGGAAATCGTGAGTTTCTAAATGAGATTGGTGTGATATCTTGTTTGCAACACCCGAATCTTGTGAAACTTCATGGATGCTGTATTGAAGGAGATCATTTGTTGCTTGTATATGAGTACATGGAAAACAATAGCCTTGCCAATGCACTCTTTGGTGAGTGTTTACTTTCTTTATCTATCACCATGGTTATTATTATTTTTACTAATATTATTATTGTTAATATTATTAGTTTTATTCTTACATTATTATTATTATTACTATTATTATTATTACTATTATTATTATTATTATTATAATTATTGACTTAATTGTTATTATAATTATCATCATCGTCGTCATCGTCATTTACATTCAAGAATATTTTGCAGCGTGGAATAGAAGTGAATTGATGCTGGATTGGACAACAAGGTTTAAAATTTGTGTTGGGATTGCTCGAGGTTTAGCTTTTCTTCATGAAGAATCGAGACTTAAAATTGTGCACAGAGATATCAAAGCTACTAATGTCCTGCTTGATAAAGATCTTAATCCAAAAATATCAGACTTTGGATTGGCTAGGTTACATGAGGATGACAGGAGTCATGTTAGCACACGAGTTGCTGGAACAATGTACTTCTTTCTTCACTCTTTTTGTAGCTCAAAAATTAGAGTCGAAAATTCAACTTGGGTTATCTTTCATCTCTAGCGCGTCAAACGGGCGAAGTAAAAGAAAGATAAAAAGCAAATGGGTCCCAAAGTGTGTCTTTAATGCATGTCATTTGCTAAATTGCTTAATATTTAACAATCAAGTTATCTAAGGACAAAAAGTATTTTGGATCAACCCAACCCAGGAAAAATTGTTACCTGTTTTAGGTACTTATTACTAAAAACCTTTGACATGGTTGTTGCAGAGGATACATGGCACCAGAATACGCACTTTGGGGTCACTTGAGTCACAAGGCAGATGTATATAGCTTTGGAGTTTTGGCTTTGGAGATCGTGAGTGGAAAGAGCAACAACAAATACATACCAAACAACGAAAGTGTCTGTCTTCTAGATTGGGTATTAATCCATATCCTTACTTTTGCTAAACATGCATGTACCCCTATATATACACACTTGTATGGAATAACGTGAGATTTATAAGGTGAAATATTGGTTTCAGGCTTGTCGTTTGCATACTAGAAAACAGTATGAAGAGCTGTTTGATGAGAGGCTGGAGTCAAAGATCAACAAAGAAGAAGCAGAAACTGTGGTGAAAGTGGCAATCTTGTGCGCAAATGGAACTCCTACACTAAGGCCAACTATGTCTGAGGTTATCAGTATGCTTGAGGGCAGAATCTCTGTTCCTGATACATCCCCACCAGAATTAGGTTCCCATTTTGAAGATTTGAGATTTCAAACGATGAGAGTGAGTCTCGAAGAAAACACCAAAAGTCATTATTCTGCTACATCTTCAAATGATCAGTTTGAAGAAATTTCCGTAGACGAAAGATCATATTGATTCATTGGTCGGCCTGTGACGTGAATATAGCATGTTTTGTCTTGGTTTTTGTATGCATTTTCAACTTATATGGTCTATTGTTTTGCCAGAAATAGCAGCTTCTCTCTAAGAGTTTGGATCGTCCCAATTGTATTAGCTTGTAAATATAAGATGTAGGGTTCTTTTTGTTTTGCACAGAAACATAATAAGCCTTAAGCTGAACTGCAAGTTGGTAATGTACCAAGTAAATTTGAATTAGCAAGTGATCACTACCTTTTCTTATGAGATCACTTTACACCAGTAATTTTACTTGTCACTTACATTTATTCAACATTTGTGGTTTACAATAGATTATATAGGTTTTGTTGCGTATCAAGTAATTTTAGTGATGTACAAACAGCCTTCCTTTCATTGTATGGCAATCCAAAGGTGTTATACAGTTATGTGAGGATAGATTGTAAGTGGGTAAAGTGTCAATAATAAAAATAGAAGAAGCTAATAGCAACTTAGATGAGAAACTTGGTCACTCAATGGAGGATCACTACCTATGATACGTCTTTTGTAGTGTTGGTGCTTAAAGTTAAGCAATATTTGGATTTTTTAACAAAACATTAACATAGCAATACCATCACATAATTTGTAGTTCAAATATTGATTTACACAGTTAAGCACCAACTCTGAAACTCATACACTAGCATAAACAAGTCTTAGACAGTTTGAGAAATGATGGAAACACACTGTTTGCAATTGGTTTAGCATCTTCTCGTACTCATCTACTCCTGCAAGCTCACGAATGTTGAGAAAGTGAATTGCATTCTCAATCGCATTTTCCATTTTCTGCAAGTCGTTTTTAGGGATCTTTTTATTCGAACTTTTGTTTATGGTTTTGATTTTTGTTTCCACGTCATATATATATTGCTCCAACGCATTGCGAGCACAAACCTTCTTAAACTCTTGGTCCTCAAGCTTATACTTTTCTGCATCTTTCAGCATCTTATCAATCTCTTGATTCGAAAGCCTTCCCTTGTCGTTAGTAACTATCATTTTCCTTTTTAAGCCAGTAGTTACTCCTCACCCGAGCAACTCAATATACCATTTGCATCAATCTCAAAAACCACATTGACTGATGATTTACCCCTTGGTGCAAGTGGGACGGCAACCTTAAAACTCCCCAACCAGTTGTTGTCTTTGGCCCTTATTCTCTCACCCTGATATACTGGGAAATTTATAGCACTTTGGTTGTCTTTTACTGTGAAATTTTTCTGATTTTTTGGTTGGTATTGTAGAGTTTCTTGGAATCAAAACAGCCATAGTTTCATCATGACGCTGCACACCAAGTGACAAAGGAGTGACATCCAAAAACACCAAATCTTTAACCTTTTGAGTGGTCTCACCGCGTAACTTCGCAGCAAGAATGGATGCACCATATGCAACTGCCTCATCAGCATGAATTCTCTTAGAAAGCTCCTTTCCATTGAAGAAATCTTGCAACAGTTCTTGCACCTTTGGTATCCTAGTTGAGCCACCAACAAGAACAACTTCATCTATGTCCTTTTTATCCATCTTTGCATCTATTAAACAACTCTCAACTGTTTCTATGCACTTACTAAACAAGCCTGCATTAAGATTTTCGAACTTTGCACGAGTAATTCTTGCAGAAAAATCTACACCCATGTGCAAGCCATCAATTTCAACGGTGGTTTCAATTGTTGAAGAAAGTGCTCGCTTTGCTTTTCACAGGCTACCCTCAACCTCCCAACTGCTTTTACATTCGCTTTGATATCACTCCTATGCTTTCGGTTAAATTCATTAATAAAATAATTCACCAGTTCGTTATCAAAGTCTTGTCCACCCAAATGAATGTCCCCAGCTACCGCCTTCACTTCTATCTTTCCATCCATTACAAGCATATAAAGAAAACAAAACCAAAGTTGAAAGGGCCACGAAACATAAACGGATCAAAAACTGGACCAAACACAAAGTCCAACAAAATGTAAAAATAAGACAAAAATTGAAATAACTCATAAAATAAGTCGTTTTTGGGCCGAAACAATGACCCAAACCGCCTACAGCAATAAGCCAATAATATTAAAAACATTCTTTCTTCCTTACCAACTCATTAGGTACGTTTAAACATTTTTCCTAGTTCTTATGTTTAAAAAAGGTAAATAAATTAACCTAGTAACTTTTTAAGAAGAGTTTTTAAGACTAAACATAACATGATTTCCCTTAGCCCACTCTTGCCGGATTGACACCTGCATGCCTTATGGCTAATTTCTTTATCCAAGGCGATATATATCTAAACAATGGTGGTTGTTATTTTATTATATTATTATTGTCGTCATCGTCGCCGCCGCCATCGTTGTTGCTGCCGCCGTCTAATGTTACTTCTAAAAAACATTATTTATAAAATAAAGAATTTTTATAAAACATCAAACTTTTTTAAAAATGAAATATTATGAAATTGATGTTTTTAAAAAGTATTTTTTATAAAAAAATAACTAAAATCAAGAGAAATAATAGGACAATTTTAAAAATGACATTTTATTATAACGTGATTGAAATCATATCTAATCTTAGAATATCTTTTAAATTTTTTTATTGAATTTATTATTTTATTTATTCAAACTTGTGTAACATAGGTTTAGTAATATATATATATATATATATATATAATAAAAGACTAATATTTTATACACATGGAATCATATTAAACCTAAAAAGTTTCAAAAACCCTTGGGCCTGGGGTAAGAAAAATATAAGCCCATATAATATTATGTGTAAATTTCTTTTAAACATAATTAATTGTATATAACGCGATCAAAGTGCCAAAGTTGATGGCTTTATTGAAAAATGTGATTGAAGTGCCAAAGTCGAATGCGAATTGGTGTTCTCATTTCTGTCTTCTTGATTAGGGCAATTTTATTCCTTTTAAATTAAGTATTAATACATTAGATTGGGTAAATTATATTTTGCTAAACTACTTAACATGTTAATAAGCTCTAAGATAAGGTTTAATAGGTTAAAATAATTAAAATGTTATTAGGTTTGTCAATGAGTTTTTAATAGTTTATAGTTTTTTAAAATAATAATGTATAAAAATTTTAAAAATTTCGCACCCCTAAGGAGATCAAGCCATGAGCGATCACCCACCCCTATCCTTAGGGTCGTCCCCGCCTACACGCCTGATAGCTAGTTTCTTTTTCCAAGGGTTATATTGATTCAAACAATCGTGGTTATTATTATTTTTTAATTGTAATTTTTCAAAATGTTTAAATGTTAACTTTCTTTTTCCTTTAATGGCTAGTTTTTTCATATATATATAACCATTAACAACACAGATCCCACTGTGGCATCAACCACCAAAGTGTAACCATCGACATTAGATCCTTTTGTCCTTAAAAGTACATGGTTCAAATCTGGGTTCTCTTTCTCCACCACAGACACCACCACCACCATATTACCACCACCACCACATTATTGCCGCCACCACAATGCCGCTAATATTTGGGTTCAGATCTGGGTTCACACCTAAGTTTGTATGCCAGATTCAATCTTGTGGGCCAAACCAACATCATGTCTCTATAGTGTTGTAGTTTTGTTAATGTGGCTTAGTTACAATGTTGAAGTTTCATTACGGTAGTATAGTTACATGGTTTAATGTTGTTTTGGTTGTTAGGTTTCTGAAATCATGAAGGTGTAGTTATATGGTTTAATGTTGTTTTGGTTGTTTAGTTAATTTTGTTACAATGGTGTAGTTTTGTTTTTTTATTTCTTTATAGTTTTGAAATTTGGTTACAATGGTGTAGATGCGTAATTACATTATTTAATGTCGTTTGGTTGTTAGGTTGTTGTAGTGATGTTGTTACTGTAAGTTTGAATAGTGTAATATCGGGTGTAGTGGCGATTAGTTTGTTTTACATTAGTTTTACAGATTGTTTTACAGTTGTTTGTATTGGGTTACATTAGTTTATATTGATGTAATGTCGCTTGGTTGTTGTATTTATTGTGCTACTTTTAGTTGGAGTGGTGTAATATTAGGTAATTAATAGTAAAACTAGATGTTTTCACTGTAATTTTGCTAAAGGTTACGTTATGAAAGCTTACAGTGATGTAACAATAGTGTAGGTAAACGATATAATTTCGTAAAACAGTTTAATCGGGTGTAAAAGCTTCTATACATTGGTGTAACAGCAGTGTAGGTAACCGGTGTAATTTCGTTAATTCGGGAAAAAAAATACAATTTGCAAAATTATATGGGAATTATTAAGAAAAATATAACAAATTTAATGGTACAATCTATATAAAAAATAACAATGTATAAAAAAGTTATGAAAGTTTTAAAAACATAGGGGAAAAATTTTTAAAATGGAAAAAAAATAGAAGATAACAGGTGTGGGTTAATTGACTTTTTTCCCCTTGTTGATCAAAAAAGAAAGAAAGAAAAGATATTAACCATTTAAAATTTGATCAGTGGTTAATAATAGCTTAAATGGTTCTCACGAAAAGGATGGGTTCTTATTTGAACCTAACCCTATATATATATATATAGGAATGACTTCATATGAAAACCTTAGATATTGTAAGAACCATTTAACTCTATATCTAACCATTGATTTAATATAAATAATTATAGGTGCTATATGTATAGTTGACATGAGATGAATGGTATTTATATCTTTTACTCTTTACTAATTATTGTACTTTTTGATAACCTTTTTTGTTTTTTTTTCATAATTTTATCTTCAAAAAACACAAACCCCATCAAAAACCACCATCATAATTTCTTATCCCATTCAAATTTAAAGAATCCACCACCACCACCACTGTTCTACATCAACTGATTTCTTCTATCTTCACCGTTAAATACTAGTAACCCTCTTCATCAACCCCAAAAACCCTTTTTCTCCGATCGTCTAACCCATTCCAACACCATCACGATGACACCACATCTACCACAACAACCACTAATTCCATTCCATATATATCTCTCTTTTACATCGAATTTTTCCACATCCACTTCTTGATCTAAATTAGAACGATGATGAAAACAACACTGAAAGCATTCAAGATGTAGCATCAACTTTTAGATCCGACGTTAATAGAAGTTTAAAGATACAACCCGGTTCCAAATCTAGCATCAACTTCCACATCCGGTGTTAACCGAAGTTCGTAGATGCAAACCCGGTGGTCTAGTGGCGTTCGAAGATGCAAACCTAGGTAGCATTTTCTCTTGTTCTTATGCGTTTTCATTTCAGGATTTCTTAATATATATTTTAAATGTTTTAAGAACTAGCTGAATATTGTTAGTAGTTTTTTATTCATTTTAATTTTTCGAAATTAAAAGGTTTCTTTACACAAAGTTACTTGTTCAATTTTCCCTTTTTCAATCTTTGATTTTTATATATATTGTAAAGAAAAAGAAATTGAATATAGATGGGAAAGCAAGGAACTTACTGTTAACGTGGTATGTTTTGATTGTGAACCAAAAAGAATAACAAGATAAACTTGTGCTTTATTTTTTACAGAGTAGCAGAAGACCCAAAAGAATGTTTTTTTTTTTGCATTTCTTGAGTTTACAATGGTGTACATTGGGTTACATTTATTTACATTCAAAACATTAGTGGTGTAGTTACATTGGTTTACTGATTAGTTTAGATATCGGTTTACATTGTTTTACACATTAATTTACGTTAGTTTAATTTTGATACAGTGGTGCAATATTGTTATTTTAGTTTACATCGTTTTACAGATTGTATTTTTTAATTGCTGCAATATTTTTCATTTTATTAGGTCATATTTTTGTTAGTTTTTATATATGTTTGTTTGATGTAACTCACTGTAAGAGTATAAGTAATCAGAAATATGTTAGAGTGTAAGTAATCAGAAATATGTTATAATTTAGTGTGAGCATTAGATCATTACTGTGAAATAAACATAATGTAATTCATTTGTAACTTATTGTTCCGTTATATGAACATTATTTTAGGAATGTATTTTCATATATGTTTGTTTGATGTAACTCTTGTGTTACGTCATTGTAACATTGTTATTAAATTTAAACACAAAAATTGTAATGTAATATTCCTTTCATTAGTCTTGTAATGTTACTTTGATTACAAAAATTGTCTTGTGCCCGTGGTGTAACTACAATAGTGTATAGATTGGTTTACATTGTTTTATAGATTGTTTTACATGAGGTAATTTTTGTTATAGTGGAGTAGTTTTGTTATTTGATTTCTTTATAGTTTTAAAATTTGGTTACAGTGGCGTAGTTACATAATTCAATGTTGTTTGATTGTAAGGTTGTTGTAATAACAGTATTAATATAAGTTTGATTGGTGTATTATCGGGTGTAATGGTGATTAGTTTGTTGGAGTGTTGTTTTACAGATTGTTTTATATTTGTTAATATTGGTTTACATTGTTTTACATAGATGTAATGCCGTTTGGTTTGTTGTAGTGATTGTGCTACTTTTAGTTGGAGTGCTAAAATCTCATATATTTAACGGTGTAACTAGATGTTTTCTTTACAACTTTGCTAAAGATTATATTAGTATAAGATAATGTAATGTCATTTGATTGTTAGGTTGTCGTAATGTAGATGTTATTGTTAACTAGAGTGTTTAATATCAGGTGTAAAAGTTTGGTAGAGTAGTGCAATATAATATGATCTAATGTTGTTTGCAAGATTACATAAGAATTAACATTGTAATATGATGTAACTATATATGGTTCGTACGGATGAAACTTTTTTTGCAGTGGAGAAACTTTTATAAAAAATTAAAGAGAAAAATATGATAAGTTTAATGATGAAATTTTTATAAAAATTACAATTTAAAAAAAAGTTATAAGTGTTTAAATAAAAAATAAGTAAAGTTTTTAAATATAAAGAAAAAAATATAGGGGGATATAAGGAGGATACTTGTCATGTTTTTATTAAATCTGAAAAATATAGGAGTACTTCCCATTTGTTTTCCCACCCAAAAATTGTTTTTTTTTTAATTTTTTTATGAAAGGTAGAAATATTTCAATAAAGGTAGTGAGATTTGAATTAAAAGTAGGCAAGATACAATTAAAATTGATTCGAGATTGTTTTAGTTTGATTCAAGATTTTAAAGAACTAAAACTTTAACAGGTTTTTAAAATTAATTTTATTTAAAAGCCTTAAAAATAGCACATTCATATCTTATTAAGATGGAAGAGATTTTTATAGCAACCCTGTATCTTTGGAAAATTTTATTAGAATTAGAATTAGAATTTATTGTTACTTTTTCTTAAAATGTTTGTTAAAAGAGATTTGAATGTTTATATTGATGAAATGGGTTGGTCAAAACATTCATATTAGTAATTTTAGGGAATGATTGATATGGGTGATTTGATTTGATGGTATGGGTTGATGCATGCAAAACGTGTTTATGTGGTAGTTTTTCTTTTTCTTATATATATTGATTATCTTTGATTGTAACCCATACTTTATAATTTAATAGAAAATAATTTTGTTTAATTTTTGTTTCGACCAGTGACACGCAAACACGCAAGTCTATAGGCTAGTACTTTTATATACTTTAAAAAATTTCACATCCAACTATATCTCATTTCTCATCTTCTTTCCAACCTCTCATTTTTCATAATATGTATACAATTCAATGGATATAAGAGCCCTACTTTCATTCTCTCAACTCTTAAATAAAGGCAACAATGAAGACCTAGCTAAGACAAATCAAGTAAAGAAGAAGACATCAAACATTTCAATAATAATTAACACTTTCTTTGAGGTAGAACAAAGAGAATAATGATGGAAGAGAAGAACATACTTTCATCAACCCAAGCTTCATGGATCCATACCAACAAACCGAACATGATACTTTGTGTAACAGATCAGAGAGAAATACAACATGGCTTGACGTGATTAGTTTTTATTTTAAATTTTTAGTTGTTTTAAATTATGTAGTATTGTTACTTTAATATTTAGTAAAATTTTTCATTCAAATGAAGTTTAGTTATTTATTTGTATTTGCATTTAATTCTCATTTTGTTTTTAATTTTTGTTTCAATTTTAAATTATTTTTTAAAATCCAAAGAATGTATTTGTTTAAATAAAAACAAAATGAAATCATGATGTGGAAATATTAAGGTTGCATATGAAAACGATGGGTAAGGTAGTGTTTGGAGGGAAGGGGGTGTTCTCATCTTTTTGTCCCTCGTGTTTTTTTGGTTGACACTTTTAGTATCATATTAGATTTTTCTTTTATTTTTCCTAGTTTTCCTTGTTTTGTAGGATGTCATCTCAGTTTTTTCCAATTTTTCTTATTTTACCTGATTAAGTTATTTTTAAAATTTGTATATATGTTTCATATTTATAACTAAACTAAACAAAATACATAATTAAAATAAGCTTCCATTAATTAAAAAAAAGACACCATAGAATAAAAAATAGATTTTTTTATAAAACTAAATTTAGTAGGGGTATTATCATCCTTAACGTTGTGCCTTTTCCCACTTTCGATAGAAAACAACTTCTACCTTGTATTCGGAGTACGTCAAATGGTCTTTTAAGATAAACTCCAAGTTGGCTAGTTGTTGTTCTTTCAACTTTCTGTGTGTATATTTAAATAATAAAAAATGGAGTGAATGATCGGTGGGTGTGAAAATCATTTCTAGGATGGAATGTGAAAAATGATATGATGCTAGTGTGGCAATTGATGAAATGTGAAATACGCCAAGTCGCCTAACTTCTCGCTCCTCCCACACAATCTCTTTCTATTACATTAGCATCACATCACATTCCTTAATCTTCCCAAAATAAGTTGAAAAAGATAGTGGTCGAGGTTGAGGGGGAAGTCTTAAAACCCAAGGGCGAGGTACTGGTTGAGGTCAAATTAGGCAGAATGTGACGCGAAGCTCATTAAAACAGATAAGGATCGTTCACAATTACTGTGTTTTATATGTGATGTTGCACTTCTTTACAATTAGTCCGACAAGGAAACATCAAGAAGACAATCAAGTTCAAGCTAATGTTAACAAGCCTGCACTTATAATGATTTTTGTCTTTCAAGATATCTCACTGAGGAAAAGGTGCATCCAACCATATATGTGTCTAATCAAGATGAACAATTTGTGTGGTACTTAGATAATTGGGGATCAAACCACATGTCAGAAAACAATGGATTGTTTTCTAAAGTTTCCAATAATATAGGAGGTCAAGTGAGATTTGGAGATGGAGCATGCGTTGAAATTAAAGGAAGGCGACCTATCTTTTGGAATGCAAGAATGGAGAACACTGCACTTGTAATCGATGTGTACTACATTCTATTCTTACAAAGAAACATTGTTAGCCTTCGAAAACTTACCAGGGAGGTTGATCATAATGAAATAGGAATTCTTATGGATGATCGATCTTGATGGAAGTTAACGATGAAGGTAAAACGATCACCAAATTGGCTATACAATATCAATTTAAAAATTGGCTCACTTATTGTTTGCACTAAAAAGTAGAAGATCGGGCATGGATATGGCACACCCGTTTAGGTCATGTGAACTTCAACGCCATTACATAGATCAACAAAAAAATATGATTCTTGGTGTACCAATAGTAAAATATCCCACCCAAATGTGTGAGGCATTATTGGCCGGTCAACATACACAACAAACCTTGTG
The DNA here is from genome assembly GCA_025506515.1 of Flaveria trinervia. Lineage (NCBI taxonomy): Eukaryota > Viridiplantae > Streptophyta > Magnoliopsida > Asterales > Asteraceae > Flaveria > Flaveria trinervia. Next base: position 23,381,169 of record CM046442.1, on the reverse strand, counting down.
TGACCAATCTCTTCACCTACACCAGTTGGAAAAATGTATATTTTACTTGTTATTTATGACAACAATAGATTTATGTGGGCTTTTATGATAAAAATGAAGGATGAAGCCTTTAAATAATTAAAAATTTATTATAGAGGAATAAAGTTCTTAGGATTGACTAGGGAAGGGAATTCACTTTGCGAGAATTTAATTTGTTTTTGAGCAAGCAAACATTACAAGACAACTGACGACACCCTATACCCCTCAACAAAACAAAATAGTTGAGAGGCGAAATCGTATATTACTGAGAATAACAAAACACATCCACAATGCGATGAGTATGCCATAAAAGCTATCGGCTGAAGCTATCAGACACTAGGTTTACGTGCTAAATAGGCTACCCATGAATATCTTTGCTGATCAAACCCCATATGAAGCTCTGAAAGGAAGAAAATCAAGGATGGATCATTTATGTGTTTTTGGATGACTTGGTTATGTGAAAGTGCCCTCGAACCAATGAAATAAACTACACAACAAAAGCCTACCAATGGTGAAATAGGGTCAAAATCCAATCGAATGTATGATGTTAAAGAAGAAAGAATAGTCATCAATCGAGATGTGATATAAAATTGGATGAAAACAAAAGATAGAACTGGCAAGCTTGTTTTGATGATTCTAGTGACAAAGTAGCTAACTTTGTGATCCACATAAATCAACTTGAACTGATCCAGAGGAATATAATGTGGAACCTAAGCCTTCTAATCTAAACAACCCTCACATATTAGATCAAACAGGCTTATCGCAAGATTTTCCTTATACATATCATAAAATTTTTCTAGATGAGCTATCTGGTGAAGAAAGTCAACTACAATATGTTTCAAGTAGCCAAAGAACTATTTTTACAAATCAAGAACCTACGTTACCTTACCTACATATAGTGATGACCTACCAACCCATCTTTAGCCGAAGAAGAGATACACCACCTCAAGATTAGAAGAATATAAATGAGGTCTATGATCTACTTCTTGCTTAAGGAGATCTAATAAAATTCAAAGCGGACACTAGTTATAAATAATGGGAGCAAGCAATGGAAAATAAAATTGCTTCCATTAAGGAAAAAAAACACCTGGGAGTTAACAGATGTACCCTTAGAACATTTTCCAATTAATTTAAAAGACTATATAGAAGCAAAGCAGGTGCTAATAGTGTTCTTAAACGTTACAAAGCTTAGTTTGTTGTCAAAGGCTACATTCTAGCAATGCCAGCTCAATAAGAGTGGCACATTCACTACCTAGATATCAAACCAACATTTTTACAAGGGGATCTCAAAAAGATAGTATTTGTAACTCAGCCTAAAGGTTTTGTCAAAAAAGGAAATGAACAAAAGGTGTATAAGCTTCTTTAGGGATTGAAACAAGCTCCATAATCTTGGAATACAAAGTTAAATTGGGTTTTAAAAGAGCTTGGGTTCAAATGATGCATTCTTGAACAAGCCGTGTATACAAGAACTCACGAAGGATCTCTCCTAGTGGGAAGTTATATGGATAACATGATAGTAACTACAAACAGTCTAGAAAAAAAATCCATAGTTAAAAATTTTGATAGAAGATAAGTTTGAGGAATGACTTGGGTCAACTCTCATATTATCTCAAACTTGAAGTTATGCAAAGATGGCATTAAGATCAAGCAGTTAGGATATGATAAAAATATCTTAAAGCAAGTTGAGATATGGGAGTGTAATTTCACCAAATTCCTAAGGAATGGGGGTTGAAAGCAATAGAAGTGAGGATGCAACTAAGTACATGAAAATATTGGTTGTTTAGGGTACTTAACACATACACGACCAAATCTTTTATACTCGGTAGGATATGTAAGCAGGTACATACAAGTGCCTAAAACTACTCATTCACTAGCTATAAAACAAGTTCGAAGGTATGTGAAAAGAACAATGGATCTGGGAATTTACAATCGAAGGAATGGAAGTAAGAAGCTCTTCGATTCAGTGACAATAGTCATTCATGACCTGGATGATGGAAAAGGAGTGTCTAGTGTTCTATTTTGCTGATGGATTGATCATTAGAGCTCTCAAAGACAACCAACAATGGCTTTATCCTCCTATAAATCGGATTTATAGTTGTAACTTCAGCAGCCGACTAAGTGATTTGGCTAAAGGGTTTGTTATAGAAATTACATGAAGGGAAAGGAACTGATAGTGATTAAAGTTGACAACAAATATGCAATTGACCAAATGAAACATCCGGTGTTCTTTGGGTGAAGCAAACACATGTCATGCTATTTATTCATGCATCATTGTGTTGAGAAAAATCATATCAACGTTGAACACATTAGTAGGACCAACAAAGAGCTAATATCCTCACCAAAGCTCTATCGAAAATTAAGTTTGCTGAAATGAGACAAATTTTGAGGGTGAGGGTGATTGGAGATACTAGAAAATAACCGAAGACACAAGGTTAAGATGGGGGTGGGGGTGATTGTTCGACTATCTTAACATTAAATAAAGTTTAGGGCTTGTCTTGTAATTTATTTTTAGTCATTATGTGGTCAAATAAATGGATAGGTCCAGTTAGTTTATAAACATTATCCATATGGATTTGAGATAAGTTTTGGTGATTTAAAGTTATCTCAAATAAATTTAAGATAAAGCCTCTTATATAGGAGTAGATTAACTTGATGGACAAGGTTAATTAACTATAAATATAGGTAGGTTTTTTTGATGGATGCAAGTTTTGATATCAATTAATTGGAGAAGGAGCTCCAAAACTATTACTGCGTTTTTTTTTATTATGTTTTCATATATATTGTTAATTGTACTTTATAATCTACATAGGTCACAATATTGAATGTTTTTTAATCTTAATCTTGACGAAATTTGGACAAGCCCAAGCAAAAGCTCCAGGATAACCATTTATGCAAAGCTTCTATACTTATCAGTATGATATGGATTGAGTGACTCCTTTGATTTTTCAGCTGACCTTTAACTATTATACAGAAATTTATTGGGTGGGTGTTTTAAGGGAGCTTTCTTTAATAAAACGATTGAAGTTGTAGCTTATTAGGTCTTGTTACATCGTTTGGGTCCGGGGAAGAAGAATGAAGGGAGTAAGAAGAAAGGGTGGGGGTAGATAGTGGTGGTCGAGCGGTTTGGCGACTAATGGTGTCGTTTTCTCCTCTTTGATTTCTCAACGCTTAAGGGTTAAATTTTGAGCTCAACCCTAAATTCTCAACCCTAATTTCTCAACCCCTATCAAGTTCTTATTTGATTTTCTAAGTGTGAAAATTATAATTTTATCTTTCAGATGACAATTGAAGGATGATGGTGTGATTATTATGGTGGTTGTGGTGATGATAGGATGAGGGAGGGAGGGAGGGAGAGAGATAGTATGACATTAGAGACAAAGATAGGGTGCAAATGGAGATAATTTTTTAGTCATTTTAATTTGTAATTTTGTATATTATTAACACGGGTGTATAGTCATTTACATAAAATTAAATGGAGATTACTAACGACGTTATTGCCTCACTTTAATTGAAACGATAATGAAACTAACGAATTCAAAAGTCAAATTTGAACTTTTGACCTAAAAAAGTAATTCGAATAAAACTACTTGGACGAAAACCATATTAATTCAAATAATACAAATTAAATGGTCAAGGGCAACACTGGAAGAGAAAAAACACTCAATTGTTAACTTTTATTTAATACTCTTTTTACACTATAATAACTTTTACTACTTAAAAATGGTTTAGCTAGCACGTGTTGGACATCCCCAACCAGGTGTTTATCAAGATAAATAAAAGGTGTAGGTGTATCTTATACAAATAGGAGGTTTACATACGATTTTTCTTTTGAGATGTACGAGTGACAGAGATATATATATTTTTAGTGAGCTCTTTAATGATGAGATTATTTTAAGATGCATGAGTGAGATAGTATACATAATGACTACTTAACTGAAGATCGAAAGTTAATTAAACCTATACACGGCATTGTGTAGTGGTAGTACGATTATCTTCAAGTAAGATAACGATTAACTTAGGTTGCTAACATCAAAATATAATAACACTTACCCATAACAGTTAAACATCAACCTTTAATTGGTAATCTGATTTTGAATTCCACCTTATCCATTCAAACACACAGTTAAGTTCATGTAACAAGAAAATTCAAATGGAAGTCATACAGTAGCACAAACAAGTTCTTACTCACACATTTTGGGAAATGATGGAAACACAGAGGGTTTCCAGTTGCTTAAGCATCATCTCATACTCATTTACTCCTACAAGCTCACGGATGTCCAGAAACTGACTAGCATGTTGTATGGCATTTTCAATTTTTTCAGGTCTTTTTTATCAATCTTTTTCTTAGAACTTTTGGTTATAGTGTTGATCTTTGTTTCCACATCATAAATATATTCCTCCAATGCATTGCGAGAACGCATCTTCGTCTTATATTCTTGGTCCTCAAGCCTATACCTTTCTGCATCTTTTATCATCTTATCAATCTCTTCATCCGAAAGCCTTCCTTTGTCGTTAGTAACTATCATCTTTCGTTTTAAGCCAGTAGTTACTTCCTCACCCGAGCAACTCAATATACCATTATTGTCAATCTCAAAGACCACATTTACTGTTGACTTACCCCTTGGTGCAAGTGGGACGGCAACCTCAAATCTCCCCAACCAGTTGTTGTCTTTGGCCCTTACTCTCTCGCCCTGATAAACTGGGAAATTTATAGCGCGTTGGTTGTCTTCTACTGTATGAAAATGGTCTGATTTTTTGGTTGGTATCGTGGAGTTTCTTGGAATCAAAACAGCCATAGTTCCATCATATAGCTCCACACCAAGTGACAAAGGAGTGACATCCAAAAAGACTAAATTTTTAACCTTTTCAGTCGTCTCACCACGTAGCTTTGCAGCAAGAACTGATGCACCATACGCAACAGCCTCATCGGCATGAATTCTTTTGGAAAGCTCCTTTCCGTTGAAGAAATCTCTCAACAGTTCTTGTACCTTCGGTATTCTGGTTGAGCCGCCAACAAGAACAACCTCATCTATGTCTTTTTTATCCATCTTTGCATCCATCAAACAACTCTCCACTGTTTCTATGCACTTATTAAACAAGTCTACATTAAGATTTTCAAACTTTGCACGAGTAATTCTTGTAGAAAAATCAATACCATGTGCAAGCCATCAATTTCGATGGTGGTTTCAATAGTTGAAGAAAGTGCACGTTTTGCTTTTTCACAAGCCACCCTTAATCTTCCTATTGCTTTTATATTCGCTTTGATGTCACTCTTATTCTTTCGGTTAAATTCATTAACGAAATAATCCACCATTTTGTTATCAAAGTCTTGACCACCTAAATGAGTGTCCCCTGCTACCGCCTTCACTTCTATTCTTCCCATCCCCATCAATGGTGACAATAGAGACGTCAAACGTACCACCACCTAAATCAAAGATAAGCACATTCGTTTCAGAAGTTATGTCATTTGTCATGTCTAGACCATACGCGATTGCTGCAGCTGTGGGTTCATTAATTATTTGTAAAACATTAAGTCCTGCAACATATCCTGCATCCTTTGTCGCTTGGCGTTGTGAATCATTAAAATAAGCAGGCACCGTGATGACAGCATCTTCTACAGTTTTACCAAGGAACGCCTCAGCAACATCTTTCATTTTCGCAAGTACCATGGATGAAATCTCTTCTGCTGAAAATTGTTTCTGCTCACCCTTGTATGTAACTACAATCTTTGGAATATCACTAGCCCCATTTATCACCTTAAATGGCCATAACTTCATGTCATTCTGCACTGTTGCATCACTATATCTCTTTCCAATCAATCGCTTAGCATCTATAATATAGAATGGAGTTAGATTGCATACAAAGTAATGACAATTGCTTTTATAGTTACATAAAAGTTATAAAGCAAGGATAATGATATGACAAAAGAACATACCAAAGATAGTGCATGTGGGGTTCATAGCAACCTGGTTTTTAGCACCTTCACCGATTAGACGTTCAACATCAGTGAAAGCAACACACGATGGCGTGGTCCTGTTACCTAGATCATTGGGTATGATCTCAACTTGGCCATGTTGCCAATATCCCCACATGAATATGTTGTTCCGAGATCAATACCAATTGCCGGTGGCAACTCCTTTTGTACCCTTTTTGCTCTCAAGTCTCCTTTTCCGTTCATTATCTTTTTGTTGGATCTGTCCTTTGATTAACAGAATGTTTAGCAGTTAAAAATAGAATAGATTGAAGATGGAAATTTTTATGTGAACACATCGGTTCTTTCATTGATTATAAAACCCTAGTTTAAATAGACATATGCAAGACATAACATGGACAAACATACCCTACCAACTGAGCTCATGATCCCCCAACTTCACTTAATAAATCAGAACTGCTGGTTACTAGTTAAAAACATTAAACAACATATGCCTAAAACTAAAACCTGACCTGTATCTGACCCATCAAGATTAACCTACACTCTCAACGTGAAATAGAATGTTACAGACAAACTTGTTCATGATGACTCATACTACTTAATAAGTTTGCACTTGTTCATGTGTATCGCAAAATTCCGAACTAATCTCCTCTTGAAGAATTATTTCTATGATGAAAAATATGTCAACTCCATATTTTGGATTTTCTATGAAGAACAATATTCTTTGATAAGAAAATGGCCAGACTTAATATGATATTTATGTTAGAAGGCGATATATAATTTGGATTTTATATATCATAAGCTTTTAGTGTTATAAGTATTATTATTTATATCCTAAGCTATATATTATAGTTAGTTAAGGGAAGTTAATTGGTGACCAAATATGAAGCAATGCAATGGTTCTGTGGCAGCCCTTCACGTATATTAATGTATTGTATGGTACTCTAAACTTGTGTGTTGTATAGTATATATCATAATATAGAGATCATTCTGTTCATTTTTCTTGTTCATATATGCTCTAAAACTTCCTGCAACATTATTACATGCATAGACTACAGATAGGATTAAATTATTATCATTTGATTATGTATTGCAAAACAAGATTCAATATCCAATAAAGTGGAAGCAGAGCCACGGTGATGGTTTGAGTAATGTGCGGGGAAGATGTCAAACTATCCTATGTTCGATTTAGAGACGACATGGAGAATAATGAATCACGCTTCGATGAATACTGTGCATTGCAATCGATTCTGGAAGTACAGGATTGTGTTCATATATGGAAATGTGTGAAAAAAAAATATTCCTCTCAAAAACAACTAAAGTTAGGAACAAATACCAAAATCAAAGTCTGGAAAAAAAACAACACTATGAACAAAGACCTCAAATAGAATGTTACAGACAAACTTGATGTAAAACAAACAAGACAAGGTCAAAAAGGTCATCTATCTCCAGAAACAATGTGATGGACAGATCGGAGAAAACGGCCGAGTACACCGAAAAAATAGTTTACCTTCATATGATCCAATCAACGGATCCAATGGTGATGTGTGTCGCATTGATGAAGTCATAATGAAGGAAATGCAAATAGAGAGGAGGAGAGAACAATAGACCTTGTCAAGAATAAATGATGGGCAAGAATCGCCACATATTTGTTGTAGGAGGGCCATCAGGCAGTACAAGAATTCAATATATTAGCTTGTTAGCAACCTCTTTTTATTCTTAACAAAAGATTATTGACAAAAAATTTTGAAACTGAAACAAGAAGACTCAAATCATCAGCCATAAAACAATTATTGACAAAAAATTTTGAAACTGAAACAAGAAGAAAACAAAAAAGATCTGAACCAGATAATTCCGGAAGAAGATCACGATCATTAGAACTTCCAATACAACTCTCAGTTTAGTTCAAGCGGGTAGAAGTCACGATTAAGGCGGCGAGTGTAAGGGTTAATCTTGACAGGTAATGTATATGGGTCAGAATAAAGTTCTTTTTAGTCCCATGTTATTTTTGTTATTAGGGTCAAAGTAAAGATAATCATGGGTCAGTTTTCTATTTTGTAGGAGGGGACTTTGGTCCACATTCTACGTAGTGGGTAGTGTTTCTTTTGCTATTTTTAAGTACCTTACAGTAAAGATTGCTCATGTGAAGCCGAGAATGTTGACCAAATCCAACGTATGCTAATGTTACCCTAGTCGAAGAAAAGATTATGGAATCTAGTTGAGGTAGATATATATGAAACTAGAATTGTCAGCAGCCATGAAACATAGAGCTGAACAGAAAAAACCGGTTTGAGTATACAAACTAATTTATAAACTGGTCAAACATTAACGTCAAAGCCAGTTTGGGCCAAACCGGTTTCAATCCAGCCCGAAATAACTCTGCTTCCCCATCCAATTCAGCATTCACAGTATTCAAACCTATTTATAAACATACTCTCATTCAAACTGGTTTAGAAACTGGTTAACCACCTTATTAAGAATCAATTTTCAAACCAGTATTTAAAAAATATAATAAATAACCGTTGGTAATAGCTATATAGCCGTTGGACCCATTTTTAGACATTTTTGTCTTTTTTCATACGTTTGACATTTGCTAGTATAAATATGTGCCGGGTGTTTTGGTTGATTCTCAACAATAAAAAACGCTCCTACACTCTAATATCTTAAAAGTGCTCGCTACTTTCTTTATGTTTGGAGAAAATATCAAGAGGACTTCATTTTGTGCTAAATATTTGGTCGTTTGTGATGCCTCCATTGGATTTAATGTGTACGGGTTCGATTCAATCCAACATCACCAACCAAGCTATGACCCATAAGAGTTACACATTGGGCAATGAATATTAAGTCCGCTTAATTTATTTAACTGGTGTTTACGAACGATATCCAGTTTAAATGATTTATAAAGATTATAAATTATTTAATTAAGACGTTGAGGTTAAGCGTTGTTATTTTAGGTTTCGTTTATTACGTGGGCTATTGTTAATCTAACCGGGTCTGGAGCTCGTGGGTAGATTAATATTAACTAAATAGATGATTAGGTTTAAAACCTAATCACCTAAAAGTTATATAAATCACGGCTTAAAAGATGTAACATAGATTCTTAAGTTGAAAAAGTACAACCGAAAAAAGAAGAATTAATTATCTTATTGGCTCACTTCCCAAAACAACAAAGCCACAAAATTAATTCCTTCGGCCACTATTGTTGGTCGTGACTTCCGCAACCTGCAATAGTGACCAATAAATTACACCGCAGCCTTCCACCTTCTGCCATGTACCCACGATTTGCCCCAACACGAGACCTTCAAATGTGACCTACTGGCTACAATCTTTGCTTGTGGCCACTCGTATCACGTTTAGTTCGTTCAATCTAGCAATTTATTCGTTGAACCTTGGTGTCTCAAATGGTTAATCATTAATCACAAAGGTATATTATATCTCATCAATAGATTAAATATTATTCTGTATTTGCATCGTTCGTAACAAGATCCTGTCAGGTTATTTTGGTATTTAATTTTTACTCAGCTGCATTAACTATTATTAATCTGATTAATAATTATCAAAACAGTTTTGATAATACCACTAAACCCAACAATGGCATTAGAGCCATGCTTACAACATGCAAATCAGATATGGTCTTTTAATCGATTACAAATCGCAAACTTTAAAATTGTTTAAAGTTTCTGATTTATATTATTTAGAGCAACTTATTTATTTTGTATAAATATTTATTAACAAAAAGATTACTTGATTTATTTTGATTATGTTTGATATGTAAATCTGGCTAAACCTTATGGTTGAATGGTTATTTTTGTTTGATTTCGTTTATTTGGGTTTTATGGTTTTGATCCATTTTATGACTCAAAGTTGTAATAGATTAGAGTTTTCTTTTATTATGTATTTTTCTTTTAAATAATATAACATTTGAAAATCTGAAGTTAAAACTAGAGACGAGACGAATCAAGGAGACAGTGGGAACCGATCAAGACACCTAGATACACTTAGGTTCATCCTTGTGGTTTTTTTGTGTTGTGACCCCGTGACCTAGTTTGATCTTGCTATTTGATTCTAGAAAAATCAAACAATCATAGCCATGAGATTTACATATTTACTTTGCTATCATGATTGTTTAATCTTATAATTGTTATAACATGTCAAGCTAATACCAACTAATTAAAAATATTTTTAACAATCATAATAAATAATAAGTTCTAAACTTATTTTATAACTTGTTAAATTATTAAAACAAATAGTTTGTTTTAAAATATAATCAATTAAGTTTTCAAATTTAAAGTTAGTTTAAATTTCAAAACTTGAAAATTGATAATTTTGAATTAATTTGGTTATCTATTAAAAATAATAATTACATAAGTATTCAAATTTAAAATTAATTTAAATTTTAAAAATTAAAATTTGATAATATTAAATTATCAACTTATTTTAAAAGGATCGAGAGAAAAGTTTTAAATTTAAAATTAATTTAAATTTCAAAACTTGAATCTTGATAATTTAAAATTATTAATATAAGAATTGATTATATATCTCACGATAAATCTAGTTTTAATAGGGTATTAAAATCTAGTGTGCCGAAAGATGAAAGGGTTCATCACTTGTTGTCATGAACTAAATATTGTAAAATTGGATTTTACAACACAAGTATGATTTAATCATTCGTTGTATTTGACCATATTCGGTAAACATTAAAATTAGATCCCATAGATAAATCAATAGTTTATGCCACCCTACTATTAGGAACACTTGGAATATTAAGTGAAACATCAATGTTTGGAGCCACAACACCACACTTGATGTATAGTTTATTATTTGAGGTGTAAGGGTTTCATTGACACATACAGCCCTTCACACATACTTGTTTTAGGATAACTATTACTTTTCTCTTTTGTTACGTGTCACAACTGTCTAGAAAGAAAAGTAGGCATAGATAAGGCTAAACATATCAATGCATTGATAAATGTTGTCATTGGGATCTGATACTCGAGAGTTGTGCGTTTTTCATAATTGACAAACTTTGTCAGTTTGTTTAATCACTTACTGATGTTGCATACCCCAGTTACCTTTTGTAACTGACCAAGACCCTCATTCCTTATTCAAAATTATTGTAAATGGGTTATTAATTAAAATAAGGAAATAATACATCCAAAATACTAATTAATTTATTTTTGCTTATTTAAACAGATGTCTTAAGAAACTAATAACTCCTTCATTCTCAAGTCTATCCTTGAGAAAGAGAAACTTGATAACATCAATTTTCTCGCATGGCACCACAATTTAAGAATTGTTCTTAAGATGGTGAAAAGGCTCTATGTTCTAGATAGTGCTGTTCCTAAGTAGCCTGAAAATAATACGACTGCTGCCCGTAGAACTTGGGAAAATTTTAAGGAGGATGCCGATGAGGTAGCCTGCCTTGTACTACCACCATATCTCTTGATCTCCAAAAGAACATGAAAGACATGACTTCATTTGATATGGTTGAGCAACTTAAATGCATGTTTCAGAAACAAGCCTGACAAGAACGCAATGATACCATGAAGCAGTTGATATCTTGCAAAATGCAAGAAGGCTCGTCTATTAGTGCTCATGTACTTAAAATAAAAGGGTACATCGACCAAATTGTTAAACTTGGTTATCCTACGCAAGACGAAATGGCAATGGACTTCATTTTGAACTCCCTCCCAAGCTCTTACGACCGGTTTGTAATAAACTTCAATATGAATGCATGGGTAAAACTGTGCCTGAACTTTATGGTATGCTCAAAACTGCTGAGCAAAATATACCAGGTAAGACTAAGCAACTACTAATGGTAAGATCTACAAGTGTTAGAAAGCCTAATCCCAAGAAAAGAGGTTATAACAGCAAAGGTAAAGAAAAGATTGTTGCTGCTAAGTCTGCCACTAACAACAAACAGATTGCTGCTAAAAAAGCAGCACCCCTTCCTGAGGAGCGCCACTGCTTTGAATGCAATAAGGTAGGGCACCGAAGACGTAACTACCCTAACTATCTAACAAAGCTGAGGGCGAAGAAGGCACTTCTTCATGTATTCTCATTTATGTTATAGAACTTTTCACTGTTTCTAGCAACACATGGGTATTTGATACTGGATGTGGTTACCACATCATTAATGTCTTACAGGAGCCTGAAAAATGGAAGAAATTGAAACAAGGTGACATGGAGCTCATCGTTGTGATAGGAAAAGAGTACCAGCTCTAGCTACTGGAACATATCATCTTTCTTGTCCATCTGGTCTTGTAATTACTTTAGATAATTTTTTATTTGGTCCTAGTTTGACCAAAAATATTATTTTAGTTTCTTTATTGTTTAAACAAAGATTCAAGTATGTTTTTAATGATACTTCTATTTCTACTTACTTGAATGATGTATTTTGTTTTGAGACTAAACCTCGAAATGGTATTTTTGAGATTGATGTTCAAAAAAACAATAACATATATAATCTTTCAAAGCATATCAAATATAAAATTAATGATACATTTTTATGACATTGTAGACTTGGCCAAATAAGCAAGGACTGAAAAGGCTTCAGTTCGAAAAGATTCTTGAATCCACGGGACAGGAATCCTTTAATGAATGTGAATCTTGCTTAGCTGGCAAACTCACAAAGGATCCTTTCACCCATGTTGTGTGAATAGGCCAAGAATCTTTTAGCACTCATACATTTGGATGTATGTGCTCCTTTCAGAACCATGTCTAGAAATCATGAAAAATACTTCGTTACGTTATTGACGATTATAGTCGATATACCTATGTCTACGTTATGAAGCATGGACATGAAACTTCTGACAAGTTCAAAGAGTTTCAAAACGAATTAGAAAAATAACTTGGTAAGTGAATAAAGGTACTTCAGTCAGATCAAGGTGGAGAATACCTAAGCCAAAAGTTCACTAACCATCTAAAGGAACGTGGAATTGTTTCACAATTCACTCCACCCGGCACACCCCAACTTAATAGCATGAGTGAAAGGAGAAATCGAACCCTACTTAATATGGTTCGATCGATGATGTGTAGAACTAACTTACCTCACTTCTTTTGGATTTATGCTCTTAAGACCCCCACCCGTCTTGTCAATTTAGCATCGACTAAGAAGGTAGATAAAATCCCATATGAGATATGGCAAGGGTCTAAACCCAATTTTTCTTACCATATAGTATAGGGATGTGATGCTTATGTCACGAGCGAGTCTGATGACAAGCTAGATCCCCGAGGCAAAAAAATTATATTCGTCGGATACTATAAGAGAAGTGGATATTACTTTTTCCATCCTGATGCAAATATGATTTCCATCAAAAGGAAAGCACATTTCCTCAAGAAAGAGTTTCTTAATCGAGGAACTAGAAGTAATATGATGGATCTTGAAGAAATTCGAGAACCACAAACAAACACTAATGAAGTCGGTACGTCTAAACAACAAAAAATTGTTCCTGATTTAGACATAAACACAAGCGTTCAGAGAAGTAGCATAACTCGCAAAGAACTTGATAGATATCTTTGGAATTTGGAGGGTCCTGAGATTCTAAGAGTAGCTGATTCTGGTGATGAACCTACTAACTACAAGTCTACGTCGAGATACAATCTATGTGTGAAAATCAAGTCTAGTACTTGGTTGAGCTACCCCCCAGATCACGGGTAGTAGGGAGCAAATGGATTTTCAAAAGAAAAACTAATATGCATGGAAAGATACAGACCTATAAATCATGGCTAGTAGTGAAGGGTTTCACTCAAACTCAAGGTGTTAACTATGATGAAACTTTCTCGCCTGTTGCTATAATAAAATCAATTAGGATATTACTTGCCATAACCGCATACTATGATTACGAGATATGTCAAATGGATGTCAAAACCACTTTTCTAAATGGACATCTCTCTAAAGATGTCTATATGGTTTAGCCTGATGGTTTTGTTGATCCAAAGTATCCAAATAGGGTGTGTAAACCGAATAAGTCTATTTATGAACTTAAACAGGCATCTCGTAGCTTGAATATCCATTTTGATCAGAGAATCGTGGAATTTGGTTTTGTCAAAAGTGAAAATAAGCCTTGTGTTTATAGAAAGGCTAGTAGGAACACTATATCATTTCTCATATTGTATGTGGATGATATATAGATCATTGGAAACAATATCCCTATGCTTATCGAAGTAAATAATGTTTACGAGCTTGTTTTGCAATGAAAGATCTTGGAAAAGTTTCTTACATTCTAGGAATTAAGATCTATAGGGATAGAATGAGTCTTGATTTGGGTTTAGATGAAGAAAACCAATTTAATGGTCAAAACTTCAAAACCTAATTTTAACAAACATTTATCAAACATGTTTAATGTATATTTAGCAAAATATGATGAAACATCAAGCATTTATGAGTCAATAAGACATCCGACGAATGCTAAAAGTTCAAGTGATGTAATGTTTGTTTTGTATAATACTTTAAGGGATGAATGTAATAAATGTTAATGGGTAACACTTCGAGTAGCGAACTCGGGAGGTATGGTGGGACGAACTTTTTATCGACTATGACTCTAGATTTTAAGATATCTGACTTGTTGTCTTAGTGGAAAGGTAAGGAACATCAAATTTCCATCCTATCCTCGATGACTCGAAATTTACTAACCATCCAAGCTTTTAACATAGTTTCGGAATCTGCTTTTTATGTTAGTGGCTTGAATATATCAATATTCATAATTTGAATCACTACTCAAGTGGTTGAAATGTTAATTTACTTGAATGATTATTTGGATGTTGGAGAAAGAATACAAAACAAATGCTCACTTGAAGCCGAATTAAAATATGAAGTTGAATTATAAGAGTACTAGGTAGATTGTGTATTGACACCCGAAATAACCGATTATGAAGTGACATATGATGATTACCTTCGTAATAGCTCAGGTTCAATGAGCGAAGAATAAAAACATCAAAAACCTCAACGAATGGATGAGTCACGACTCAACGATGAGAAACTTTAAAAACAAAAAATATAATTTTTAGATGTTTGTTATGTGTGTATGTTTTTAATGTTATGTATTTAAGTTTGACGTTTAACTTTAAATATTAAATAAAAATATGGATTTTTAGTTAATTTTATTGTAATTATTATTATAAAAACAATCAGTTAGGGCTTGAACCGTTTTAAGAACTGATCCAATAAAATTAACTAAGTTCAGGCTATTACTTGTTAAAATCATTTTGTAAACCTAATCGATTGGGTTAAAACCGGTTTGTTACACCAAGCCTATCCGTTCCCAACTTGAACCAATTTGAAAAGAAAAATCAATTTATCCACCTCTTTTATGAAACACAAACTAGATTCCTTGCATTATAATGAAAAATGCGATCTAGTACCAAAGCCAAAAGGGAATAAGCCCGATTCATGTAAATGGGTACATAAAACAAAATGAAAAGTAGACAATAGTATTGCTAGACTAATTCATGACTTATAGATCATGGGTTCTCACACGAGTATGGGTTAGACAATAATGAGACGTTAGCTCGTAGCTAAACTCACAAACGGTTCAAGTCATCTTGGCTATCGCTGCAACAAAGGATTGGAAATAATGTCAAATGGATATGAATCATGCCTTTCTATATGACGACTTTAGTGACACTATTTATATGCAACAACCTATCGGTGAACTTTGGTTATGTGTGTAAGTTGATGAAAGCGCTTTATGGATTCAAACAGTCCTCATGAGCTTGATGTTAAAATCTTAAAGTTTCATTCATACAAAATATATTAGCACACCTTATATGAAAATTTATTCTTTAAAAGAATAGAAGTCAAGTTGCCATAAATTAATTTATGTGGATAATCTTATGGGAACTGGAAACTAGCAAGAAGAAACCGAAGACTCGGAAGAAGAATCATGCTGATCAAAGCCGACTTGAGGGTTCGATTGAAAATCAAAGACTTAGGCCGTCTAAATCACTTTTTGGGTCTAAAAGTGCAGTATCAAAAGAATGGGTTGTTAAACCAAAAGAAATATGAAATTGAGTTGCCTTTTTAGTTTAATGTTATGAACTCAAAACTTGCTATTATACCAATAGATTCTAACACCAAGTAACTTGCAACATAATACTGACGGTAAGCAGGTAGTCTAATCTACCTAACTATAACAAGACTGAATCTGGCGTTCTCGGTAAGAGTAACAAGTTGACTTATTCAACAACCAAGAAAATGACACCTATGTGCAACAAAACGTGTCATATGGTATGTAAAAGACACCTTTGATGTAGAATTTATTCTAAGAAAGAGGAGATTGAGCTGAAAGGACATTTTTATGCAAGTTATGTCAGGAATCCAAATGGGAGACAATCAACAATCAAGTATGTTTTCTTTATCGCTGAAAGCTTAGTGTCATGGTGTGGTTAGTTATAACGTACCATGTTTTTGTTAACTAAAGAAGAGTCAATGATCTTTTGGCCTAGTGGTTTAAGGGGGAGGAAGGGGGTTTTGCTTCTTTTGGAGATCCAAAGTTCAAACTTTGGCAGTGACAAATTATTACTACCAGGTGTACTAACTTCTAACAAGTAACCGACCATTAAAAAACAAACTAAAGAATACTAGTATAGAGCCTTGTTGCAACTCAAGATTGTTTGGTTAAATCGATTGATTGAAGAAATAAATAAAATAGTTACCAATAAAGTCAATATGTTGTGTGACAATATTTCAACAATTAATTTTGTTAAAAACCTAACATCCCACACTTGAATGAAGCACATAAAAGTAAACCACCAGATAGAAGTATATTGAAACAAAGTTGTAAGTGGTCAATCTTTTAACCAAGGATTTACCTATGCAAAAGTTATTGGAATTCTGGTCAAGCTTGAATATGCAAAGAGTTGGTATTGAGAATGAGTGTGAATATTTGCACAATACCAACTTGGATGGTGCGGGTGACTAGAAGGATCGAGATACAGGTTCGACGGATATCAAGGGGAGGTTTTGGAGATTATAAGTCTAAGGACTATAAGAGTGAAGTTGTTTAATTTGTTATTTAAGCTTTATGTTTTGAATTCATACTAGAATAAGATTGTCTCTAATGTTTCTTAAGCTGTAAGTTTAGGTTATTATATAACCTAGAGTTTTTAATATTTAAAATGTAACATACATGACAACACGCAATAATTAATAATAAGAAACCATAATAAGGTAAAGTACATAAAGGTACGGGAGGCAGAATGGTAGTATTCAAGAGAAGGGGAGGGCACTATTTGACTAGGTCGGAAGCTCTCCAAAGCCTGGATATAGTCACTATCAAAGATATTGTGTGATGGTCAATCTATCTATTTTAATATACGGATGGATATATGATCTAGCAAGCCCCTTTGTAAAAAAACACACACACAAAGATTCCATTCTCTTCTGACTCCATGTACAAAGTACCAACGTTTATGCAGAGATGTGGGATGAGGATAATGGAAGATTAAATGGGTAGGTTCAAACAAAGATGCAAGAGTTTCTTTTAATAAAGACATACCGATCAGTTTCTCTCAAACTTGACGTCTCTTGATCTTGATCCCTTGTGTTCCTGCATCCATCATAAACATGGGTATAAGTTTTGTTTCACCTTGAACAAAGTTGATAAAAAAAACAAATATTTTAATTAAGTCGTGGAAATAATATAATATGCATGCTTGTGGTATTCTTTTATTATTATTTTTTATTATTTTGTTATTGGTAATTTATACAGACTAGTATCTTATATTGATTCATATCCAAATTCTTTCATCATTTGGTTTAGTCAAATTTTAGTATTTCATCAAACTATATTAATACCTTAATAACCTAGTATACGAGTAAGTCCCAGCTTACCACAAATACATTGAAACGTTGGCAGGTGCATTCTAAAAGTTGAGTAAATCAATATGACAAAAGAAATGGAAATTCAAATGTAAACATAAAAAAACATTATTAATTGTCTCAATGTTTAATATATATGTGTTATAAGTATTTTTCTTTCTGATCTGACATAGAGGCTTCATAGACCTGTGCCTTCTTAACATGCTTGTTATTTATATTTTAGATATAGTTTTAGAAGTATGAACATGAATTAGAACATTTGAATTTTTTGAACATGCTAAGAGGAGAATAAACAAATTAAATGCCAAACGAGTAATTGAGAAAGTTCGTTAACAATTAATGTAAATAAATAAATAAATAAATAAAGAAATTACATGAAGAGTTCAAATCTCACCCCTTTATGAATGATGAGAGGAATGTTATAAACAATGACGGAATGGATATAGCCCTCTTCTCCTTATCATTATATAGAAAAGAATATATCACATAACACGATGTACCTTCGTCCATCAATAATTTATTTAAAGGCAATGGGTGCTTTCTTAGACAACTTCATGGAAATTGCCGAAGGCATTTTGGATATATTATCGTTTATATCGCTAGAAGTTGAGTTGTATTAATATATTCTAATAAAACTGAAAGACCATTCTATCTTTATTTATTCCAAAAGAATGTAGTGATTTTCTTCTTGTTTCTATCTAGAAAACCATTTTTCAAGTTTTGTGTGTCTACTAATTGCCGATTTTATATATTTACATTACTGAATCTTAGCCTTGTTAGTAAAGTCAGGGGCCAAGTTGACATTTTTTTTATGTCAGGTTCATTTTTATTGTTATTATTATTATTTTGATAGAATCCTTTACAAGGGGGATTTAAAGGGCAAGAGATAAACAGTCATGGTAAGTCACTTGTCAATTGTATTTCTCAGTTTCACTTATTAGATAATAATAAAATTATTGATGGTTATTTTATTTCAATTTTGATTTACTTCTTTGATGTTTTAGGTGAATAATTGTCATATCCCGGCGGAAGCGTGAAATACTTAGGGAGTGACTTGATTGTCCAGAATTCATGATTCATAGATAACACATAAACATACAAGATTCATAGCATAATATTAAGGTTAGGATTACATTAAATCATAACAGTTAAAATTTGAGATAATATAATCCTATTACATTATAAAGATCTAACAGCTACATCTTCAGAGACGATGAAAATGAGCATCCACCGATACACTGAGGTCATACAGGTTAACTGTCAGATTCACACAAACTTTTCCCACTATCTCTCCCCAGCCATTATACACGTCAAAAGAGAACACTAAGTTGTTAGTCATGATGAATTCCTGAAAAGCATACTCAAAATAGTCAACACAAAGTTGGTGAGTTCACATGTTTATTATAAACAAAATAGTATTGATGCATTAGATACAACCAAACCTTACTTAATGATCAGATCAATCATATTGTCATGACACAATTCATAAATCAGATAATATAACATCACAACACTCATCCTGTGGTGCAGGAAATATTATCCTAGGTAGCACTACCAATATTATCTAATAGTTCCACATCCGAATTAATGGTTGTAACATATATAACAGTAAATCTCAAAAATCTCAATAATGCATCAACTCATAAAAACAGTATGCTTTTTCCCCCAAAAGTTTATAAAAATAAAAATGGGGCTATGAATCTCACCTTTATTCCAAGAAATCACCTATAAACAAAATATATATAGTTTAGAAAACATAAATATATTCTTCAAAATTTTCAGTACCTCAAATATTATTAAAACTATAAAATTTATTTTAGAAGTTATGCTAATGTATACATTACGAAATTTTTACAGTAGATATATTCTAATTTTAGACATAATATACTAAAATTTTATTTTATTATATTTTCAGCCTATTTTCTATGGTTTTTACATTATTTAAATAATTCATTAGAAAAACCTTCGGGCCTTTAAAAATATCCAATCTTGGTCAAAATATTTTACATAATCTTTAAAGCTTCTAAAATTTTTCTTATATCCTAAGTCATAGCAGAGTCAATTTTTATGACTTTTCCTATTTTACTAATATTTAGTAAAAATATCAGAATATGCTCAAAAATTCTCATTTTTACACAGACTGTTTTATTCTAATTTTCATATTTTCTGTAAATTTATCATAATTTATTTCACAGTTTAAGTATTTTTCCCTATTCTTAGTTGATAGAATATTTAAAAATTCATAACTTTAATATATCTTTGATTTAGGTCACGAAACTTTTTCAGTAAGTTCTATAAATTGTAATAATCAATATATAATTTTTCCACACATCTTCTAAGGTCGATTCTTCCAGCATGATGTTTCCTTTTAAATAATTAGATAATTTATATAAATTAATTTACTTATAGCAATGGCACCAAAATTTACTGAACTATATTTCCTAATATTCTAAATATATTATTAATGTTTGTTCCCACAATCATAGTTGTTATTATGCAGAACCGATTTTAACAAGCTATAACTAGGTTTTTAACCCTTTTTGTTGATAATTTCTTGTTATAAATTTGATTTTTAATGTTTGTTTTACTTATTTCAGATTCTTAAAATCTTTCTTATTGTCTGAAAATAAGTTTGATTTTTGTATGTTTCTATAAAAATCGTGTTAAATCAAAAGGGTTAATCTCATGTGTTTATTTAACACATGTTTGATTTTCATAACCTTAATCAAGTAGGGTTTTAGAGGTTAGAACCTTGATTTTTGATAGAGGGGGAGTACGGGAAGATGATGAAGATAGCCTATGAATCTTCTTAGTTTTGGTGTTCTTGATAATCTTCGGGAGATGGTGCTTTCACTAGGCTTGGATGTTGCTGCGTTGTAACCGAGAGATAGGTAGGAGATGATGATGATAATGGTTTGTTATGGTGTTGTGTTGATGTCCGAGTGTGGATGAATGAGTGGAGGTGTTGTGGTTGTGGTGTTCGATTAAGGTGATGGTGACCGAAGGAGTTGTGATGGTTGTGTTTGTTTAAGAGGCGGTGGATATGGGAACCTTTGGCCGATGGTGTAGATCTAAGGGAGTCTTCATGATTACTCCTAGTCTTAGGTGATGAGGTGTTTATCATAGCTTAGGCTAGGTGGTGGTTTTTTATGGGTGTGTCTAGAAGAACCGAGGAGGTGGCGGTGCAAGGAAGAAGGTTAGTGTCCTAAGTTGTGCAAGATGGTATCTTAATAGGGTTCATGACTCATCAAGTCATGATTGCATGGTTTAGTTCACTAATTGGGTGCTTAATGAACCGATTTTGCGATCTTAATTGGTGCTTGGTTTGAGGTTTAAGTGTAAGGGATTGGTTTAGGTTTGTTTTGATGTCAAGTTTCTCTTGATGTTAACTTGTGTCCATGATGTTTGGTTAGGTTGTGTTTTGGTTTGTTTGATGTTGTATAGTTGATGTATCTTGATCATATATATGGTTTTATATCAAAGAATTATGTTTTTGAATACATGCATACGTAAATTATACATGCATGCAACCATGCATACGTGCAACACATAATATATACATATAAACACATATAAGCTATAAGAAGTTACTTAAATATAGAACAATATATGTGATGATTTAATAAAATGTTAACGTATGAAATCTTATATTTTTAGGGTTGTCACATTCTCCCCCCGTAAAAATAATTTCGTTCTGAAATTTATTTGATTAGTAATATTCTAAGCTTGAGATGAACTTATCTGACCATTGACTTAAAATAGATGGGGGTATCTTCTTCTGATTTCATCTTCTCTTTCCCACGTATATTCTGGTCCTCTCCTAGCGTTCCACTTAACTTTCACTATGGGAATTTTGCTTCTTCTTAGCTTTTTAACTTTTTTGTCTAATACGGCTATTGGTTCTTCCGTGCACTGAAGCTTTTTATCTATCCTTATTTCTTGCATTGGAGTTTTTAATGTCTCATCTGTTAGACATTTCTTCAGATTGGACACATGAAATGTGTTGTGTACTTCGCTTAATTCTTGGGGTAAATCTAGCTTATATGCAACATAACCAATTTTGTCAATAACTTCAAATGGTCCAACATATCTTGGGTTTAACTTATTTCTCTTTTCAAATCGAAAGATTCCTTGGTGGGTGATATTTTTAGATAGACTTTATCTCCAATTTGAAACTCCAGTAGCTTTCTTCTTCTATCAGCATAATTTTTCTGTCGATCCCGTGCTGCTTTTAGTCTATTTTTGATTTCCTTGATCTTGTCAGATATTTCTTGAACTAGGGCAGGGCCTATAAGTTGTTTATCTCCTATTTCATTCCAACATAGTGGTGATCTGCATTTTCTTCCATACAAAGCTTCAAATGGGGCGGTTCTAATACTGGAATGATAGCTATTATTATAAGAAAATTCTATCAAAGGTAGGCGTATATCCCAGTTGCCACCAAAATCCAATGCACAGGCACGTAACATATCTTCTAATGTTTGAATTGTCCTTTCACTTTGTCCATCTATTTGTGGATGGAAGGCTGTACTAAGGTTTATTTGGGTTCCTAGAGCTTTTTGTAGGGTTTGCCAAAACCTTGATATGAATCTACTGTCTCTGTCAGATATAATTGAGATAGGTATCCCATGTCTGGATACAATTTCTCGTATGTAAATTCTTGCTAACTTCTCTATTTTATAATCTTCTCTGATTGGAAAGAAATGTGCTGATTTGGTTAATCTATCTATTATAACCCAAATTGTGTCATATCCACTTGAGGTCCTTGGTAACTTGGTTACAAAATCCATGGTGATCTGGTCCCATTTCCATTCTGGAATCTCGGGTTGTTGTAGATATCCTGAAGGTTTTTGATGTTCTGCTTTAATTCTTGAACATGTATTGCATTTTTCTACAAATTCTCCGACTGATCTTTTCATGCCAGGCCACCAGTAATGGCTTCTCAAATCCTTATACATTTTGTTATTCCCTGGATGTACTGAATATTTTGACTTATGTGCTTCTTGTAGTATGATTCTTCTAAGTATAGCATCATCGGGTATCTAGGTCCTTCCTTTAAACTTTAGAATTCCATTTGTATCCTCCTGCAAATCTTTCACTTGCCCTTTTATTTCTAATTTACCTTTTCATTGGGCTTCCCATATTTGTCTTAGTAGGTCTGATTGCAGTTCCATTCTCATGGCCCGTACTCGTAATGGTTTAACCCTATCCTTTCTACTTAAAGCATCTGCTACTACGTTTACTTTACCTGGATGATGTTTGATTTCACAATCATAATCACTCAATAATTCTATCCATCTCCTTTGTCTCATATTTTGCATTTTCTGATCAAATATATGCTGTAAGCTCTTATGATTTGTATATATTGTGCATTTTGTCCCATACAGATAATGTCTCCAGATCTTAAGTGCAAATACTACTGCTCCTAATTCCAAATCATGAGTAGTGTAATTCTTTTCACTTCCCCTAAGTTGTCTGGAGGCATAGACAATGACTCTACTTCGTTGCATTAGCACACATCCAAATCCTTGACGAGACGCGTCACAATATATTACAAAATCATCAATCCCTTCTGATACCAACCTGTCACATCCCGGCGGAAGCGTGAAATACTTAGGGAGTGACTTGATTGTCCAGAACTCATTGATTCACAGATAACACATAAACATACAAGATTCATAGCATAATATTAAGGTTAGGATTATATTATATCATAACAGTCAAAATTTGAGATAATATAATCCTATTACATCATAAAGATCTAACAGCTACATCTTCAGAGACGATGAAAATGAGCATCCACCGATACACTGAGGTCATACAGATTAACTGTCAGATTCACACAAACTTTTCCCACTATCTCTCCCCAGCCATTATACACGTCAAAAGAGAACAATAAGTTGTTAGTCATGATGAATTCCTAAAAAAGCATACTCAAAATAGTCAACACAAAGTTGGTGAGTTCACATGTTTATTATAAACAAAATAGTATTGATGCATTAGATACAACCAAACCTTACTTAATGATCAGATCAATCATATTGTCATGACACAATTCATAAATCAGATAATATAGCATCACAACACTCATCCTGTTGGTGCAGGAAATATTATCCTAGGTAGCACTACCAATATTATCTAATAGTTCCACATCCGAATTAATGGTTGTAACATATATAACAGTAAATCTCAAAAGTCTCAATAATGCATCAACTCATAAGAACAGTATGCTTTTTCCCCCAAAAGTTTATAAAAATAAAAATGGGGCTATGAATCTCACCTTTATTCCAAGAAATCACCTATAAACAAAATATATATAGTTTAGAAAACATAAATATATTCTTCAAAATTTTCAGTACCTCAAATATTATTAAAACTATAAAATTTATTTTAGAAGTTATGCTAATGTATACATTACGAAATTTTTACAGTAGATATATTCTAATTTTAGACATAATATACTAAAATTTTATTTTATTATCATTTTCAGCCTATTTTCTATGGTTTTTACATTATTTAAATAATTCATTAGAAAAACCTTCGGGCCTTTAAAAATATCCAATCTTGGTCAGAATATTTTACATAACTAGATGATTGCATCGGCGCATTGCGCCTTGTCATTTTGGTTTTGCAAAGTGTATTTGATAGACCATGTGAAACATTTATTTTTTGCAAAATTTGCCACTTTGAGAGCTATATGCTGCTGGCTTTAGTTACATAAATATTTACACAACTTGCCCATGTAAGGGCTATATGTCTACAATGTGCCTACGATTTAAATTACATGGATTTACTTTTGGTTTGACAAAAGTTTGTACAAAAGATTTCTAGGGCATGTATTATGTTAAAGATGTAGTTCCGTGATCCAAAAGTTTATCATTGCTTCATTTAGTCCAAATGTTGAGTCCTTGGCTTTTCATCACCCGTTGGTTGGTGATCAGGGTAGCGGATTCTTTTGGTGTCGCTGATGGCTGCGACTTTGAATGGTCAGTTGTGTTCTGAATCAATAAAAAGACTAAGATTTTTGTTTAGGCTAGCATTAGATAAAATCTGTATTACACATATTCACAATTGTTATATTATGTGTTTTCTACAATAAAGACATTCTGAAGATGTTGACAGATTTGAATCCAATTAATTCACAAAATGTTTCAGCCCATATGAAATGTGTGTAGGTATGTATTATGTTAGAATTGTAAGAGATAAGCAGGAGTAAGATCCGTATAAGAAGTATATATTATGTTACCTGGTGGTGGGAAGAGCTGACGTTTTGTTCCGGTTGCCTTGCCTTCAACCATTTTTTTTGCCTTGCTTTATGGTTATGTTTGTTGGAGGCGGTGTTGAACTTGTTAACTGCAGGATTTGTGTTGGCTTTGTTGATCTGTTGATTTTAAGGTTGTGGGACCCTGGGTTGTATTCTATATGCATTGTTGTTGTTTGTCCTTTGAGTTGTTCAATGGGTTCTGGGATTGTGTCTTCATCATCATAACCTTTGTCAAGTACCATGTCTTTGCAACGTATACCCAATAGATTACTCATTGCTGCATCAAATATGGTTGCTGAATGTGAGCCTGTGTCGTCGGTTATGATCATTCTTACACAGTACCTGTAACGTATGAATTATTAGTATTGCAATTAGAGTTGTACATTTGTTTTTCAGTTGTTTCACCTTAGGTTTGGCTCATCAATATTATCATGTTGTCCGCATGACCATTTGCCTCTTTTTGGATGTGTCTTGTGAAAACATAGGGTGCATGTTTGCTGGTACCAAGGTTTGCCTGTTGAAAAACCTGTGATTGATGCTTTGCACTTGAAGCTTCTTTTTTGCT
Organism: Flaveria trinervia; assembly: GCA_025506515.1. Classification (NCBI taxonomy): domain Eukaryota; kingdom Viridiplantae; phylum Streptophyta; class Magnoliopsida; order Asterales; family Asteraceae; genus Flaveria; species Flaveria trinervia. The sequence goes on along the minus strand of CM046442.1, from coordinate 23,355,569 downwards.
GCATGTTATAAATGATGTTTTGTGAGCCGTGGGTATGAAAACCCTACTTGATTTACTAAAAATATAATTTTGAGGTTTCTACCATTGGTTGCTGAATTTTGTGTTGTTGAATTTCTGAGATTGTGTTTATTGTTTGGAAATCCTCTTGTTGAACTATCAGCTGTGACTCGGGTCCTAGGAGTTGTGCTTGGTTCTCTTCGAACCTACAATACATTTTACGATTTCTTCATGTTTATTTCTTTGCATAAAAATTTCATAATATATGTTTATGATAGTATTTGAGAATACTTGGATCTTAGACGATTTGTGATATCCGTGTCTGGGTTGAAGTAGATATATGTTGTTGCAGTGGATCCCAGTTGTGTCTTTCCTATTAAATAGATGCATCTTGTTAGTGAGGTATATGAAAGCTGTGTATAATATCTTTAGTATTGTAGTTTTACCATTGAATAGAGTGACTCTTGTGCCTGTTATTGCTGCAATGAGGGGTGGATCTGCCTGTGACATTTCTTGCCAGTCGAATCTTGGAATTATTTCTTCCTAAATGGTGGCCTCTATCTTTTCTCCACTACATTGTGCCATGGTGTATGAAGTTAGTATATGGGATTTGTGATGTATTGTAAGGTTGGCGACAGAGAAACTTACCTTATATCAGTAATTTCCATTCGCAGGAGTTTTGTTCCATCTGCTGTTGTAACACGTCTTATGTTATCTAGTCTCCCTGCATAGTCTGTTTCAAATGATGTGTTACTATCTATTTAGGTTGTAGGTATTTTGTTACATGTATCGTTGTGTAGTACCTGATACTATGTCCTTGTTGTTCATTCGCTTGGTGACTTCCTCATAGGTGAGTAAGTTAAAGTAGTGTTTTGGAAATGTTTCTGGAGTTGGTACCTGATTTATGATTATGTTTCTACCAAGGATTAGAACTGCTGGATGATTAGTAATTGCCATTGTTTTGGATGCACGACTGCATATATAATTATCAAAGCTATAGCAAGACATAATTTCAAGCCTGTCCTTGAAGTGCTCATAATCCAAATGGTGCACATTTGCTTGTATGGCATCTCCCTGCATTTTGAATAGTATTATTTGATTTAGGTGGTTAATGGATACTAAAAATATTTTACATGAAATTCGATACATCTAAGTTTGAGGTAAAATTTGGAGGCTGTAATAATACTATGTATTATATAGCTATTAATAAGAGAGTAGTGGCTTTTTATTACACGAATATTTTTTCCCTGTAAGTATGTGTATTAACCTGTTGGTCGATCAGGAGATATGCTATGTCTTTTTTCGTACGATAAGGCAACCACTTTCTAATCACACGCAAGATGATTGGTATGGGATCACCTTTCGGTTGAATCTGAGATAGCTCGTGCGGATCCATTGTAGTTTTCCTGTTCATTGTAAAAACAAATTGTTAGCTGTAAGGCCCCGTTCCCGGGACACTCACAGCTGGTCAATCATCGCATGTAACATAAAATTTTTATCCATCATTACCAAAAGCATAGCAGCGGAAACATTCAACTGTCATTCATTTAAATTTATATTAACTTTTGCAAAATAATACATTGTTGATTAATTCAGAATACATTCTTGTATTACACCACAAAAGCCTTTAATTAACTAGATGCCCTCCAAAAATAACTAAGCAGCCGCCCCGTGCCATCCTCAGCAACCTTACCTGCCAACTGGAAACACATAAAAGTCAGCTTTGCTGAGTGAGTTCTAGTTTTCGTAAAACATACATTATTCTTTCGTTAAAACCGTACATTACTGTCCTGAACTCATGCATCATACGCATACACAGAAGATATAATCATTAACATAAGCATACACATTCATTCCTCTTCCATAGTAATCATCATTCATAGTATATGCAACTTTTTATTAACGTACTCATTCTTTCTTTTGCATTCTTTCATACTGCCTCCGGTTCATTAGGTACGTTCGTTCCTCCGAGTCTTTTACGACAACCAGGTCGCTCACCTCTTTGGCAATCTCATTGACTGCTCATTGTCCGAGTCTTTTGCAACAACTGAGTTGCTCACCTCCTTTCTCTGGCCATCTTAATGATGCCTATGATCCGAGTCTTTTGCAACCGCACGTTGCTCACCCCATTGGCAATCTCCATGATTGCCTGTGATTCAAGTCTTTTGCAACCACACGTTGCTCACCTCCTTTCTGGCCATCTTAATGATGCCTTTGATCCGAGTCTTTTGCAACCACACGTTGCTCACCTCATTGGCAATCTCCATGATTGCCTGTGATCCGAGTCTTTTGCAACCACACGTTGCTCACCTCATTGTATGCTTGCAAGCCTTTCCTTCATTCATTCGTCATTCACTAATGCATGCATTTATTCTTTCATTCATTATGTTCCTCTTTCTTTATCTTCCACTTTACGTTATATAATACTTTCATACATTCATTCATACGTAAAGCCATGGGAAGACATGCATACATCACAATAAGGAACATAAACATACACTCATGCATCATCATACATTGCATCATACATTTATAACATACATCATGCATAATCATGCAACATCATCAACATCATACATGCCCAACATAACATCTAGGACCTAAAAGTCCATATTCCTAACCCTCGGGAACCACCCAAGTCAAGGCTTACATCTCCACCTTTCCTTCAAAACCTGAAATTATTCTAAGTGTTCATCCGCATTGGTTACTATTCATCCGCATTTGTCTAATACTCATCCGCATTTGCCAACACTTAGGCAAAATGCTCATCCACATTTGCTGTTGTTCATCCGCATTGGTTACTGTTCATCCGCATTTGTCTAATACTCATCCGCATTTGCCAACACTTAGGCAAAATGCTCATCCGCATTGGTTACAGTCGTCCGCATTGACTTACTTTGTTCATCCGCATTGGCTATACTTAGCCAAATGCTCATCCGCATTGGTACAGTCATCCGTATTGGGTCACCGCATTTGTCCAGACTTAGTCAAATGCTCATCCGCATTGACTCTTCCCATCCGCATTGGTCCGGACTTGGTCAAATGCTCACCCGTATTGACTATTACTCATCCGCATTGGTTTCTAACACTTAGGCCAAATTTGAACTTAACCCAATCGGAACTAAAACTGCAGAATCATACTATAACCACTATTTTCATGCTCTAAGCTTAGATCTTACCTTCTAAGCCCTCGGATTCAACATATAACAAGAACATGAACACACATAACATCATAACATCGTCAAACACGCATGAAAAACATACGAGTCCGAGACACAGATCAGTAAAACATATAGATTTGTATTTCCAGCCCCAAAATTGTTTGAAAACATGTAAATGAGGGGTTCTAGAACTCACCTTAACAGCTCTTGAGCAAGACTTCTTCCAACTCGTCTGAATTTGAGTTCAACCGCCTAAAAACTCACTAAAACACACACCCGAACACAGACAAACACATATAAGCACACAAACGAGATAAGGCCAGCTTCAAACACTTAAAATTTCGGGTTTCTTACCTTGAATTCACTTCTTCAGCCATGTTTCTTCCAAAATCTGAATTCTGCACTTTCTCTCTCTAGAATTCTGCTGAATTGAGAGTTGTGGGAAAGTAGTGGGCGGCCATGCCCACTTTACACCAACTTTTCAACCCTTTTTGTCCTTTTGGCACTTTTTACCCTTCAACTTGGGTAAAATATCTTTTCCCCCTTTTTCTTCACTTTATTCTCTCTTTATTTAAATAAATGAAAGATCCGGGTGTTACATTAGCTTTAATGTTTTCTACAACAATACACTTGTAAAGTAAAATTAAGTGCAGTTTATACATCATATAGCTTTACAAAATTGTGTATTTTTGCTACCAATAAATGCTATGGTCAAACCTTAAAGGTCCTCTAGAACCATAGATGTATAGACACATCTAGTGCTTCAAAGCCAAGAATATATATGATATTGTCTATAAATGGATAGCAGATTCTAAGTAACTTACAACAATCAATTTTAAATACTTTTTGAGCAATAGACCACAAAGATAAACATGTTCAAGTAGACATGTGTAATCAAAATTTTGTATAATAGTTAAGAGTTTTCGACAGCTAGTTGCTAATATATATATATATATATACATGTATTAGGCAAAAAGCTACTAAAACTTTTTGTTTGCTTGTACAATGACCTGGTGGTTGTTGATTTCATTTAGGAATTCTGTGAAGACAATGTTTTTCGTTGTGCCAGCAACGTCATCTTCTGCTGGTTCAATAAGCACCTTCAGGGAATCAGGGGAGGTTGCCCTTGAAAAGGCCACATATAGCTGCCCGTGCGTAAATATTGGATGTGGAAGATAAACTCCAATTTTTTTAAGTGATTGTCCCTGACTTTTGTTTATAGTCATCGCATAGCATATTTTTATAGGGAATTGACGCCTTGTAAATGTAAAAGGCAGGTCTTTGCTATTGTGGACAAAATTGATTCTAGGAATGTACACACGATGCCCAATTGAGGTTCTTGTGATTATGTGTGCCTCTATAATTCTGGATAATAGTTGTGAAACTAAGAGTCTAGTTCCATTGCATAGACCTTTGGCTTTGTTTACGTTGCGAAGCAACATGACAGGGGTTTTCACCTTTAAGTTCAGCTTGTGTGGTGGAATTCCATTAAAATTCAGCAAATTCAGTTGTTCTATAGGGTACAAAACATCTATGTCTCCTCTGTTTTGTGAATGAGGGATCATCGAATCATCGCTAAGATACGTTCTACCCTCTCCTGCGGTAAGCATAAGAACAATGTCATTGATTTCATCAGCTGTTTCGTTCTTTGGACATACGATCGTTCTGTTAGAAAGATTCTCCGCTGATGGATTACTAAGAATTATATCGTCATAGATAAAGCGTATTAAGTCGCTCATCACATTTTGTTATGGATTTATCAAAAAATCTGATGGTATGTTAATTGTTCTCACATTATGAGGGTCATTTGCCTCTAGAACCCCAATTTTACCATCCCCAACGTCTAGCAACCAAGAGGCAAAACGCGAAATTGACTCTTTTTGTGAATTGCCTTCAGCAGAAGCTAGTCGCATGTTTTGATTTAGCTTGTACACTTTAAAGTATTGCCACAGATAAGATTTTGGAAGTGTTGAGTTAATGACTTCAATTCGTGATGCCTTGATTTTAACAGGAAGTGTCTGTCTAAAGTCCCCGCCTAACAAAACAGACTTTCCACCAAACACTTTTGATGTTTGTTCTAATACATCTCTGAGTGTTCTGTCAAAGGACTCAAAACATCAACGGTCACTCATGGGTGCCTCATCCCAAATAATGAGTGATGTCTCCTTTAGAAGTTCACACAGTTGTGTGTTTTTTTATATGACATATCGACTGCTCTGTCAATTCTAGCGGTATCTTAAACCAAGAATGAGCCGTTCTACCAGCAGGCAACAAAAGTGAAGCAATGCCTGATGCTGCCACAGCCAAGACAATTTTTCCAACTGATCTAAGTGCTGAAATAATTGTTGTCTAGAGAAATGTCTTTCCAGTACCACCATGACCATAGACAAAGAATAATGCTTGAGACCCTAACGTGCTGGAATTAAGCACTGCATTATACACCTCAAGCTGTTCAGTGTTTAACAATGATTGCAATCGAGCATGTTGCACTATCAGTGCTGGTCTATCATAGCATTTCTCTTCCATTAGCAACTTATTTCTCAATGAATTAAGAATAGTGCTACATGGCATAGGCAACCCATAATTACAAAGTGTTGCGTATGGGGTGCTAGAATTAAGCAACAACTCCAGTTCATACAATACATATTGTTGCAGGTCAGTGTCACTAATCCTTATGTTGTCTTGATTTGTGAGATTTTTCATGTTAAACAGTATGTCATCTGACATTTTCTTCCAATGTTCGTCCCATATGACCAGCGGTCTTGCAACATCACAAAACAAAAGCATGTGTGCAAACAAATGTCTAAGCTCAGCAGATGTCACCCAATTTGATGCCTCCATAAAAGCCATTGACCATTCTCTGTCATCACCAATAAGATCGAGGCTCTCACAGGCTGCTCGATATGTTGGGTGTTGAATACCAGATACAGTGCGTAACTCAGCATAAGACCTACAACCCCTTTGGTGACACAACAACATCCTCAAGTAAAATAACTCACCGCAAGTTGGATGTACATAGATAAGTCTACCAATTGCCGGGGTTCTGTTGGACCGCCTAGGTATCCAACTTTTACCAGATTGTTCCCATCGATACCTAGTCACATAGTCAATGTAACAAAGATCTCGACCATTTGGATCTGTCTGGTTATTGCGAAACCATTCTGTCAAAGTGGTCTTCCTGAAAGTAGGGTTGTTGACTATGTTTTGTAACTGCATATTTTCTCTGAATGTAACATTTTGCATGTTGTCTAGGTGCACTGATAGAAGCTGCACAGATGGATTTCTGCTATGAATAGGAAAATTTAAAATCCTCCATGCTGCTTCATGGGGACATATAAACCTACCATCGATGAAGTTTTGGACCTCGTTAATAGAAACTACTCTCTGAGCAGAGGTGCTAGTTGACACATCGTTCGCTTTACCAATGGTATACTTAATTCGATCAGCACCTTTAGAAATATATTAAAAAAAGATATTTTATCATCATGCTCCACCCGCAATACTCTACATTTATATGGGCGTCAAAGCGCTTACATAAAGTCTTATTGTAGGGTACAACATACCCGTTATCAAGCGGAACACCACCTTTGATAATACGCTCTCCATTAGCAGATCTCTTGTAATGCACATATCCTTCTTTATCAAAGCGAGTGTTGTTTTCATATGGCTTTGGAAATGACTTTGAACACTTTCCATCGCGCATACACGGAGCATTCATTCTTGGAAGGCCACATGGACCGTGCATCATGCAATTAGTAACAATTTTATACAAAACTGGTTCAACAGAACGGTCTGGTATTTCAGCTGTCACATATTTATCTAGATCTGTCGCATTACGTATCTTGTATGGCGAAGCAACCCATAGTAGTGTATGAAAATGGGGAAGACCTCTCTTTTGAAACTCAATGGTGTAGAGGTCTGTGTAAAGAACTAAGGATGATACTGTTAGAAAGGTGATTGAAAGTTTTATCATGAGAGGCAGATTGTAACTAAAGCGAAAAACTTGCCTGCTGTGACAGTTCCAAATGTTTTGTCTGTGCTTAAAAACTTAATAAAGCCTTCTACTTTCAACTGAAAAACTCTTGCAATTATATCTGGCCTATCTTCTGCCTATGCACAACCAACTGAATCAAGATGACGTCTGATCTCTGGCCACTTTACGTTGCAAGTGAATGTTATGAAATATTGAGGATTTCCATGAACTCTACAAATAGCCAACACATCTTGCTAATGCTTGTACATGTATCTAGGGCCACCGGTAAATGAAGAAGGTAGTACGATTCGCTTGCCAACTTCACGACCTTGGGTATCACCTTTAGAGATCGCATCATGAATGCCACGAAGATATTCGGAACGAAAAGCATTTTGATTAGCAAGAATATAATCTAATCTGTATTGCTCAATGCTAATGTACGCATCTACCAAATATTGTTGGAATAGACGACCGCCTTTTAAAAGCAATGCATAAACATCTTGTCTATCATGAATTTGGTAACTATAGAACATATTCATTGTTAGATTCTTTTCCTTCGAGCTAGCCTTTGAACACAAACATAGATTAGGAGACCAACCTTGCTCATTGAAAGGGAAAAGCAATGGATATTGTAATGGCATGTACGACGGATGCAATATGCTTACTCTCTGTGGAGCACCATCTTTACTATGAATGACAATGTCATAATCTGACACGTTTGGCTCATCTTCACGAATAATAGCTCCAAGAGTTCCTTGAGTAGGGGGCTCATAGGTTCTCTGATTAACCCTGCTATAAAGCCTAATACTAAAAGAATGGATATCAGATTCTGTGCATAAATCCATTGCACTTCTAAAAATCTGCACATATTCATTGCATGACCTTAAGGTTTCGCTAATTATGGACATGACATTTGAGGAAAGACGTGAGTCAGTATCAGTAGAAAAAAAGCGCAACCTATTTGCAACTTCGTTTTCAGTATCGTATATGTACATCTGGAGGAATCGTGGCCTCTCATTACTCGGAGGACAAAGTGATCCCAACCAATGTGAAATTTGGCCTGAAACTTTAAAAACATATGGCCCTTGATTATGATTAATCGTTTCATCTATTTGTGCTCCAAAGGATGTCATAGAAAACATGTTGTTGTAAGCACGTATATTTTGTAAAAAACTGAGAATCTGCGAAAAGTTCCTTTATAGTTGCAGAGGTTCAAGAGGATAAGGCAAACAAATCGCGCCACCTTTACAACATGTATTATATCTAGGCCTAAGATGTTGAGGATAAGAGATGAGTCTCTCTGCAAACCAAAACAATGCTCAGCAATACTCGCAAACACGGTCACAATCTCCATAATCAAGATACTCAGAGGGTAATATCGGATGCTGGTCAAGTACATCTTGAGACGATAAAGCATTAGGATTAGACGTTTCGCATGAGATAGATTCAAGAAGACGCGATAGCCTATGCGAACGACGATGCCTTACATATGTCCTATTATTATTAGCAGAGAAAGACAAAGACTCACCACCGTTACCACACCAAGCGCTTTACGCTTAGAAGAACATGAAATAGGCATAGCATGTGGAGATAGTTTATGCAACTAAATGATACAATAAAAACAAAACTAACTATAACATATGCAAATAGCAAGTTCTAGCAAAATACCTAAAAATATTAAGTTAATCACCCTAATGACTTACCCGTGAAGCTGCTTATATAGCAAGATATCTCTAACCAATAGGCTTGGCTAACAACGGTAATACCTACACATGAAATGAAAGACATACTAACCAAACAAAATCATTCTGAAGTAAAATATTTAAAGAAAAGCAGAAAAATTAGTAGGGTAGATTTACTGCCAATAAATAAAAAATAATGATCGAAAACATCTTACTCATTTCTTTTTTTTGAAAGCAACCATACATGCACCACTGCAAAAGTGCACTTAATTTCTGGACAGTTCAATTACTAAACTATGAAAGCTAAGTGTACCGCACACAAAAATTATTTGACGATGTAGTTTAAAGAAGCGGTGGTGAGCATTATGGTGTTAGAAGGGAAAGCAATTCGATTCGTGTTCAAGCTTAGACACGCTAAAAAAACGTGATTCGGATGCCTTTAAATGAAAGATGTTGCATCAAGGTATACACTTTTCTTTCCCAATCATCGAATTATGGTGTTTAAAGAAGATGTTTTATTTACTCGTGTTCTTTGTTTTGTTTTGTTTCTGTTTTCTTTTTGTTTTGTTTTTGTTTTGTTCTAGTGGTGTATATATATATGCATGACATAAAAAATTGCCGCCGTCTCTTTTGTTAAATAAATGAGAATATGGAACTTTGTCTTGCAAAAGATGCAGCTTTTTGCTTCTTTTAACCTGAATTGTGTAAATGTTTTGCTATTAAAAGTGTTATTTTTGTCATTCTATTACCTGTACTTTACTATTAAAAATGTTATTCTTGTCATTCTATTATCTGTACTTTATAGCTAACACTGATTGATTATCTGTGTGTTTCTTATTCTATGCAGCCTTATAAACAAACCTTCACAGTGGTGGGGAAGTCCTTAATCAAGTTGTTGTTCTTATGTAAACCTCATGGTTGTTTGCTACATATGTTAATGTTTTGGGTCTCAATTTTGTTATGTTTTCTCACATTATGATATGTTAGTAGGTAGCTACTTTGTACACTTTCATTACTCTTAAATGGTTGTAAAACCCGTCTCGCACCCACAACAAATGTAGAGAACAGTTACTTAATAGAACATTAAAAAATATAATTCTGTTCATCCTAACAACAAATTCAAGACCATATACATTATAAATTTTTGGAGTTCATTAAAAATTTCTAAATGAATCCATTGATTTTAGTTATTTATTCTCTTGTCGTCATCTCCTTGATCACAATTGCGATTACAACAGTTAAGGTACAACTCATATTAAAGGAACACATTATTAACAATCATTTTATGCTATTTATTTTATTGTTATGGTTACCCTATTCAGCCGCACACCATGTTGAAGAACAATATGCAAGTAATAGCTATAATCTATCATGTTTAATTGTATAAATAAACACGACTTTCTTTGGTTCCCATGACACCATAAAGGTAAAGGCTTCGATCTGAACATTTTATCTTCCTTTTTCGCCCAAAATATACTAAAAAGGTTTATACTTTTCATGGTTAGCTATGTTTCAGTAGCATCAATCTTCACCCAAAACACACAAATAAAAGTTATGGTGTAAATATTACTGGTAAAAAGTGTTCTGGTGATGCAACTCATTAGCTAAATTAACATAAAGATTAATTCTTAATTTGTAAAATAGCCCACTAACTTTTATATACATATAAACCTCTCTAATTAATAAGACATCACTTACATAATAGGGTTAAAAAGATTAGAACCTACAAATGCAAGAAGCAGAACATCAACATACAACAATTGTAATTCCTTCATGAATTAGAAACACTATATAAAGAAGCATAAGAGCATAAGGGCATCAGTTAACCAAACATTTAGTTAGCGTAAACCCAAATGAATTTAAATATACAAATACAAAAGAATTAAATAACCTACACATTTCATCAAACACCTTGTAAGCACAATCAATCATGTGTAATTTTCATACAAAGAAATTCATTAGAACACTAACCATCTTTAAGCAGAAGAAATCATATTGTTAGCATTAAACATCAAATGCAAAATAGATACCTTTAGTTTAGAGAACCAGGAATTCTATTTCCCATTAACCAAGTCATAGCTTCTCTGATTTTCTCCTTCAACCAAGCAATAACTGAAAAAAAATCTTTCATAAGAGAAAACTTACAAAGAAACAAAACAATAACTAAATCTGTCATAACACTTAAGTGACCGTCTAAAAATTTGAACATAAGTAAACCCATTTAACATAATAGTTGTTACCATCTCGACGGCTTTAGAGGTCTCCATCAAAATCATGCTCCACCCTGTTAATGCTCTGAAACAAACAACCCAAACAAAAGAAAAGCTACAATTAAGAAATCTAAACCAAAATGTATCAAAAAACATCAAAATCAAACCACTATAATGACCAAAAGACACACATGCAGAAGAAATAGAGCACCCAAAATCTTAAGGCTCACCAAATACGTTGAACACTAAACACCGAAGGCCGAAACAAACCGACTTTGAGAAGGATCCGAACTTCAGTAGACAGCAAAACAAACCCACAACGGACTTAATGTACCAACAGATTCTCAAGAGTACCAACAGATGCAAGAAAGAGAGGAAGGATGAAGCCAAAGAGAAGAAACAATTAAGGGGAGAGAAGTGGGATTATAAAACCCATTTGTTGCTAGTACCATTTGCTTAAACAATAGTACAATAACATTGTGCATTGATCAGTTGTAAACCTTGCTTCAAAACACACCATTTACTGTAGTTATAGTTCCTCTTTTATATAGAGAAATAATTTTTACAGCTTCTAAAAATTTTCTTATATCCTAAGTCATAGCAGAGTCAATTTTTATGACTTTTCCTATTTTACTAATATTTAGTAAAAATATCAGAATATGCCCAAAAATTCTCATTTTTACACAGACTGTTTTATTCTAATTTTCATATTTTCTGTAAATTTATCATAATTTATTTCACAGTTTAAGTATTTTCCCCTATTCTTAGTTGATAGAATATTTAAAAATTCATAACTTGAATATATCTTTGAGTTAGGTCACGAAACTTTTTCAGTAAGTTCTATAAATTGTAATAATCAATATATAATTTTTCCACACATCTTCTAAGGTCGATTCTTCCAGCATGATGTTTCCTTTTAAATACTTAGATAATTTATATAAATTAATTTACTTATAGGAATGGCACCAAAATTTATAGAACTATATTTCCTAATATTCTAAATATATTATTAATGTTTGTTCCCACAATCATAGTTGTTATTATGCAGAACCGATTTTAACAAGCTATAACTAGGTTTTTAACCCTTTTTGTTGATAATTTCTTGTTATAAATTTGATTTTTAATGTTTGTTTTACTTATTTCAGATTCTTAAAATCTTTCTTATTGTCTGAAAAATAAGTTTGATTTTTGTATGTTTCTATAAAAATCTTGAGTGTTAAATCAAAAGGGTTAATCTCATGTGTTTATTTAACACATGTTTGATTTTCATAACCTTAATCAAGTAGGGTTTTAGGGGTTAGAACCTTGATTTTTGACAGAGGGGGAGTACGGGAAGATGATGAAGATAGCCTATGAATCTTCTTAGTTTTGGTGTTCTTGATAATCTTCGGGAGATGGTGCTTTCACTAGGCTTGGATGTTGCTGCTTTGTAACCGAGAGATATGTAGGAGATGATGATGATAATGGTTTGTTATGGTGTTGTGGTGATGTCCGAGTGTGGATGACTGAGTGGAGGTGTTGTGGTTGTGGTGTTCGATTAAGGTGATGGTGACCGAAGGAGTTGTGATGGTTGTGTTTGTTTAAGAGGTGGTGGATATGGGAACCTTCGGCCGATGGTGTAGATATAAGGGAGTCTTCATGATTACTCCTAGTCTTAGGTGATGAGGTGTTTATCATAGCTTAGGCTGGGTGGCGGTTTTTTTGTGGGTGTGTCTAGAAGAACCGAGGAGGTGGCGGTGCAAGGAAGAAGGTTAGTGTCCTAAGTTGTGCAAGATGGTATCTCAATAGGATTCATGACTCATCAAGTCATGATTGCATGGTTTAGTTCACTAATTGGGTGCTTAATGAACCAATTTTGGGATCTTAATTGGTGCTTGGTTTGAGGTTTAAGTGTAAGGGATTGGTTTAGATTTGTTTTGATGTCAAGTTTTTCTTGACGTTAACTTGTGTCCATGATGTTTGGTTAGGTTGTGTTTTGGTTTGTTTGATGTTGTATAGTTGATGTATATTGATCAAATATATGGTTTTATATCAAAGAATTATGTTTTTGAATACATGCATACGTAAATTATACATGCATGCAACCATGCATACGTGCAACACATAATATATACATATAAACACATATAAGCTACAAGAAGTTACTTAAATATAGAACAATATATGTGATGATTTAATAAAATGTTAACGTATGAAATTTTATATTTTTAGGGTTGTCACAATAATTGAGACTTGATATGAATTACTGGTATCAAAACCACTTTGAGTCACCTCAAGAAAGGGCACTCCAAGTAAGTGTAAAAAATTTAAAATCAAACTCAAATCATCTAGAGTCGTGAGCATTACTTTCAGATTGAGATTATTCGACAATTCACCCGAATTGTAGGGGTTAAACCTAGAGGATCCGGAAATCAAATCAAAGTGAAGATCAAGTGCAAGACAAACGAAACGTGAAAGAAGCCGCGCAACAACTTACTTGTCACGTGAGAACTAGCTTCTCGCGTGAGAAGTTGATCTCGTGCGAGAACATTCTAGTTTAGTATAAATACTTAATTTTCTTTGTATTTACAAAGCTTTTGTTAATTTCCTGAATTTGTAATTCGTGTGTAGTATTTTGAATTCAGAGAACAATCAAAGAGAAGTTATTTACATTGTGATCTTCAATTCTATTCTTCTACTTCTCAATCCGTAATTGTTTACATTCCGCATTCATAATTACGTGATCGATTTGAATATTGTGACGATCCTTACAATTAGTATCAGAGCTTGTATGCTCTTGATCGATTGAATTGTAGTTGGAATTATGATTTGAAGAGTTCGTGATCATCGATTTGATTGTTTCTCAAAGATATAAGTTGTATCGGTTGAATTTTGATCAATTTTGAAGATGATGTAGTTGTTAAGTTCAATGCTTGGTCATTTGATGATATTCTTGAGCTTAAACTTGCTTAATTGAATCAATTAGAGACGATTAGGATCAAATTTGAACTTAATTCACTAACTGAACAATTTGATTAATCAAAATCTAATCAATTTGAACCAAAATTGAACCTGAAAAGTTCCGAATTGGTGATATTGATTCAGGCGAAAACATATGTTTTTCATGCTAAAACATTCATCTTGCACGTAAACCTAATTATTCGCGCGAGGCAGTTACAAAGTTTGTTACAGGTGTGAAAACTTGAACATTTCTCATAGTTTTAGTGGTTGAACTTTTCGCGTGAAGAGTTTCTAAGATCTCATGCGTGAACTTTGATTTTTAGAAATTAAAATTCAAAGTTGGTTTGAAGAATCTACTATGGCAAATCTCAAGAATATCATGGCTACTCTGAATCTTGAGAATGAGATAGGCACAAGCACAAAGCCCCACGTCTTTTTAATGAGAAGATTATCCAGATTGGGCATATCATTTTGAGAATCATGTTATTTACACCGAATCTCGGATGATGCGATCTATCAAGTAAGGTCCATACATTCCTTTGTATAAAAATGAGAAAGAGGAATGATTGCTAAACCTGAACATCTCTGGAATGAAAATGATCTTAAAAGAATGGAGCTTGATGACAAAGCTTATGCAGCAATCACTATGGCACTCACAACTGAGATTGCACAAATGTTTAAGGACTATACAAAAGCAAAATATTTTTGGGATGTAATGGAGGAACAGATCATGGGAAAAAAAGATATAAGAGAGTGCAAGAAGGATATGCTCAACCAAGAATTTAATATGTTTAATCATATTCTTGGTGAGATATTAAAGGCTTAAATATCTAGGTTTGTGAAGTTGATCACAAAAATGAAAAGCGCAAGGATAACTCTAGAGAATATAGATATGAACAAAAATTTATTGAAGTCTCTACCTTACAGCCAGAACAACAACTACACTACCATCAAAAGGACAAATGATCTATTTACATTGTCTTTAAGTGATCTCATTTCTACAATCAAATCCTATGACATGGATGATAAGCAAAGGGTTGCTAATTAAATCAACACCTTGGGAGAATAAGCAACAACAATGTATGTAAAGATGGCAAGCAACCCAAACTATTATGTTAGCTACTCCCATCTATGTTAGTTACAACAATCATCAGCATCTACTTAATCTAGTGTGAAGACTAAGCCTTACCTCAATCCTTACCTCAATATCAAATAACTCACCAAAATCCTTATGTCCAAACACAAACCCAACCTTACACTCAAACTTACTCACCAACCTAAACCACTAAACCAATACAACAAGCCTTTGTTGTGAATTCTTAGCCAACTAAGCAAATTATTCAAATAGCTGAAGAGCAACTGGCTCTTTTCACTTCTTTTATGAAAAACTATGAAGCCTTATCTACAAGAAGAATTAGTCCACCTAATGTCTTGGTTGATGGTTTGCAACAACTCAACCCTGATGATGTTGAAGAGAATGACATAAAATATCAGAAGGCAATGGTGGTTTACAGGGCAAAGAATTTTGCCAGAAGAACTGGGAGTAAGGTT
This sequence comes from Flaveria trinervia, assembly GCA_025506515.1. NCBI lineage: Eukaryota > Viridiplantae > Streptophyta > Magnoliopsida > Asterales > Asteraceae > Flaveria > Flaveria trinervia. The sequence continues at coordinate 23,340,055 of CM046442.1, read as the reverse complement.
TTTAGGCTGAACAATTCAAGCAAGATAGGTCTTGACAAGTCAAACCTAAGATGTTATAAGTATTATAAACCTAGTCATTTTGCAAGAGAGTGTACTAAAGCTAGAACATCAAGGTGATCAAGGTAAAAGGATGGTCACAGTGGAAGTTGAAACAAAGCAAGACCAAGTTAGTACATCTAATACCAAGGCTCTTGTGTCTCAAACAAATGATGACTATGATTGGCCAGAATAAATGGAAGCTCTAGATATCAAGTTATCCATTACACGTTTAGAAGAAATTCATAATGAAGAAGAGATTGCTGAAAATCTATTTGCCTCATGTCTATTTGATACAAATCAACAAGAAAAGGGAAAACAAGAGAATATGCAAGAATCTGTTGGCCAAAGAAATTCTAAAGCCATATTCTATGATAACAGAAGATGTTATCATCGCCGGTTTGAAAAACCAATTCGAGCATACAAATGTGTATTATAATAAAATTGTTATATGTGTGGAAAGTCAAATCACATGGCTAAAAATTGTCATGATCAACATTCTTTGACTAGTAAACAATGTATTCATTATTCTATTGCAAATAATAGAAACAATTATTTATGAATTCTAAAATTAAAAGGGATTCAAGTTAGTCAAAATTATTTGCTAATAACAGAAATGTTCAACACAACACATATTTGCAAAAAGATAAATTCATTAAAAAAGATTTACATCTCAAGGATAACAATTCACATTCCATACAAAATACTTTCAAGAAATTAATAAAACCAATTCTGTAAGGCCCCGTTCTAGGGACGCTCACAGCTGGTCAATCATCACACATAAAACATATATTTACATTAACTTTAATAAAACATTGCAGTGGAAACATTTAGACAACCATTTCATTTCGTTGTAATTGCTTTCACAAAATAATACATCGTTTACGGATTACAAAATAACTTATTGCATTATATCACAAAAACATTATACAAAATGGATGCCATCCAAAAAGAGCCAAGTAGCCGCCCCTGCCATCCTCAGCAACCATTACCTGCCAACTGGAAATACATAAAAGTTAGCGTTGCTGAGTGAGTTCTAGTTTTAAAATAGAATATACTTTTCTTTCTTTCAAAACATTCTATACTTTCATACATCATCACACATCATACGTACGTGTAGATAATATCATTATTATCTTCCTTTACTATTCATCACTTTCTTTCTTTACTTCTTTCTGAATTAGTGTCTTCGGCTATACCCCAAACGTATGCACAAAGTGGGTACTAGGCCGAAGATCATAAATGACTTCCATAATGCACATAGCCTAGCACCAGCACCGGGGCAAGTGACAAAGATCCCAACTATATACTACACCCAAACGTATGCACAAAGCGGGTACTGGGTCGAAGATCATAAATGACCTCCATAACGCACATAGCCTAGCACCAGAACCAGGGTGAGTATTCACTATAATCCATGTACTATACAACTGCTTAGTCACAAAGACTAGACCCCTGTGTGTATCCTTGTGGGTTAGCTAAACCACACACAGTTGAGCTTACCACATTTTAGAGTCATGCACCTCCGTACATTTTGCTTGCAAGTCTTTCTTTACTTTCACTTTCATTAATGCATGCATTCTATCATTATGTTCCTATTCTCATTATCTTTCACTTTATGTTACATAATACTTTATCATTTCTTTCACAACTATAACACGTAAAGCCATGGAAAATAAACATACATAACATGGAACATAAACATAACCGTATAAAACATCACTATACAAGGCATCATCATACATGACATAATAATCATCATACATGCCGTAACATAGCCCATACATTATTAAAATTCAACTTACTTCACCCCATGGGAATATCCCAAGTCAAAGCCTACATTTCACTTTTTCCCCAAAAATCAGAAAAATAATCCAAGTCTTAGGCACATGGGCATTATTCAGGCGCATGGGCACTATGTAGGCGCATGGCCTTCCAGGTGCACGGGGAACACTTAGGCGCATGGGCACTATTAGGGCGCATGGGCAACACTTAGCCCATTCTAGGCAAACTCTAGCGACATGGGCACTATGTAGGCGCGTGAGTGCCTAGGCGCATGGAAATCCTGGGTGCATGGACACTTAGTTAATTTCAGCCTATTTCTAGGTGCATGGCAACTATTTGGGCGCATGAACTTTGGGCGCATGGGCCACTATTTAGGCACATGGACAGTCTATATCACACTTAAACAACTAAATTCAGTCCGTAATCATCTACTATCATGTTCTAAGCTTATTCATACATCCTAAGCCTTAGAAATACATTTATAACATCATCACAACACATACATCGCCCAAGTCAAAACCCACCTGCAACAAATACACGTATACAATCGGGTAAAAACCCATCTTTATAAAACCATTCACACATGTATTTCTAGCCCCAAAATCATGTAAAATCAGTAAAAAGGAGGTTCTAGAACTCACCTTAGCAACCTCTTAGGTATGACTTCCTTCAAAACCCGTTTGTTACAAGTTCAACACCTAAAACCCACCAAAGACACACCCGAACACACACAAACATACATAAGCATACAACCGAGGCTAAGGCCAGTTAAAAACACTTAAAAACCATGAATTCGATCTATTCTGGCTCTTCTTCAAATATCCAAGAGTTCTACACTTATTTCTCTCCCTCTAAAAAATCCAAAGTTGAGTGTGAAGAGAGTATGATGGGCGATCATGACACTAGTAGAGAATCAGACAATCAAAACAATAAAGTTTGTCTGAACCAATAATGAAACTGAATATACAACCGTACACTAAATGAATTCTGTGATTCAAAGGGGATAGCTAGACAATTTAGCTCTGCAGGAACTCCACAACAAAATGGAGTTGCAGAAAGAAGAAATCGAATTCTAATTGAAGCTGCCAGGACAATGTTATCAGCAGAAAAATAAGCATCGTTTTTCTAGGCTGAAGTTGTTAACACTACGTGTTATGTTCAGAATCGTGTATTAACCAACAAACAACAAAATATGGCTCCTTATGAAATCTTTTACAAACATAAACCCAAAGTCAAATATTTCAAAGTATTTGGATGTTGTTATACTTTGTTAAACACATCTGATTCAAAATATAAATTTGATAAAAAAGCTAATGAATGTTATTTTGTTAGTTATTCTGCTAACAAAGTTGCATACAGGATTTATAATAAAAGATCAAAACAAATAATAGAGTCATTCGATATTGATTTGCACGAGTCTAACAAAACTGGTGCATGTTCTGCACCTTCATGGGTTTATGAATATGCTTCATTATTTGAAACATTTAGTCGATCATCTAACATATTCACAGCTAATCTTCCCTTGACTTAATTTATTCAGGATATTTTCACTGATGATGTTCGCACTATATCATCTCAACTAAAGACGACAACTTCTGATGTACCTTCTTCTTCCAATAGTTTAGTTGTTTCACAAGTTTCCGAATATGTAGAAACATCATCTGAACCTATTCTTGAACAAGCTCCACAAGTTTCTAATGATAGTTCTTTTTCTACTCAAACTGATCTAATTAATTGTAACACCCGGTTATTCTTTTAAAAGCTAGTAAGAAAGAATAAGTGAAGACAAGGAAGAAAATAACAAGTTGAGGGGTGAAAAGTATAAAAAAGGACAAATGTTTAAAAGTTGGCGAATAAAGCAACATGGCCTCCCATGTTGCCTATTCACATCAACTCTCGAGTTTTGAAGAGAGAGAGAAGGAGAAGGCTGAACTTCGGATATTTTAAAGAAGAACAGAAAGAAAAGTGCGAATTCAAGGTAAGAGTTCGTGAGTTTATGGTGTTCTTAACTGGTTGTATCCTCGGTTGTATGCTTATGTGTATTTGTGTGTGTTCGGGTGTGTGTTTTGGTGGGTCTTTAGGTGTGAACTTGTAGCAAACAGGTTTTGAAGGAAGTCTTACCCAAGAGGTTGCTAAGGTGAGTTCTAGAACCCTCTTTTACTTGTTTTTAACTGCTTTGGGGCCGGAAATGCATGTATGAACATTTTTATTAAAATGGGTTTTTATACCCGTGTGTATATTTGTGTGTATGATGCGGGTGGGGTTTGATTTTGGGATATGTTTGGGTTTTATGATGTTATGGTTGTGTTTCTATGGCTTAGAATGTATGATTTAAGCTTAGAACATGATAGGTGGTGTTTAGGGATTGAAATCTGATGTTTAGGTATGAATGAGGCTGCTCATGCGCCCAAATAGGGCTCATGCGCCAAAGTTTTAGAATTTGCCTAAGTGTTCCTATACGCCCAAAACTTCATGCGCCAAAATAGGGCTCATGCGCCTGAAATGTCCTTATGCGCCTGGATGGCCATGCGATTGAAGTCAATATAGATGAAGAGTCTGCCGAGGAGAGCTGATTGTTCTTCCGCAATGCAAAAGACCAAAAGTGACGCAAACAAGTTCTGCCCTTGCGCATTGACAAATACGGATGAGCAAAGAGGAAATGCGGATGAGCAAAGAGGAAATGCGGATGAGCAAAGAGGAAATGGGGATGAGAAAAGAGGAAATGCGGATGAGCAAAAGGGAAATGCGGATGAGCAAAGAGGAAATGTGGATGAAGATAGTATATATTTTTTTGATTTTGGAGAAATGGGTAGATGTAGGCCTTGACTTGAGAGGTTCTCGGGGGCTATGTAAGTTGACTTTTTGAAATCATAGATGATGTGTTGGGCATTGTATGATGATGATGTGATGTATGATTGATGCTTATGTGATGGTGTATGTTATGTATGACTGCGTGATGATGTTATGCTTATGTATGATATGTTTATTATGTTCCTTATTATGTATGTACGATGTGACTTTACGTGGTGTGATATTGTTAACGAACGTAAAGTATTATCTTAACAAAGTGAAAGAGTTAAGATAATGAAAGTGGAACATAATGAATGAACAAATAAAAGCCTTGCAAGCAACTAGAAGGAGGTTCACAACTCATTGAGAGTTGTTAGCTCAACTATGTGTGTCTACAACATGCGTTTTGGCTAACTCATAAGGGTTTATACACACAGTAAGAGTTCAGTCTAGGTGACTGCTCCAATACGTTTGTTTTCCTAATTACTGTGTGTTATACATCGTTCGATCTTGGTGAATCCATATGAGTTCACACACCAGGAGGAGTCTATCCTAGTGACCACTGTATGTGCGTTATGGGGTCCTTGTCGCTTAACCCTAGACGTATTGTTTGGTGCTTTTAAGGGGAGGGTTAAGTACATGACATGACCTAGATAGAAGTGAAAGATAATAAATGTACGAAAAGTACGAAATGTGCGAAATGTACTAACGAACGATGATGAAGATAACAATTATTACCTTGACGTACGTATGATGTGTGATCACGTGCGATAGTAATGAAAATGCTTAAATGAATGAAAGGTAATATAAAGTTTCATAAAACTAGAACTCACTCAGCAACGCCGACTTTTATGCATTTTCCAGTTGGCAGGTAGTAGTTGCTGAGGATAGTACGGGGATAGCTACTTGGCTCTTTTTGGATGGCATCTGTTTTCATAATGTTTTTGCGATGTAATGCAACAAGTGTTTTGTAATCAATCAATAATGTATTATTTTTCAAAAGTGATTATAATGAAATTGTTGATACATGTATGTCCCTAGATCATGATATGTGATGTAATAGATCTTGTTTGGTATGATTAATGAAATGATATTAATAGTTTGTTAGTTATAATGTTTATGTTTCATTAATGTGTCGACATTGAATTGCTTAATTAGGTTAGTGATTGCTTGATTGATTACATATAATGTTTACTAATTAATACATTCAAACATAATATAATGAAGTTATCATGCGAATGGCCCATGCGAATGGACCATAAGCATGAACACCTTCATACGAATGACTCAGTCGCACGACTGAACCAGGAGACTGGATCAGTCGTACGATTGTAACATAAGATTGGCTCAGTCGCACGACTGAACACTCAGTCGTACGAATGAATCAACCGCATGGTTCAATCGCACGACTGAACCAAACTAATGGTTCAGTCGCACGATTGAATAATACCAACCTATAAATACAACTCAATTCGTGAAAAAGGAAGACTCTCGATTAATTACGATTCCAGATGTGCCCTAGCCGTCCAGAAACCTCTCAATTCGTTCTCCAAGTTCATAGAACACATTAGATCGATTCCCAATTGATTTCTAACGTTATTTTCAATTCTTGATTGATTCTTCGTGTGTTCTCACTGATTGGATCGCCAATCAAATAGGATTCCGCACTATTTGATCTGGTTTACACGTTAATCTCTAGGTATTTCGGTCAACTACCAGGTCCAAACAGAAATGGATGTTTAAATGTTTCCGCTGCAATGGTTTATTTAAGTTAATGAAATTATATGTTTTATATGCGATGATTGACTAGCTGTGAGCGTTCCGGGAACGGGGCCTTATATTAATACTATTCAAGTTCCTTTTGATGATTTATCGTCTAACAGTGATACTAATCTAGAGGAAGATATAGTCTGTTGATCGATGTCGAAGTATCAATCAAATAAGATGTAAAATGTGTGTTTCTGTTCATCTTAACTAGTTAGGGTAAGTAGGGTTGTTGAACCTCGTGGAATTAGTGGTTGGTGTGTTGTACTTTTATTTGTAATAAAACAGATTAAACTAATGAATTATTAAACTATTGCCTCTTGGCTGTGAAAAGTAAATCTTAGAATGATTAATAACTTAATTAAGAAAACAAATTCCAATTATTGAAAATTGATTAGAAGGCAATTATGAAAAAGGATAATCCACCCCGGGATTCTGGTTCGGTTCTTGGTATTCGCCTAGTACAACTTGGTAGAAAATCCTTAACGGGGATTCTATACGTGTAATGATTAAGTGACAGAGATAACCAAAACTTAACGGGTCATAGTACACCATGTCAATTGAATTAATAACCAAAACCTTGCAATCATAGAACTCGCGCTTAATTATATGAAATTGAAATCAAGAATTACTAAAACAATTGTTTAAACAATCCAGACACAAGTTAAACTCAATAAAGAACTTAACTGGTTCTAAAGTTTAATCCCAACACAATTTGAACATAAACAAATACCTAAAAACACAAAGCCTATCACCCGAGGTAGATCACGAAATGTTTAGCCTTGCTTCTTCATGAATTCGGCAACAAGATCGGATTGGAACATGATTTGATGGATTGGAATGAGTTGGAGAAGTAGAATCAACCTCAAGAATCGTCCAAGTTCGTCCCCCTTTTCTCCCAATGCGAATTAGGGTTTTTAGAATTGATAACCCTTCTTAAATATGGTCAAAATCCGGAATATTACTTCAAATCCGACCCTATGACGTAAGTTACGTCCTTAGGGACGTAAATTATGTCCTCCCCCATGATATACGTGGTTAGCCTCTGTCTTACATCCAAAAAACTATCAGTTTTAGAAAGGACATAGCTTACTTCCTTTAGGACATAAGTTACGTCGTATGCTCATTTTGCACCAATTTCTTCATTTTCTTCATCTCTTTTCATCCAAATATCATCCAATCTTTGTGCAACCTTTGAATACATCATTTAAGCTTCCCACACCTATAATTCAAACCTAACACAAAGTGATTACGCTCGATAGGAAAATCATGTTAAAAGCATACATTTAAACACTTTAAACACATACAAAACATGAACGCATCACATCCCCACACTTATCATTTGCTTGCCCCCAAGCAAACTTGCTCATAACACTACAACTATCATTAGAAAAATATGATCCAGCCATGTGTTCACCATCTATTAGCTAACGTCCCAAGTCATGCACACTTACAATATCATACATGAAGTTATAGCTTTGTAAGCAAAGATATTACTCATTTGAAATTTGATCCATCTAACCTAGCCCAATAAGCTTTCTAGTCTTCCTTATGCATGTAATCACACCTCTCACAAGTTTCACTCCTCTCGGTTTAGTATCTGGTCTAGCAAAAGGCATGCTAGTATATCAGTGTAGTACTCTCAACCAAGAACAATTCATGATTATCATAAGCTTGCATAATAATTGTGACTCCTTCAAATAACACAAACCATGCACACATCAAAAGGGCTTTGAAAGGTTGTAACGTAGGGCTTAAGGTTTAGGTATGGATAAGGAATTTGAAGTGGCTAAAGGTGATGAAATCCATATAAGCATGTTGAATATGCTAAACTATAAATCACCACTACACAGTGAATTTGGGTAAACTTAACCCACATTTAACATTATTATCACTGAACATGACATTGATATTGTGGTCATTTTGACCCATTATTTATTTTTTTTGATTTTTTAATAATAATTATATCTAAACATTTTATTGCTTCTAACAATATTATATCTAAAATTCAAGCAATACTTATCAGATTTCACCACATGGGCTTAAAAAGTACAAAAGGTTTGAAATGGCTAATGGGTTGATTCGGGTTTAAACAAACAAAGAGGTTGGGGGCTCAAAGTGGTGACTAGAGAATCATTTTATGGTAGGATAATACAACTGAAAAAGACTAATAAAACAAAAGTTTATCCTAGGGCCTTAATCATATATGTGCAACAATTAGGTTCATGATCTCGAAACGTATCAATTATTCAAGTTCTGGAATAATGCCATCGTTCTGGTAAACACACATGAAAGGAAAATGAGCAATAATCTATTGATGTTCTAAGCTCTTTCATAGGCTCAATCCTTACTAAAAACGATGGTGGATAGGTTAAAGATGTAACAACATGCATAAAGAGTCCACTATCTAGCTAGTCACCCCAGTTAAACTTCCCAATCAATTTTCAAAATCGCTCCTTTTGTAGTAAGATAGCCATGACTAAGGACCTTTGCTTGTACATAGGTTAAACATACTTTCACGATTTACAAAAAAAATTAAGCTTTCATGCATAAATAAGTCACTTTAGGGGCATTTTGAAAACTCTTGTTCAATCGATTTTTTTCTCAATTTTAAATCTTTTTTACAATCTTCAATCTTCCCCTCAATGTAAACTTAAAAATTTACATTGTCCTCAATGTAAACTTTAATATTGTTGTGTGAAACAAGGGTCCTAACCTTTACCCAAGTGAAGTTGCAAAGCTAACTTTCCAATACGCATTATGCCTACCATGATTGTACTAAATGACACCAAACTAGTAAAGCTTTCAGATTTTGGAAAAAGTACATGGACCTAATCATAGATGATAAAAGATGCCTTATCAGCAGTATATGGTGGTTATGGGTCAACACAAATAAGTAAAGCCGCCCACACACACAATCCTTAATGCTCCTAAAGATCCATGAGCTTCCTCACACTTGAGTATTTGCATATGGTGTTTAAAGTTGAAAAAATAATAAACAAACAAAACAAAACAAAACAAAACAAAACACAACAAAACAAAACAAAACAAAACAAAAAAAAACAAAACAAAACAAAACAAAACAAAACAAAACAAAACAAAACAAAACAAAACAAAACAAAACAAAACAAAACAAAACAAAACAAAACAAAACAAAACAAAACAAAACAAAACAAAACAAAACAAAGCAAAACAAAACAAAGCAAAACAAAACAAAGCAAAGCAAAACAAAGCAAAGCGAAACAAAGCAAAGCGAAACAAAGCAAAGCGAAACAAAGCAAAGCGAAACAAAGCAAGCGAAACAAAGCAAAGCGAAACAAAGCAAAGCGAAACAAGCAAAGCGAAACAAAGCAAAGCGAAACAAAGCAAGCGAAACAAAGCAAAGCGAAACAAAGCAAAGCGAAACAAAGCAAAGCGAAACAAAGCAAAGCAAAACAAGCAAAGCAAAACAAAGCAAAGCAAAACAAAGCAAAGCAAAGCGAAGCAAAGCAAAGCGAAGCAAAGCAAAGCGAAGCAAAGCAAAGCGAACAAAGCAAAGCGAAACAAAGCAAAGCGAAACAAAGCAAAGCGAAACAAAGCAAAGCGAAACAAAGCAAAGCGAAACAAAGCAAAGCGAAACAAAGCAAAGCAAAACAAAGCAAAGCAAAACAAAGCAAAGCAAAACAAAGCAAAGCAAAGCAAAGCAAAGCAAAACAAAGCAAAGCAAAACAAAGCAAAGCAAAACAAAGCAAAGCAAAACAAGCAAAGCAAAACAAAGCAAAACAAAACAAAGCAAAACAAAACAAAGCAAAACAAAACAAAGCAAAACAAAACAAAGCAAAACAAAACAAAGCAAAACAAAACAAAGCAAAGCAAAACAAAGCAAAGCAAAACAAAGCAAAGCAAAACAAAGCAGAGCAAAACAAAGCAGAGCAAAACAGAGCAGAACAGAACAGAACAGAACAGAACAGAACAGAACAGAACAGAACAGAACAGAACAGAACAGAACAGAACAGAACAGACAGAACAGAACAGAACAGAACAGAACAGAACAGAACAGAACAGAACAGAACAGAAACAGAACAGAACAGAACAGAACAGAACAGAACAGAACAGAACAGAACAGAACAGAACAGAACAGAACAGAACAGAACAGAACAGAACAGAACAGAACAGAACAGAACAGAACAGAACAGAACAGAACAGAACAGAACAGAACAGACAGAACAGAACAGAACAGAACAGAACAGACAGAACAGAACAGAACAGAACAGAACAGAACAGAACAGAACAGAACAGAACAGAACAGAACAGACAAACAGAACAGAACAGAACAGAACAGAACAGAACAGAACAGAACAGAACAGAACAGAACAGAACAGAACAGAACAGAACAGAACAGAAAGAACAGAACAGAACAGAAAGAACAGAACAGAACAGAACAGAACAGAACAGAACAGAACAGAACAGAACAGAACAGAACAGAACAGAACAGAACAGAACAGAACAGACAGAACAGAACAGAACAAACAGAACAGAACAGAACAGAACAGAACAGAACAGAACAGAACAGAACAGAACAGAACAGACAACAGAACAGAACAGAACAGAACAGAACAGAACAGAACAGAACAGAACAGAACAGACAGACAGAACAGAACAGAACAGAACAGAACAGAACAGAACAGAACAGAACAGAACAGAACAGAACAGAACAGAACAGAACAGAACAGAACAGAACAGAACAGAACAGACAGAACAGAACAGACAGAACAGAACAGAACAGAACAGAACAGAACGAACAGAACAGAACAGAACGAACAGAACAGAACAGACAGAACAGAACAGAACAGAACAGAACAGAACAGAACAGAACAGACAGAACAGAACAGAACAGAACAGAACAGAACAGAACAGAACAGAACAGAACAGAACAGAACAGAAAGAACAGAACAGAACAGAACAGAACAGAAACAGAACAGAACAAAAGAAAAGAAAAGAAAACAAAACAAAATAGAACTGAACAAAACAAAACAAAACAAAACAAATTGGTCGAGTCATCTCATCTACATCTACTGAGGATTCAGATGAATAATGAAATCGTTGGTCTCTATTTCTTTGTAAAAATTTATCCCGAGTTTCATAATCAAAAGTTGGTTTTTGCTTAGGAAGGTCAAGTTTGTGTTTCATTTTGAAATGATTTCTTTGACCCTTCCTTAAATCCTTCGAGTTATTTCTGTCATTTGTTGATCTAGGAGACCTAGATTGAGTATTATGAAGATGAGGTTTGACAGAATGCATCACAGTAGATGTTTTTGAGATAGGCTTGTGTTGTGGAATTCTCAACCCCTTCTGATTGAAGTAACAATCAGATGTATTGTGATTGTTCATGTCACATATTGAATAATACTTGTTGAAATAGTAATTTTTGGTGGAGTGATTGTTCATATCACAGATAGTACAATATTGGTTGAAGAAGCATTTATCTGTCTTGTGATTGAACATGTCACAAATATCACAATACATTTGTTTGTTTCTCGAATCAGATTTTTCTTTGAGTGACTCAACATATACTTTCTTTTGATGAGTCACTTTCTTTTCTTTAGGTGATGAATCAGAATCAACCCTTTTTGTAAATTGTTTCACAATACTACTCTTGTTCAGTTGTCCGGGCTATTTCTGTTTCTTCAACCTACTTCTCACCTCTTTCTCAAACTGGTCAACATGTTCTTTGTTATAGATATCAAACCCAACTCCCTGCCTTAATTTGGATGACTGAGGGTCTGATGAAGTTTTATGTGTTGAACTCAGTTTTACAGTTGGTTTCTTTTTCAGTGAAACCTTTTCTAATTTGCTTGAATTTTGTGGAGATACAATCTCATTATCAGAACTACTCTCAGTAGTGGGTTTTACTATTTTGACATATTTCTTTTTCCCTTGTAAAACAGATGGTATGAATTTTATAAAAGGTACAATTTCTTTTACGGGTTTTTGACAATCACTGTCTTGTCAGAACACTCTTTGATTTTGGGGCTCAGAGGACCTGTCAACCGAAGCACCTTCCCAGAAGGCCTGTTGTATAGATCAGTAGGGTGTGCACAGAGTAGAGATAACCTTGTAGATCCTCGTTCTACGTAGAAAGGATTGGAAGCATTTCGAGAGGTAGCATCTAAGTGAGCACAAAAGTTGTGCTTTGTGCTCATCATCCACCTATCAGCCATGTTGCTAAAACACAAGAGAATATACATTAGATTTATGCATAATAGTAGATAGTTGGAACTTAAACTGTTTTGATCAAACAGGTTCAGTCGTGCGACTGATCCACACGACTGGGTTTTAGTCGTACGATTGAGTCCAGTCGTACGATTAAGCCTGCGGCTGAGTTTAGTCATGCGATTGAGCCTGCGACTGAATTTATTCATATACTCACCAAGCGGTTGAGTTAGTCGTGCAACTGAACCCATACGTATGATTCATTCGTGCGATTGAATCATGCGCCTGGCTCAATCGTGCGACTGAAGTTCATTAGCATCCTACACTATTAAACACCCTAGATTTGAATCTTTGTCAAAACTTTATATTAGACTTCGTGTTTAGACTCATTTGGACCGTAGAGACTCTAAATAGCACTTAATGTCCTTTAAATAAACTTTAATGTCCATTTAAGTGGTCTATTTTTAGGGTTTAGTCTTGGTTATAGGTTTTAGCATAATCAGTCCTTAAGATGCGATTAAGAAATTTATTTGGATTGATTTCAGTCGGCAAGAACCTGTAGATGAGTAGAACACACGTTAGGATCACAATCAGTCGATAATAACAATCAAATGAAATTTGGGCAGAGTTTGTGTGTGTATGGGCAATTCCAGAGAGCTTTGAAGGGTGGTAAGGGTTACCACCGACTGACCCCCTTATTTATACTCTTTTAAATTTTAGTCATGCGACTAAACCCATACGCATGCTTCTTCGTGCGACTGGGTTTCAGTCATGCAACTGGCTCATACTCCTTCATCCATTCGTACGATTGGCTCAGTCTTGTGGTCTAATCGCATGGTTGTCCCATACTCATGGTCCAAACATGTGACTGGCTCATACGTATGGTTCAAACGTGCGATTGGCTCATCCTTATGATTCAATCGTACGATTGGCTCATACTTATGAGCTTGAACTCATACACTTTCAAGCACTTAAATTTTTTTAACTTTTGATATAAAGGCATTCCGCCCTTTGATCATCTCAGACAGGACCCTTTTAATTTTAACACCATTTGATCACCTCAGACATGATCCTTTTATTTTGGAACCGATTGGTCACCTCAAACGTGACCCCTCTTAATGAGTGATGCACAAAATTCATCTAGTTTTATAGTCCAACATCTACGCAACCAAAGAGTAGAAAATAGAAAATAAATTTGAAATTTAAATGAAAACAAGACATATTTTTGTTGTTTTGGGTTTGAGATGGGTGTAAATATTTTAGACTACATCTAACCGATTTTACTTCTTGAGCAGAACAACTTCAAGTTATTTGATCATTTCTGGAAAGATTCATTATGGAATCATACAGGTAGATTAGAATCGTTTGGGACCCCTTTTCATATGCACTTGGATGCTAGATTCGTGTTTTGTCTGAGTGTCAATAGCACTTTCAAGTAATCATGCTAGTGCTATAAGATGCACACAATTATTTTGACTTTCAAGAGTTGCAGCCACGATGATTTTTGGTATACTTGTCATCTTAAATCCATACATAGATTTTTGACTCACATTGGTGATTAGTAAGGTTTAATTATTTCAACAAGCATTTATGGATCCCACACTTATATGGTAATCAAAATTCATCATGAGATTTTTGAGCGGTCTATGGGTATTTGACAAGAAGAAACTATTCTAAGAGCTTTCAAAGAGATGCCAAGCCTCAGGTTAGTGCCATCGCACAACAGAGAGGCGTAAACAACAATGAATTCTAGAATATTTAGGTTATGCTTAATCCTCAGGTCAGTGCCACCGCACAACAGAGAGGCACACAACATATCTTCTTGTTAGAGCATTAGTTTCTTTTGCACATAACGCACCAACGACATTAGTCATTAGCTTGATTGCTTTTAGCAATTTTTCCATATGCTTGCTCAATTTTATGGTCATCCGCACACATTTGTGGCGTTTATTTTGTTCATCACCACTTATTGGAAATGCATTGATTGTGTTAACTAGGGATAAGATGAGAACCCACAGCAAGTTGAACAAGTTAGTTTGAATTTTAATTCACCAATGAAGTCTACTCATCTATTGTGTTGAACATAACGACACATCACATAATGAACTAGCAACCTCTAGGTTTACTTTCTCTATGTTACCTCAGTAGCATACCAGTTTTACTATCATTTTTCTTTTGTTGTGCTTAGACTTCTCAGACTTGTAATTTGAAATTTTCATTTTGAGCAAATTTGTTTTGAAGTCCCAACTAATTTGTTTCCTATGTACTATCATTTTCCATAAACTTTGAATCAAAATCACAGATTTGATTTCATTTCTTTCGGCTAACCTGCCCTTCCCCTCAATTTTTTAAAATACTTATATACCGCAATGAATTAAATACTAAACTAAAACTCTTCTCCCCCAATATACTAAAACCAAATTTTTTTTGTGTTTTTTGGATTTTAATAGATAGGAAAATAAAATAAAATAAAAGAAAATAAATAATAAACTAAGAACCTAATTGTCGGACTAAGAACTGTTGTCTTCGCCATTAACCTCTACAAGATATGAAAACCGTGTTTTGTCAAATGCTTTTGTGTAGAGGTCGGCGCATTGAAAATCAGTTTTAATTTTAACAACATCGATTAATTGCTTTTCAAAACAGTCACGTATAAAGTGATATTTAATCCGATGTGTTTTGTTTTAGGGTGTTGGACCGGATTTTTGGTTACAACAATTGCAACATAATTATCAACAAAAATAAGGGTATTAGAAAATTTCAAACAGTAGTCGCGCATTTGCTGTTGAATCCAAATGATTTGTGAACAGCAACTTGCAACCGCAACGTATTCAGCTTCACATGTTGATAGAGCAACTGATGTCTGTGTCTTACACTGCCAGGTGACTAACCATCTACCAAAGAACTGACAACCCTATGTTGTTGACTTGTAATTCATTTTGCAACCACCATAGTCCGAGTCACTATACACTATAAGCTCAAAGTCATCATCATGAGGATACCACAACCCAAGTGTTGGAGTACCCTTCAGATAACGAAAGATCCTTTTCACTCTGATGAGATGATTTACTTTTGGTTTTACCTGATATCCGGAACATAAACACGTGGCGTACATAATATCAGGACGAGAGGCTGTGAGGTACATTAGGGATCCGATCATTCCTCTGTACATGGTGGCATCAACCAGATCACCATTTTCATTAGGTGCCACGTCATGGTTTGTGGCAAGTGGAGTTCTATTAGCTGAATCATTCTCCATGTCGAATCGACTGAGGATATCTCCTACATATTTGGTCTAATGCAGGAAGATTCCTTTTGGTGTCTGATCCACCTCTAAACTAAGAAAGAACTTCATCTCCCATAGCACTCATCTCAAACTTTGCTTTCATTACAGATTCGAATTCTTAACATAATTTCTCGTGTTGGAACTTAAGATTATGTCATCCACATATATCTTTACTAACAGTAAATCTCCATCCTTTTCTTTGATGAACAATGTACAGTCAATAACTCTTCTGCGAAAACCATGTTCACAAGATGAGTTGAGAGTTTCTCATACGAGGCTCTAGGGGCTTGATGGAGTCCGTAAAGAGCCTTGTCCAGTTTGTAAACTCTATCCTGATGATAAGGATCCTCAAACCCTTTAGGCTGACTGACATAGACTGTTTCACGGATTTCACCATGAAGGAATGCACTTTTCACATCAAGTTGATAAACTTTAGTCTTCATGTAGGATGCATAGGCTAGAAAGATACGAATTGCTTCCATCCTACCCACTGGGGGAAACACTTCATTGTAATTAATGCCTTCGACTTGTTGAAACCCTTGAACTACAAGCCGAGCCTTATTTCTGATTATGACCCCTTGGTCATCTTTCTTACACTTCAACACCCATTTAGTACCTATCACTTTAGTAGCTTTTGGTTTGTCCACAAGGGTCCATACTCCTAACTTCTTGAACTGTAGGAGTTCTTCTTGCATTGCACTGACCAATGCCTCATCTTTTAAGGCTTCACTCACATATTTTGGCTCAAATTAAGACACAAAACATCAATATGCACCATCATGAAGATATCCCTTTTCCATGACTGAGGCATAATCAGCTGAGTATAGCTGATTTCATGTCTGTACTCCCAATCGAACATCTCCAATGATGTTGTCCAAGGAATGATAAACATTAATCCGAGATCCAGGAGTGGTGGGAACAACTACCTCAGTATCCAGATTGTGAAAATCAG
Source organism: Flaveria trinervia (assembly GCA_025506515.1). Taxonomy (NCBI): domain Eukaryota; kingdom Viridiplantae; phylum Streptophyta; class Magnoliopsida; order Asterales; family Asteraceae; genus Flaveria; species Flaveria trinervia. Next base: position 23,323,250 of record CM046442.1, on the reverse strand, counting down.
GTTTAGTATCGGTAGCTATTGGAGTATGAGGTTCAGAAGTGTCAGAGGCATCAGGATTTTATGCTTGTGTACTTTCATTGGTGGGAACCTGTTCCTCCTGGTCCATATTTTCAGTCTAAACTGCTTCATTCAAAGGAAGAACCACTTACTTCAAGCTCTCCCCCTAGTGGGCTAGAAGTATCATCTAATGGAGCCGTTGCTGTCGTGTCTGGTTGGAGAGTGTTTAGAACATCGTACATCATCATGGCAGATAACTCATCATCAGTAGGAAAGGCGGTAGATTGAAGGATTTAAAGAATCCATCATAGTCGAAGAAGAAGGATTGTCTTTTTCCATTAGGGGGTGGTGTATCTTTGAACATATACATTCCACCACACTTATACATGACCTGTTGTTGTTATAAACTCTCTTGTCAGGTATGCTGTATACGAGAAAGATGCCTTCTTCTGCCTTCTCACTGAACTTCCCAGTCTGAGATTTCTTCAACAACATGCACAGTGTGCCAAACGGTTCTAGATACTCCTGGTTGGTTTACATCGTTGGAGCAGTTCATAACATGTTTTCCCATGTCGTTTGACCACTAAGACTCGATTGAGCGTGTAACATGCATTTGCCACTGCCTCATTCCATAATTGAATAGGCAGTTTTGAGTCGGCTAGCATTGTCCTGGTAGTCTCTCTCAAGCTTGATTTTTCCTTTTAGCAACGCCATTCATTTGTGGAGTGTAGGCAGAGCTAAATTGGTGTACAATTCCTTTCTCTCTACAATATGCCCCAACCATTGATTTTTGAATTTGGTGTCATTGTCTGATCGAATCTGCCTTACTTTCAGCTTGTAGAGTGATTCCAAAGGAGTTATGACAGGATCAGGGATCTCAAGTTTGATGGATGAGAGTGTAACGCAGGGAATAAGAACAAGAATTAGACAAATTATAGCAAGAATTTGATATTCGTATGCATTAAGAACAAAACGGTTGTAAAGAGAGAATATATTTCTGTGAAAAGGAATGTTTCAATAATATCAATGTTTCTGCTCAATCATTCACCGATTACAATTAGGTTGACACTCCTTATATAGAGTGCAATAACTGCTGATATCACGGGATAGTGACATCTGGCAGATTTGTTACAAAAATAACTAAAACTTAACAAACTACTAAAATGTTCACAACTACTGAGAACATATCAGAGTGCTAAGTATAAAACATAAAATACTGATACGAAACTACTGAAACTACAACGACTGAAGAACAAGCTCTTCAGTCGTTTTACAAAACTACTGAAAAAAAACATAAAACTACTGAAAAGAAAACCGTCACAACTACTGAAGAAGACCTCTTCAGCTGTTGTGACAACGATTGATACTTGGTCTTCAGCACTTGTCTTCAGACTTTGTCTTCAGCACTTGTCTTCAGACTTTGTCTTCAGCACTTGTGTCTTCAGACTTTGTCTTCAGCATTTGTGTCTTCAGACTTTGTCTTCAGCACTTGTCTTCAGACTTTGTCTTCAGCACTTGTCTTCAGACTTTGTCTTCAGTACTTGTGTCTTCAGACTTTTTCTTCAGCACTTGTGTCTTCAGACTTTGTCTTCAGCTGTTGTGGACTTCAGCAGTTGTTGTGACGTCTGTGGGACTTAAGGTTTTTCTGATCCGGCTCATTGGTTCTTTTGATCCACAAACTCCCCCTGAACCAATACAACCAAAACCTTAACTTTATTGAGGTCCCACTTATTGTTGGCAATAAGATTGGTCTTTTTCCTTCTTGATCAGCTAAGAAGATGACCCAATTAAGCACTGGACTGGGAATAGATTTCTGAAATTTGGTTGGCATAGTATGGATAGGAGCCCAGACTTTGGGGAACTAGACACAGGCCTGTGGTCCTATCCATGAAATCTACTTCCCATGTATAAGCCTGTAGGATTCTCTGGTGTATGCTCTGAGAAACATAATTTGTTCTTCCATGGTAAGATTTTTAGCTCCACCATCAAACAGTCCTTCACGCCCATACAACTCTGAAATGTACTTAGCCTGTTTGCCATTTTTGAGCTCAACTGTTGTGATCTGTCTGTATGCAAACTCATCTGGGTGAGTCCCTTCAAGTAACAGACTGAGCTCATTTTGTTTGAAGTTCTCAACCTCTTGTAGACTAACCCCTTTTTAATCACTCTGTTCTCTAACATCTTTTGGGGTGGCTGTTTAGTTTCATAGGCCTTCTTGAAATCTTCTACAATTTCCCACGGTGATACTACAAGGACCACTGGATCTCTTCATCTACGATCCTTTTTACTTGGCCCTTGTATCTCGAAGGAATGTCTTTCTTCACAATTCTGTGAGCCACCCTAGGATCAGGCCATATTCTCACCTTTTCCTTTTGATATTGAAATGTCTTAGCAAGGGTGTACAATCTCAGAGCTTCTATCTTCATACTGATTATTGATGAAAAGCAGCATAGTTTTGTCTATGCTTTTCAGCATCTCATCATCATGAAGCTTTTGCTGCTGTTCTTCTTCTATCTTTACTCTCACAGCTTCCATCTGTGGGTGGGAGTGATGGGCATATGTTTGGCTTTAGGAAAAGTTAGGACTACAGAAAGAGCAGCCTATCTTCTTCCTCATCATCCTCTTCTTCTTCTTCTTCTTCTAGCCTCAACACCCTTCTCTTCTTCTTCTTCTTGGGTGCATCATCGGCTGTTGGTTTTGAGGGTAAAGGAATTGGTTTAGTGGGTTGTGGTAGTGGTGATTTTGAAGTGGAGGTTTTGCAGGTTGTTCTAGCATTCTTGTAGTGAGTGAGGCTTTTGAGTGTTTTGCTAGTTCCTTTCTGTTCCTAGCACCTGCCTCATTTAGTGCTTCAATCACCAATCCCTAGTGTATGCTTCAGACGAACATCTTGGTGGTTATTTCCAAGATACTGTCCCTGGTCCATGACTTAATCTCGATCAATGATCTCCCAAGGTACTTTGCAATGAATCAGATCATGATCTCTAGTCTTTCTCATTCTAATGCATCATAACTTGCCCATCTTGAGTTAATTTCTTCAACTTCAAGTCTCCTAATCTCTGAGTCAAGCTGTGCAGTATCGAACCCCTGTCTATACAGTTGATCAATAATGGAGTCCATTGATTTACTTGTGTGTAGCATCCGCCATATTGATCATCTCATCGAGTTCGAGCTCTTTTTCTTTTTCTTCAACCTTCCTCTTCTTATATGTGACATGAAAGTCTTTGTGACTTTCACCCACTTGATCGATGTCAGCTCCCTTCACAAACTCCCTTTCCTTCTCAGTCTCCTTTTCTTTCTTCCCCTCTATGCTCTTCCTCTTTGCTTTCACTGACTGACTCTCCCCCTTTTTGGTTGCATTGGTTGCAAGAGTTTGAGTAGCAGAAAGCCTTGTGCTCACAATCTCCTCCACCAGGGGTTGTATGATTGAGGGAAGCCTCTCATCCATGGTTTGATCACAATGTCTGTGATTATTAGGGTGATGAAGGTAGGGATTGCTGAAAGAAGTAGCTGTTTGCTCAGAGGGGTTCTGTCCCTGAGAAGCAGTGCCAGAAATAGAAGCTGGTGGCTCAGAAGTTTTGAGTGGGTGAGTGTGTGGGAGACCTTCAGGTGAAGGTGCCATCTGTAGGTTTATGTGGTGGAAGATGGACTTGCTTTTTGAGAGAATTGGTCAAGTAGTCTTTGTAGTCTACTGACTTCTTCCTCAAGAACTGTGTTTTGGGCCAGAACATCATAAAAGAAGCCCAGGTTATCATCAGCAGATGCTGAATCACCTGACCTCCTGCGTGTAGCAGGATGTACATGCACTGGGTGTAGACCAGTTTTAGCATGTGCCCCTTTTTCTTGGAACTGGGGACTTCCAGCCTCAGGACGATGTCCTTCATCAGCTGTTGCCTCTGGTGAGGTCTTAGCAAAGTTACCAGCCTCAGTCTGATCATGTGCTGATTCAGAAGAGGTGGCAGCCTCACCAGATGTTCTGGTCTCCATATCCACACCAGGAGATAGAACAGTTAAACCCTTGTGCTATGGGCTGTCAGAAGCATGTTGATCCTCTTCCTCAATTGCTGTGGTTTTCCCCTTGTTGGTGTTTGTTGGGGAGGAGGAGAGGCATGCAGCTGAGTCAGCACGTTTGCAATAATGAGAGTAGGACTTTGTGGGGCGGTTGCAGTGGGAGATGGGGTAAAAGCAGTATGCACCTGGGGAGAATGGTGCTCTTCAATGGCAATCTCCTCAAATGAGGAAGATCCCAGATTAGTGGGTACCCCTTCTTTGGTTGCTGCAGACTCCTTTTGAGAGGAATCCTGAGCGGCTGTGGCTGGTGAAGTCCTTGTATCCACTAGGGGTTATAACCAGTGGATGTAGCCTGCGTTTGTGTTGCAGGGGCATCCTCAGGGACTCATTTCCCTGAGAAGCCTTTTTTGTCTTCTTTTTAGTGGGTTTGGTGGGGACTTTGGATTTTGAGGTAGTGGCTGTGGGTTCCAGCTGCGTGGGTTTGCGCAGCTTGGCAGCCATTTTTAGTGATTGGTCAGAGTTGTGCCGGGAGTATACTTCAGGCAATACAGCCATAGCAGGGACTCCCAGGCCAACAAGTCCCTCAGCTTGAAGCTGGTTTTAAATTATGGCCATTATGAACCGAGGATATAATATCCAATGGTTAGCAAGTTGTTTTTGGGCCATATCCTTGAGCTCTAAAAATAGTATTTCGGAAAAATTTAAAGGTTGTTGCTCAAGGATGGAGTACATTACCTGTTGCCACCATGTGGACATTTGATCCCATGATGAAGTCTTAGGGGCAAGGCAGACATTTACCAGGTGAAAGATGAGACGTTCGGCATCCTGGAAATGTTTCTTCAATATGGTAGATGCACTAGGTCACCCTGGTATCCATGCTGGGCAAATGATTGATCTATTGTGCCCTTTGGATAACCAATTGGAAAGTGCATCATCCAGATTGAGGGTTTGGCGAAGAATGTCTGGAGTAATGACCACTTTTTGACGATGGACAAACGATTGAAGAGACTCTGTGTCATTCTACTCAGAGACAAGAGTGACATTGTCCAGAATTGGTTAAGAGATTCGGCATATATGGTGGGATTGAACAGAAAAGCCGTTTTGTAAGGTGACTGAACCATTAAATCAATGGCGTTGTGAAACTTGGTCCAGTATGGCGATTTTGTGAGATGTGCGACACAGTTGTGTCGAGGTTTTAGTTGCATGGTCGCCATTGATGAAGAGAGATTACAGAGTTTTTGAACGTTAGGTTTGAGAAGAGAAGAAAGTAAAAAATCTGAAGGTGGGATAAGGTATTTAAAGGGTAGGGTTAGAAAACGACTGAAGGTTTTGGTGTTAGTCATCAGTTGTTGAAACTACTGATGACATGGTATTAACTTTCAGAGGTTTGAAATGACTGACCGTATTGGTGTGATCAGCAGTTGTTATAAAACAACTGAAGACTTGGTTTTAACCGTCAGACGTTGAAACAGCTGAAGTCTCTGATTTAGTCATCAGTAGTTATAAAACTACTGAAGACAGTTTTGATTTTAGGTGGTGAAACAACTGAGGACTTGGTATTAGTCATCAGTAGTTGTGAAACTACTGAAGACTTGGTTTTACCATCAGTTGTTGTAAACAACTGAAGACTTGGTGTTAGTCATCAGTAGTGTGAAACTACTGAAGACATGGTTTTGCTTCAGTTGTTTAGAAGGAAACAGCAGTTGGGAAACTACTAAAGAGAAAAAGGCTCATTAGTAGTTGTCGTCAATTCATTGCTTTTCAGCTGTTTCAGTCTGACCTCCCCACTTACTCATCAGACTTAGATCTGAGTTTCAGACGTTTCATTGGTCATCAGTACTTATCTGCATTTCTGACATCAGTAGTTGTGGCTACAACAGCTGTTGTGACTACATCAGCTGTTGTAACTACATCAGGTGTTTCAACAAATAAAGTACTTGAGTACTGAGAAGTTACTTAAGCTTCAGTAGTTTTAAAAACTTCTGAGGGGAGGATAACTTCAGTACTTATATATGACAATAATAAACTAATGATCATCAGTACTTGTGAGCTGAGATCATTAGTAGTTGTCACTTATTCTAGCTGCAGCATACCAAGCCTTAGGACTAGGTTTTGGAAAGTTGTGCTATCCAAGGGCTTAGTGAAAACGTCTGCAAGCTCATCAGCACTAGGAACAAATTTTGGATCAATCAGACCTTTTTCAAAACAATCTCTAATAAAATGGTGTCTGATTTCAATATGTTTAGTCCTAGAGTGCTGGACAGGATTCTTGACAATGCAAAGAGCTGAAGAGTTGTCCATTAACAATGGGGTCTTAGTCTCTGTTATGCCATAATCCAATAATTGGTTTTGAAGCCAGAGTACCTGAGATGTACAGCTTGCAGCAGCAATGTACTCTGCTTCAGCAGTTGATGTAGCAACTGAGGTCTGCTTCTTACTCATAAACCTAGAGATGGAGTGCCTTGCAAATATCTAAAGATCCTCTTGACTGCAGTCAAATGAGACTCCTTAGGTGCAGCCTGAAATCTAGCACAAACATATGTAGCAAACATAATATCTGGTCTAGAAGCTGTTAAGTACATCAAGGACCCAATCATACATCTATAAAGTGTTTCATCAACCACTTTACCTTTCTGATCTGTATCTAGTTGTGTGGTGTTGCACATGGGAGTAGAACAGGGCTTACACTTTTGTAAATCAAACTTTTCCAAAAGATCTTTTGTGTATTTGGACTGATGAATGAAAATTCCATCAGCCTTTTGTTTGATTTGCAAACCCAGAAA